>CM037014.1:12083681-12683681 GCA_020875875.1 Dioscorea alata
AAAGTTTGAGATTATAGAAAAAAGGTTTTATGAATTCGGCACAATTCTAAGGAATGTCCAAGCCTCTATTCATTCTCTTGAGAGCCAGGTTGGACATCTTGCTAGGGCCCAATCTGAACAACACTCGGTCCTTGATGCTGAATATGAAGCTAGATTTGAGGTCGTTCATGCCCCACTTTCGGCTGTGCAAGCATCTCTCCACAAGCTAGAGAGCCGGGTTGAACAACAAATTCGTGAACCAGTAATGGAAGGCCCAACTACAACCTATAATGAAATAGAAGTGAACTTTGGTATTTTGGAGGTTGAAGGAGTCAAAGGAGCACCATTGATAGCACTTGAGCAAGCCATTCGCATAAAAGCTAACAAGAAAACCAAGCACAAGAAAGAATTATTTGGGACAAAAGAAATTGTGGGTTGGGGTTTGAAGCCACCCAATGACCCACCTATGTCGAGGTTAGACACGTCCCAACCAAAACTATTTCCTTGGAGGCCAAAACAATTCTTGTGGGTAATCAAAGGAAGATTGACATTGGTTGAAGAAGGAGATTTGGGTAGGAGGTTTACATCCCCCAAGGACCCACCCATGCCGAGTTTGAAATTTTTTCAACCTTACTCCCTTGGAGGCCAAAACATACTTTATGGATGCTCCAAGGAAATTCAGCCGGGACCAAAGTAGAGACGGAGAGGAGGTTCAAGCCATCCAAGGATCCGCCAAGGTTTAAATTATGCAATGCCCGGCCCAAGCTTTTTCCATGGAGGCCAAAAGGTAACTCATGCTTGGTCTCCACTTTGACACCATCCCGGAAGGTACGCTTCACTTTTCTTGGTAGTTCTTATGAAACTTCTAACCGGGAGAAACACACCATCTTCAAGCCCCCTTGAGGTAAAACACGTCGAGCTAATGATGTTAAACAAGCGCTTCTTGGGAGGCAACCCAAGCATAAAAATTCATTGCATGTGTGTTTTTCGTATTTTGGTGTGTTTGGTTGCTTGAATGTTCTTTGTTTTCAAGTGTGTGATTGTGGTTAGTTAGTTATTTTTCATAATTTGTTTACTTGTGTTTGTTCATGGTACTTGTGAGTTCTTTGTGTTATTGATAAGTGCTCGTGTTATAGTAATACGAAGTGTTTATTATCTTGCAATGAGCATTGATTTAATCAGATTTTATCACTAAAAAGTGTGCATTTGTTTACTTTTGTGCATTGTAGGGTTGTGGAGCCAATTCGGAGAAAAATGAAGTAAGAATAGGCTATATTCGCCATTGTTGGTGAGTTCTCGGACCAAGCAAGGAACAAGGCACGAGTTTAGGCTTGTGGGTGTGTGCCAACCTCCATGGGAGGGGCACAAGGGCAGTGACATTCACAAAAGCCTAACTCGTGTAGCATTAGAGAATTTTGCCAATGAAGAGAAATGAAGTAATCGACATAATCTACCATTGATTGTGTGCCTAATTCAATGGCCTCAATGAAGAACGATGAATTCGGGAGCATTTCGGCGAAGTACTGCAGCAGTAGTGTAGCAAAAAAATACTGTAGCATGAACACTGTAGCAAAAAATACTGAAGTAATCGACATAAGCTACTGTTCACTTTTGCCAAAAATCAGGATTTCAGAGAGTTCACACGGGCGTGTGGAAATCCCACACGGCCATACTGTAGCAAAAACACTGTAGCAAAAACATTGTCGAAAATCATTTCCACACGGTCGTGTGGAATTAAGACACGAGCGTGTGGAACTCCGATTTCAGCCCAATTTCAGCCTATAAATAGCCCGTTTTCATATCTATTTGGAGACCCTCCCCTTCTATCACTTGGATATCTTTTGGGGGGCTTTCGGCTATTGTTTGGAGAGTTCTTGGAGGTCTTTGGAGGTGATTAAACGGCATCGACATCGACATCCTTTGGAAGAAAGCTATTGAGGAAGCTCTCATCGGCATTGATTTATCGAGGTGTGCCTTCGGCTTGAGAAGGGATTCGTTGGAGAAGACACGCGACTGCACAAGACCATCGATACGATCTACAAGGGGGTTTTCTTTATGGTTTTCATGCATATGTTCTTAAACTATTTATTGATTTTGTATTGCTCCATGGAGAGCTAAACCCTAGTGGGTATTCGGACTTGTAAACCCTAGGATGATATTGTTTCTATGACTTTTATTATGCTTTCTTAATTTAATGTTCTATTATTGAGTTCCAATCTTGCATGCCGATTGTATGAGATTTTCCCTTAGCCGTGACACTAGGGTTGAGAATCTATTAGGTTATCCTTTGAGGGCGTGACAACCTCTATAGGATTAGACTACACAAGGTTGGAGAGGGTTGAGAGGGAGAGTTGTGAGGTAGCGATGTACCCCTTTCCCCTCCGGTGTGGTTTCTCCCTACCTCCGTTTCCTTGATTCATTAGCGGTCGAGATAGAGTGAAGTGCTAGGTAGATAAACTCCTCTGGGGCTTAGTTACGCGAGTAACAGAGTGAAGGGTTAAATTGAATCCTACGCACTGGGGCTTAATCTAGACTAGGGTTCTTCTACCTGGACCAACGGGTTAGAACTACACATAAGAACAGGTTTTACCACTAGGAGTCCCTAGAACTTAATGCAATCCTATGTAGTGTGAGGCTTAGGTAGATATACTCCTCTAGGGCTTAGTTGACAAGTCAACGAGAGTCAAGAGTCGTAGTGAATCCTAATACCGGGGCATAGTGCTGGGGTTAGTCACGGTTGACCTTAGGTTTGGGACCGTGTGTTTAAGGATATCCTCGACTCAATTAGACATCAATTAGAGGGTATAATACTAGTCTTGCACTAGAAGTATTAGTCTTAGGTGGAGCTTTGTCCGGGTACCCCATCGTTATATCGATTACCTCTCCTACCCTCATTATTCTTCTTGCACTCTTTTATTTTCTTTTACATATATACATATATACTTTTCTCATCATCGATTCCCATCATAGCTAAATAGCGATAACACTTGTTTCTGAATACTATTCCCTATGGATACGACTACCCACTCACCAAGGTATTTTATTAGTTCGACAAACCCGTGCACTTGCGGGTACACATGCAAGGGGTGTGTCAAGTTTTTTGCGCCGTTACCGGGGAATAGGCGTTTTAGAGACATTTGTACTTTGCTATTTTAGCTATTCATCATTTATTCTATTTCACCTTTTCTTATTCTTCCATCATTCTTATTTGTTTTCTTTTGTTTTGTCTTACTTTTTCTTGCAAGGAGCCTAAATGGAGATTGATGCAATCATTGAGCTATATTCTCAAGTTGAAGTTCTAAGTGAAAAGTTTGATAGTATTATTGCTTCACAACAACAAAGCAACCCATGCTATAGCACACATCATCCAAATGAGAGGAGCTACCAAAATTTTTTATGGAATAACGATGGACAACATTGGGAAGCACCTCAAGAGCAATTTCAAAAGGATGAGATACTCGAAGAAGATGCACCTCAGTGGAAAAAAGCGCTAGATAACTTTATTAAAGCATCCGATGCCTCTTGCCAAAGTATGGAAGCCACAAGAAAGTGTCATGAAGTCTCCTATAACAACCTTGAGCATCAATTAGGATGGATATTTGACACACTCTCCAAGGAAAATGAAGTATTTGAGCAAGCAACGCAAGTTCCTTGTAGAGATGATGTGGTATTGAACGATAATGAAGAAACGGGGCAGACCGAGTACGTTGTTGTAGAAATTGAAGAGGAAATAGAAGAAGATCATTTGGAGAATTAGAATTGCTTGAATGAAGATGGTGCTTGTGAGCAAGGAAGTTTGCAAGGGGATTTGCTAGTGTCATGTTCTTCCCAAGATAAAAATACACAAGAAGAAGCAAACCCTAAGGTAATGGAACAAGTACCATTCTTTGGGATTGATCAACTCATAGAAAGCAAGAAAGAGACTTTGGGAAATGAAAAAGATGTGGGGAGGATATTTAAACCATCCAATGACCCACCTATGCTAAGCTTGGACAATTCCCAACCCAAAATGTTTCCTTGGAGGCCAAAAGTAAGATGGTTGGACCCTCCAACAAATACTCCACTCCGGCAAGTAGATTTTTGGTTTAAAGGAAATAGCTATGCAATGTCTTGTCGGGAGGAATACACTCTTTTCAAGCCACCATAAGGTAAGGAAGAGGTACGTCAAGCTTAGTGACGTTAAACAAGCGCTTCTTGGGAGACAACCCAAGTTTTTATTGCTTTTCTAGGATTTAGTTTAGTTTTAGCATGAATAATTGCTTAGTGTTGGTGTTTTCATTTTATTATGTGTGTGCTGTGATTTCTTATGGATTATTGGTGTTGTAGTGTGCCTAATTGTGATTGTTGAAGTTTTGGGTCGTTTGAGTGTGTTTTCATGGATCTCTGGTCGTGTTCTTATCGTCTATGCAAGCTCTAAGTGTTATAATCGTGTTTTTGAAATTTTCTTTAGAGTTTGTAATTTTTCTAAGTCATCCAGAGAAAACACACGGCCGTGTGGAATTTCCACACGGCCGTGTGAACCATTTCAGAGCTCATCAAGAAAAGACACAGGCGCGTGTGATTGCCCCTGTGAACGACCATATGATGGCACACTGCCGTGTGGAATTTCCACACGGCCGTGTGGAATTTCCACATGGCCGTGTGGATCTCTGCAGAGCTACAACTCTCCATCCCGAGACACACAGGGGCAGTGTGAGTGCCCCTGTGAGTGCCCATGTGTATAGCACACGACCGTGTGCAAATTCCACACGGCCGTGTGGATGTTCTGCAGAACAAGAACTTCATCTAGAGGCTCACAGGAGACGTGTGAGTGCCCTTGTGGGTGAGCGTCTGCATGGCACACAGCCGTGTGGAACACTTAGATGATTTTCTTGGGATCCAGAGAGTCCACAGGGGCGTGTGGGTGCCCCTGTGGCCGGCCTTGTGTTGGCCAGGTTGGGCACACGGCCGTGTGGGATTTCCACACAGCCGTGTGTATGTTCTGGAAAGCAAACAGAGGAAACACAGGGGGGTGTGACTGCCCCTGTGAACCCTTCTAATGGAGGCACACGGCCGTGTGGAAATTCCACACGGCCGTGTGGATGTACAGAACATGATAGGTTGTTTTTAATTTTAAAATATTCTTTTGCCTTTTCAATTCTAAATGCCTCCACACTCAAGGGATGTTTCCTCACATATTCCCAACCCTCTATTTGTCCATTTAAGGAGTTTTTAAGTTGTTTTCGGGCCATATTCGAAGATTTTGATTTTCACTTCATCGATAAGCATATTTTCTCCTTTTCTTCGTCAATCTTTTCTTTTTCAGCACCAGATCCACCAGTATCAGCACCGACGGCAGCACCGGAGATCGAAGAACGGACGACACCGACGCTTGAGGCGTTTTTAGCTTTATTTTTCTTTTGTTTTATTTTACTTTTATTGAGCTTCACTGAACCCCCTTGTGTACGTGCAGATGGTCTTGGACGCAAGGAATTTGAGTACTAGTCATAGGCACGGTCATGTTACCGTGTGTCCTCCACAACCCGTTGAGACTCAACCCACAATGAACATAGCTCCATCAAACGTACCACTAGGGGTTCAGGGGAGTATTGTTTCAATTGCCCACCTTCACACATTATGTTTTGGTTGTTATACTTCTTATTATGCTTGCATGCGTACATTGAGGACAATGTACATCTTAAGTGTGGGGGGGAGTTCACATTGCACACACTTTTACTTGTGCGTTCAATTGCTTATGCTCATGTAGCCTATGGCGGTTCACCTTAATTGCAACGGTTGTATTCTTATAGTTTAGGAGAATTTTTAACATTATATCCTATCATGCTCTAGTTTCTACTTGAATTTTAGGAATTTTTTGCTCGATATTCTCATATTGCACAACTTACTCTTGGAATCTTTTGGAAACTCAATCTTGAAGTTTTTAAGGACAAGTTTATCATCGTTCTTAGTTTTACTTTGGAAAATTCATATAACAAAAAAAAAAATTGAAAAAGGAAAAAAAATATGGAAAAGAGAAAAAGAGAAAAAAATATATGAGTTTGTAAATATTAGCTTTGTTTTAATTATGCATTTGGGGTGGCAAGAGCTACCGCTTATGAAGTATGCAGCTACTCTCATAAGTCGGATACAAGTTATGCCCTCATGAGAGAAAGAGCTATCTTATGGGATGCGTGAAAGCTACTACCCCGGTAGAAAGAGCTACCTCCTCGAAAGAGTGAAAGCCACCTTTGGTGGCCGCCTAGGAAAGGGCTACCTTCAAGGATGTGTGAAGCTACTACTTCCACCACTATTTTTGTTTTTGTATATAAATAAGTCCTTTCTAACCAAAGTTTGAGGAGTACTCGTTGGTTCTCTTGAGTAAGATCGCACACACCAACACATTTTCGAGTTTTCATCCTTTTTTATTCAAGTTTTTAGCTAGAGCATTGGTAACCTTATGCAATGTTTTGAGTTCCCCTTACTTGTAGAATGCTTCTTTTACATGCTTTTGGTGAACCTAAGGCTGAGCACTTTCAATTGTTCTTCCCAAGTACTTTCACGTTCTATTTTGCTTGAGGACAAGCAAAAGCTTAAGTGTGGGGGATTTGATAAGTGCTCTTGTTATAGTAATACGAAGTGTTATTATCTTGCAATGAGCATTAATTTAATCAGATTTTATCACTAAAAAGTGTGCATTTGTTTACTTTTGTGCATTGTAGGGTTGTGGAGCCAATTCGGAGAAGAATGAAGCAAGAATAGGTTATATTCGCCATTGTTGGTGAGTTCTCGGACCAAGCAAGGAACAAGGCACGAGTTTAGGCTTGTGGGTGTGTGCCAACCTCCATGGGAGGGGCACAAGGGCAGTGACATTCACAAAAGCCTAACTCGTGTAGCATTAGAGAATTTCGCCAATGAAGAGAAATGAAGTAATCGACATAATCTACCATTAATTGTGTGCCCAAATTCAATGGCCTCGATGAAGAACGATGAATTCGAGAGCATTTCGGCGAAGTAATGCAGCAGTTGTTGTAGCAAAATACTGTAGCAAGCTACTGTTCACTTTTGCTCAAAATCAGGATTTCAGTAGCAAAAACACTGTTCACAGTCTGCCAAAAATCATTTCCACACGGCCGTGTGGAATTAAGACACGGGCGTGTGGAATTCCTGGTTTTTCACAGGGCCGTGTGGAAAATCCACAGGGGCGTGTGGAACTCCGATTTCAGCCCGATTTCAGCCTATAAATAGCCCGTTTTCAGATCTATTTGGAGACCCTCCCCTTCTATCACTTGGATATCTTTTGGGGGGCTTTCGGCTATTGTTTGGAGAGGTTCTTGGAGGTCTTTGGAGGCGATTAAACGGCATCGACATCGACATCCTTTGGAAGAAAGCTATTGAGGAAGCTCTCATCGGCATTGATTTGTCGAGGTGTGCCTTAGGCTTGACAAGGGATTCGTTGGAGAAGACACGCGACTGCACAAGACCATCGATACGATCTACAAGGGGGTTTTCTTTATGGTTTTCATGCATATGTTCTTAAACTATTTATTGATTTTGTATTGTTCCATGGAGAGCTAAACCCTAGTGGGTATTCGGACTTGTAAACCCTAGGATGATATTGTTTCTATGACTTTTATTATGCTTTCTTAATTTAATGTTCTATTATTGAGTTCCAATCTTGCATGCCGATTGTATGAGATTTTCCCTTAGCCGTGACACTAGGGTTGAGAATATATTAGGTTATCCTTTGAGGGCGTGACAACCTCTATAGGATTAGACTACACAAGGTTGGAGAGGGTTGAGAGGGAGAGTTGTGAGGTAGCGATGTACCCATTTCCCCTCTGGTGTGGTTTCTCCCTACCTCCGTTTCCTTGATTCATTAGCGGTCGAGATAGAGTGAAGTGCTAGGTAGATAAACTCCTCTGGGGCTTAGTTACACGAGTAACAGAGTGAAGGGTTGAATTTAATCCTACGCACTAGGGCTTAATCTAGACTAGGGTTCTTCCACCTGGACCAACGGGTTAGAACTACACATAGGAACAGGTTTTACCACTAGGAGTCCCTAGAACTTAATGCAATCCTACGTAGTGTGAGGCTTAGGTAGATATACTCCTCTAGGGCTTAGTTGACAGGTCAACGAGAGTTAAGAGTCGTAGTGAATCCTAATGCTGGGGCATAGTGTTGGGGTTAGTCACGGTTGACCTTAGGTTTGGGACCGTGTGTTTAAGGATATCCTCGACTCAATTAGACATCAATTAGAGGGTATAATACTAGTCTTGCACTAGAAGCATTAGTCTTAGGGGGAGCTTTGTCCGGGTACCCCATCGTTATATCGATTACCTCTCCTACCCTCATTATTCTTCTTGCACTCTTTTATTTTCTTTTACATCTATACATATATACTTTTCTCATCATCGATTCCCATCATAGCTAAATAGCGATAACACTTGTTTCTGAATACTATTCCCTGTGGATACGACTACCCACTCACCAGGGTATTTTATTACTTCGATAACCCGTGCACTTGCGGGTACACACGCAAGGGGTGTGTCAGTTATCATTCATCTTCATGCATCAATTATCATGTTTCGGGTGTTGTGGGTGAATTCGGCATTGTTTTTATGTGATTTTGGGGTGTTTCGATGAGTATTTGATGCAAAACTGGAAACCGCCCGTTTATTGGCCGCACATGAGCCCGCATATGCATCCAGAGAGTGGTGCAGCCTGTTATGTGGCCGCATAGTGATAAGTGCTCGTGTTATAGTAATGCGAAGTGTTATTATCTTGCAATGAGCATTGATTTAATCAGATTTTATCACTAAAAAGTGTGCATTTGTTTACTTTTGTGCATTGTAGGGTTATGGAGCCAATTTGGAGAAGAATGATGCAAGAATAGGTTATGTTCGCCATTGTTGACGAGTTCTTGGACCAAGCAAGGAACAAGGCACGAGTCTAGACTTGTGGGTGTGTGCCAACCTCCATTAGAGGGGCACAAGGGCAGTCACACTCACAAAAGTCTATAACTCGTGTAGAATTGGAGAACTTCGCCAATGAAGAGAAATGAAGTAATCGACATAATCTACCGTTGATTGTGTGCCCAATTCAACGGTCTCGATGAAGAACGATCGATTCGGGAGTATTTCGGAGAACTACTGTAGCAGGCACTGTAGCAAAAACACTGTAGATAAATACTGTAGCAGCTACTGTTCACATTCTGCCGAAATTCAGAATTCCAGAGAGTTCACACGGGCGTGTGGAAATTCCACACGGCCGTGTACTGTAGTATGAATAATGTAGCAGAAACATTGTTCACAGGTGCCGAGAAATCACGATTCCAGAATTTCCACACGGCCGTGTGGAATTAACACACGGGCGTGTGGAATTTCTGGATTTTCACAGAAGTCCGATTTCATCCCGAATTCAGCCCGATTTCAGCCTATAAATAGCCCGTTTTCATATCTATTTGAGGACCCTTCTCTTCTATCACTTGGATATCTTTTGGGGGGCTTTCGGCTGGGGTTTGGAGAGGTTCTTGGAGGTCTTTGGAGGCGATTAAACGGCATCGACATCGACATCATTTGGAAGAAAGCTATTGGGGAAGCTCTCATCGGCATTGATTTGGCGAGTTGTGCCCTAGGCTTGACAAGGGATTCGTTGGAGAAGACACGCGACTACACAAGACCATCGATACAATCTACAAGGGGGTTTTCTTTATGGTTTTCATGCATATTTTCTTAAATTCTTTATTGATTTTGTATTGCTCCATGGAGAGCTAAACCCTAGTGGGTATTCGGACTTGTAAACCCTAGGATGATATTGTTTCTATGACTTTTATTATGCTTTCTTAATTTGATGTTCTTTTATTGAGTTTCAATCTTGATTTTATCTTGTTATTGTTTTCCCTTAGCCGTGACACTAGGGTTGAGAATCTATTAGGTTATCCTTTGAGGGTGTGACAACCTCTATAGGATTAGACTACACAAGGTTGGAGAGGGTTGAGAGGGAGAGTTGTGAGGTAGCGATGTACCCCTTTCCCCTCCGGTGTGGTTTCTCCCTACCTCCGTTTCCTTGATTCATTAGCGGTTGAGATAGAGTGAAGTGCTAGGTAGATAAACTCCCCTGGGGCTTAGTTACGCGAGTAACATAGTGAAGGGTTGAAGTGAATCCTACGCACTGGGGCTTAATCTAGACTAGGGTTCTTCCACCTGGACCAAAGGGTTAGAACTACACATAGGAACAGGTTTTACCACTAGGAGTCCCTAGAACTTAATGCAATCCCACGTAGTGTGAGGCTTAGGTAGATATACTCCTCTAGGGCTTAGTTGACAGGTCAACAAGAGTCAAGAGTCGTAGTGAATCCTAATGCCGGGGCATAGTGTTGGGGTTAGTCACGGTTGACCTTAGGTTTGGGACCGTGTGTTTAAGGATATCCTCGACTCAAATAGGCATCAATTGTAGAGCATAATACAAGTTTTGCACTAGAAGCATTAGTCATAGGGGGAACTTTGTCCCGATACCCCATCTTTATATCGATTACCTCTCCTACTCTCATTATTCTTCTTGTACTCTTTTATTTTCTTTTACATCTATATATAAATACTTTTCTCATCATCGATTCCCATCATAGCTAAATAGCGATTAACACTTGTTTCTAAACACTATTCCCTGTGGATTCGACTACCTTCTCACCAAGGTAAATTTATTACTTCGACAAACCCGTGCACTTGCGGGATACACGCAAGGGGTCGTGTCACATAGGCATCCAGAGAGTGATGCGACCCCTTGTGCGGCCGCACAAGTGCCCACATGGACTCTCGGGCTAAACTTTATAATGGGTACCCCTTCACCATTTCCTTCATAACTTTCTCATTTCTCATCCATTTTCCCTCATTCTTTCACTGTTTTTCTCCATTTTTCTTCCTCTACACGGATCTCCTACTTCTAAGGACTTAATTTGCATGATTTATTGGGAGTTTTGCCATCATCTTCACCGATCTTTGCCGATTCAAGCTTTGAAGCCCTAACTTGTGTTTTGAAGCAAACTTGTTTCTTTTTCTTGATTTTCATGCTTATCTTGCTTAAAACTTTGAGGAATGTTGTATGAATGTGCAATCATTGATTTACTTGTATTTTGAAACATTATTTGTAAATTTTTGGGCTTCATTGTAATTTCTCTTGAATTTATTTGTTCATTTGTAGCATCATTGTAAACTTCCTACAACACTTGCAATAAAAGGAATTGGACTTCATGATCTTGATTGCACAAAGAACTTGCTTGGATTATCTCTTGTTTAATTGTTTTTGTTATGTTAGTTGTTTGCTTGTGTGTTTGTGTGTGTTCTTGTTTCTTGTTGTATTTATTTTTGGGTGAGTGATGGATGCCTTGAGTTGATGTTCTTTTCTACCTTGCAGGGTGGAATTTTGACATCAAGCATACTTCCCGTCTCCTATATCTACCATGAAGCTTTGGTGGTCACCCCGATCTCATGGACTTCAGGACTAATGTTTTGAGACTCGGGGAAGTTCACGAAACCCTCCTACTATGTTTTTATTGTCTATATTGTTGCATTTTATTGCTTAGGCACATTGAGGGCAATGTGCATCTTAAAGTGGGGGGTGGATTTGGTTTTTCTCGTTAACTTTGAAAATTTCTTTGCAATTGCATGTTTGTTCTACCTATAATAGCAATGATACCTAGTTTAGGACTTCCTAGCATGAAGGGTTGACAGTTATGAGTTGTATTTCATTATTGTGCCTAAATGATGTCCTGCTTTATCTTTAGTGCACTGACAGACTTTTACACATGTACTTCCACCTCATACACCCCAACTAACCCATTACAATGTTTTCGGCATTAAATTGTTAAAGTCTACTTTCAATGCCTTTTTAAGAGCTTTTGAGGTCCTTTGTTGTTTTCTTTGGCCTTAAGTGAGTTTGTTTAACTGGTCTTATACCGGGGGATACGAGATACAATTTAAACAAAAAAAAAAAAGTGGAGTCTATGAGAGTATTCCTCTGCTATTACAGTATTAATGCGTCTATGTGGGCTGTAATCAAGTAGGATGGATGGCTCTTGTGCCTGGCCAGCATGTGCATCCGTCTGAAAGATTTTTGTGCATTCTACGTTAGTCGGACTCAGAAAAAAAAAACTATGTATATATGTAAGTAAAGAATAAAGTATCTTGTCTGTATCCCTTGGAGCCTGATGCACAGCCACTTGAGAGCCAAAGTTTTATTCAGTATCCGAAGGACTCTTAACTGGGTATTGAGGGTGCCTTTAACAGATTAATGCTGACTTCAATGTATGTGGAGTGATTGGACACCTTTAGGTGATCCATGGTTTACAGGTTGAGGTTGGAAGTCAGCACACACTCACCAGTGCACTTTAGATGAAATAGGACTATCTTTACTCAGTTGCCAATAGAACGACTCGTTATATGTCTTTCTTTCTATCTATGCTTGCGGGGTTCTTTACTATTAATCTTGAGGTCGTACATTTAGCCGTTTATCTTCTTGCCCCTGTTCTTCATGTTTGTTTACTTGGGGACAAGCAAATGCTTAGGTGTGGGGATATTTGATAAACACCTAAATTTACGTATTATTCATGTATGTGAACGTATAAAATAGAGTATTTTTGTATGTGTGATGCCTGTTTTCGGTCTAAATTGGTTTATTTCGTGTTACAGGTACAAAAGTTACCATGGGGAGCTCGACAACATGATTTAAGGAGAAATCGGCAAGGAAAACACTATTTTTGAGCCCTGCTACTGTGCGGACTGTAGCAACCACTATAGCACGAACACTTGAAAGAAACGGCTTGGTCAGGAGATTCATGCGGGCTACCATGCTGGCGCATAGCAGGCCGCATGAGACTGTAGTAGTTCTACTATAGCAGGTTTGTCGTAGCGGCCACTGTAGCAACTTACGCAATTTTCGAGATTTCTCAGAAATTTTCTCTCCCCGCATGCGGGGCCGCATGGGAGGCCGTATAGCTCGCTAGAATGTGTTTTTAAAGAGGATTAGGGCATTTTTCTTGGGGTCTTTGGCCACCATTCTCTCCACCATCATTCTCTAGTGTTTCACGGTGTTGGAGAGGCTGATCTGTGGTGCAAATTGAAGGGGAGAAGAGGAGCGCGATCAAGGAGAAGATCTAGGAGCTTGTTGGCGTGGATCCATCAAGTTCTCATCACCACCTCTAGTCTTCATCTTAGGGGAGTTTGTTATGTTCGTTAGCTTGTATCTATTGTTCTTTATACTTTCTCCTTTATTGATGTTGAACTAGACTCCCAAGGTCGCCGGGAATCTGGTGAACCTTGGGATGAACTTGCTTGTATGAATACTTGATTTAGATGTATGGTATTTGTGTGGTTTATGGTTCAAGCTTGGTGCACTTTGATGTATTGGTATGCATGAGAACTCTGTGTATCGATTTCTAGGTTATACTAGGTTGCGTGACCATCGGCTTAGTATTAGACACACCAAGTTTAGAAGGGATACATGTACGAATACGCCGTGACCATCCGGTATTTGTACCCCTCCAACCATTAGGGTTGAGCCTAGATGTTGTGTTTGACCTTAATTAGGGATTTCCCTAGGCCCATTGCAATCGTACGAGGATTTGGGCGGAAGTGATTCTGTATTCCAATACTCATACCGGATTATGGGTTATCACCGTGACCATCGGGGTGACCTACCTTTGGACATCTCTTGGCCTAACCACCTTTACCTATGTAATTCGAGTATCCTTCTAGCTTTAGTAGTCCCTAGGGGATCCTCGCCCGGGGACCTCGAATTTTCATTGTTACTTGCTTCCTTAGTATGCTTATGTGGTGAGCCTTAGTCCACTTGTTTATAGTTTTCTCTTCTGTTATCTTTCTTATCTTGTTTCAAATCTATATTTGGTAGACTAGACAGTGTCATCTAGATGGGAGTAGTAGCAGCTCTTGGGACCCCAGGGAATGCGACCCCCTCGCGTGTGCGTGAGGGGTATTACTTGGCGACCCGTGCGCTTGCGGTTAAGTCATCAGTTGACCTTAGGTTTGGGACCGTTTGGTTGAGGATATCCTCGACTCAATTAACATCAATAGGAAACTATAATAGCATAGTCTTACACTAGAAGCATTAGTTCTAGAGTAACTTGTCCGGGTACCCCATCTTTATATCGATTATCTCTCCTACCCTTATTACTCTTCTTGCATTTTTTTATTTTCTTTTACATTTATATATATATATATACCTCTTTCATCATCGACTTCTTTCATAGCTAAATAGCGATAACACTTGTTTTTGAACACTATTCCCTGTGGATACGACTACCCACTCACCAGGGTATTTTATTACTTCGACAACCCGTGCACTCATGGGGTACACACGCAAGCGGTGTGTCAATGTTAAAAATTCTCCTAAACTCTAAGAATACAACCGTTGTAACTAAGGTGAACCGCCATAGGCTACATGAGCATAAGCAATTGAACGCACAAGTAAATGTGTGTGCAATGTGAACTCCCCCCCCCCCCACACACTTAAGATGTACATTGTGCCCAATGTATGCATGCAAGCATAATGAAAAATAAGCAATTAAAACAATTAGTGTAGGCTTAGGCAATTGAAACAATACTCCCCTGAACTCCAAGTGTTGCGTTTGATGGAGCTATGTTCATTGAGAGTTGAGTCTCAATGGGTTGTGGAGCACACACGGTCACTTGACCGTGCTAATAACTAGTCCTCAAATTCCTTACTCGCAAGACCATCTACACGTATACACAAGGAGGTTCAGTGAAGCTCAACAAAAATCTAATAAAATCTAAAGAAACATAAAGATAAAGACGCCTCAAGCATCGGTGTCATCTGCTTTGCAATCTCCGATGCTGTTGTCGGTGCTGATACTGTTGGATCTGGTGCTGAAAAAGAAAAGAAAAGATTGACGAAGAAAAGGAGAAAATATGCTTACCGACGAAATGGAAATAAAAAACTTGAATATGGCCGGAAAAAAACTTAAAAACTCCTTAAGTAGACGAAGAGAAGGTTGGGAAGATGGGAGGAAGCATCCCTTAAGTGTGGAGGCATTTATAATTGAAAAGGCAAAAAGATTTTAAAATTAAATTATAGCCTATCGTGTTCTGTACCTCCACACGGCCGTGTGCCTCAACTGGTAGGGTTCACAGGGGTAGTCACACCCCCCTGTGTTTCCTCTGTTTGTCTCTAAATGCACACACACGGCCGTTTGCCCAACCTGGCCAAGTACAAGGCCGGCCACAAGAGTACCCCGAAAACCTCTAAGTGTTCCACACGGCCGTGTGAGACATCCACAAGGCCGTGTGCCTTTCACAAGCTCTCTCACAGTGGCTGCCACACGCCGCTGTGTTTTCTCGGGATGGAAGGGAAGTCTCTACAGGGTTTCACACGGCCGTGTGGAAATTCCATACGGCCGTGTGCCGTAACACATGGGCACTCACAGGGACATCCACACGCCCTTGTGGACTCTCTGGAATGAGAGTTGAGTTTCTGCAGAATGCCACACAGCCGTGTGGAAATTCCACACGGCCGTGTGCCCTTCACTGGGTCGCTCACAGGGGCAGCTACACGGCCCCTGTGACACTCGGGATGAGCTCTTAGATGGTTCACAAGGCCGTGGGGAAATTCCACACGCCCATGTGTTTTCTCTGGATGTCTTAGAAAAAATCACAGACTCTAAAGAAAATTTCAGAAACATATTCATAACACTTAGAACCTGTAAAAACAATAAAAACACGACGAGAGATCCCCTTTCCCCTCCGGTGTGATTTCTTCCTACCTCCGTATCCCTTAATTTCTTAGCGGTCGAGATAGAGTTAGGTGCTAGGCAATAAATTCCCCTAGGGCTTTATTGCGCAAATACCAAAGTATAGGGTTGAAGTGAACCTTAGCACCGGGACTTAATTTAGACTAGGGTTCTTCCACCTGGACCAAAGGGTTAGTGATAAGTGCTTATGTTATAGTGACACGAAGCATTATTATCTTACTATGAGCATCTCTTTTATCAGATTTTATCACTAAATAGTGTGCATTTGTGTATTCTTGTACATTGTAGGTTTGTGGAGCCAAGTTGGAAAAGAAGAACAAAGTTAGATCGTGTTCGCCGTTGTTGGGAGGTTTTCGAACCAAGCAAGGAACAAGGCACGAACTTGGACTTGTGAGTGTGTGCCAACCTCCTTTAGAGGGGCACAAAGGCAGTCACATTCACAACAAGTCTAACTCGTGTAGCCTACAAAAACTTCACCAAGAAGGAGACTTGAAGCAATCGGCATGATCTACCATTGATTGTTGACACGACCTTTTGCGTGCGTACCGCAAGTGCACGGCCTTGTCGAAGTAATAAAAGTTACCCCGGTGAGTGGGTATCGAATCCACAGGGAATAGGGATTTAAAATACGAGAAGTTGCTATTGAGTCGTGTGATGTACGAAAAGAAACAATGATCGGAGTGACGAGTGAATTTATGGGAACTAGAGTAGATGCAAAGCAAATAAATCGAAAGATGAAAGAGAGAAAAGTGCAAGCAACGAGTAAAAAGAGAGAGACTAGTAATAAGTGAAAATAGGGTATCCGGACAAGTTACCTCTAGGACTTATGCTTCTAGTGCAAGACTATGCTATTATATCTTCCTATTGATGTTAATTGAGTCGAGGAAAATCCTGAAACACACGGTCCCAAATCTAAGGTCAACCGTGGCTAACCTCAACACTATGTCCCGGTAATAGGATTCACGTCAACCCTTCACTCTGTTGATTGCTCAACTAAGCCCCAGGGGAGTATTTCTACCTAAGCCTAACACTATGTGGGATTGCTTTAAGCTCTAGGGACTCCTAGTGATAAAACCTGTTCCTATGTGTGATAGTTCTAACCCTTTGGTCCAGGAGGAAGAACCATTGTCTAAATTAAGCCCCAGTGCGTAGGATTCACGTCACCCCAAAACCTTGGGGGAGTTTGTCTACCTAGCACTTCACTCTATTTCGACCACTAATGACTCAAGGAATCAGAGGTAGGGAGAAATCACAACGGAAGGGAAAGGGGTACGGTGCTACCTCACAACTCTCCCTCTCAACCCTCTTCAATTTTAAGTAGTCTAATCCTATAGGAGTTGTCACATCTCCAAAGGATAACCTAGATTGTTCTCAATCCTTAGTGTCACGGCTAAGAGAAAACAATAGCACAAGAAATCTAAAATTGAAACTCGAATTTATTCATCAATTAATGGAAAAGCATAATAACAATGTCAAAGAAACATAATTATCCTAGAGTTTTACAAGTCCGAATACCCACGAGGGGTTTAGCTCCTCATGGAGCTATACATGTTCATCAATTTATGAAAGAAAGAACAAACTAAAGACATCAATGAAAACCCCCTCGCGTATGGTGTGGCCGTGGTCTTGTGCGGCCGTCAAACGTCGGTGACGATGCCGATGACGCGCTCCAATCCCCCACAAAGTCCTCTCCGAAACCCTAGCCGCCCTCTCCAGAAGTTGGGGAGAAAGATAGGTCCAAAGATCCTTCAAAAAGTCTCCAAATCGGCTTTTTATAGACTGAGTGCGGCTTTAAATTTGAAGTTATCGGGAATTCACACGGCCGTGTGGAATTTTCACACGCCCGTGTGAAGTTTCTGTCTTTCCTGAAAATTACTTCACACGGCCGTGTGTTAATTCCACACGCCCGTGTGAAGTTTCTGGCTTGCTGGAAAATTAGTTCACACGGCCGTGTGTTAATTCCACACGCCCGTGTGACGTCTCTGGTTTGCTGGAAAATTAGTTCACACGGCCGTGTGTTAATTCCACACGCCCGTGTGAATTCTCTGGAACCTTGACTCTTCGGCAAAAGTGCACAGTAACTTGCTACAGTGATTCACTACAGTAACAAACTGCAGTGTTGCTACAGTAACTCTCCGAAATGCTCCCGAATATGTTGTTTCTTCATCGAGGCCATTGAATTGGGCACATAATCAATGGTAGATCGTGCCTATTGCTTCGAGTATCCTTCTTGGTGAAGTTTTCCTAAGCTACACGAGTTAGACTTGTTGTGAATGTGACTGCCTTTGTGCCCCTCCAAAGGAGGTTGGCGCACACTCACAAGTCTAACCTCGTGCCTTGTTCCTTGCTTGGTCTAAAAACCTCCCAACAACGGCGAACACGACCTAACTTCGTTCTTCTTTTCCAACTTAGCTCAACGAAACCTACAATGCTCAAGAATACACAAATGCACACTATTTAGTGATAAAATCTGATAAAAGTATGTTCATTTGTAAGATAATAACGCTTCGCGTTACTACAACACAAGCACTTATCAATTGTGTGCCCAATTCTATGGCCTCGATGAAGAACAACGTATTCGGGAGCGTTTCGGCGAGTTACTGTAGCAGCATTATAGCTTTGTTACTGTTCCAAATCCACTGTAGCAAGTTACTGTGCATTTTCTGCCGAAGATCAAGTTTCCAGAGAATTCACACAGGCGTGTGGAATTAACACACGGCCGTGTGAATCATTTTCCAGCAAGCCAGAGACTTCACACGGGCGTGTGGAAATTCCACACGTCCGTGTGAAGTAATTTTTCAGGAAGACAGAAACTTCACACGGTTGTGCGGAAATTCCACACGGCCGTGTGAAGCTCCGATAAGTTCAAATTTAAAGCCGCACTCAGCCTATTTAAAGCCCGATGGGGAGACTTTTTGAGCATCTTTTGACCTATCTTTCTCTCCAACTTCGAGAGGGTGCGGCTAGGGTTTCGGAGAGGACTTTGTGGAGGATTGGAGCATGCCAACGGCATCGTCATCGACGTCCGAAGGTAGCACAAGACCACGGCCACATCACACGCGAGGGGGTTTTCATTGATGTTCTTATTTTGCAATTTATTTTACACTTTGATGAACATGTAAAGCTCCATGAGGAGCTAAACCCCTCGTGGGTATTCGGACTTGTAAAACCCTAGGATCATTATGTTTCTACGACATTGTTATTATGCTTTTCCATTATTGATGAATAAATTCGAGTTTCAGTTTTAATTATCTTTTGCTATTGTTCTTCCTTAGCCATAACAATAGGGTTGAGAACAATCTAGGTTATCTTTTGGAGGTGTGACAACTCCTATAGGATTAGACTACTTATGATTGAAGAGGGTTGAGAGGGAGAGTTGTGAGGTAGCAATGTACCCCTTTCCCTTCCGGTGTGATTTCTCTCCGCCTCCATTTCCTTGATTAATTAGCGGTCAAGATAGAGTTTTAGGGCTCAATCTAGACTACGGTTCTTCCACCTGGACCAAAGGGTTAGAACTACATAGAGGAATAGGTTTTATCACTAGGAATCCCTAGAGCTTAAAGCAATCCCACGTAGTGTTAGGGTTAGGAAGATAGACTCCACTGGGCTTAGTTGACAGGTCAACAAGAGTCAAGGGTCGTAGTGAATCCTAATACCGGGACATAATGTTGGGGTTAGTCACGGTTGACCTTAAGTTTTGGGACCATGAGTTTAAGGATATCCTCGACTCAATTAACATCAATAGGAAAGTATAATAGCATAGTCTTGCACTAGAAGCATAAGTCCTAGAGGTAACTTGTCCGGATGCCCTATCTCACCCATTGCTAGTCTTTCTCTTTTAACTTCTACTTGCTTTTCTCTTGTCTTTCATCTCTCTATTTACTTTCTTGTCGTTTATTCTAATTGTTTTCATAAATTCACTCATTACTCCGATTATTTCTTTTCGTACACCACATAACTAAATAGTGAATTCTTGTGTTCTAAATCCCTATTCCCTATGGATTCGACTACTCACTCAACAGGGTAATTTATTACTTCGACAAGGCCGTGCACTTGCGGTACACACGGAAAAGGTCGTGTCAGTTAGAACTACATATAGGAACAGGTTTTATCACTAGGAATCCCTAGAGCTTAAAGCAATCCCACGTAGTGTTAGGCTTAGGAAGATAGACTCCCCTGGTGCTTAGTTGACAGGTCAACGAGAGTCAAGGGGTCGTAGTGAATACTAATGCCGGGGCATAGTGTTGGGGTTAGTCACGGTTGACCTTAGGTTTGGGACCGTGTGTTTGAGGATATCCTTGACTCAATTAACATCAATAGGAAAGTATAATAGCATAGTCTTGCACTAGAAGCATAAGTCCTAGAGGTAACTTGTCCGGATGCCCTATCTCACCCATTGCTAGTCTTTCTCTTTTAACTTCTACTTGCTTTTCTCTTGTCTTTCATCTCTCTATTTACTTTCTTGTCGTTTATTCTAATTGTTTTCATAAATTCACTCATTACTCCGATTATTTCTTTTCGTACACCACATAACTAAATAGTGAATTCTTGTGTTCTAAATCCCTATTCCCTATGGATTCGACTACTCACTCAACAGGGTAATTTATTACTTCGACAAGGCCGTGCACTTGCGGTACACACGGAAAAGGTCGTGTCAGTTAGAACTACATATAGGAACAGGTTTTATCACTAGGAATCCCTAGAGCTTAAAGCAATCCCACGTAGTGTTAGGCTTAGGAAGATAGACTCCCCTGGTGCTTAGTTGACAGGTCAACGAGAGTCAAGGGGTCGTAGTGAATACTAATGCCGGGGCATAGTGTTGGGGTTAGTCACGGTTGACCTTAGGTTTGGGACCGTGTGTTTGAGGATATCCTTGACTCAATTAACATCAATAGGAAAGTATAATAGCATAGTCTTGCACTAGAAGCATTAGACCTAGGGGTAACTTGTCCGGGTACCCCATCTTTATATCGATTACCTCTCCTACCCTTATTACTCTTCTTGCATTCTTTTATTTTCTTTTACATTTATATATATATATATACCTCTTTCATCATCGACTTCTTTCATACCTAACTAGCGATAACACTTGTTTCTGAACATTATTCCCTGTGGATACGACTACCCACTCACCAGGGTATTTTATTATTTCGACAACCCGTGCACTTGCGGGGTACACACGCAAGGGGTGTGTCAGTGCAGCTGTAGTTCTTGATGCCAATTGCTTGGCCATCTTGCAAAAGAACATGCCGAGTAAGAGAATAGATCCCAGAAGTTTTATTATACCATTCAAAATTGGCAACTTGGGTGAAGAAATGGTGTTGGCCGATTCAGGGGCAAGCATCAATGTCATGCCCTATACCTTCTTCCAAAAGATAGGCTTGGGCAAGCCTAGACCAACTCGGATGACACTTCAACTTGCGGACAGATCGGTGAGGCATCCGAGAGGAATTGTGGAAGACGTGTTGGTGAAGGTGGACAAATACATATTTCCTGTTGACTTCGTGGTGTTGGACGTCGATGAGGATGTCGAGGTGCCATTGATCCTTGGAAGGCCCTTCTTGCGCACTTCCAAGGCTTTGATAGACATGGGTGGTGGGGAGCTCACATTGCGAGTTGGAGATGACAAGCTTACATACCGCCTCGCCGAAGCCATGAGACACTCTCTTGACTTTGATGATACTTTGTATTTTCTTGACACCACCGATAAACTAATTGATGATTCTGTGCAGGAAATGTTGAACTCGGATCCATATGAAGGGTGGCCGGACCAAAATGCGGAGATTGAAGAAGAAGTGCTTTCGCTTGGTCTAGTCGAGAAAGAGGTCAAGCCGGAAGCGGTTCTCATGAAGAAGATGAGTGATGGATCACCCGCAAGTGCACGGGGTCGCCAAGTAATACCCCTCACGCACGCGTGAGGGGGTCGTATTCCCAAGGGCCCGAGAATCTACCCTTACTTCCTCTTTGCAATGTTGTTTAACTGATAAAGCTTGAGTTAAGGAAATTGATGAAAAGCAAACAAGCAAGTATAAAATAAATGCAAGATGACTAAGGCAAAATACGGGAAATTCAATGGTTAGGAGTGGTCACGGATGAGGATTCCCTTAGGGGCTACTAAAGTGTGTTTGGAAGCTTGATCTAACATGCATGTGGCAATGATGGACCGAGAAAACCCTAGACTAGGCCAACCCGATGGTCACGGAAATTGACCCCTAATCCGGTATGGGTATTGGAATACGGTATTTCCACCGCTACAGTATTTCTACCGCCCAAATCCCCACACGATTGCTAAGGGTACAATGGCTTTCTCGAACTAGGGTTAAAGCAACAACTCGGTACTTAACCCTAGGAATGGATGGGTACAAATACCCGATGGTCACGATGTATTTATATGTATTTCCCTTCCAAAGATGGTGAGTCTAATACTAGGGCAATGGTCATGCAACCTAGCATTTCCTAGATCAATGGATACATAGAGTTCTCATACATATCAAGCAATTAAAACACCAAGGAATGGATCATAAACATGGCACAAACAATGAATTAGAACAAAACATCCAAAATACACAAGTTTATCCCCAAGGTTCACCTACATCCGGTGACCCTGGGGTTTAGTTCCTCATGATCAAGAAATACAACATAAAATACATGAAACCAAACACCAAAAGCATTAGAAGAACTCCCTCAAAAGATGAAGGCCGGAGAAGTTCCAAAGATGCCACACAAAGGGGTGGCTTTCCTTGTCTTCAACCTTCCAGATCCAAGCTCTAGGGTGAAGATCCTTCCCAAAACCTTGCTCTCCTTGCCAAATCCTTGCCTAGATCGCCCTCCAAATGCTTCTCCTTCCTAAGAATTTGAGTGGTGGTGAGAGCTCTAAGAAGAAGACACTTGATGCCCTTGAAAACCCTAGCCAAAGTTCCTTAAAAGATGAATTCGGGCAAGTTCACGGGTGACCTCACGGTCCATATATGGCCCGTGAGGGAGCCTGTAATACGGGCTACGAGAAACCGCAAAGTTGTGATTTTGCATAGTGAATGCTACAGTAAATACTACAGTAAAACTGTTACAGTTAATGCTACAATAGACTGCTCGCGGACGACCTCACGGCCATGATCCTGCCCGTGAGGGTTTCCAGATTTCATTTTCCTTCCAACTCTTCGCGCTTCATGCGGCTATAGTAATGCTACAGATTTCCTCTCAAATCGCGTCGTTAGGGTCACCAAAGCATATAATGTACCTGAAACACGAAATAAAACAATTTAGACCGAAAAGAGCATCGATTCATTAATAAAACACCGAAATACATGTGCGTACATACGTGCAAAATACGTATATTTAGACGTTTATCAAACATCCCCATACCTAAGCGTTTGCTTGTCCCCAAGCAAACACACATGAAGAACAGGGGCAGAAAGATAAACGACTAAATACACGACCTCAAGCTTAAAAGTGAAGGACTCCACGGGCACACTGGACAGAAATCAAGAAATGAGCTGTTCTAGTGATAGTCGGGTAATGATAGCTCTGTCTCTCCTAAAGTGTCCTCAGTGAGTGTGTGCTGACTTCCACCTTGTTCTCCACACCCTGAATTACCCCAGTATGTCTATTCACTTCACACACAATAATAATGCCATTAAAGTGTTAAAAACATCATCAGTACTCAATTAAAAGTCTTTTGGTTCCTAAGTAAAACTTTAGCACCTCAAGTGATTACGCAGCAGGCTCCAGGGGATCAAGATGCCACAAATTACTTACTTATGTACAACATACACACTTTTTTTTTTCTGAGTCCCCGACTAACATAGACTGCCCAAAAATCTTTCAGACAGATGCACATGCTGGTTAGGCACAAGAGTCACCCATCCTACTTGATTACAGTCTACATAGATGCATTCGTACTGAACTAGCAGAGGAATACTGTCATAGACTCGTTTTTTTTTTTTATTTATTTATTTTTTTTAAATCTTAAACCCCTTGAACAACTTGGTACAATAGATCACTTTCAGGCTAAAGCAAACAACAAAGGAACTCAAAAGCTTTTAAAAGAATATTGGAGATAGAATTTAACACATTAATGCCAAAATAATTGTGATGGGTTAGTAGGAGTATACAAAATGTAAGTGGTCATGAACAGGTATAAAGGTGCACTAAAGGTGAAACAGAGCTACAATTAATTACAGATAAGATACAGCTCACGACTATCATTCTACCAAGCCTGGAAGTTCTAACCAATGAAATCATAGCTATCATAGGTATCATACGCATGTAAAGCCATGTAGCAATAAAAACTACTCCTAGAAATCCATCCCCACACCTAAAGCTGTACATTGCCCCCAATGTACAAAGGTCAGCAGCATAGGGTGGTAAAATAAACATGTAAAGTGCATAATAAGAGTAAAGAAACTTCCCCAGTCAGCTGATGCAGTTTGTGAATTGATCCTGTAGACTGGGGGACAGATGGGGCAAGAGAGGGCCTGGAGTGCGCAACCATAATATCCTCAACCTGAAAATACAGCAAGCGCAGATCATGACTCCAGAAATAATAAAATCAGAGGAAAGCAAGCAACAAAAGTTCCACACACATAACATAAGTTTAGTAGGGACGAAGCCCTTACTAACTCACAAGTACAGAATGCAACTAAAAGTAAAAGTACACACAAATACAAAACAAACAGAATGAAAGTAAAAAGAACAGGTGTGGTGTGCAGTCTAGGGGTCAGAGGGAAAGGAAGGTGCCGCGCAGGTCGTGGCCGCAGAGGTGGTGCCGACAGACGATGAAGAACTGCGCAAGAGCGCCAAGATGTCGGCAGTGGTAGCGTCGATGCGGCCTACAGAAGCAGCAAGGTCTCGATGTCTCCTGTCTAAAATCTGAAACCGCTCGTGGACCTCAGCACGAAATGATTCAAACCTTTCACTCATTGCACTAGAAGCATAAGTCCTGGAAGTAACTTGTCCGGATACCCTATTTCATTCATTGCTAGTCTTTCTCTTTCTACCTTTACTTGCACTTTGACAGGCGGCCCGAAAGTGCACTGGTTTGTCGAAGTAATAAAAGTTACCCCTGTGAAAGGGTAGTTGAATCCACAGGGAATAGGGAGTTAGAATACGAGATTTCACTATTAAAACTATGCGAAGTATGGAAAAGTGATCAATTGATTCGATGAGTGAATTATGGAAACAATTATACTAAAAGACGAGAAATTAAATAGAAAGATGGAAGATGAGAAAGTGCAAGTAAAAGAGAATAGAGAGGATTTAACAATGAATAAAGCGGGGTATCCGGACAAGCTACCTCTAGGATATATGCTTCTAGTGTAAGACTATGCTATTATACTATCCTATTGATGCCAATTGAGTCGAGGAAATCCTCAGACTCACGGTCCCAAACCTAAGGACAACCGTGACTAACCCCAACATTATGCCCTAGTATTAGGATTCACATCGACCCTTCAATCTATCGCTCGCATGATTAAGCCCTAGGGGAGTACATCTACCTAAACCTCACAGTACGTGGAATTGCATTAAGTTCTAGGGACTCATAGTGATAAAACCTGTTCCTCTGTGTAGTTCTAACCCTTTGGTCCAGGAGGAAGAACCCTAGTCTCGATTAAGCCCCAGTGCGTAGGATTCACTTCAACCCTTCACTCTGTTACTCGCGTAACTAAGCCCCAGGGGAGTATATCTACCTAGCACTTCACTCTATCTCGACCGCTAATAAATCAAGGAAACGGAGGTAGGGAGAAATCACAACGGAGGGGAAAGGGGTACATCACTACCTCACAACTCTCCCTCTCAACCCTCTTCAATCTTAAAGAGTCTAATCCTATAGGAGTTGTCACAGCTCCCAAGGAAAACCTAGATTGTTCTCAACCCTAGTGTCACATCTAAGCGAAAATAATAGCAAGATAAAATCAAGATTGAAACTCAATTCTTATTCATCAATAATGGAAAAGCATAATAACAATGTCAAAGAAACATAATAACCCTAGAGTTTACAAGTCCGAATACCCACAAGGGGTTTAGCTCCTCATGGAGCTATACATGTTCATCAAAGTATATAAGAAAGCACAAAATAAAGACATCGATGAAAACCCCCTTGCGTATGGTGTGGCCGTGGTCTTGTGCGGTCGCTGGACGTCGGTGAAAATGCCGAAGACGCGCTCTAAACCTCCACGAAGTCCTCTCCAAAACCCTAGCCGCACTCCAGAAGTTGGGGAGAAAGATAGGTCAAAAGATCTCTCAAAAATTCGAGGCTTTAAAATTGCTGAAATCGGGATTTCACACGGCCGTGTGGAATTTCCACACGCCCGTATGAAATTTCGGGAATGCTGAATTTCGGCCGACAGTAAACAGTAACTTGCTACAGTGCTTTCACTGCAATAATTTGCTACTGTGCCGAAACACTCCTGGATTCATCATTCTTCATCGAGGCCGTTGAATTGGGCATACAATCAACGGTAGATCGTGCCTATTGCTTTGAGTCTCCTAATTGGTAAAGTCTTTATTGTTAGCATGAGCTAGACTTATTGTGAATGTGACTGCCTTTGTGGCCCTCCAAAGGAGGTTGGCACACACTCACAAGTCTATGCTCATGCCTCGTTCCTTGCTTAGTCCGAAAATCTTCCCAACAATGGCAAACACGATCTAACTTCATTCCTTTCCTTCATTTTATCTTCACAACCCTACAATACACAAAAGTAAACAATTGCACACTTTTTAGTGATGAAATCTGATTAAATCAATGCTCATTGCAAGATAATAACACTTCGCATTACTATAACACGAGCACTTATCAAATCCCCCCACACTTAAGCTTTTGCTTACGTGAAAGTATTTGGGAAGAACAATTGAAAGTGGTCGGCCTTAGGTTCACCAAAAATATGCAAAAGAAGCATTCTACAAGTAAGGGGAAATCAAAACAATGCATAAGGTTATCATTGCTCTAGCTAAAAACTCGAATTAAAAAGGATAAAAACTCAAAAAATGTGTTAGTGTGTGCGATTTCACTCAAGAGAACCAACGAGTACTCCTCAAACTTTTGTTAGAAAGGACTTATTTATATACAAAAACAAAACTAAATAGAGAAGAAAGTAGTAGCTTCACACATCCTTGAAGATAGCCCTTTCCTAGGCGGCCGCCAAAAGTGGCTTTCACACTTTCAAGGAGGTAGCTCTTTCTACCGGGGTAGTAGTTTTCACGCATCCCATGAGATAGCTCTTTATCTCATTAGGGCATAACTTGTACTCGACTTATGAGAGTAGCTACATACTTCATAGGTGGTAGCTCTTTCCACCCCAAATGCATACATAAAACAAAGCA
Source organism: Dioscorea alata (assembly GCA_020875875.1). Classification (NCBI taxonomy): domain Eukaryota; kingdom Viridiplantae; phylum Streptophyta; class Magnoliopsida; order Dioscoreales; family Dioscoreaceae; genus Dioscorea; species Dioscorea alata. The sequence goes on from CM037014.1 coordinate 12,110,737, forward strand.
ACTATTTAAAAAAAAAATCATATGTATTTTTTTTTTTTTCTCTTTTCCATATATTTTTTTTTCATTTTTTTCATCTTTTTCTTTTTTTTTTATATATGCATTTTCATAAGTAAAACTAAGAACAATGATAAACTTGTCCTTAAAAACTTCAAGATTGAGTTTCCAAAAGATTCCAAGAGTAAGTTGTGCAATATAAGATAATCGAGCAAAAATTCCCTAAAATTCCTCAGTGGTGTTCTCTGGTGCTGCTGGAGGCTCTGAATATGTCTGTGGATCTGTTGCTGGTGTTGCTGCTGCTGGACGAGTGGGGGCCCGAGGCTGGACTACGAATGGTGATGACACGGCCTGCTCGAGTAGTCTCTGTATGGCATCGAGCCGCGTCATCGTCTCTAAGTGCTGTGCAGCCTGTGTGGCCCTCACCTCGGTCACCTCGGTCTGTCGCACTCCCACTGCGCTCTCGAGGCCCTCCAACCTGTCCTGGCCTCAGGAGGGAGAGAAAATACGCACTGGAGGTGGCTCCGGTGCTGTGGGCGGTGCTTCGGCCTCTGTGTGTGTCGGAGGTGGCTCCAAGGCTGCCTGGAACTCCTCTGCCTGATCTGACTGGGGTATGATCCAAGTATAGGTCCCTGATCCCGCTCTGCGGATCATCCCCATCATCCTCAGTGTATCTGCGCCAGAGCAGCCGGTACACTGGTCTTCTCTGCCCCTCGCACTCCGTCTCTAAGACTCGTCCCGATCAGAAGTCTCGAAATATAGGGTCCTGTGAAGATCACTCCCACCCTAGGGTACTGGCCCTGATGGCTCAAATACTCTGCTAGGATGTACCCTAGGTGGAGTGGTACCCTCTGAGCCATAGAGGTATAGATAGAGAAGCTCCTGCCGGCTCAGAACTCCAGTGCTATCACCCCGGCCACTCACTGATCTACTCAGAATGGCATGTACGTATCTGTAGGCTGGGCGAGATAAGCACGTGGCCTTCGAGACCGCTAGCTCATACTGGCCCTCTACGCACAAATCCTTGTAGGCCCTCTGCGGAGTAAGACTGCCCGGGTAGTCGGTAGGAAAACACTCATACTCCTCTGTCTGTGTATAGGCCTCCTCATATAACCCCATATGAATCAAAAACTGGGTCACACTGAGGCTAAAATGCTGGCCTAATACCCTGAACTGAATCACGTTAGGAATAGAGAAGTACCTGTGCGATCTGTCAAACTCGAACGAGGCCAAGAACTCAAGTGTCACTCCCCGAATGGCTGGATCTCTGATCCTCAGTAATCTCCTCCAACTACCCACCGAGAGTAGCTCCTCAACCTCGTCGGCAATTCTCTTACCCCCCTGAATCCCTCTGATAATGCGCAGGTCGGGGTATCACGACTGGCCAAACCGCAGTGTAGATAACCGCTCCAACCTGGCCTAGTGCTCAGGTATACTGAACTCGGTCTCCTCTGGAGGGGGTTGTAGGCTCACGGGGCCGCTTCCCAGCCAATTTCTTGGACCTGGAAGCCATATCTGCAAGATTGAAAAGAGAATCGATTAAAAATAGTTAAATAGAACAATATGCAGAAATCCACACGCCCGTGTGGAGCTTCTGGCGGACAGAGCCCACGGCCGTGGGGGCAAAAAATCCAAAATTTAAATTGTAATTTATTCTAATTCATCTCTAAACATGTTCGCACACACAATAAGCATTTAAAACAAGCGAAATCACCCAACAGAATGAATCAAATTAAGAATTGACGAAGAAGAAGGCTTTGAAGTCCTTACCGACGGAGTGGATGAAGGAATACTTAGAATCGGCCGGAAAAACTCCAATAAAACCTCAAAAATCCTCTAAGACGGTTGAGAAAGTAGTAGAGAGGGTAAGAGAGGAGTTTAGAGTGGAAGAATCAAGAGGCACGAGTGAAATATAAATGAAAACGCGCGGCTTTTTAAGTTCTGAGAATTCACATGGCCGTGTGAAAATTCCACAAGGCCGTGTGCCTCTGAAATTAGGGTTCACAACGGCTAACACACGCCCCTGTGCGCACTCTAGTCGCTCTCTGAACTACCCCACACGGCCGTGTGCTTCCACAGGGGAATCCACAGGGGCACCCACACGGCCCTGTGGATTCGCGGCAAAACTTCGAAAGTCTCTGAAAAATTCCACATGGCCGTGCGCCAAACCTGGCCAAGAACATAAGGCCGGCAACAGGGGCACCCACACGCCCCTGTGGCCTCTCTGACTCGCCCGAGAAACGCTAAGTATTCCACACGGCCGTGTGAATAATCCACACGGCCGTGTGCCTTTCACAAGTTCTCCCACAGGGGCACACACACGCCCCTGTGTATTCTCGGGAAGAAGGGTTTTCTCTGCAGAGTTTCACACGGCCGTGTGCATTAGCACAGTGGCACTCACAGGGGCACCCACACGCCCCTGTAGACTCTCTAGAAAAAGAGTTTAATTTCTTCGAGATAACACACGCCCGTATGGAAATTCCACACGACCATGTGCCCCTTCTGAGGTTGTTCACAGGGGCATACACACGCCCCTGTGTCCTCACTGATTGAGTTCTGATTTGGTAACACACGGCCGTGTGGAAATTCCACACGGCCGTGTGTTTTCTCTGGTTTACTTAGAAAAATTCACAGACTCTTCCAAAAAATTCAGAAACTCTTTTAAACCACTTAGAGCCTGTACAAATCATAAAAACACGACTAGAGACCATAAAAAACACACTCAACCGACTTAAACTTCGTCAATTAACATTAAGGCACACAAAAACGTCAACAATCCACACTAAAAATCGCAACCCATGCATTAAAACTTCAGGACACCAAAACTAAGACTTTTATTCAACCTAAAACTAAACTAGGTCCTAGAAAAACTGTAAAACTTTGGGTTGCCTCCCAAGAAGCGCTTGTTTAACATCACTTAGCTTGACGTACCTGATCTTACCTTACGGAGGTTCATGAATAGAAGTTGCCTTCTTCCCTACAACCTGAAAGCATGCATTACATAATCTTTGTAGAGTAGAGAGAGAGTTGTCGAATTTGTTACCACAAACGGGTGAAACATCCTTACTCCGTGAATGTTCATCCCTTTTCTTGTTGGGGTTCTTCTTGTGGCATCTTTTCGACCTCTTCAACGTTCGAAGCATCTTCTTCATATGCCCCTTCTCCATCTTGATGTTTGTCTGGACTGGACCAAGCAAAAGTACCTCTTCTTCTTCGATCTTCACATCTTGTTCCGGCCATCCTTCATATGGATCCGGGTTCAACATTTCCTGTACATATTCATCAATACACTCATCAGTAGCATCAAGATAATATAGAGTGTCATCAAAATCAAGAGAATGTCTCATGGCTTCGGCGAGGCGATAGGTGAGCTTGTCATCTCCAACTCTAAGTGTGAGCTCTCCACCGTCCATGTCTATCAAAGCTTTGGAAATGCGCAAGAACGGCCTTCCAAGAATCAGCGGTACTTCAACATCCTCATCCACATCAAGCACAACAAAGTCCACCGGAAAGATGTACTTGTCTACTTTTACCAAGACGTCTTCCACAATTCCCCTCAGATGCCTCACCGATCGATCCGCAAGTTGAAGTGTCATACAAGTGGGTCTAGGCTCGCCCAAGCCTAGCTTTTGGAAGAAGGTATAGGGCATGACATTGATGCTTGCCCCCGAATCGGGCAATGCCATCTCTTCACCTAAATTGCCGATGTTGCAAGGTATGATGAAACTCCTGGGATCTTTTCTCTTACTTGGCATGTTCTTTTGTAAGACAGCCGAACAATTAGCATCAAGAACTATAGCTGCATTCTCCTCCAACTTCCTCTTATTGGTTAAGAGGTTCTTTAGAAACTTCGCGTACTTGGGCATTTGGGCTAATGCTTCCGCGAATGGTATGTTGATGTGCAATTGTTTCAAGATGCCCAGGAATTTCTTGTATTTCTCATTGTCTTGGTCATTCTTCAACCTCGAAGGGTAGGGGATCCTTGGTTTGTAGGGTGGTGGTGCCACCTCTTTCTCTTTTGGTGCTTCTCCCCTACTTCTTCCACTTCGGGTGCTTCTTTTGTCTTCTCTAGAGGGAGAGTTATCTCAACCTCTTTCCCACTCCTCAAGGTGATTGCCTTTAGTTGCTCCCTTGGGTTAGTCTCTGTATTGCTAGGCAAGCTACCTTGAGGCCTTTCCGCCAATGTCTTCGCAATTTGCCCCACTTGATTTTCCAAATTATGTAGGGAGGCGGTGTGATTGCGAAGAGTAGCCTCCACCGACTGAAATCTAGCATCCGATGAAGAAATAAACCGTGTGAGTGCTCTCTCAAGGTCGGTCATCTTTCCTTCTAGCCCGGTCACTCGGCTTTCTAAATTTGGAGCTTGTTGACTTTGAAATCTCGGTGGTGCACTATTTTTCTGTTGTGACTGCCTTGATTGCTCTAAGAGAAATTTGGATGGTTCTTCCACCCCGGGTTATATGTTCCACTGTATGGGTTGCCTTGGCCTTGTTGATAAGTGCTTGTGTTATAGTATCGCGAAGCGCTATTATCTTACATTAAGCATACCTTTTATCAGGTTTTATCACTAAATGTGTGCATTTGTGTTCTCTTGTGCATTGAAGGTATTGTGGAGCCTAATTGGAGGAGAAGAATGAAATTAGGTCGCGTTCGCCAATGTTGGGATGTTCTCGGACCAAGCAAGGAACGAAGCACGTATTTGGACTTATGGATGTGTGCCAACCTCTTTTGGAGGGGCACAAAGGCAGTCACATTCACAACAAGTCCAATCCGTGTTACTTAGGAGAATCTCGCGAAAGAAGAAGACTTGAAGTAATCGGCGCAACCTACCGTTGCTTGTGTGCCCAAGTAATGGCCTCGATGAAGAACAATGGACCCGGGAGGCGTTTCGGCAAGTTACCAAGCCTGTTCAGCTGAAGATTAGTGTTCTAGAGAAGTCACACGGGTGTGTGGAAATTCCACACGGCCGTGTGAGCCATTTTCCAGCCAGATAGAGAAGTCACACGGGCGTGTGGAAATTCCACACGGCCGTGTGTTTTGCGATTTCAGCCATCCAGTGAAGACACACGGGCGTGTGGAAATTTCACACGGCCGTGTGAAGCCCCCGATAAGTCCAATTTTAAAGCCGCGATTCAACAATATAAAAGGGGATTTTTGCAACCTTTTGAGGAATCTTTCGACCTATCTTTTCCCCAACTTTCTGGAGCGCAGCTAGGGTTTCGGAGAGGATTTCGTGGAGGTTCTAGCGCGTCGTCGGCATCGATTTCGAGGTTCGACGTTTGCACAAGACCACGGCCACACCAATTCGAGGGGGTTTTTCATTGATGTCTATGTTTTATGCTTTATTTCTCACGTTGATGAACATGTATAGCTCTATGAGGAGCTAAACCCCTCGTGGGGTATTCGGACTTGTAAACTTTAGGGTTTCTTATGTTTCTTTGACATTGATTATTATGCTTTCCATCGTTGATGAATAAAATTGAGTTTTTAATCTTGATTATCCTTTCATATTGTTTTCCCTTAAACGTGACATTAGGGTTGAGAGCAATCTAGGCTTTCCTTTGGAGGTGTGACAACTCCTATAGGATTAGACTACTCAAGATTAAAGAGGGTTGAGAGGGAGAGTTGTGAGGTAGCAATATACCCCTTTCCCCTTCGATGTGATTTCTCCCTACCTCCGATTCCTTGATTTAATAGCGGTCGAAATAGAGTGAAGCAATAGGTAGATAAACTCCCCTAGGGCTTAGTTACGCAAGTAATAGAGTGGAGGGTTGTAGTGAATCCTATTTGCTGGGGCTCAATCTAGACTAGGGTTCTTCCACCTGGACCAAAGGGTTAGAATTACGTATAGGAACAGGTTTAATCACTAGGAATCCCTAGAGCATAATGCAACTCCACATAGTGTGAGGTTTAGGCAGATGGACTCCCCTGGGGCTTAGTCATCTAGGTGACAGAGTGAAGGGTGTTGTGAATCCTAACACCGGGCATAGTGTTGGAGTTAGTCACGGTTGTCCTTAGGTTTGGGACCGTGAGTCTTAGGATATCCTCGACTCAATTGACATCAATAGGAGAGTATAATATCATAGTCTTGCACTTGAAACATAGACCCTAGAGGTAGCTTGTCCGGATACCCCCTTTTACTCATTGTTAGTCCTTCTCGATTTTCCTACTTGCACTTCTTTCTTCCATCTCTCTACTTAGTTTATTGCTTTGCATTATTTTCACTCATCAATCTTATTATCGTTCTCCGTATTCTGCATAGCTTAATTAGTGAAACCTTATATTCTATCTCCCTATTCCCTGTGGATTCGACTACCTTCTCACCAAGGTAAATTTATTACTTCGACAAACCCGTGCACTTGCGGGATACACGCAAGGGTTCGTGTCACTTGTCCTCTATAAGAGTTTCCAACAAAATCGGCCTGCTCCACCGCACTAGTGCCTCCAATGGCAATAGGACAATCACTCGAAGCATGTCCTCCCTCACAACCGTTACAAGTAGTGATGGCTGCAACTCTTGGTGAAGCTAGTGCATCTAGCTTCTTACTCAAAGATTCCACTTGTGCCGCCAAAGATGTAACCGCATCGACCTCATGAATTCCGGCAACCTTTTTCATATCCCTTGAGTTCCATTGATAGCTATTCATAGCCATCTCCTCTACAAGGTGCCGGGCTTCACCGGGAGTCTTGCTGCCTAGAGTTCCTCCGGCCGCCACATCTAGGAGTTGTTTGGTCCTTGGATTCAACCCGTTATAGAAGGTGTGAATAATCATCCACTCGGGAAATCCATGTTGCGGGCACTTGCGAAGGAGCTCCTTGAACCTATCCCATGTCTCGAATAGAGACTCCAATTCTATTTGCACAAAGGATGATATCTCATTCCAGAGCCTCGCTGACTTTCCCGGTGGAAAGTATCTAGCCAATAATGCCTCGGCCATCTCCTCCCACGTAGTAATGGAAGCTCTCGGTAATGATTGAAGCCAATGTCTTGCTTTTCCCTTCAATGAAAATGGGAAGGCTCTCAAACGAATCGCGTCGTCCGTCACTCCATTAATCTTCAACATGTCGCACACTTCAAGGAAATTCTCTATGTGACTGTTGGGATCTTCATCGGCCAACACATTAAATTGTGCGGACTGTTATAACATTTGGATGAACGACGGCTTTAATTCAAAGTTCATAGCCGTGATTGGGGGCCTCACAATGCTCGATTGGGTCCCCATGACTGCGGGTCTAGCAAAATCGGACAATGTCCTCTGCTGTTCATTATGTTCTGCCATTGTTTCTGACCCTTCTGTCTCAATATCGGCTCGATTCGAAGATTCTTGCACAGGCTCTTTACCCATGCGATGTGCTCTTTTTCCAATGTCCGGGTCTCCTTCAACAAGAATCGAAGGGTTTCTACGGGTCATAACCTGACACCAAAGCAAAGGAAAGAAAAGTAAGAACAATGATAGATAAAGAAAGTGTGGAATAGAAAGTGAAGTGAATAGCTAAAATTGTGAAAAACAAATATCTAAAACGCCTATCCCCCGGCAACGGCGCCAAAAACTTTGACAGGCGGCCCGAAAGTACACGGGTTTGTCGAAGTAATAAAAGTTACTCCGGCGAGAGCATGGTCGAATCCACAGGGAATAGAGAGTTAGAATATGAGATTTCACTATTAAAACTATGCGAAGTACGGAAAAGTGATCAATTGATTCGATGAGTGAATTATGGAAACAATTATACTAAAAGACGAGAAATTAAATAGAAAGATGGAAGATGAGAAAGTGCAAGTAAAAGAGAATAGAGAGGATTTAACAATGAATGAAGCGGGGTATCCGGACAAGCTACCTCTAGGATCTATGCTTCTAGTGCAAGACTATGCTATTATACTATCCTATTGATGCCAATTGAGTCGAGGAAATCCTCAGACTCACGGTCCCAAACCTAAGGACAACCGTGACTAACCCCAACATTATGCCCTGGTATTAGGATTCACATCGACCCTTCAATCTATCGCTCGCATGATTAAGCCCCAGGGGAGTACATCTACCAAACCTCACACTACATGGAATTGCATTAAGTTCTAGGGACTTCTAGTGATAAAACCTGTTCCTCTGTGTAGTTCTAACCCTTTGGTCCAATAGGAAAAACCCTAGTCTCGATTAAGCCCCAGTGCATAGGATTCACTTCAACCTTTCACTCTGTTACTCGTGTAACTAAGCCCAGGGGAGTATATCAACCTAGCACTTCACTCTATCTCGACCGCTAATAAATCAAGGAAACGGAGGTAGGGAGAAATCACACCGGAGGGGAAAGGGGTACATCGCTACCTTACAACTCTCCCTCTCAACCCTCTTCAATCTTAAAGAGTCTAATCCTATAGGAGTTGTCACACCTCCTAACAAAAACCTAGATTGTTCTCAACCCTAGTGTCACATCTAAGGGAAAACAATAGCAAGATAAAATCAAGATTGAAACTCAATTCTTATTCATCAATAATCGAAAAGCATAATAACAATGTCAAAGAAGCATAATAACAAGTCCGAATACCCACAAGGGGTTTAGCTCCTCATGGAGCTATACATGTTCATCAAAGTATATAAGAAAGCACAAAATAAAGACATCGATGAAAATCCCCTTGCGTATGGTGTGGCCGTGGTCTTGTGCGATCGCTGGACGTCGGTGCCAATTCCGAAGACGCGCTCTAAACCTCCATGAAGTCCTCTCCAAAACCCTAGCCGCACTCCAGAAGTTGGGGAGAAAGATAGGTCAAAAGATCTCTCAAAAAGTCTTCAAATCTGGCTTTTATAATGTTCAGTCGCGGCTTTAAAATTGCTGAAATCGGGATTTCACACGGCTGTGTGGAATTTCCACACATCCTTGTGAAATTTTCACACGGCCGTGTGAAATTTCTGGAATGCTGAATTTCGGACGATAGTAAACAGTAACTTGCTACAGTGCTTTTATTGCAATAATTTGCTACTGTGACGAAATGCTCCCGGATTCATCGTTCTTCATCGAGGCCGTTGAATTGGGCATACAATCAACCGTAGATCGTGCCGATTGCTTCCAGTCTCCTAATTGGTAAAGTCTTTATTGTTAGCATGAGCTAGACTTATTGTGAATGTGACTACCTTTGTGCCCCTCCAAAGGAGGTTGGCACACACTCACAAGTCTATGCTTATGCCTCATTCCTTGCTTAGTCCAAAAATCTTCCCAACAATGGCAAACACGATCTAACTTCGTTCCTTTCCTTCATTTTATCTTCACAACCCTACAATGCACAAAAGTAAACAATTGCACACTTTTTAGTGATGAAATCTGATTAAATCAATGCTCATTGCAAGATAATAACACTTTGCATTACTATAACACGAGCACTTATCACACTCTCTTGTGTCCCATCTCTCTATTTACTTTCTTGTCTTTTTATTGATTCCATAATTCTCTCATCAAACCAATTATCACTTTTCGTACACCGCATAACTAAATAGCGAATAATTGTGTTCCAAATCCCTATTCCCTATGGATTCGACTACCCACTCACCAGGGTAATTTTATTACTTCGATAAGCCCGTGTACTTGCGGGACACACGCAAGGGGTCGTGTCAATGTGGATACTATTCAGTTCCGAGCGCTTGGCAAGAGTCAAAGTATGAGTGTGATCCAGTTCTTGATCAGATTGGGGCTATATGATTGTGCCAACACCGAGTCAGAGGATTATGAGCAGCTACCTACTGACTACCCCCGGGCACTAACACCGCAGAGAGCCTACAGGGCACTAAGCGGAGATAGACAGTACGAGCCCGGTATTTTGAAGGCGACATGCCTCTCCAGGCCAGCATATCGATACATTCATGTGATCCTTAGTCGGTTAGTGAGTAGCCGAGGAGATAGCACCGGGGTATTGAGTCGTCAGGAGCTACTTTATCTATACTCTATGGCACAGGGTGTTGCACTCCACCTAGGACACATTCTGGCAGAGTATCTGCGCCACCAGGGCCAGTACCCTAGGATTGGAGTGATATTTGCGGGCCCCTATGTCACGAGCCTCCTCATCGGGATAGGATTCTTGGATGGAGTCCGAGGGGCAGAGACGACAGTGACACCGGCCCTTCTTGGCTTGGAGACACTGAGGTTGATGGGGATGGTCCGCAGATCAGGGCCAGGGTTGTATACATTGATCATCCCCCAGTCAGATCAGGCCGAGGGGTCACAGGCAGCATAAGAGCCACCCCCATGACTGACAGAGGCTTAGGCACCACCCACAGCACCGGAGCCAGCTCCAGTGCGTATCTTTTCTCCCTCTCGGAGCCAGGACAAGTTCGAGTGCCTCGAGAGTGTTGTGGGTGTCCTTCAGACTGAGGTAGCTGAGTTGAGGGCTATCTAGACTACGCAACACATAGAGACGATGGCACTGCTTGACACTATACAGTGTCTACTTGAGCAGGCTGTGTCATTACCCTTCGTGGTCCGGCCCAGAGCTTCTATCCCTTCACCATTGTCTCCTCCATCAGCATCAGATCCACCAGCAGAGCCTGAAGCAGCAGAGGCTTCCATACAGGACACCGACGCTGAGGCGTCATAGTTATTTTAGTTTTCATTTTTATTTTTGAGATTTTGGACTTGTAGCACTCAGAAAGGATTTTCCTTCTGACTTTATCTTTTATTTTGCTTTTCTTTTGTCTCGAGTTATATTTCATTGTTTTATCTTTATATACTCGAGTTTTATTTTATTTTTCTTGTACTATACTGAACCCTTGTGTGTGTGCGCAGATGGTCTTGGATGTAAAGAATTTGAGGAATAGTCATAGGCACGGTCATGGGACCGTGTGTGCTTCACAACTCATTGAGACTCAACTCTCAATGAACCTAGCTCCACCAAATGCAACACTTGGAGTTCAGGGGAGTAATTTTTTAATTGCCTACTTCCACACTAATTGTTTTGCAATTCTTTACTTTTTCTTGTGCTTGCATGCATACATTGGGGACAATGTACATCTTAAGTGTGGGCGAGTTAACTTTGCACACATCTTTACTTGTGCGTTCAATTGCTTATGCTCATGTAGCCTATGGCGGTTCACCTTAGTTGTAATGGTTGTATTCTTAGAGTTTAGGAGAATTTTTAACATTATATCCTATCATGCTCTAGTTTTACTTGAATGTTAGGGAATTTTTGCTCGATTGCCTCTTGTTGTACTACTCACTCTTGAAATCTTTTGGAAACTCGAACTCGAAGTTTTAAGGACTAGTTTAGTACTACTTTAGTAAGTTTTGAAGTTCTATGTAGCTAAATAAAAAAAGAATCTTGTGAGCTTGTGAATATTAGTTTAGCGTTTATCATTGCATTTGGGATGGAAAGAGCTACCTCCTATGAAGTATGTAGCTACTCTTATAAGTCAGATACAAGTTTTGCCCTAATGGGAGAAAGAGTTATCTCATGGGAAGCGTGAAAGCTACTACCGCGGTAGAAAGAGTTACCTCCTCGAAAGTGTGAAAGCCACTTTTGGCGGCCGCCTAGGAAAGGGCTACCTTAGATGATGAGTGAAGCTACTACTTCCTTACTTCGTGTATATAAATAAGTCCTTGTAGCAAGAGTTTGAGGAGTACTCGTTGGTTCTCTTGAGTGAATTCGCACACACTTACACATTTTCGAGTTGTTATCATTTTTTATTCGAGTTTTTAGCTAGAGCAATGGTAACCTTATACAATGTTTTAATTTCCCCTTCCTTGTAGAATGCTTCTTTTGCATACTTTTGGTGAACCTAAGTCCTAGCAATTTCAATTGTTCTTCCCAAGTACTTTCACGTTCTATTTTGCTTGAGGACAAGCAAAAGCTTAAGTGTGGGTGGGTTTGATAAGTGCTCGTGTTATAGTAATGTGAAGTGTTATTATCTTGCAATGAACATTGATTTAATCAGATTTTATCACTAAAAAGTGTGCATTTGTTTACTTTTGTGCATTGTAGGGTTGTGAAGATAAATTGAAGAAAAGGAACGAAGTTAGATCGTGTTCATTGTTGGGAGTTTTCGGACTAAGTAAGGAACAAGGCATGGACATAGACTTGTGAGTGTGTGCCAACCTCCTTTGGACGGGCACAAAGGCAATCACATTCACAATAATTCTAGCTTCTGTTAACAAGGAGAACTCCGCCAATAAGGAGACTTGAAGCAATTGGCACGGTCTACCATTGATTGTGTGCCCAATTCAATGACCTCAATGAAGAACGACGAATTCGAGAGCGTTTCGGCATAATATTGTAGCAAGTCACTGTAGCAAAATACTGTAGCAAGTTACTATTCACTGTCTGCTGAAAATCAGCAAATTAGCAACTTCACACGGGCGTGTGAAAATTCCACACGGCAGTGTGAAATCCTGATTTCTGCCGATTTAAAGCCGCGACTCAACATTATAAAACCTGTTTTGGAAATTGTTTTTGGATCTTTTTGGCTCTCTTCTGAAGTAACTTCTGAAGAGGCGCGGCTAGGGTTTAGAGAGGACTTCATGGAGGTTTGGAGCACATCATCGGCGTCGACATCAACATCCAGCGGCCGCACAAGGCCACGGCCACATCACACACAAGGGGGTTTTCATCGATGCTTTCAATTTGTTTTCAATTTTATATTTTGATGGATTTCTTTAGCTTCATGAGGAGCTAAATCCCTTGTGGGTATTCGGACTTGTAAACCCTAGGATTATTATGTTTCTATGACATTGTTATCATGGTTTTCCATTATTGATGAATAAATTCGAGTTTCAATCTTAATTGCTTCTTGTTATTGTTTTCCTTTAACAGTGACACTAGGGTTGAGAACAATCTAGGTTATCCTTTGGAGGTGTGACAACTCCTATAGGATTAGACTACTTAGGATTGAAGAGGGTTGAGAGGTTGAGTCGTGAGGTAGCGGAATGTCCCCGTTCCCCTCCGATGTGATTCTCCCTACCTCCATGTTCCATGATTTATTCGCGGTCGAAATAGAGTGAAGCGCTAGGAGATAAACTCCCCTGCAGCTTAGTTGCGCGAGCAATAGAGTGAAGGGTTGAAGTGAATCTTAGTGCTGTAACTTAATTTAGACTAGGATTTTTTCACCTGGACCAAAGGGTTAGAACTATACTGACACACCCCTTGTGTGTGTGTACCGCAAGTGCATGGGTTGTCGAAGTAATAATTACCCCGGTGAGTGGGTAGTCGAATCCACAGGGAATGAAAGTACTAGTAATAACTAATATAGTCGAATCAATAATATGAAGCAATGGATGTAATGCATAAAATAAGAAAATAGCAAGCAAGTAAAAGGAAAGGTAAAGGAGATCTCTATCAATGAAGATGAGATACACGGGCAATGCTCCCCCTAGGCTCTATCATGAAGTGCAAGACTAACTAAATGCTTCTAAACCGAATTCTATGAGTCAAGGCAATCCAAGAATAATCGGTCCCTGGCTCCAGGCCACCGATACTAGTCCCCTACAAGGTCCCGGTGGAGAAATCGCTTAATCTCAACACCTCACACCCCTTATGACCGCAATGAACTTTAGGGATACATAGGAGTGAAACCGATTCCTTAAATTAGATCTAACCCTACTTCTAGGTGAAAGATCCCTAACCCCCTACAAAGGTCCCGGCGGAGAAATCTATCAATCTCACGCCTCACACCCCATATGGTTGCATAAAACTTAGGGAATACGGAGATAGGAAACACTCAATCAGAAGGGAAAGGGGACACTCCTCTATCTCAAGACTCACCCTCTCAACCCTCTTTAACCTTGTATGTTCTAATCCCTTATGGAGACCTCTCTCTCACCAAGGCAACAAATCAAGCATACCAAACAACCATACCAATCAATAAGGCATGCAAGCAATGATTAAACAAGATTAAAACTTAAATTAACTTGGAATTAAAAGAAAGCATAAAGAAAGTCAATACATGAATCGAAACCTAGAGTTCACATGCCCAAGTATCTACTAGTGTCACGCCCCGACCCGCGGGTCCCAAGCACGACATACCACCACGACAACCCAGGGGAGATCTAACACTGCCTCAACCCTAGGTAGCCGTAAGGCTAACCTGTTTCCTGTACAATGCATCTATAATCACAATACATAACTCAACTACAAATACTTGTATTACTCATACAAGGTATAACACACTGATACACACAGCAAAGGGGTACATAAGGAAGATAATAATGATAATAAGCACCCCAGATAGAGGATACACTTCTCAAACAAAACAAGAACTAGATTGGCATACAAAGTGTTACGAGTATGGAGAAAACATGATAGGGTTCAATAATACATAATGGATCCCTAATAATACATGCCAAGGCATAAATAACATACATAACCCCAAAATGATAAGACAATGATGACTCTAGCCAAGCACTTCACGTCTTCACCCCTGTGCTGTACTAACACCTGGGAGGAAGAAAGAGGGGGTGAGTAACTAGGTTACTCAGTGAGGGGTTAGTCACAAGACTATAGCTCAAGCATGATTATATAGAGATAAACATCATAAAAATATTTCAATGCATAACAAAATGAAAAACACTTTGAATAGCAAATATCTCATAAGAACATAGCTTTTCTCATTGAAATACAAATAGAAGTTCTTTGAAATCATCAAGAAAACACATGCCATCCTGGACCTAGCATAAGCATACTACTTATTGATAGTTTCAAATATCAAGATACTTAGAAACAAGTAATTCAACTTTCTCAAATAAACAATAATGTCCAGAATGGCCTCAAAATCCTCCGTCGCTAACCATGGCCTTGGCCGCTGGGAAGTTCGTGTGGTGACTCCGAACAACCCAACTATATCCATGTCAGGACTCTACGCTCCCACCTGACATGGCATAACTGTTTTTGACAGTATTCCATGCCACCTCTATATAGTTCGGCCCGTGGAAATCATCCCTTTCTTACTGCAGCAAGTTTTGGAGCTCGGCTCCCATGTCACCAACAAATGATTTAAACAATAACTTAGCCCGTAGGCTCAATATATACATCATGATAGCATAATTCTCAATAAGAGACAATAAATGTTTACAATGGCAATTCTCACCCCAAGGGTGATCAATTTGATCATAATATTTACAATGAAACCACTTTTCATCAAAACATCATAGGAAGGTGTCTTTTGAAAATACACATCAACATTGACTTAACACAATGAAATCAACTTGGTTTCACATGCTTTTTGGTCATCAAAATGAGAACATCAATTCTCTTGAAAACATGGCTTAGAACATGTATTTTGAACATAGAGTTCCAAATCATAACCAACATATATATATGCATACATATGTATTGCAAGAATTCAAGAAATAAGCCAATTTCATAAATCATCATGATTCAAATCTTTAGTCAAAGCTTTCAAGGAAATTTAGAAATAAGGAATCCATCATTCAAATAGGCAATTAAAATAACAAATATCATGCATGAGTCATAGTCCAATGTTAGTAATTTTCCCACTCACAAACTTGGCGAACAAACGCCTCGAAATCACTTCCCCACCGGTTCTTTGCCCTTACTTGAAGCTTCACCTCCTAGAAGCCATTAAACACCCAAAACAAGCAATCAAACATTAACAAACAATTGATTAACTAGAATGAAGGAAAATGCTCAAAAATGGGGAATGGTTGCTTCTAGGGTTTGCTAAACACAAAAGCAATAAGTTATAGCAAGGAGGAGACCTCTCACAACTCATAAAACCAACAAGAAGGCAAGAATGACCTAACATGATCGGTGCTACAGTAATTCCGTGATTAGGGTTTTGAAGGTTCATGGATTTCACGAATTCAAGGCCATACAACTCAATACAATAAATCCTCACAAGATTTGCCATCAAAGAGGAAGAAAAAGAGGTAACAATCATGCTCTCAAAAGGGTTCATAACCAACCCTAACCATCCTCATCAAAGAACAAAGGAGAACGAACAAAAGGATGAAAGCATACCTTCATCTCAAGAATGATCAACTTGTTGATCCAAGTTTCAATCCCTAAAACCTCCTCTAAGCTGGCCTTAGAACCCCAAGAGGTGATGAAGGAAGAGAGGAGAAGGAGATAGAGGAGTTTGGAAGAAGAAAATGAAGAAAAGAAGCCAAGGTTCGGGTTTTTATAAGCCAAACGGGTGGCTGTGCGGCTCATGTGCGGGCTGCGCAGTGCCCGCACGCCCAAGGCAGAAGGGTGTGCGGGCTGGTGTACGGCCCGCACACCAGGCCTGATAAGTGCTTATGTTATAGTAATACGAAGTATTATTATCTTACGTTGAGCATTACTTTTCTCAGATTTAATCACTAATTAGTGTGTATTTGTGTTCTTTTGTGCATTGAAGGGTTGTGGAGAAGATTTATAGAAAAAGAAGCAAGAAGTTCTCGGACCAAGCAAGAAACAAGGCACGAGTCTAGACTTGTGGGTGTGTGCCAAACTCCATTGGAGGGGCACAAGGGCAGTCACACTCACAAAAGTCTATAACTCATGTAGGATTGGAGAACTTTGCCAATGAAGAGAAATGAAGTAATCGACATAATCTAACGTTGATTGTGTACCCAATTCAACAGCCTCGATGAAGAACGATGAATTCAACGGCCTCCATTGGAGGAGCACAAGGGCATTTCGTGAGTACTGTAGCAAGCTACTGTTCACTTCTACCGAAAATCAGGATTTCAGAGAGTTCACATGGGTGTGTGGAAATTCCACATGGCCGTGTGACTGTAGCAAAAACACTGTAGTAAGTTACTGTTTACAGCCCGGCGAAAATCAGTAAAACAGAATTTCCACACGGCCGTGTGGAATTAACACACAGGCGTGTTGAAATTCTGCAGCCCTTGTGGAAAATCCACAGGGGCGTGTGGAACTCCGATTTCAGCCTATAAATAGCCCATTTTCAGATATATTTGGGGACCCTCCCCTTCTATCACTTGCCTATCTTTTGGGGGGCTTTCGGCTAGGGTTTGGAGAGGTTCTTGGAGGTATTTGGAGGCAATTATATGGCATCGACATCGACATCCTTTGGAAGGAAGCTATTGGGGGAGCTTTCGTCGGCATCGATTCGGTGAGGTGTGCCCTAGGCTTGACAAGGGATTCGTGGAGAAGATTAGGCGGCTCCACAAGACCATCGATACGTTCTACAAGGGGGTTTTCTTTATGGTTTTTATGCATATGTTCTTAATCTCTTTATTGATTTTGTATTGCTCCATGGAGAGCTAAACCCTAGTGGGTATTCGGACTTGTAAGCCCTAGGATGATATTGTTTCTATGACTTTTATTATGCTTTCTTTATTGATGAATTTAATTGAGTTTCAATTTTAATTATCTTGTGCTATTGTTTTCCCTTAGCCGTGACACTAAGGTTGAGAGCAATCTAGGTTATCCTTTGGAGGTGTGACAACTCCTATAGGGTTAGACTTCTTAAGATTGAAGATGGTTAAGAGGGAGAGTTGTGAGGTAGCGATGTACCCCTTTCCCCTCCGGTGTGATTTCTCTCTACCTCCGTTTCCTTGGTTAATTAGCGGTTGAGATAGAGTTTTAGAGCTCAATCTAGACTAGGGTTCTACCACCTGGACCAAAGGGTTAGAACTACATAGAGGAACAGGTTTTATCACTAAGAATCCCTAGACCTTAAAGTAATCCCACGTAGTGTTAGGGTTAGGAAGATAGACTCCCCTGGGGCTTAGTTGACAGGTCAACAATAGTCAAGGGTCGTAGTGAATCCTAATGCCGGGACATAATGTTGGGGTTAGTCACGGTTGACCTTAAGTTTTGGGATCGTGAGTTTAAGGATATCCTCGACTCAATAGGCATCAATTGTAGAGCATAATACAAGTTTTGCACTAGAAGCATTAGTCCTAGGGGGAGCTTTGTCCGGGTACCCCATCGTTATATCGATTACCTCTCCTACCCTCATTATTCTTCTTGCACCCTTTTATTTTCTTTTATATCTATACATACATACTTTTCTCATCATCGATTCCCATCATAGCTAAATAGCGATAACACTTGTTTCTGAACACTATTCCCTGTGGATGAGACTACCCACTCACCAGGGTATTTTATTACTTCGACAACCCATGCACTTGCGGGATACACGCAAGGGTCGTGTCAAGGCCGCACACCCCTCGGCCTGGGGTGTGCGGCCATCTGTGCGGCACGCACAGGAGGCCACACAGCTCCCAGGAAGGGTTATGCGGCCTGTACACAGCCCACACAGGTTTTTGCGGCCTGTGCACAGCCCACGCATACTAAAATTATCTCCGAAACACCCTTAACACTCGACGAACAATTCCAAAAGCTCGACCAGAAAAAAATCAAAGAACACTCAAAGGGAAAACGACGACAACACTTAAGAAAATCGAAACAACAAACAAGGGCAAAGAGACCGAAACTCCACAACTAGGGTTTAGCCCTCCATGGGGCTTATTACAAAGCAAAAGATAATGAAATAAAAAGCAATGTAATCCATAAAAGTAAACCCCCTCGAATTTGTGATGATGGCCTTGATGAATCGTTCAACGTCTCGAAGGAACCTTCTCCGAAGCTAGGTCGCCAATGGCTCCCCGATGCTATCTCGTCGAAAGATCTATCAAAGTTGGTGAAGAATGACTCCCAATATCGCCAAAGAACTCCTCGTTGAAACCTTAGCCGCTCTTGCCTTCAAGCGTGCGTAAAAAAAGTCCTCTAAAAATCGGCAAAACGGGGTATTTATAACTTTGGAAACACGCCAGTCACGTGTCTTCACGCGACCACGTGAAATCCAACGCAGTCGCGCGGGCTGCAGAATTCCCACGCGGTTACATGGGATTTTGACGCGGCCGCATGAACAGTAATTTATGCTGCAGTGCTGCTACAGTAAAATGAACACTGTTTTGCTGCAGTACTCTTCATAAACTGCGATCCAAACTCTCTTATCTTGAGGCCACATGGTCGGGTACATGTCCATGTGGTGAGTTATAAGACTTCTCCCCCATCGAACCATCATTTGGAAGCTTTAGCTATCTTCACACATGAAGGGACATGAAGGTATGACTGCTTTGTGCCCTTTTGATAAGTGCTTGTGTTGTAGTAACGCGAAGCGTTATTATCTTACAAATGAACATACTTTTATCAGATTTTATCACTAATTAGTGTGCATTTGTGTATTCTTGAGCATTGTAGGTTTCGTGGAGCTAAGTTGGAAAAGAAGAACGAAGTTAGGTCGTGTTCGCTGTTGCTGGGAGGTTTTCAGACCAAGCAAGGAACAAGGCACGAGGTTAGACTTGTGAGAGTGTGCCAACCTCCTTTGGAGGGGCACAAAGGCAGTCACATTCACAACAAGTCTAACTCGTGTAACTTAGAAAAATTTCACCAAGAAGGAGACTCGAAGCAATAGGCACGATCTACCATTGATTGTGTGCCCAATTCAATGGCCTCGATGAAGAAACAACATATTCGGGAGCATTTCAGAGAGTTACTGTAGCTTGTTGCTGTAGCGAATCACTGTAGCAAGTTACTGTGCACTTCTGCCGAAGAGTCAAGGTTCCAGAGGATTCACACGGGCGTGTGGAATTAACACACGGCCGTGTGAACTAATTTTCTAGCAAGCCAGAAACTTCACACCGGCGTGTGGAATTAACACACGGCCGTGTGAAGTAATTTTCAAGAAAGACAGAAACTTCACACGGGCGTGTGGAAATTCCACACGGCCGTGTGAATTCCCGATAACTTCAAATTTAAAGCCGCACTAAGCCTATAAAAAGCCGATTTGGAGACTTTTTGAAGAATCTTTTGACCTATCTTTCTCCCGAACTTCTGGAGAGGGCGGCTAGGGTTTCAAAGAGGACTTTGTGGAGGATTGGAGCACGTCATCGGCATCGTCACCGACGTTCGACGGCCGCACAAGACCACGGCCACACCATACGCGAGGGGGTTTTCATTGATGTCTTTAGTTTGTTCTTTCTTTCATAAATTGATGAACATGTATAGCTCCATGAGGAGCTAAACCCCTCGCGGGTATTCGGACTTGTAAAACTCTAGGATAATTATGTTTCTTTGACATTGTTATTATGCTTTCCCATTAATTGATGAATAAATTCGAGTTTCAATTTTAGATTTCTTGTGCTATTGTTTTCTCTTAGCCGTGACACTAAGGATTGAGAACAATCTAGGTTATCCTTTGGAGGTGTGACAACTCGTATAGGATTAGACTACTTAAAATTGAAGAGGGTTGAGAGGGAGAGTTGTGAGGTAGCACCGTACCCCTTTCCCTTCCGTTGTGATTTCTCCCTACCTCCGATTCCTGGAGTCGTTAGAGGTCGAAATAGAGTGAAGTGCTAGGTAGACAAACTCCCCCAAGGTTTTGGGGTGACGTGAATCCTACGCACTGGGGCTTAATTTAGACAATGGTTCTTCCTCCTGGACCAAAGGGTTAGAACTATCACACATAGGAACAGGTTTTATCACTAGGAGTCCCTAGAGCTTAAAGCAATCCCACGTAGTGTTAGGCTTAGGTAGAAATACTCCCCTGGGGCTTAGTTGAGCAATCAACAGAGTAAAGGGTTGACGTGAATCCTATTGCCGGGACATAGTGTTGAGGTTAGCCACGGTTGACCTTAGATTTGGGACCATGTGTTTCAGGATTTTCCTCGACTCAATTAACATCAATAGGAAGGTATAATAGCATAGTCTTGCACTAGAAGCATAAGTCCTAGAGGTAACTTGTCCGGATACCCTATTTTCACTTATTACTAGTCTCTCTCTTTTTACTCGTTGCTTGCACTTTTCTGTCTTTCATCTTTCGATTTATTTGCTTTGCATCTACTCTAGTTCCCATAAATTCACTCATCACTCCGATCATTGTTTCTTTTCGTACATCACACGACTCAATAGCAACTTCTCGTATTTTAAATCCCTATTCCCTGTGGATTCGACTACCCACTCACCGGGGTAACTTTTATTACTTCGACAAGGCCGTGCACTTGCGGTACGCACGCAAAAGGTCGTGTCAAGTTTTTGGCGCCGTTGCCGGGGAATAGGCGTATTTTTGATACTTGTTTTTGCTATTTTAGTCATTCACTTCGTTGACTATTTCATACTTTCTTTAACTATCATCGTTCTTATTTTTCTTTTCTTTGTGTTGGCTTCAGGTTATGACCCGCGGGAACCCTTCGATTCTTGTTGAAGGAGACCCGAACATTGGAAGGAGAATACACCGTAAAGGGAAAGAGCCTGTGGAAGAACAATCCGAGCAAGCCAGCATAGATTCAGAAGGGTCGGAAGCTATGGCAGAACAGAACGAACAACAAAGGACATTGGCTGATTTTGCTAGACCCGCGGTAATGGGGACCCAATCAAGCATTGTGAGGCCCCCAATTACCGCAAATAACTTTGAGTTGAAGCCGTCGTTCATTCAAATGTTGCAACAGTCCGCACAGTTTAATGGGTTGGCCGATGAAGATCCCAACAACCATCTAGAGAATTTTCTTGAAGTGTGCGATATGTTGAAGATCAATGGGGTAACGGACGACGCAATCAGATTGAGAGCCTTCCCATTTTCATTGAAGGGGAAAGCAAGACATTGGTTACATTCATTACCGAGAGCATCTATCACTACATGGGAAAAGATGGCCGAGGCATTCTTGGCTAGGTATTTCCCGCCGGGAAAATCAGCAAGGCTCCGGAATGATATCTCATCCTTCATGCAAGTGGAATTGGAGTCTCTATTCGAGACATGGGATAGGTTCAAGGAGCTCCTCCGGAAGTGCCCGCAACACGGATTCCCCGAGTGGATGATCATTCATACTTTTTATAATGGGTTGAATCCAAGCACTAAGCAACTTTTAGATGCAGCGGCAGGAGGGACTCTGGGAGGCAAGACCCCCGATGAAGCCCGGCACCTTATTGAAGAGATGGCGATGAATAGCTATCAATGGAACACAAGGGACAGAAGGAAGGTAGCCGGAATTCATGATGTTGATGCAGCTACATCTTTGGTGGCACAAGTAGAATCATTGAGTAAGAAGTTGGACGCTCTAACTTCACCAAGAGTTGCGGCCATCACTACATGTAACGGTTGTGGGGGAGGTCATGCTTCAAGTGATTGTCCGATTGCTATTGGGGGCGCTAGTACGGTGGAGCAGGCTGATTTTGTGGGAAATAACTACAGAGGACAAGGCCCAGGCAACCCGTATAGTGGCACTTACAATCCAGGGTGGAGGAATCACCCAAATTTCTCATGGAGCAACCAAGGACAGTCACAACAAAATAATAACACACCACCAGGATTTCAGAACCAACAAGCACCGAATTTAGAAAGCCGAGTGACAGGGATAGAAGGAAAGATGACTGATCTAGAAAGAGCTCTCACACGGTTTGTTTCTTCATCGGATGCTAGATTCCAGTCGGTGGAAGCTACACTTCGCAATCATACCGCCTCCTTACATAATTTGGAGAATCAAGTGGGGCAAATTGCGAAGACATTAGCAGAAAGGCCTCAAGGGAGTTTGCCTAGTAATACGGAGACAAATCCGAGGGAATAATTGAAAGCAATCACCTTGAGGAGTGGGAAAGAGGTCGAGAGAAATCTCCCTCTAGAGAAGGCCCAAGAGACACCCGAGGTAGTGGAGGTAGAGGAAGGAGTAACGAAGGAAAAAGAGGTGGCACCCCCACCCTACAAGCCAAGGATCCCCTATCCTTCACGATTAAAGAATGACCAAGACAATGAACAATACAAGAAATTTCTGGGAATTTTCAAACAGTTGCACATCAACATACCATTCGCGGAAGCATTAGCCCAAATGCCTAAGTACGCGAAGTTCTTGAAAGACCTCCTAACCAACAAGAGGAAATTGGAGGAGAGTGCATCTGTGATACTCGATGCCAATTGCTCGGCCGTATTGCAAAAGAACATGCCTAGCAAAAGAAAAGATCCTGGGAGTTTCATAATACCATGTAACATTGGCAACATGGGTGAAGAGATGGCATTGGCCGACTCAGGGGCAAGAATCAATGTCATGCCTTACACGTTCTTCCAAAAGCTAGGCTTGGGCGAGCCAAGACCCACTCGGATGACACTTCAACTCGCGGACCGATCAGTGAGGCATCCGAGAGGGATTGTGGAAGATGTGTTGGTGAAAGTCGACAAATACATATTTCCTGTTGACTTCGTAGTGTTGGATGTCGATGAGGATGTCGAGGTTCCATTGATCCTTGGAAGGCCATTCTTGCGTACTTCCAAGGCCTTGATCGACATGGACGGCGGGGAGCTCACATTGCGAGTAGGAGAAGACAAGCTCACATACCGACTCGCCGAAGCCATGAGACACTCTCTCGATTTTGATGACACTTTATATTTCCTTGACACCACCGATGAACTAATAGATGATTATGTGCAGGAAATGATGAACCCGGATCCATATGAAGGGTGACCGGACCAAGACTTGGAGATTGAAGAAGAAGTGCTCTCCATTGGTCTAATCAAGGATGACTTCAAGCAAGAAACGGAGCGTATGAAGAAAATGCTTCGGAGGATGAAAAGGTCGAAAAGATGCCACAAGAAGAACCCTAACAACAAGGGAAATAAACATTCAAGGAGTAAGGGTGATTCACCTTTTTGTGGTAACAAACTCGACAACTCCCCCTCTACTCTACAAAGGTTATGTAATGCATGCTTCCAGGTTGTAGGGAAGAGGGCAACTTCCATTCATGAACCTCCGTAAGGTAAGCCAGGTACGTCAAGCTTAGTGACGTTAAACAAGCGCTTCTTGGGAGGCAACCCAAGGCTTTACAGTTTTTCTAGGACCTAGTTAGCTTTAGATTGAATAAAAAGTCTTAGTTTTGGTGTCCTGAATTTTTCATGTGCTTACGCTGAGATTTTCTTGTGGGTTTTTGATGAATTTCGTGTGCCTTAACGATAATTGATGAAGTTTAGGTTGGTTGAGTGTGTTTTATTTGGTTTTTGGTCGTAATTTTATGGTTTTTACAGGCTCTAAGTATTTTTAAAGAGTTTCTGAATTTTTCTGAGAGTCTGTAAATTTTTCTAAGTAAACCAGAGAAAACACATGGCCGTGTGGAATTAACACACGGCTGTGTGTTACCAATTGGAGCTAAACCAGAGAAGACAAAGGGGCGTGACTTTGTCCCTGTGAAAACTTCAAAAGGGGCACACGGCCGTGTGGAATTAACACACGGCTGTGTGAATTTTCGCAGAACTTCAACTCTTTTCCAGAGAGTTCACAGGGGCGTGTGGGTGCCCCTGTGAGTGCCACTGTGCTAAGGCACACGGCCGTGTGGAATTAATACACGGCCGTGTGAAAACTCTGCAGAAAAATCCCTTCTTCCCGAGAAAACACAGGGGCGTGTGACAGCCCCTGTGGTAGAGCTTGTGATTGGCACACGGCCATGTGGAATTAACACACGGCCGTGTGAAACACTTAGATTTTTCGGGCAAATCAGAGAGGCCACAGGGGCGTGTGTTGGCCCCTGTGACCGGCCTTGTGTTCTTGGCCAGGTTGGGCACACGGCCGTGTGGAATTAACACACGGCCGTGTGATATTTTTTCAGAGAGCTTCTGTGTTTTCCCGAGAAGCCACAGGGCCGTGTACCAGCCCCTGTGAATATCCTTGTGAAGGCACACGGCCGTGTGGAATTTCCACACGGCCATGTGGGGTAGCTAGAGAGTGAACAGAATGCACACAGGGGCGTGTGTTGGCCCCTGTGAACCCTAATTTCAGAGGCACACGGCCGTGTGGCATTGTCACACGCCCGTGTGAATTCCCAGAACTCCAAAAGCCGCGCGATTTCTTTTGGTTTTCACTCGTGCCTCTTCCATTTTCATTCTAAACTCTCCTTCTACTCTCTCCACTAGTTCCCCAACCATCTCAGAGGATTTTTGAAGGCTTTTATTGTAGTTTTCCGGCCGGTTCTTAATATTTCTTCATCCACTCCGTCGGTAAGGACTTCAAAGCCTTCTTCTCCGTCAATTCTCAACTTAATTCGTTCTTTTTGATGATTTCGCCTATATTGAATGATTAATTAGTATGCGAGTATGCTTAGGAATGAATTGGAACGAATTAGATTGTTAATTTTGGAATTTTGGCCCCGCGGCCGTTATGCTCTGCCCGCCCGATGATCCACACGGGCGTGTGGAATTAACACACGGCCGTGTGGATTTCTGCAGATTGTTATGTTTTAATGTTTTTGATCAATTCTCTTTTCAATCTCGCAGATATGACTTCCAGGTCCAAGAAGTCGGCTGGGAAGCGACCCCGTGAGCCCACACCCCCTCCAGAGGAGACAGAGTTCCGTATACCTGAGCACCACACCAGGTTTGATAGATTATCCACACTCCGTTTCGGACAGTCACGATACCCCGACCTAAGCATTATCAGAGAGATCCAGGGGGGTGACGGTATTTCCGAGGAGGTTGAGGAGTTACTCTCGGTGGGTGGCTGGAGGAGATTATTGAGGATTAGAGACCCAGCCATTCGAGGGGTGACACTGGAGTTCCTGGCTTCGTTTGAGTTTGACAGATCATACAGGGATTTTTTCACTCCTGATACCATTCAGTTCAGGGTATTAGGCCAGCATTTCAGCTTCAGCTTGACCCAGTTTTCCATCCATCTGGGACTATACGATGAGGCCTATACACAGACCTAGGAGTACAGGGATCTTCCTACAGACTACCCGGGCAGTCTTACCCCGCAGAGGGCATACAGAGATTTGTGCGGAGAAGGCCAGTATGAGCCAGGGATCTCAAAGGCCACGTGCTTGTCTCGCCCGGCCTACAGATACTTACATGCCATTCTTAGTAGATCAGTGAGTGGCCGAGGTGATAGCACTGGGGTTCTGAGTTGCCAGGAGCTTCTTTATCTATATTCGATGGCTCAGAGGGTACCACTCCACTTAGGGCACATCTTAGCAGAGTATTTGCGCCATCAGGGCCAGTACCCTAGGGTTGGAGTGATCTTCGCAGGACCCTACATTTCGAGACTCCTGATAGGGATGAGTCTCAGAGACGGAGTACGAGGGGCAGAGAAGACCAGTATACCGATCCCTCTGGGCACAGATACACTGAGGATGATGGGGATGATCCGCAGGACAGGGCCAGGAGTATATACATGGACCATTCCCCAGACAGAGCAGGCCGAGGGCTCACAGGCACCCTTAGAGCCACCACCAGTGGACACAGAGGCAGGGGCAGAGGCCGAGGCACCACCCACAGCACGGGAGCCACCTCCAGTGCGTATCTTTTCTCCTTCTCGAGGACAGGACAAGTTCGAGCGCCTCGAGAATGCTGTAGGTATCATGCAGCAGGAGTTAGCTGAGCTGAGGGTCGCACAGGCATCAGGGTTTGCCGAGTTGAGGACTACTCAGGCATCACAGTTCGCTCACTTATCAGCACAGCTTGCCACAATGATTCAGTTGCTTGAGCGATCTGTGGTGCGACCCCAACGGGTTCCCTCACCGACTCCGCCTCCATCTCCATCAGCATCAGATTCACCAGCAACAGCAGCAGCAGCAGCAGCACCAGAGGATACACATCAGGACACCGACGCTGCGGCGTCGTAGATTTTATCTTTCTTTTATCGCACTTTTATTTTCTTATTTTTGTTGGACTTGTAGTACCCAGAAAGGACTCTCCTTCTGGGTATGTTTTTATTTGTTTTGTCTCGAGTTGTACTTCATTATCATATCGTTATATACTCGAGCTTTATTTTGAGCTATACTGAACCCTTGCATATGTGTGCAGATGGTCTTGGATTTAAGGAAATTGAGGAATTGTCATAGGCACGGTCATTGGACCGTGTGTGCTCCACAAACCATTGAGACTCAACTCTCAATGACCTAGCTCCATCAAACGCAACACTTGGAGTTCAGGGGAGTAATGTTTCAATTGCAACTTCCACACTAATTGTTCTTCATTGTTTTATTGGTTATAATGCTTGCATGCGTACATTGGGGACAATGTACATCTTAAGTGTGGGGGGGGGGGGGAGAATTCACATTACACACACCTTTACTTGTGCGGTCAATTGATCATGTTCATGTAGCCTATGGCGGTTCACCTTAGTTGCAACGGTTGTATTCTTATAGTTTAGGAGAATTTTTAACATTGTATCCTATCATGCTCTAGTTCCACTTGAATTTTAGGGGATTTTTAACATTGTATTCTCATATTGCACAACTTACTCTTGGAATCTTTTGGAAACTCAATCTTGAAGTTTTTAAGGACAAGCTTATCATCGTTCTTAGTTTTACTTTGGAAAATGCATATAATAAAAATATATATATATATATATATATGAAAAAAAATATGGAAAAGAGAAAAAAAAAAAGAAAAATATATATATTTATATATGACTTTGTGAATATTTGCTTTGTTTTATGCATTTGGGGTGGAAAGAGCTACCACCTATGAAGTATGTAGCTACTCTCATAAGTCGGATACAAGTTATGCCCTAATGAGAGAAAGAGGTATCTCATGGGATGCGTGAAAGCTACTACCCCGGTAGAAAGAGCTACCTCCTCGAAAGTGTGAAAGCCACCTTTGGCGGCCGCCTAGGAAAGGGCTACATTCGAGGTTGTGTGAAGCTACTACTTCCTTTCTTGCTTTTCGTATATAAATAAGTCCTTGTTAACAAAAGTTTGAGGAGTACTCGTTGGTTGTCTTGAGTGAGTTCACACACACTACACATTTTCGAGTTCTTCTTCCTTTTTGATTCGAGTTTTTAGCTAGAGCAATGATAACCTTATGCAATGTTTTGATTTCCCCTTACTTGTAGAATGCTTCTTTTGCATACTTTTGGTGAACCTAAGGCCGAGCACGTTTCAATTGTTCTTCCTAAGTACTTTTACGTTCTATTTTGCTTGAGGACAAGCAAAAGCTTAAGTGTGGGGGGATTTGATAAGTGCTTGTGTTGTAGTAACGCGAAGCGTTATTATCTTACAAATGAACATACTTTTATCAGATTTTATCACTAATTAGTGTGCATTTGTGTATTCTTGAGCATTGTAGGTTTCGTGGAGCTAAGTTGGAAAAGAAGAACGAAGTTAGGTCGTGTTCGCTGTTGCTGGGAGGTTTTCAGACCAAGCAAGGAACAAGGCACGAGGTTAGACTTGTGAGTGTGTGCCAACCTCCTTTGGAGGGGCACAAAGGCAGTCACATTCACAACAAGTCTAACTCGTGTAACTTAGGAAAACTTCACCAAGAAGGAGACTCGAAGCAATAGGCACGATCTACCATTGATTGTGTGCCCAATTCAATGGCCTCGATGAAGAAACAACATATTCGGGAGCATTTCGGAGAGAGTACTGTAGTAACACTGTAGCGAATCACTGTAGCAAGTTACTGTGCACTTCTGCCGAAAAGTCAAGGTTCCAGAGAATTCACACGGGCGTGTGGAATTAACACACGACCGTGTGAACTAATTTTCCAGCAAGCCAGAAACTTCACACGGGCGTGTGGAATTAACACACGGCCGTGTGAAGTAATTTTCAGGAAAGACAGAAACTTCACACGGGCGTGTGGAAATTCCACACGGCCGTGTGAATTCCCGATAACTTCAAATTTAAAGCCGCACTTAGCCTATAAAATGCCGATTTGGAGACTTTTTGAAGAATCTTTTGACCTATCTTTCTCCCGAACTTCTGGAGAGGGCGGCTATGGTTTCGGAGAGGACTTTGTGGAGGATTGGAGCGCGTCATCGGCATCGTCACCGACGTTCGACGGCCGCACAAGACCACGGCCACACCATACGCGAGGGGGTTTTCATTGATGTCTTTAGTTTGTTCTTTCTTTCATAAATTGATGAACATGTATAGCTCCATGAGGAGCTAAACCCCTCGTGGGTATTCGGACTTGTAAAACTCTAGGATAATTATGTTTCTTTGACATTGTTATTATGCTTTTCCATTAATTGATGAATAAATTCGAGTTTCAATTTTAGATTTCTTGTGCTATTGTTTTCTCTTAGCCGTGACACTAGGGATTGAGAACAATCTAGGTTATCTTTTGGAGGTGTGACAACTCCTATAGGATTAGACTACTTAAAATTGAAGAGGGTTGAGAGGGAGAGTTGTGAGGTAGCACCGTACACCTTTCCCTTCCGTTGTGATTTCTCCCTACCTCCGATTCCTTGAGTCATTAGAGGTCGAAATAGAGTGAAGTGCTAGGTAGACAAACTCCCCCAAGGTTTTGGGGTGACGTGAATCCTACGCACTGGGGCTTAATTTAGGCAATGGTTCTTCCTCCTGGACCAAAGGGTTAGAACTATCACACATAGGAACAGGTTTTATCACTAGGAGTCCCTAGAGCTTAAAGCAATCCCACGTAGTGTTAGGCTTAGGTAGAAATACTCCCCTGGGGCTTAGTTGAGCAATCAACAGAGTGAAGGGTTGACGTGAATCCTATTGCCGGGACATAGTGTTGAGGTTAGCCACGGTTGACCTTAGATTTGGGACCGTGTGTTTCAGGATTTTCCTCGACTCAATTAACATTAATAGGAAGGTATAATAGCATAGTCTTGCACTAGAAGCATAAGTTCTAGAGGTAACTTGTCCGGATACCCTATTTTCACTTATTACTAGTCTCTCTCTTTTTACTCGTTGCTTGCACTTTTCTCTCTTTCATCTTTCGATTTATTTGCTTTGCATATACTCTAGTTCCCATAAATTCACTCATCACTCCGATCATTGTTTCTTTTCATACATCACACGACTCAATAGCAACTTCTCGTATTTTAAATCCCTATTCCCTGTGGATTCGACTACCCACTCACCGGGGTAACTTTTATTACTTCGACAAGGCCGTGCACTTGCGGTACGCACGCAAAAGGTCGTGTCACCTTCCACCACACAATTCGGCTTGAATTCTTCTGGAAGTTAGCACACACCCTCATGTGCATGATCCCCTCTTTTGCCTTGACACTTGTGTTATACAAAAGCTGCTAACAATAGGTCTTTATAACCCATCTTTGCTTCCTTTTCCTCCTTCAATACTTTCACAACCTAATTGCACAAAAGAACACCAAAATACACTTTATGAGACATAATCCATGGTAAAATGATGCTCAATGCATGTAAAACAAGTGGATAAAACATGTCTACTCAAGCACTTATCATATACATAGGAACAAGGTTAATAACTAGGAATCCCTAGAACTCAAAGCAATTCCACGCAGTGTGAGGCTTAGGAAGATAGACTCCCCTAGGGCTTAGTTGACAGGTCAATGAGAGTCAAGGGTCGTAGTGAAACCTAATGCCGGGGCATAGTGTTGGGGTTAGTCACAGTTGACCTTAGGTTTGGGACCGTGTGTTTAAAGATATCCTTGACTCAATTAGCATCAATAGGAGAGTATAATAGCATTGTCTTACACTAGAAGCATAAGTCCTTAGGGTAGCCTGTCCGGGTACCTAACTTTACTCATTGCTTGTCCTACTCTTTTTACACTTACTTGCACTCTCTCACCTTCCACACTTCTATTTTTATTCTTGTTTTTATTAATTGCTTTCACACTCACTCGTTGATTTCTTTCCACACATCACACTAGCTACATAGTGAACACTTGTATCTCAAATCCCTATTCCCTTTGGATACGACTACCCACTCACCAGGGTATATTATTACTTCGACAACCCGTGCACTTTTGGGCCCCTATCACTGGCTTTTGTGCTTCATGTGGTATTATGCTTAATGTTGGGTTTGTATGGTGATGCCCTACTATGGTAGGCGGTCCCCATGGCTAGCCTGTTGAGGCGGCGTGGTAGAGCGAATTAATTACTATGAGGGCCAGTTCAGGTGGGAGCGAAGAACCCTTATTGGACACTCACTGGGAAGCTGGAGTCACCAACCAGTGTACCGGTCAATCAACGTCAAGGGCATGAGTACCTTGACGGCCCTAAACCTACCCGTGGCCATAGTGAAGGCTAAAAGATGCTTTTAGACCACTTTTTGCTGGGTGAGTGCTAGGTGAGTGCTGGATGTTATTTTTATTCTGGGCTTGAGATTTATTTCCATCGAGTTACTTGTCTTGGGTCATCTTAAACTTGTGGTGAGGGAACAAAGCCCAATTGTCGCTTTTAGGAGGACAGTCTCCTGCAAATTTGACTTAACTCGAGAGTTAAGTAATCTCGAGCTGGTTTTTCTTCTATTTGATTCAAGATTTAATTCGTTCTATTCTCTTTTGTTGACACCTTGAATTTATGGTGAGGGGGCGAAGCCAATCTGTTACTCTTCGGGTAGCAGTCTCCCATAAATTCGATTTGGCATTATTTATTTCAAAATTCGCATTTCTCACGAAGCTCAGCCACGTCTGCCTGTAACACCCGCATAACACTCTTGAGCCTCTCTAGACGATTACTGGCTTAAGATGGAAAGAACATGAGAACTAGAGGTAGCTCCTATAGTGCAAGTGGAATGTCGGTCTGCTCCTATGGTGGCTATAGAGCCAGCTATGAACCCTGACCCTCGGTTGGCTCTGGTGGGGGGCATGTTCACCACATATACCCCGTCACTCTAATGCATGACCATGATCATCTGTCGCATGGTCTTTAGGCCAAGGGAAGATGGTAAGATCGTTTTCTCGGCCTCTCTGATCACATCCAGAAGACTCATCCCCATGATAAGTATGATAAGTCTCGTGATGTATAGGCCAAAGAAGATCACTCCAACTGTAGCGCGCTAGCCCGATGGCATAAGTACTCTGCCACGATATGTCCCAAATGGAGTGGCTCGCTCTGTACCATCAAGTATAAATACAGCAACTCATATCGACTCAAGACTCCTGTGCTGTCACCACTGCCATTCACTGATCTGCTAAGAATGGCATGGATATACCCATATGCTGGTCGAGCAAACATATGGCCTTAGAGATCTCGGGCTCGTACTATCCGTGGCCACATAGTGCTCTGTACGTTCTCTGAGGGGTCAAGCTACATGGGTAATCAGTCGGCAGACACTCGTACTCCTCAGTGTCCATATATGCCTCATCATATAACACCAAGTGGACTGAGAACTAAGTCACTGACATGTTGTGGTACTGGCCGAATACACGAAATTGTATGGTGTCAATGCTAGTAAATTTTCTATAATATCTGTCGAACTCAAATGAGGCAAGCACATCCAGTGTCAACATACGAATAGTCGGCTCTCTGATCGATAATAAATGGTGCCAAATACCCACAGAAAGAAGCTCATCTACCTCATCTACGATGTCATCACCCTACTGCGCTATCCTCAACATGCTCAAATCTGGATAATGCGACTGTCTGAGCTTGGGTATTGCTAACTGATCAAATCTGGCCTGATGTTCGGGGATAGCGAACTCTAACTGCTCGGCTTAGGGCTCCCTAGGATGTTTGCCAGCCACTTGCTTTGATCTAGGAGCAATTCCTGTAAGATTTGAAGAACAAATGATCAAATTAAACACAAAAAACTCAATCTGCAAGAATCCACACTGCCGTGAGGAAATTCCACACGCCCTTGTGGATCTTCATGGCGCAATAAAAATGCGGACAAAGATGTCAAAAACTCATACAAATCTTCTTGAATCATTCTAAATTTGTTCCACATTCATTCTCTTAACAAATACGCATGAAATCCAATTTAAATCCATCCAAGTAAACAAAAATATGGAAAGGAAATGAATAGATTTGATGAAGAGGATGAAGGAAAGGCTCACTGACGAAATCGAAATAAAAAACCATGAATACGGCCAGCAAACACCCCAAACACTTTAAATAGATGGCAAGAAGGTTGGGAAAATGAAAAGGAGTGTTCCTTGGCTTGTAAAGGAGTTTAAAATGAAAAGGCACAATTAGATTTAACAAAGAAGTTGTGCCTTTTAGTGTTCTTGGCATCCACACGGTCGTGTGAAAATTCCACACGGCCATGTGCCTCCATTGTAAGGGTTCAGAAGGGCAGTCACATGCCCCAATATTTCCTCTGTTTTGCTCTTGAATACATCCACACGGCCGTGTGCCAACCCTAGGAAGCACACAAGGCCAGCCACAGGGGCATCCACAAGCCCCTCTGGCCTTTCTAGAACATCAAAAATCTGCCCAAGTGTTCCACACCCCAATAGTTCTCCTCCAAAGAAACTCGATGTCGATGTTGTAAAACCGCTTCAAAAGCCTCACAAAAACCTCTCTAAACCCTAGACATGCTCTCCCCGAAAGATGGGTGAAAGATAGGTCAAAATTCACCAAATAAATCTCAAATTGCGGTATTTATAGGGCTGAAATCGGGCATCCACACAACCATGTGGAATTTTCACATGCCCATGTGGATTCACTGGAATTCTGACTTTCGGTGTGCTGTAAACAGTAATTGCTACAGTAACAACTACAATGCATTGAAGAAGCTTTTCGATGCATACAAGTATGCGGTGTATCACATCACCTCTTGAAATCAATGCATTAAAGAAGCTCTTTGATGTTACATGATAAGTGTCTAAATGTATGTGTTTTAACATACATATTTTGTTCACTTAGCATGTATCTTTATATGAATGGATGCCCGTTTTATGCTTAATTGAGCATTATTTATGTTGTAGGGCATGGAGGAGCCATGAGGAACATGATAATACGATTTGGGCGAAAATGGATGAAGAATCAGGGTGCTGGAGTACTACAGCATACGGGGCCGTATAAGGGGCCGTGAGCATCAAAAGACAGTAATTTTCAACTAGCTCTCACGGCCCCCTATCCACCCCGGGATGCCCCTGTCCACCCCGGGATCCATTCATCCACCCCGGGATGCACCCCCACATGAGACAGGTTTTGCCCTATTTTTGCCTATCTATCCACCCCGGGATGGATCTATCCACCCCGGGATCCTGCGGGAGTATATATAGAGGTTTTTAGGGCACACAAAGGGGACTTCTTGGCCGGCATCTAAAGGAAAGAAACGAAGAAATCTTTGAAGAGACGACGATTTGGAGCCAAGGAAGGAGGCAAGAACATCATTTTAAAGGGGAGAAGCTTCACCATCAAGGAGGCAAGGATCCAAGACAAGGGGAAGCGTCATTCGGCATCTCTTGGACGGAGGAAAGCGTCATTTGGCCGGACCTCCACCTCCTCCTTCATCATTTCATCTAGGGAGTGTCATTTATGAGCTTTTTAAGTGATTTACTTTGTATTTTTGTTGTTACTTGCTTGATGGCACACTAGACCCCCAAGGCCACCGGATGTTGGTGAACCTTGGGGGGGTTTATCATGTATTTTGGATGATCTTTACTTAATTGCAAGCTTGGTTTGGTTTAAGATTTAGTTCATTGTGCCTCATGTCTAGAACTACCACATGGAGAGATCCGTAGTTCTTTCTTGAATTGTACACGTAGACGTGACCTACTCACGTGTATTAGGTCATTAATGAATTAAAAGGGGTTACTTGTATTGGCACACCGAGAAATTGGGTGTCGATAGCCCTCCGAGCTTTAAGGATAGACTAGGGTTTAGTGTATCTTTATTTTGGGATCTCCTTGTACTTAATGTAATCGTAGGGATGTTGGTTAGGAAGAGATTCCAACCAATATCCGTATGGGATTAGGGTTCAATCGCCGAGAAATTGGGGTTGATCTAATCTTGAGATCCTTCGGTCTAAATCAACCAAGCTACCTTTCATCCTTCATCCATGTATCATGATGACCCCTCAAGGGGATCCACATCCATAGGCCTTTACTCTTCATTGTAGCACTTGCAACCACATTGTATGCTTTTAAATTTGTTTAATCATATCGTATTTATCTCTTTGCTTTAGTAGAACAAACATCCATGCTTGTGTTGTTAGGTTAGATAATAGGCGATGGAGGAGTAAGAGTAGCTCCTTAACCCCGTGGAATACGACCCTCGTGCTTTTGTGCGAGGTATTACTTGGCGACCCGTGCGCTTGCGGATCGATTCAATCAAGTTTTTGGCGCCGTTGCCGGGGAAGTCTAAGGAATTCTGAGAAACTTCTAGCTTATTGCTCTAGCCATTCATTTATTTATTGTTCTTTTCTTTTCTTTTGTTTTTGTTTCTTTTGAGCTTAACTTGTTTCATCTTTCTTGATTTGTGCAAGGTACCGTGTATGACACGTGGAAACCCGGCGGACTTAGTTCACCCGGATAGTGAAATTGAGAGGACCTTGCATCGTAGGAGAAGAGAGATTGGTGAAAGTTCGAGTGAGCAAGACATTTTGGTTGAGGATCTTTCATCTTCCGTCATGGCCGAGGAGAGACGAACATTGTCCGAATATGAAAGGCCACAATTTACGGGTGAAGAATTTAGTGTCCAAGCACCTAGTGTTGCATCCAACAATTTCGAAATCAAGGCGAGCACTATTGGAATGATCCAAAATTCAGTACAGTTTAATGGTCTCGCAAATGAAGATGCACATGATCACTTGGCCCGTTTTCTCCAAATTTGCTCGACATTCAAGATAAATGGGGTGACGGATGATGCTATTCGATTGCGTCTTTTCCCATTCAGTCTTAGGGACGCGGCCTACCGATGGCTCACATCTTTACCGCCGGGGTCAATCAAGACGTGGAAAGACATGGTCGAGAAATTTCTTGGGAGATACTTTCCCCCTAGCAAAGCGGCAAGATTAAGGCAAGAAATTTCAGCCTTTAAGCAAGGAGAGTCCGAAAGTTTATTTGAAGCCTACGAGAGATTCAAGGACCTTCTTCGAAGATGCCCTCACCATGGGTTTGCTTCATGGATGCGGGTACAAATTATATACAATGGGCTGAATTATGCCACCCGCCAACTCATTGACGCCGCGGCAGGTGGATCACTTAGCAACAAGTACCCTGATGAGGCCGAGCAACTACTTGAGTCCATGGCAAGCAACGAATCTCATTGGGCCTCGAGAGGAACACCACAAAAGGGGGCCGGGATATATGAAGTTAAGGCCGATGATGCTTTAGCCGCAAAGGTTGAGATGTTGTCTAGGAAGATTGATATGCTCATGGGTAGCAATTCCAAGTCAGAAACTGTCATGAGTTGTAGCACTTGTGGAGGTGGACATGTCACCAATCAATGCCCTATTGCTAGCTCCTCTGTGGCACCTATTGAGACAGTTGACTATATTGGGGGCCCAAGACCACAAGGAAACCCTTACAGCTCCACATACAATCCGGGGTGGAAATATCACCCAAATTTTTCTTGGAATCAAGGACAACAACAAAAGGGTGGCCCCCCTCAGAATCCTCAAGCACAGCCACCTTTGCAAGAGAAGAGATTTACCACCGAAGATGTACTTGCCAAGTTCATGATTGGCACCGAATCACGATTTAACAGTATAAATTCGCAACTCAGTGACTTTGGGTCCATTATGAGAAACCTTCAAGCCTCGGTGCAATCTCTTGAGCATCAAGTGGGGCAACTTGCCAAGGTAAATGCAGAACGACCCTCGGGAAGTCTTCCTAGTAACACCGAAGAAAATCCAAGGGAGCACCTGAAAGCCATTGCCTTGAGGAGTGGAAGGCAAGTGGAGACAAGGGTCGAAATTGACCCAAGTGTCAAGGAAGCAGGGATAACCCTCGTGGAAGATCCCAAATCTGCTGAAAAAGTTGTTGAGAAGGATGATCGGGGAGGAAACAATGAATCTCATCTTCGGGGAAAATCAAATCCACCCGAGTACAAGCCTCCAATTCCCTATCCGGCTAGATTGAAACAAGACAAGGAGGATGTGCAGTTTAGAAAATTCATCAACATCTTCAAACAGCTCCACCTCAATATCCCGATCGTTGAAGCTTTAACGCAAATGCCCAAGTATGCCAAGTTTCTGAAGGAGCTCCTCACCAATAAAAGAAAATTAGAAGAGGAAGGCACAGTGGCACTCTCGGGAAATTGTTCGGCTATTTTAGAAAAGAAGCTCCCACAAAAATTGAGAGATCCGGGAAGTTTTATAATTCCTTGTGTGCTTGAAGGAGGAGTTCAAGAAAATGCATTAGCGGATTCGGGGGCAAGCATCAACGTCATGCCCTACACCATGTACTTGAAGCTTGGCTTGGATGAGCTTAAACCCACAAGGATGACTCTACAATTGGCGGATCGATCAACAAGAAAACCTCGTGGGATTGTGGAGGACGTGATTGTTCGAGTAGATAAATTGGTCTTTCCTGTGGATTTTGTCATCATGGATATTGATGAAGATGTGGAGACACCGTTAATTCTTGGTCGGCCATTCTTAAGTACCTCTGGTGCCCTAATTGATCTCAAGGGAGGAAAACTAACACTTAGGGTTGGAGAGGAGGAAGCAGTGTACACATTGCCGGCGGCCATGAAACATTCCCTTGACCATGACGACACATTGTATTTTGTTGATGAAACTGATCGATTAATTTCTACTTGTGTGCAGGAGGTGTTATCATTAAATCCTTTGGATGAATACTTAGAGGAGGTGGAGGACAAAGAACAAGAAGAACCCCACATTCCCCCTCCAAGTCACAATTTGAAGAAACCAAAGGAGGAAGTGATATGTACCAATGCCAAGGAAAAAGAGAAGAAAGAATCAATGTTGAAGAAAATTTGGAGGGAGGTCCGAGGAAAGAAAAGAAAAGGTACCAACCCTCGTCGTTCAAAGTCTCTAGGAGGGAAGGTAAAGTTCGAACCCCTCTTTCCTCATGAAAAGTGTAATGTTTTCTCCTTGATGTCATTGAACTTACCGGGCAACAATATAAACATTTCAACGGGGACCGGGGGTAACCGAAAGCTTTTTGAACCCCCTTGAGGTAAGAAAGAAGGTACGTCAGGCTCGTGACGTTAAACAAGCGCTTCTTGGGAGGCAACCCAAGTGTTCGGGGGTTTTAAATTCAATTTTCATATTTTAGTTGTTCTTATCTACTTTGCATTGTGCTAGTTTCCTTATGTGTTTTGCATTTGAATAAGTCCATCCTCAAAATCTTTGCTCTCATCATGTGTGTTGTTTTATATTTTTCCTTGTTGTGCCTACTTGTTGTATTGTCAATTTATGAGTTTATTCGAGTCTTTTGCGTATTTCTTCCGAGTAGGAGGTGCCTTGGATCATGTTATTACTTTTCCGGAGAGTTTTAGATTGTGTTGAGACCCCAAACCAGCCTCCCCAGGTCCTCACGGCCCTAAAGGGGCCGTGAGGGAGGCCGTGAACGATTCTCCAGTGAAAATACACTAGAGTTCACGGCCCCCCTCACGGCCGTATAGGGGGCCGTGAGTGTTTTTTACTCGCGGGCTGGGAGTTTGTACTAGCCTTCACGGCCCCCCTCACGGCCGTGAGAGGGGCCGTGAGGCTCGGCCTAGCACCTAAACCCCCCCCATTATTTGGCCCTTTAAGTCTTCTTCTCCATTTCCCTTTCATCTCCATCATTTCTCCACTCCTTTTTCCATCATTTCTCAACCAAATCTCTCCATTTTTCGTTCTAGATCACCTCCTAGACATTTTGAGACCTCGATCTAGTGATTTACCAAGAGTTTCAAGCAAGTTCCACCAAGGATTCACCGGTAAGCTTTTTGGTGCCCTAGATTTCTCTTTCTCATTTTCTCTTGAGTTCATGGAGCTTTTTGGTGGATAAATTCATGCTTTTATCATGTGTTGGTGGTGTGATTGTTGTTTGTTCAATTTCCATTGAATTCTTGTAAAAATTTTTCGATTTTCATGATGGTAATGAAATGCTCCACCATGAATAGTGTCCATACGGCCCCCTATACGGCCGTATGGACCCTATTCATGGCCATTTTTCATTTGTTTCTTGCTTCTTGTGTTATTTTCGGTGTGGTATTGGATTGGTTTAGGCTTGATGAGGATCTTATGTGTTGTAGGGATGCCAAACATCAAGCGGGTTGCTTCAAAACGTCCAAGAGCTTCAACACAAATTCCCGAGGAACCTACATTCTCGCACCCCCTTCACATGGCACATTACGAAATATTGAAGACTAAACCCTTTGGCACCGTCCGACATATTGATTGGAATTTTTTGGAAGAGATTGGAATTGCCGACCAAGTGAGGGAGGTTCTATCTCAAAATGGTTGGGTGAATTTATTTACTATCGACGAACCAACATACCGACAGCTCACTTTGGAGGTTTTGAGCACCTTTGAGGCACAACAAGACCGGCGACGCATCATTTGTCAGAAACAGGGGACTATTCGCTTCCAAGCTTTTGGAAGACTTCGCGAGTTGACTCACGTCGAATTTGCAAGTTACTTGGGGGTCTATGACGAGGAATACATGAACTCCATTCCGATTGGCCAAATCCGGATCGATTTTCCACCGCATGTGAATGCGAATCAATATTGGGCCACCATAGCCTCAGGCGACACTAAAAACACTCGCAAGGCATCCCGGATTGCTGATCCTATCATGAGATATGTACATGCCCTGATTACTCGCTCCATAGGGGGCCGAAAGGATAGTACTGGAGTGGTGTCCAATTCTGATCTACTGATTTTGTTTGGGATTTTTGAGCAGTGCCCCCTTCACCTTGGGCATCTTGTGGCGGAAGCATTTATTCATCACGCACAGTGCGCGCGGTTAGGTGCTATTTTCTTGGGTCCGTACATCACCAGGTTGATTCGCGGTATGAAATTGTTGGACCGCGCTCGTGATATGACGATTGTGGGTGGTGCTGCGGCCCTTGGCGCGAATGTCTTGCTTGCTGTTGGTCTAGTTGAAAAGAGAGGTACCCGCTACCGACTTTCCCGACAGTCATCGGCCGGGGAGTCCAGTTTGCCAGCAGACACTGACTCCGATCCTGATGACACGCCCACTCCCACTCCTGGCACCACATCATCATCGGGCTT
Organism: Dioscorea alata; assembly: GCA_020875875.1. Lineage (NCBI taxonomy): Eukaryota > Viridiplantae > Streptophyta > Magnoliopsida > Dioscoreales > Dioscoreaceae > Dioscorea > Dioscorea alata. Next base: position 12,150,456 of record CM037014.1, read on the forward strand.
CGAAGCTAGGTTGCGAGGAATGGAGGGCGATATTCAGGCCATCCGTCACGAGCAGCGTGAGATGCGCGGACAGCTGTACCAGATCATAGAGGGTCAGCGCCTGCTCACCGAGGACTTTCGCCAGTTTACCATCTCTGCTCGCGGTTCATCTTCACGGACTGGCACCGCATCCTGCGCCGACACACCTGTCCCACCTGTTATCGACGAGCCGTTTCATCCTTGAGCATGGACACTTATTTCTCTTTTAGCAGCATGTTGTTTCTTTTATTGTTGTTTTCTTTATTTTCTGCATGTGTGTTTGTTTGTTTTGAATAAGTTGGGAAGGGTTATACCCTGAGCAACACTTTGTAGAACTCTGTTTGCTTTTATTTAGTTGTGTGTTTGACCGCTCCCTAGTATTAATCTTTCTTGTTTTATTTTTTTTTTTTTTTTTTTTTTTTTTTGGAATGATGGTTTTGCCCTTGCGCTTTGCAGGGCATTGAAGGGAATTTGGTGAGCATCTCCACATTTTGTGGAAGCCGGGCCCGACATGTAGAGCTCGCCGTACACTTTTGTCGGGTCACACTTTGCCATTTTTACCAAATAAACCGGGGAAGTTCGTTTTCACCCTCCTCCTTTGTTATTATTGTGTATATTGCCTCTCTTTTCATGATTAGTGTACATTGAGGGCAATGTACAACACTAGGTGTGGGGATGGGTGTATCTACATGTATTAGGTCAACTTTACATGCTAGTGTCATCAATGATGGCTTGTTACTTTCTTGTGAGATTCTTCAAGTGTGAATTAATGATTGATGTGAGTTACATTTTTTCTTGTTGTGCTCTATTGAATCCTGTTTCACCTCTAGTATTGTTCTGTGCACTGAGTCTTTTGTTGATGCCCTGGGAATAGCCTGCTTGACTTTCTTAACTCTCTTGTATGCCTAACACACAAGTTTGAGTACTTAGCCTTAGACTACTAAGTTCTATCCTTCAATGAACTCTTAAGAACTTCTAAGTCTTGTTGAGCTAATCCTAGGTTTGTTACTTGTAGTGCAGTCTAAAGGTGTGATCTAGAGTATGTAAAAAAAATAAAATAAAATAAAAAAAAAAAAAAAAAAGAGTCTATGTCAGTATTCCTCTGCTAATGGAGCATGAATGCGTCTATGTAGACTGTAATCGAGTAGTTGGGTGACTCTTGTGCCTAACCAGCATGTGCATCCTCCAGAAAGATTTTTGTGCGGTCTACGTTAGGCGGACTCGAAAAAAAAAAAAAAAAAAAAAAAAAAAAAAAAAAAAAAAAAAAAAAGTGTTTATACATATAAATAAAAATAACCCTAGTGATCACTTAGACTGCCTACTTGAGTTGAGTTTGTGAGTCGAAATGGGATTTAGTTTCAAGTTGTAGAATTAGAAGGATCTTAATTGTTCATTGGAGTGGCACTTAGCTTTTTAAGACTTAGTACTCTGTACTTGTGGAGTGATTAGCATATAGAGCTGTACTGATTGAAGTCATAGGGCTAGACCATATCAGGGCAAATGAGATGAAAGATTCACTTACACTGTACAGACATATAAGAGGTGAGACAGGATCTGTTTGTTGTACGTATTGACTGTAACTCAACATCTGTATATCATTTTTCTATACTTGTATAATCTCGTATTTGTTTGAGCCGGAGATGTACATTTAGCCACTTATCATTCCCTTTGTTTTTCATGATTTGTTTGCTTGGGGACAAGCAAACGCTTAGGTGTGGGGATGTTTGATAAGTGTCTAAATGTATGTGTTTTAACATACATATTTTGTTCACTTAGCATGTATCTTTATATGAATGGATGCCCGTTTTATGCTTAATTGAGCATTATTTATGTTGTAGGGCATGGAGGAGCCATGAGGAACATGATAATACGATTTGGGCGAAAATGGATGAAGAATCAGGGTGCTGGAGTACTACAGCATACGGGGCCGTATAAGGGGCCGTGAGCATCAAAAGACAGTAATTTTCAACTAGCTCTCACGGCCCCCTATCCACCCCGGGATGCCCCTGTCCACCCCGGGATCCATTCATCCACCCCGGGATGCACCCCCACATGAGACAGGTTTTGCCCTATTTTTGCCTATCTATCCACCCCGGGATGGATCTATCCACCCCGGGATCCTGCGGGAGTATATATAGAGGTTTTTAGGGCACACAAAGGGGACTTCTTGGCCGGCATCTAAAGGAAAGAAACGAAGAAATCTTTGAAGAGACGACGATTTGGAGCCAAGGAAGGAGGCAAGAACATCATTTTAAAGGGGAGAAGCTTCACCATCAAGGAGGCAAGGATCCAAGACAAGGGGAAGCGTCATTCGGCATCTCTTGGACGGAGGAAAGCGTCATTTGGCCGGACCTCCACCTCCTCCTTCATCATTTCATCTAGGGAGTGTCATTTATGAGCTTTTTAAGTGATTTACTTTGTATTTTTGTTGTTACTTGCTTGATGGCACACTAGACCCCCAAGGCCACCGGATGTTGGTGAACCTTGGGGGGGTTTATCATGTATTTTGGATGATCTTTACTTAATTGCAAGCTTGGTTTGGTTTAAGATTTAGTTCATTGTGCCTCATGTCTAGAACTACCACATGGAGAGATCCGTAGTTCTTTCTTGAATTGTACACGTAGACGTGACCTACTCACGTGTATTAGGTCATTAATGAATTAAAAGGGGTTACTTGTATTGGCACACCGAGAAATTGGGTGTCGATAGCCCTCCGAGCTTTAAGGATAGACTAGGGTTTAGTGTATCTTTATTTTGGGATCTCCTTGTACTTAATGCAATCGTAGGGATGTTGGTTAGGAAGAGATTCCAACCAATATCCGTATGGGATTAGGGTTCAATCGCCGAGAAATTGGGGTTGATCTAATCTTGAGATCCTTCGGTCTAAATCAACCAAGCTACCTTTCATCCTTCATCCATGTATCATGATGACCCCTCAAGGGGATCCACATCCATAGGCCTTTACTCTTCATTGTAGCACTTGCAACCACATTGTATGCTTTTAAATTTGTTTAATCATATCGTATTTATCTCTTTGCTTTAGTAGAACAAACATCCATGCTTGTGTTGTTAGGTTAGATAATAGGCGATGGAGGAGTAAGAGTAGCTCCTTAACCCCGTGGAATACGACCCTCGTGCTTTTGTGCGAGGTATTACTTGGCGACCCGTGCGCTTGCGGATCGATTCAATCATTACACAAGTTGGACTACATGAGTGTGATTTCCTTTGTGTCCCTCCAATTTTTATAATCATTTGAACACAATGTAGTTTGGCACACACCCATAAGTCTACAACTTTTGCCTTGATCCTTGCTTAGTCCAAGAGTCTCCTCAATAGTTACATCCATAATCTACCTTTGCTCCTTTCTTCAATATTTGTCTCCACAACCCTGTATGCACAAAAGAGCATAAATACACATGAATCAATGATAAAACATGATAAAAATAATTCTCAATGTAAGAAAAGCATACTTCATATTACATATACATGAGCACTTATCAATAAGCATAAATTTCAAGGTTTTGCGGGCATCCTTACAGCCACAAGGATGCCTGCAAGCCATCCAGAGAGGGCTTACGGGCAAGCTTATGCCCCCAAGCTTGCCTAAAAGGATGCTCGGGCTACACTTTAAGTTTGGTACCTTTCCACCGCTTTCTTCATATCTCTCTCATTTCTCATCCGTTTTCCCTTATCTTTCGCTAGTTTTCTTCATTTTTCTTCCCTTACATGACTTTCCTACTTCCAAGGACTTAATTTGCATGATTTATTGAGAGTTTTGCCATTATCTTCATCAATTCCCCAAGGTTCCTCTCTCTAAACCCTAGTTTTGAGCATGAATGTTCCCTCTCTCTTTCTCCTATTTTTTTTCAAGTTAAATGGATGCCAATGTTGTTATAGATTGGTTGTTTGTTGTTTTGTGGGCTTTTGGATCAAATTGAAAGCTTTGTAAAAATATTTTCATGCTCCATATATAAGGGAAGCTCTTGCAAATTTTTTTGGGAGTTACTGTAGCATTCCTTGAATTCTTTCAGACCCCATCATGAGAAGCCCTTCATTTTCTTGTATTTGGCCTAATCTTGTATCATCTTTGCAATCCCTTAGCAACACTTGCAATAAGATAGACTTGGGCATCATGATATTGGATAAACAAGGACTTGCTTGGATTATTTCTTATTTCAATGTTCTTGTTATGTTAATTGTTGCTTGTTTACTTATGTTGTCATACCCCGACCCGCGGGCCCATTTGACGCGACAACCACCGCAGCAATCCCGAGGAGGGATGCTCCGCCACTCAACCCTCGAGATAGCGCAAGGCTAAACAACCACCTGGAATTCCACAAAATTCCACCAAAAACACAAGAGCGGAAGTAACAACAACAATAATGACAACAGTGACGATATACAACAGTAAACAAGATTGCAAATGCACAGGGAAGCTATAACAACAATAACAAGTCTGAATACATCAGAGTTCAAAAGTTGAATAAATACAAAACATACAACAAGGTTTACTACAAACTAGTGGATCCATAAGTCAAGACTACATGTCCAAACAAAACAACATACATGAATTGAAAGAAAGATACAGAAAGGAGAACAGCAACAAATGCCCACCACACTACCGCCCTACCTCACCTACTACCTGCAACAGTCTAGGAGAAGAAAGAGGGGTGAGTAACTAGCGTTACTCAGTGAGAGGTGACTAGCACAACCTCACCAGAAACACCAATAACAAAGAATAATAATAAAGCATCAAAATAAGCATTTTACCAAAACCAAGATAAACGTTTAGAACATAAATATAAACAGTAGTAAACTTAACATAGCAAGATTTTTAGTCACCTCAAATCCGATAAAATACTGAACATCGGTTCAATATAAAAGAATAAGTCAAACATCAACCCAAACATCAATGATAATTCCACAAAACCCAAAATAATGCGATACATCGGCAACTTGATAGGAAATGCGAATATCAAAGAAATAATGCCAAAATTAAGTTTATGGGATTGTATGTCCAGTCAAGATCCTCCATTTCCACCTAAACTGGCCCTCATAGTAAATGTCCAGTCTGAGCTGGCCCTCGTAGTAAATGTCCAGTCTGAGCTGGCCCTCAAAGTAAATGTCCAGTCTGTGCTGGCCCTCATAGTAAATTCACCAACAAAGCCAACAGTATGAGCAAATCCGCACGAACTACAAAAGCCAACAAAACATCCAATAATCCAGAATACTTCCGCATTCTCACAAGGAAAAGATAGAAACACAATCAACAATCAAGCTTTAACACAAGGGGATAAGCAAATCCCAATACAAGGAAATGACATGAAAAACTTCACAAATCTCCAAAATAAGTTCCGGGCATTAGAATTCTCATAATCCCAAAGATTCACAACAAATTTGAAGTTCAACATAAACAAGGGTTTCGCAACCTCAACGAAGCGATAATCCAACACAACTCGAATATTAGCAAATCAATTAACAAATAAAACATTTAAGATCAAATCAATAGAAATTATCATTCACCAAAATGCCAACCAAATATAAATCCATACAACTATACTCAAACCATGATATAAGTGTATATGAATAAATATAAGTATGTGCTCATGAAATATATCTAGTTATCGGCATTCATCCAATAAGGCAATGCATAAATATCCCACTCACTGAAATGGTGATTCGTCTCCTTCACGAGCTACTCCTCGCCTACTCCCTTGCCTCGAGCCAAAGTGTTGTCTCCTTACCAAAGCAATTACAACAACAATGTTAGCACAAGCACACAAGGAAACCCTAGGTTTACCCTACCAACAACCCTAACCGGCTCTAGGGTTTACTCCTCTAAACCTAGAGGCTAACAAAGTGATCCTAAGGGTTAAAGCCTCACTCTCTAACCCAAAGGAACCAAGAAAACAAGGGGAGAGGGCCGGAGCTACAGTAGCTCCAAAACAAGCAAGAAGAACACTCAAGGGTTCTTGAGGTCAAAGCCTGCAACCAAATCTAAAACTTCTCTCAAGACCCACAAACAATAAACAAGGATGAAAACAAGGATTAAACTCCTCTCAAGGCTCCAAACAAACACTAGATTCATCATCCAAAGAAGAAGAAAGGAACAAGAAAGAAAGAAAGGAAGAAGAGTTTACCTTGATCAATCAAGGGATTGATTTGCAAGCTCCACAAACCAACCAAAAATCTCCTCCAAATCAGCCCTAAACTCTCAAGAATGGTGGAGGAAGAGAAGGGTTAGGAAAGAGGAGTGCTTGGGAGAAGAAATGAAGTAAAATGAAGCCAAAACGAGTTTTTAATAGCCCCACAAGGAAGGTGTGTGGGTCATGTGCGGCCCCGCGCAGTGGCTGCACACCCCACAGCCTGGGGGGTGCGGCCTGGTGTGTGGGCCGCACACCCCTCTGCCAAGGGTGTGCGGGCCGCACAAGGGCCGCACATAGGCCGCACAAGGCCACTAAAATGCCTGTGCAGGCTGCGCACAGCCGGCACGCTCTCTGCGCGACTTGCACATGGCCCGAGCACCTCTTAAAGCCCTCAAAATTGGACCCAAAACCCTCGACAAGCCTCTCCAGCTCAAAACAAAGAGGAACTTACCCAAAACATCAAACAAACAAACACCGAATGATCGAAAGACACCGATCTAAACAAGAGAGAAAAACCCGAAATACTACATATGTGTTTTCTTTTCTTTGTATGTTATGGATGCCTTGAGGTGATGTTCCTTTCTACCTTGCAAGGTGGAATCAGGGCATCAAGCACACTTTCTTTCTCCATTATCTATCATGATCTTTGGTGGTCACCCAGATCTCATGGACTTCAAGATTCATGCTTTAAGTCTTGGGGAAGTTCACGAAACCCTCTTACTATGTTTTTTATTCTCTATTTTGTTGCCTTCTATCAATTTAGGCACATTGAGGGCAATGTGCATCTTAAAGTGGGCATGGATTTGGACTTTCGTGAACTTTAAAAATTTTTGCAATTGCATGCCAAACTTACCTATGATAGCTATGATGCCTAGTTTAGAACTTCCTAGCTTGAAAGAATGATAGATGTGAGTTGCATTTCTTCTCTATGCCGGAATGAAGTCATATTTTATCTTTAGTGCACCTTCATGCTTTTGCATGATCACTTCCACCTTATACGCTCCAACCAACCCATCACAATGATTTTGCCATTAAACTATTAAATTCTATTCTGAATGCACTTTTAAGAGCTTTTGGCTCATTCATTGTTGCTTTAGCCTTAAGTGTGGTATTGTTGTAGGGTTTGTACCAGGGGACATGAGAGCTAGTCTGTTGACACGCCCTTGAGAGTGCGTACCGCAAGTGCACGGGCATGTCGAAGTAATAATATTACCCTAGTGAGTGGGTAGTCGTATCCACAGGGAATAGGGATTTAAAACACGAGATTTCACTATTTAGCTAAGCGATGTACGGTGAGTGTGAAGAGAATCAATGAGTGAGTGTAAAAGAAATTATAAAGAGCAATAAATAGAATAGAAATATGGAAGGTAAGAGACTGCAAGTAGGAGTAAATAAAAAATGACAATCGATGAGTAAAGTTGGGTACCCGGACAAGCTACCCCTAGGACTTATGCTTCTAGTGCAAGACAATGCTATTATACTTTCCTATTGATGTTAATTGAATCGAGGAGATCCTTAAACACATGATCCCAAACCTAAGTTCAACTGTGACTAACCCTGACACTATGCCCCGGCATTAGGTTTCACTACGACCCTTGACTCTTGTTGACCTGTCAACTAAGCCCTAGAGAAGTTCATCTTCCTAAGCCTCACACTGTGTGGGATTGCTTTAAGTTCTATGGATTCCTAGTGATAAACCCTGTTCCTAGCTCTAACCCTTTGGTCCAGGTGGAAGAACCCTAGTCTAAATTAAGCCCCAGCACTAAGATTCACTTCAACCCTTCACTCTGTTGCTCGTGCAACTAAGCCCCAAGGGAGTTTATCTCCTAGTACTTCACTCTATCTCGACCGCTAAGAAATCATGGAACACAGATGCAGGGAGGATCACACCAGAGGGGAAAGGGGACGTTTCACTACCTCACGACCCTCTTCAATCCTATGTAGTCTAACCCTATAGGGCTTGTCACACCTCCAAAGGATAACCTAGATTGTTCTTAACCCTAGTGTCACGGCTAAGGGAAAACTATTACAAGATGCAATTAAGATTGAAACTCAATTTTATTCATCAATAATGGAAAAGCATAATAACAATGTCAAAGAAACATAATAATCCTAGGGTTTACAAGTCCGAATAACCACAAGGGATTTAGCTCCTCATGGAGCTATACAAATCCATCAAAATATGAAAAGGAATACAAATTGAAAGCATCGATGAAAACCCCCTTGTGTATGTTGTGGTCATGGTCTTGTGCGGCCGCCGGACGTTGATGACGTTGCTGATGACGCGCTTCAATCCTCCACAAAGTCCTCTCCTAAACCCTAGCAGCAACCCAAAAGAAGTTGGGAAAAAAGATTGGAAGAAAGATGTTGAAAAAGTCTCCAAAACAGGCTTTTTATAACATTGAGCCGCGGCTTCAAATCGGCTGAATCAGGATTTCACAAGGCCATGTGGAAATTCCAAACGCCCGTGTAAAATTTATGGAATGCTGATTTTCGGCAAACAGTGATGACTTAACCGTAAGCGCACGGGTCACCAAGTAATACCCCTCGTGCAAGCACAAGGGGGTCGTATTCCCTGGGGTCCCAAGAGCTGCTATTACTCCCCTCTAGATGACACTGTCTAGTCTACCAAATATAGATTTAAAACAAGATAAGAGAAATAATAAAGAGAAAACTATAAACACATGGACTAAGGCTCACCACATAAGCATACTAAGGAAGCAAGTGACAATGATAGCTCGAGGTCCCCGGGCGAGGATCCCCTCGGGACTACTAAAGCTAGAAGGATACTCGAATAACATAGGCAAAGGTGGTTAGGCCAAGAGATGTCCAAAGGTAGGTCACCCCGATGGTCACGGTGATAACCCCTAATCCGGTATAAGTATTGGAATACGGAATCATTTCCGCCCAAATCCTCACACGATTGCAATGCGCCTAGGGAAATCCCTAATTAATGTCAAACACAACGTCTAGGTTCAACCCTAATGGTTGGAGGGGTACAAAATACCCGATGGTCATGGCGTATTCATACATGAATCCCTTCCAAACTTTGTGTGTCTAATACTAAGGCGATGGTCACGCAACCTAGTATAACCTAGAAATCGATACGCAGAGTTCTCACGCATACCAAGACATCAAAGTGCACCAAGCTTGAACCATAAACCACACAAATACCATACATGTAAATCAAGTATTCATACAAGCAAGTTCATCCCAAGGTTCACCGGATGCCTGACGACCTTGGGAGTCTAGTTCCTCATCAACAATGGAGAGAGTAAAGAAAACAAGAAATACAACAAAAAGCTCATAAAACTTCCCCTAAGATGAAGACTAGGAGGTGGTGATGAGAATCCGACGGATCGGTGCCGACGAACTCCTAGATGTGCTCCTTGATAGATCCCTCTTCTCCCCTTGATTTGCCCTTCAGATCTGCCTTCTCCAAACCCTTGAAGCCCAAGAAGATGATGGTGGAGAAATGGTGGCCAAAAGTCAAGAGAAATGATGCCCTAAAGCCTTTAAAACCTAATTCCAGCAACTTATGTGTGTTGGCATACGGGCCGACATACGGGCACTGTAGCACCCCGAGTTTCGTGTAAGTTGCTGCAGTGAGTGCTATAGTAAAATGCTGCAGTAACTATGCTACAGTAAATCTGCTACAGTACGCTGCTCCAGGAGCTGTATGTGGGCAGTCCAGTGCCCGTATGAAATTCCAGACTTAGCCGTTTCGCCAAAATTCTCGTGCTACAGTGCTGCTACAGCACCCCCGGCCTCGAAAATGGTCTTTTCTTGTCAATTTCTTCTAAAAATCTCGTTTACGAGCTCCCCGTGGTAACTTCAGTGCTTGTAACACGAAATAAAATAATTTACACCAAAAACGGGCATCCACTCATGTAAAAATACTCAATAAATACGCAAATACATATAAATAATATGTACAGTTACGCATTTATCAAACAGCGAACAGTAACTTGCTACAATACTTTTGCTACAGTGCTTACTACAGTGCTGGTGTAGTGCTTTTGTTGAAACGCTCCCGAATACATCGTTCTTCATCAAGGCCGTTGAATTGAGCACACAATCAATGGTAAGCCATGCCGATTGATTCAAATCTCCTTATCGGTGAAGTTCTCCTATGCTAACATGAGCTAGACTTATTGTGAATGTGACTGCCTTTGTGCCCCTCCAAAGAAGGTTGGCACACACCCACAAGTCTAGACCCATGCCTTGTTCCTTGCTTATTCCGAAAACTTCCCAACAACGGCAAGCATGGTCTAACTTCACTCATTTCCTTAAATTAGCTCCATAAACTACAATGCACAAAAGCACACGAATGCACATAATTTAGCGCTAAAATTTGATAAAGATAATGCTCATTGTAAGATAATAACAGTTCGCATTACTATAACAGAAGCACTTATCATTTTAGCATGAATGTGTCTATGTAGACTATAATTGAGTAAGCTGGGTGACTCTTATATCTAATCAGCATGTGCATCCTTCTGAAAGATTTTTGTGTAGTCTACCTTAGTCAAACTAAAAAAAAAGAGAAAAAGAAAAAGAAAAAAATGTGTATACACGATAGAAAGAAAATAAAGTGTCTGTATTGTTCCCTTGGAGCCTATTGCATCACCACTTGAGGGTTAGAGTTTCATTCGGAACCAAATGATTCTTAATTGCGCATTGAAGGTGCTTTTAACACTTTAATGTTGATTTCATTTATGTGTGAGGTGAATGAGCATCCTGGGGTAATCCAAGGTGTGGAGGTTGAGATGGGAAGTTAGTACACACTCACAGGGGCACTTTAGATTGATAAATGCCTAACTGTACGTATTATTTATGTATGTTCATGTATTCTTCGAGTATTTTTATATGAGTGGATGCCCTTTTTCGGTCTGAATTGTTTTATTTCGTGTTACAGGCACTGAAGTTACCACAGGGAGCTCGTCAACGAGATTTTTAGAAATGGCTAACTCTAGAATTTCACACCGGCGCTGGATTGCCCGTATACGACTCCTGTAGCAGAGGATACTGTAGCATTTTACTGTAGCACTCACTTCAGTAACTTACATGAAACTCGGGGTGCTACAGTGCTCGTATGTCGGCCCGTATGCCATCCCGCATGAGTTGCTAGAATTGGGTTTTTAAAGGGAAAGTAGTTCATTTTTGAGAGAAGAGAAGCCCTAGGTCTTGAGCATACTTGCCACCATCTTCAAATCGGAGCTAGGTGCTGCCGTCGGAGGCCATTTCCGGGGAGAGAACGACAAGGAGAGCGACATACGACGAGATCCACCTTCTTGATCCATAGTTGAGAGGAGAATCGACAAAGGAAGCCACCTATTTGGTGGCGTCTTTGGAACGTCATTCGGCCTCTATCTTTTGAGGGAGTGTTCTTGTCTTTGTATTTGGTTGTTTCTATGTACTATCTTGTGTATTTTGTATTCATGGGCAACTAAACCCCAAGGTCACCGGATGTAGGTGAACCTTGGGGGTGACCTTGTGTAGGATGCTTGCTTGACTTGATTTATGCATTTTGGGACTTGTTTGTGAACCTTGTTTGGTGTATTTGAATGCTTGGTATGCATGAGAACTCTGTATATCAATGTTTAGAAAATGTTAGGAAGCATGACCATTGCCCTAGTATTAGGCTCACCAAGCTTGGTAGGGATACATGTATGAATACACCGTGACCATCTGGTATTTGTACCCCTCCAATTGTTAGGGTTGACCTAGATTGTGTCTTCTCCCTAACTTGAGAAACCTTTTGCCCCCTTTGCAATCGTGTGAGGATTCGAGCGGAAGGAATTCCGTATTCGATACTTGTACCGGATTAGGGACCAATTTCTGTGACCATCGGGTTGGTCAAACTTCTGGTTTCTCGGTCCAAACTACCCATTCGCATGCTAGTTAAGGCAAACCCCGCACTTTAGTAGCCCCCTTGGTAATCCTCATCCGTGACCCTCTCTTTGTATTGTTTTACTCCTAGTTTATTGCTTCCACCTTAGAGCATTTTATTTGCATGTTAATCATCTTTTTAATTTCTTTTGCACAACACTCAACTTGATCGACCAAACAATCACACGAAGAGGAAGTAAGGATAGACTCTCGGGCCCTTGGGAATACGACCCCCTCGCGCGTGCGTGAGGGGTATTACTTGACGACCCCGTCCACTTGCGGGTCGAGTCAATCATAGATGAAACAGGACTATCATTACTGGATTCCTTATAGAACAACTCACTATCTTGATTACTTTTCACTTGTGCTTTCGGAGTCCTTTACTATTGAATTTGAGGGCATGCATTTAGCCATTTATCTTCTTTCCTTTGTTCTTCTTGTTTGTTTTCTTGGGGACAAGCAAACGCTTAGGTGTGGGGATGTTTGATAAACATCTAAATGTACACATTTTATACATAAGTGTGTGCATAATTAATATATTTTATTAATGAACCAATGCCCCTTTTATTGTTTAATCATTTAATTTCATGTTTCAGGCATAAAGGAAGCCTAGGTGAAAGCAACAACATAGTTTGAGAAGAAATCGATGCAGAAAACAACGTTTTAGGTCCTACGCAATATAGCAGCATTGTAGCATGAAGACTTTGGAAAATTTTTAAGTCTGAAAATCATTACGGGCAACCTCAAGGCGATGACGATAACTACAAACAATTCAAAGAGTAGCAGCATTATATTATATTTACTGTAGCACGACTGTAATAATACTGTAGCAACTCACTGAAATTCTGGACCCATTTTCTGAGCATCCCCACGGACATATTGACCTTGAGGCCACCCGTAAGCCAACCCGAGATCATCTTTAAAAAGGGGTTTAGGGCATCCTGGAAGGGGTCTTTGGCCACCTCTTCTCCTTAAGCACCATCTAGGGTTTGACCAGGGCTGGAGAATATCACACTTAACGGAGATCATCTAGGAGATCATCGGCGCCAATCCATGGATTCTCATCACCATCTTCTAGCCTTCTTCTTGGGGAAGTTGTTATGAACTTTATCTTGTATCTCTTGTTCTCTATACTTTCTTCTTTGTTGATGATGAACTAGACTCCCAAGGTCACCGGGCATCTGGTGAACCTTGGGATGAACTTGCTTATACAGATGTTGTTATTCACATTTATGGTATTTGGATTAATTTGTGGTTTAATCTTAGTGCACTTTGATGTATTGGCATACATGAGAACTCTGTGTATCGATTTCTAGGTTATACTTAGTTGCTTGACCATCTCCCAAGTATTAGACACACCAAGCTTGGAAGGGATATATGTATAAATACGCCGTGACCATCGGGTATTCGGTACCCCTCCTATATTAGGGTTGTGTCTAGTTTATGTTTCACCCCTAATTTGATAATCTCGAACTTTTAATGCAATCATAGGAGGATTTGATCAAAAGGATATCCTTATCAATACTCGTATCAGACTAGGAGCCAATTACAGTGACCATCATGTTGGCCTATTTTAGCATTTTCTTGGCCCAAACCATCATTGCCTGTGAAATTATAGCATCCTTTAAGCTTAATTAGTCCCGAGGAAATCCTCGCTTAGGTGATAAACTCCTAAATGTACATATTATTCATGTACTTGAAAGTATGATTTGTGTATTTTTGTACGTGTGGATGCCCGTTTTCGGTATAAATTGGTTTATTTTGTGTTACAGGTATAAAAGAGGCCTGGGTAAGCTTGATGATGGGATTCAAGAAGAAATCGACACTAAAAACCCCATTTTAGAGCCATGGTAGCGTAGCAATTACTATAGCAACCCTGTAGCACGAAAACTTGAAGAAATGGCTAAGTCTGGAATTTCATGCAGGCAATCATATGGACACAAGAGGCTTGGGTGAGCTTGACGATGGGATTCAAGAAGAAATCGACACTAAAAACCCCATTTTAGAGCCCTAGTACTATAGCTGTTAACCACATGAGTCTCTAGATGCCATGTGGCCGCATGGATGGCCGCATGAGTTTCTAGATGGCATCCAGAGCACTCATGGGGTCAATAAACCTGTGTTTTCTAGGTTTTTCACCAGGGGGCCTTATTCTTACATTGTTAATTATTACCTTTATGTGTTCACATTGTGTGCCTTAGTCCACTTGTTTATAGCTTACTTTATTGTTAGTTTTCCTTATTTTACTTTAAAACTATATTTGGTAGATTAGACAGTGTCATCTAGAGGGAAGTAATAGCAGCTCTTGGGACCCTAGGGAATACGACCCCCTCATGCTTGCGTGTGGGGTATTACTTGGCGACCCCATGCATTTAAGGGACATTGATCATGAAACTGCTCTTATAAGTCGGATACTAGTTATGCCCTAATGAGAGAAGAGCTATCTAACAGGATGAGTGAATGCTACTACTCCGGTAGAAAGAGCTACCACCTAAAAAGTGTGAAAGCCAACTCAAGAGGCATCTTGCGAAAAGGCTACCTTAGAGGATGTGTGCAGCTACTACTTTTTCTTCTTGTCCATAAATAATCCATTTTAATAAGAACTTCGAGGAGTAAACATTGGGTCTGCTTGAGTGAGTTTACGCACACACGTTATCAGATTTTTCACTCTTTTTGATTCAAGTTTTTAGCTAGAACAGTGATTGTTTTTATTTCATGTTTCCAATTCACCTTGATTCTAGAATGCTCTTCTTGCATACTTTGGGTGAACATAAGGCCCAACACTTCAAATTTTCCTCTTAAATGTGATAAGTGCTTGTGTTATAGTGACGCGAAGCGTTATTATCTTACTATTAGCATCTCTTTTATCATATTTTATCACTAAACAGTGTGCATTTGTGTATTCTTGTACGTTGTAGGTTTGTGGAGCCAAGTTGGAAAAGAAGAACAAAGTTAGGTCGTGTTCGCCGTTGTTGGGAGGTTTTCGGACCAAGCAAGGAATAAGGCACGAACTTTGACTTGTGAGTGTGTGCCAAACTCCTTTGGAGGGGCACAAAGGCAATCACATTCACAACAAGTCTAACTCGTGTAGCCTAGGAGAACTTCACCAAGAAAGAGTCTTGAAGCAATCGGCATGATCTACCATTGATTGTGTGCCCAATTCAATGGCCTTGATGAAGAACAACATATTCGGGATCGTTTCGGCAAGGTACTGTGCATTTTTTGCCCAAGATCAAGTTTCTAGAGAATTCACACGGGCGTGTAGAATTAACACACGGCCGTGTGAATCATTTTCCAGCAAGCCAGAGACTTCACACGGGCTTGTGGAAATTCCACACAGTCGTGTGAAGTAATTTTTCAGGAAGACAGAAACTTCACACGGGCGTGTGGAAATTCCACACGGCCATGTGAAGCCCCGATAAGTTCAAATTTAAAGCCGCACTAAGCCTATTTAAAGCCCGATGGGGAGACTTTTTGAGAATCTTTTGACCTAGCTTTCTCTCCAACTTCGAGAGGGCCCGGCTAGGGTTTCGAAGAGGACTTTGTGGAGGATTGGAGCACGCCAACGGCATCATCATCGATGTCCGACAGCAGCACAAGACCACGGCCACATCACACGCGAGAGGGTTTTCATTGATGTTCTTATTTTGCAATTTATTTTACACTTTGATGAACATGTATAGCTCCATGAGGAGCTAAACCCCTCGTGGGTATTCGGACTTGTAAAACCCTAGGATCATTATGTTTCTATGACATTGTTATTATGCTTTTCCAATATTGATGAATAAATTCGAGTTTCAGTTTTAATTATCTTTTGCTATTGTTCTTCCTTAGCCGTGACACTAGGGTTGAGAACAATCTAGGTTATCTTTTGGAGGTGTGACAACTCCTATAGGATTAGACTACTAAAGACTGAAGAGGGCTGAGAGGGAGAGTTGTGAGGTAGCAATGTACCCCTTTCCCTTCTAGTGTGATTTCTCCCTACCTCCGTTTCCTTGGTTAATTAGCGGTCAAGATATAGTTTTAGGGCTCAATATAGACTAGTGTTTTTCCACCTGGACCAAAGGGTTAGAACTACATAGAGGAACAGGTTTTATCACTAGGAATCCCTAGAGCTTAAAGCAATCCCACGTAGTGTTAGGGTTAGGAAGATAGACTCCCCTGGGGCTTAGTTGACAGGTCAACAAGAGTCAAGGGTCGTAGTGCCGTATGAAAGTACAGTACCCCCCGGCCTCGAAAATGGTCTTTTTTTGTCAATTTCTTCTAAAAATCTCATTGACGAGCTCCCCGTGGTAATTTCAGTGCCTGTAACACGAAATAAAATAATTTAGACCGACAACGGGCATCCACTCATGTAAAAATACTCAATAAATACGCAAATACATATAAATAATACATACAGTTATGCGTTTATCATAGTGTTAGGCTTAGGTAGATATACTCCCCTGGGGCTTAGTTGCGTGAGCGACAGAGTGAAGGGTTGACGTGAATCCTAATAGCCGGACATAGTGTTGGGGTTAGTCACGGTTGACCTTAGGTTTGAGACCATGAGTTTAAGGATCTCCTCGACTCAATTAACATCAATAGGAAAGTATAACAGCATAGTCTTGCACTAGAAGCATAAGTCCTAGAGGTAGCTTGTCCGGATACCCTATTTCATCAATTACCAGTCTTTCTCTAATTCACTCCTTCTTGCACTTTCTTGTCTTCCATCTCTCTATTCAATTTCTTGCTTTTTATCATATTTGTTTCCATAATTCACTCATCAATTCTATTATCACTTTTTCGTACACCGCATAATTAGATAGAGAAATCTCGTGTCTTAAAATCCTATTCCCTGTGGATTCGACTACCCACTCTCCAGGGTAATTTTATTACTTCGACAAGGCCGTGCACTTGCGGGATACACGCAAGGGGTCATGTCAGAGGCCAAAAGGTAACTCATGCATGACCTCCAAATTTGCATCACCCCCAAAGGTATGTTTCATATTTCTTGGTAGTTCTTATGCCACTTCTAGCAAGGAAGAACAAACCTTTTTCAAGCCTCCTTAGGTAAGAAAGAGGTACATCAAGCTAATGATGTTAAACAAAAGCTTCTTGGGAAGCAACCGAAGCTTTTAAATTCAATGCATTTTCATTTTCATGTTGTTTGAGTGCTTGGTGTGTTCATTTTTCATATTCTTAGAGTGTTTTGAGTTTAAGTTCATGTTCATGCTTTGGTCTATTTGTTCATCATTTTTATTTAATTCTTCATGTGTGTTGTTGGATGCCTTGAGTTATTTGTTGATTAGATGCCATGAGAATCATGGCTTAAGTGTTTATATGCTTCATTCGGCTTTGTGTTCAATATTTTTAAGATTTTGAGGAGGTTAACTTGTTAAAAAACTAGATTTTGGCCATTTTTGGACCGTAAACTCACCTGTGAGCCATCGAAAGAAGGCTCACAGGCAAGCTTGCCCGTGAGGCATCCAGAGAGCTCTCATGGGTGATCTCAAGCCCGCAAGGATGCTTGGGCTGCATTTTATGTTTGTTACCTTTCCACCATTTTCTTCATATCTTTCTCATTTATCATCCGTTTTCGCTCATTCTTTCTCCATTTTTCTTCATTTCTTCCTCTACATGACTCTCCTACTTTCAAAGAATTAATTTGCATTATTTATTGGGAGTTTTGCCATTATTTTCACCGATCCACCAAGGTACCTCTCTCTAAACCCTAGCTTTTGAGCATGAGTGTTTCTTCTTCCTTTTTCCTATTTTTCAAGTTGAATGGATGACAATGTTGTGGGAGATTGGTTGTTTGTAGTTTTATAGGTTTTTGGAGCAATTCAAAAGCTTTATAAAAATTTTTACCCTCCATGTCTAAGGGAAGCTCTTTGTAAAATTTTTTTTTGGTAGTTATTGTAGCATTTCTTGAATTGTTTCACACTCCATCATGAGAAACCCTTTATTTTCTTTTATTTGGCCTGATCTTGTATCATCTTTGTAATCCCTTAGCAACAGTTGCAATAGGAGAGAATTGGAGATTATGGTATTGAATGAACAAGGACTGGCTTGGATTTTGTTTTGCCCCATTGTTTTTGTTTTGTTACTTACTGTAGCTAACCACTGTAGCAAGTTAATGTTCACAGTCTGCCGAAAATCAGCAAAATAGAATTTCCACACGGCCGAGTTGAATTAACACACGGGCGTGTGGAAATTCTATAGCCCGTGTGGAAAATCCACAGGGGCGTGTGGAACTCCGATTTCAACCTATAAATAGCCCGTTTTCAAATCCATTTGGGGACCCCCCTTCTACCTCTTTCCTATCTTTTGGGGGTCTTTTGGCTAGGGTTTGGAGAGGTTCTTAGAAGTCTTTAGATGAGATTATATGGCATCAGCATCGACATCCATTGGAAGAAAGCTATTGGGGGAGCTTTCGTCGGCATCGACTCGGTGAGGTGTGCCCTATTCTTGACAAGGGATTCATGGGAGAAGACATGCGGCTCGACAAGACCATCGATACGATCGAAAAGGGGGTTTTCTTTATGGTTTTCATGCATATATTCTTAAAATCTTTATTGATTTTGTATTGCTCCATGGAGAGCTAAACCCTAGTGGGTATTTGGACTTGTAAACCCTAGGATTATTATGTTTCTATGACATTGATATTATGCTTTTCCATTATTGATGAATAAATTCGAGTTTTAATCTTAATTATCTTTTGCAATTGTTTTCCCTTAGACGTGACACTAGGGTTGAGAACAATCTAGGTTATCCTTTGGAGGTGTGACAACAACTCCTATAGGGTTAGACTACTTAAGATTGAAGAGGGTTGAGAGGGTGAGTCATGAGGTAGTGAAGCGTCCCCTTTCCCCTCCGTTGTGATTTCTCCCTATCTCCGTATTCCTTGATTTCTTAGCGGTCGAGATAGAGTGAAGTGCTAGGAGAGGAACTACCCTGGGGCTTAGTTCCGCGAGCAACAGAGTGAAGGGTTGACGTGAATCCTAAGTATTGGGGCTTAATTTAGACTAGGGTTCTTCTACCTGGACCAAAGGGTTAGAACTATACATAGGAAGAGGTTTAATCACTAGGAATCCCTAGAGCTTAAAGCGATCCCACGTAGTGTGAGGAGTAGCAAGATAGACTCCCCTGGTGCTTAGTTGACAGGTCACCGAGAGTCAAAAGTCGTCATGAATACTAATGTCGGGACATAGTGTTGGGGTTAGTCACGGTTGACCTTAGGCTTGGGACCGTGTGTTTAAGAATATCCATGACTCAATTAACATCAATAGGAAAGTATAATAGCATAGTCTTGCACTAGAAGCATTAGTCCTAGGGGTAACTTGTCCGGGTACCCAATCTTTATATCGATTACCTCTCCTACCTTTATTGCACTTTTTGCATTCTTGGCTAGATATTTCCCTCAGAGAAAATCACCGAGGCTCCAAAATGAGATCTCATCCGTCATGTAAATGGAATTGGAGTCTCTATTCGAGACATAGGACAGGTTCAAGGAGCTCCTTCGAATGTGCCCGCAACATGGATTCCCCGAGTGGATGATCATTCATACCTTCTACAACGGGTTGAATCCGAGTACTAAGCAACTGTTAGACGCAGCGGCAGGAGAAACTCTAGGAAGCAAGACTCCCGGTGAAGCCCAACACCTTATTGAAGAGATGGCTATGAATAGCTATCAGTGGAACACAAGGGATCGAAAGAAGGTGGCCGGAATTCATGAGGTTGATGCAGTTACATCATTGGCGGCACTAGTGGAATCACTGAGTAAGAAGTTGGATGTTCTAACTTCACCAAGAGTTGCGGCCATTACTACTTGTAACGGTTGTGGAGGAAGTCACACTTCGAGTGATTGTCTGATTGCTATTGAAGGCACTAGTACGGTGGAATAGGCTGATTTTGTGGGCAATGCTTATTGAGGACAAGGCCAAGGTAACCCGTACAGTGGTACTTACAACCCTTGGTGGAAGAACCACCTAAATTTCTCATGGAGCAACCAAGGGCAGTTACAACAAAAGAACAACACACCACTGGGATTTCAAGGACAACAAGCATCAAACTTAGAAGGCCGAGTGACCTGGCTAGAGGGGAAGATGACCGAACTTGAGAGAGCCCTCACGAGATTTATTGCTTCGTCGGATGCTAGATTCCAATCGGTGGAAGCTACACTTCGCAATCACACCGCCTCCCTACACAACTTGGAGAATCAAGTGGGGCAAATTGCGAAGACTTTGGCGAAAAGACCTCAAGGTAGTTCGCCTAGTAATACGGAGACCAATCCGAGAGAGCAATTGAAGGCAATTACCTTGAGGAGTGGAAAAGGGGTCGAGAGGATCTCCCATTAGAGAAGATACAAGAGACACCCGAGGTCGTGGAGATAGGAGAAGGAACAACAAAGGAAAAAGAGGTGGCATCCCCACCCTACAAGCCAAGGATTCCCTATCCTTTACGATTGAAGAATGACCAAGAGAACGAACAATACAAGAAATTTCTGGGAATTTTCAAGCAGTTACACATCAATATACCGTCCTGGGAAGCGTTGGCCCAAATGCCCAAGTACGCGAAGTTCTCGAAGGACCTCTTGACCAACAAGAGGAAATCACAGGAGAGTGCATCTATTATCCTTGATGCCAATTGCTCGGCCATATTACAAAAGAACATACCAAGCAAGAGAAAAGATCCCGGAAGTTTCATAATACTATACAACATTGGCAACTTGGGTGAAGAGATGGCATTGGCCGACTCGGGGGCAAGCATCAATGTTATGTCCTACACTTTCTTCCAAAAGCTAGGCTTGGGCGAGCCTAGACCTACTCTGATGACACTTCAACTTACGGATCGATCGGTGAGGCATCCGAGAGGAATTGTGGAAGATGTGTTGGTGAAAGTCGACAAATACATATTTCCTATTGACTTCGTGGTGTTAGATGTCGATAAGGATGTCGAGGTTCCATTGATCCTTGGAAGGCCATTCTTGCGCACTTACAAGGCTTTGATTGACATGGACGGCTGGGAGCTCACATTGCGAGTGGGAGAAGACAAGCTTACATACTGCCTCGCTGAAGCCATGAGACACTCTCTTGACTTTGATGATACTTTATATTTTCTTGACACTACCGATGAACTAATTGATGATTATATCCAGGAAATGTTAAACTCGGATCCATATGAAGGGTGGCCAAACCAAGACGAGGAGATCAAAGAAAAAGAAGTACTTTCGCTTAGTCTAGTCAAGATAGACATCAAGATGGAGACAGAGCGTATGAAGAAGATGCTTCGGAGGATGAAGAGGTCAAATAGACGCCACAAGAAGAACCCCAACAAAAAGGGGGATGAGCATTCACGGAGTAAGGGTGTTTCACCTTTTTGTGGTAACAAATTCGACAACTCTCCCTCTACTCTATAAAGGTGATGTAATGCATGCTTTCAGGTTATAGGGAAGAGGGCAACCTCCATTCATGAACCTCCGTAAGGTAAGGCCAGGTACGTCAAGCTAAGTGACATTAAACAAGCTCTTCTTGGGAGGCAACCCAAGGTTTTACAGCTTTTCTAGGATCTAGTTTAGTTTTAGCATGAATAAAAGTCTCAGTGTTGGTGTCCTAAGTTTTTAATGCATGTGCTGCAATATTTTCTATTGATTGTGATGTTTTCGTGTGCCTAAACGAAAATTGATGAAGTTTGAGTCGGTTGAGCATGTTTTCCATAGTATCTAGTTGTGTTTCGATGGTTTTCACAGGCTCCAAGCATTGTATTTGTGTTTCTAAATTTTTCTAGGAGTCTGTGAATTTTTTGAAGTAAACCAGAGAAAACACACGGCCGTGTGTTACCAATTATCGCTCAACCAGAGAGGGCATAGGGGCGTGTTCATGCCCCTGTGAACAACCTCAGAAGGGACACACGGCCATGTGGAATTTCCACACGGCCGTGTGGAATCTTGCAGAACTTAAGCTCTCGGTCCAGAGAGTCCACAGGGGCATGTGGGTGCCCCTTTGAATACCCATGTGTTAAGGCACACCATCGTGTGGAAATTCCACACGGCCGTGAGAAAACCTACAAAGAGTTCCCTTCCATCCAGAGAAACCACAGGGGCGTGTGGCTGCCCTGTGGAGAGCTTATGAAAGCCACACGGCCGTGTGGAACAATTAGAGTTTCTCGGGTTGATCCACAGAAGTCACAGAGGCATGTGAGAACCCCTGTGACTAGCCTTGTGTTCTTGGCCAGGTCGGGTACATGGCCGTATGGAATTTCCACACGGACGTGTGAAAATTTCTCAGAGACCTTCTGTGTTTCCCGTGAAACCACAGGGGTGTGTGGATGCCCCTGTGGAACTCCCCTGTGAAGGCACATGGCTGTGTGAGGTAGTCCAGAGTGAAACCAGAGTGCACACAGGGGCATGTGCTGGCCTATGTGAACCCTAATTACAGAGGCACACGGCCGTGTGGATTCCCAGAACTTTAAAAGCAATGCGTTTTCTTTTAGATTTCACTCGTGCCTCTTTTGTTTTCCACTCCAAAACACTCTCAGACCCTCTCTTTCGATTCTCTGATCATCTCTGAGCTTTTTAGAGGTTTTATTTGAGGTTTTCCGACTGATTTCACAACTCTATTCATCCATACCGTTAGTAAGAACTTCAAACCCTTTTTCTTTGACAATTCTTGATTTAATACGTTCTTCTTAATTAATTCGCTTGGGTTGAATGATTACAATGTGTGCGAACATGTTTACAATGCATTTAGAATGAAATCTGATGTAAAGTTGGAATTTTGGTTCCCATGGCCATGGGGCTCTATCCACCCGACAATCCACACGGGTGTGTGGAATTTCCACACGGCCGTGTAGATTTTTGTAGATTGCGTTCTTGAACTGTTTTTAACTTTCTTC
Organism: Dioscorea alata; assembly: GCA_020875875.1. NCBI lineage: Eukaryota > Viridiplantae > Streptophyta > Magnoliopsida > Dioscoreales > Dioscoreaceae > Dioscorea > Dioscorea alata. Next base: position 12,173,387 of record CM037014.1, read on the forward strand.
TTTTGTAACTTTCCAGATATGGCTTCTAGGTCTAGGAAATCGGCAGGGAAGCGACCCCGTGTGCCCACCCCACCCCCCGAGGCGGTAGATTTCCCGTTACCTGAGCATCGGGAGCGGTATAAGCGACTCTCGACATTCTGCTTTAGACAGACACGTTACTTTGACTTAAGCAGAGTCAGGAAGATACAGGGAGGGTAGAGCATCGTAGATGAGATCGAAGAGATGCTCATTGTCAGTAGTTGGGGCCGTCTATTATCCATTCCAGAGCCAGCTATCATATCACTCACACTTGAGGTTCTTTCATCCTTGGAGTTCGACCGAGGGTACGACAGCTTTACAGATATTGATTCCATTCAATTCCGTGCAATCGGTCGGCACTTCACTTTGAGTGTGACCCAGTTTTCGATCGGGATGGGCCTCTATGATGAGTCATTTACTGAGATGGAGGAGTACGAGCTGCTACCTACAGGTTATCCGGGTACCCTGACCCCCCAGCGCGCGTACAGTAGATTGTGTGGTCAGAGACAGTACGAGGCAGGGGTGTCCAAAGCCACATGCTTGACCAGCGCTTCATACAGGTGCATCCATGCCATTCTGAGCCGATCAGTGAGCGGCAGGGGAGACAGTACCGGGGTCTTGAGCCGCTAGGAGCTCCTGTACTTACATTCGATGGTAGAGAGTGAGCCACTCCACCTGGGGCACATCTTAGCAGAGTATATCCATCATCAGAGCCAGTACCCCAGGGTCGGAGTTATCTTCACCAGCCCATACATCACTCGATTGATTATTGGCTTGGTGCTCAGAGATGAGGTTCGGGGAGCCGAGAAGATGACCGTACCAGTTCCCCTGAGTACAGAGACGCTGAGGATGATGGGGATGGTCCGCAGAGCATGACCAGGAGCCTACACATGGATCATTTCCCAGTCAGATCAGGCCGAGGGGTCACAGGCAGCATTAGAGCCACCTCCAGGGCAGGCAGAGACTGAGGTACCACCCATAGCACCAGAGCCACCTCCAGTGTGGATATTTTCTCCATCTTGAGGCCAGGATCGATTCGAGCGCCTCGAGAGTACTGTGGGTATTCTGCAGACAAAGTTGGTCGAGGTTAGGGCTGCACACGCGACACAGCACTCATAGACGATGACGCAGCTTGATACAATACAGCGATTACTTGAGCAGGCCGTGTCATCACCATTTGTGGTCTAGCCTCGGGCCCCTACTCCACCACTTTCACCAGCTCCATCAGCAGCCGATCCACCCACACCAGTAGAGCCTACGGCAGCACCATAGGCTACTCCACAGGACACCAACGCTGAGGCTTCATAGTTTTATTTTTATTTTACTTCAGTTGGACTTTTTCTTTTATATTTTGGACTTGTAGTACTCAGAAAGGATCTTCCTTCTGAGTTTATCTTTATTTTGCTTTATTTTGTCTCGAGTTGTATTTTAGTTTCATATCTTTATATATTCAAGCTTTATTTTGGTTTTTCTTAAGCTATACTGAACCCTTGCGTATGTGTGCAGATGGTCATGGATGTAAGGAATTTGAGGAATAGTCATAGGCACGGTCATGGGACCGTGTGTGCTCCACAAAACCATTGAGACTCAACTCTCAATGTACCTAGCTCCATCAAACACAACACTTGGAATTCAGGGAGTAATGTTTCAATCATTACTTGTGTGAATTGTTTTACTTTTTGCTGTGCTTGCATGCGTACATTAAGGACAATGTACATCTTAAGTGTTGGGGGGGGGGGATTCACATTGCACAGACCTTTACTTGTGCATTCAATTGCTCCTGCTCATGTATGCTATGGCGGTTCACCTTAGTTGCAACATTTGTATTCTTAGAGTTTAGGAGAATTTTTAACATTGTATTATATCATGCTCTAGTTTTTACTTGAATTTTTAGGTAATTTTAACTCGATTACCTTATATTGCACAAGTTACTCTTGGAATCTTTTGGAAACTCGATCTTGAAGTTTTTAAGGACAAGGTTATTGTCGTTCTTAGTTTTACTTTGGAAAATGCATAAAAAAATGGAAAATGAGAAAAAAAATATATGAGTTTGTGAATATGTGCTTTGTTTTATTTATGCATTTGGGGTGGAAAGAGCTACCACCTATGAAGTATGTAGCTACTCTCATAAGTCGGATACAAGTTATGATCTAATGAGAGAAATAGCTATCTCATGGGATGCGTGAAAGCTACTACCCCGGTAAAAAGAGCTACCTCCTCGAAAGAGTGAAAGCCACCTTTGGCGGCCACCTAGGAAAGGGCTACCTTCGAGGTTGTGTGAAGCTACTACTTCTTTTCTTGCTTTTCATATATAAATAAGTCCTTGTTAACAGAAGTTTCAGGAGTACTCGTTGGGTTATCTTGAGTGAGTTCGCACACACTAACACATTTTCGAGTTAATTAACCCTGCTTATTCATGTTTTTAGCTAGAGTAATGATATCTTTATGCGATGTTTTGATTTCCCCCTTACTTATAGAATGCTTCCTTTGCATACTTTTGGTGAACCTAAGGCTGAGCACTTTCAATTGTTCTTCCCAAGTACGTTCACATTTTATTTTTGCTTGAGGACAAGCAAAAGCTTAAGTATGGGGGAGTTTGATAAGTACTAGTGTTATAGTAATGCAAAGGGTTATTATCTTACAATAAGCATACCTTTTATCAGATTTTATCAGTAAATGGTGTGCATTTGTGTATTCTTATACATTATAGGTTTGTGGAGCTAATTTGGAAAAGAAGAACGAAGTTAGATCGTGTTCGCCATTGTTGGGAAGGTTTCGGACCAAGCAAGGAACAAGGCATGAGCCTAGACTTGTGAGTGTGTGCCAACATCATTTGGAGTGGCACAAAGGCAGTCACATTCACAACAAGTCTAACTCGTGTTGCTTAGGAGAACTTCACCAAGCAGGAGACTTGAAGCAATCGACAGGATCTACCATTGATTGTGTGCCTAAATCAATGGCCTCGATGAAGAACAACAGATTCGGGAGCATTTCGGCGAGTTACTATAGCAGCAATGCAGCAAAACACGGTAGCAAGCTACTGTTCACTTTCTGCCAAAAAACAGGATTTCAGAGAGTTTACACGGGCGTGTGGAAATTCCACACCGCCGTGTGAATTAATATTTTCAGCAACCCAAAGAGTTCACACGGGTGTGTAGAAATTCCACACGGCCATGTGAATTAATTTTTTCAGCAACCCAGAGAGTTCACACGGGCGTGTGGAAATTCCACACGGCCATGTGAATTAATTTTTGCAGCAACCCAGAGAGTTCACACGGGCCTGTGGAAATTCCACAAGGCCGTGTGAATTAATTTTTCAGCAACCTAGAAACTTCGCACGGGCATGTGGAAATTCCACACGGACGTGTGAAGTCTCGATAAGTCTAATTTTAAAACCGTGACTCAACATTATAAATGGCCGATTTTGGAGACTTTTGAGATATCTTTTACCTAACTTTCTCCCCAACTTCTGGAGAGTGCGGCTAGGGTTTCGGAGAGGACTTCATGGAGGTTTAGAGCACGTCATCGGCATCGTCATTGACGTTCGGCGGCCGCACAAGACCATGGCCATGCCATACGCAAGGGGGTTTTCATCAATGTCTTTAATTTGTGCTTTATGTCATATTTTGATGAAAATGTAGAGCTCCATGAGGAGCTAAACCCCTCGTGGGTATTCGGACTTCTAAAACCCTAGAATCCTTATGTTTTTCTGACATTGCTATTATGATTTTCCATTATTGATGAATAAATTCGAGTTTCAATTTTAATTATCTTTTGCAATTATTTTTCCTTAGCCTTGTGACACGATCCCTTGCGTGTATCCCGCAAGTGCATGGGCTTGTCGAAGTAATAAAATTACCCTGGTGAGTGGGTAGTCGAATCCACAGGGAATAGGGATTTAAAATACGGGGCGATGTACGAAAAATAATGATCGGAGTGATGAATGAATTTATGGAATCAATTAGAATTAAAGATAAGAAAGTAAATAGAAAGATGGAAGACGAAAGGGAAAGGGGTACATTGCTACCTCACAACTCTCCCTCTCAACCCTCTTCAATCTTCAGAAGTCTAATCCTATAGGAGTTGTCACAACTCCAAAGGATAACCTAGATTGTTCTCAACCCTAGTGTCATGGCTAAGGGAGAACAATTGCAAAAGATAATTAAAACTGAAACTCGAATTTATTCATCAATAATGGAAAAGCATAATAACAATATCATAGAAACATAATGATCCTAGGGTATTACAAGTCCGAATACCCACGAGGGGTTTAGCTCCTCATGGAGCTATACATGTTCATCAAAGTGTAAAATAAAGCACAAACTAAAAACATCAATGAAAACCCCATCGCGTATGGTGTGGCCGTGGTCTTGTGCGACCGTCGAACGTCGATGTCGATGCCAACAGTGCCCTCCAATCCTCCACAAAGTGCTCTCCGAAACCCTAGCCGCACTCTCCAGAAGTTGGGGAGAAAGATAGGTCAAAAGATGCTCAAAAAGTCTCCCAATCGGGCTTTAAATAGGCTGAGTGCGGCTTTAAATTTGAACTTATCTGGGCTTCACATGGCCGTGTGGAATTTCCACACGCCCGTGTGATGTTTCTGGCTTCCTGGAAAAATTACTACACACGGCCGTGTGGAATTTCCACACGCTCGTGTGAAGTCTCTGGCTCGCTGGGAATTAATTCACACGGCCGTGTGTTAATTCCACACGCCCGTGTGAACTCTCTGGAAACCTGATCTTTGGCAGAAAATACACAGTAACTTGCTACAGTGAATTGCTACAGTGACAAGCTGCGTTGCTGCTATAGTACTCGCCGAAACACTCCCAAATACGTTGTTATTCATCGAGGCCATTGAATTGGGCACACAATCAATGGTAGATCGTGCCGGTTGCTTCAAGTCTCCTTCTTGGTGAAGTTCTCCTAAGCTACACGAGTTAGACTTGTTGTGAATGTGATTGCCTTTGTGCCCCTCCAAAGGAGGTTGGCACACACTCACAAGTCTAAGTTCGTGCCTTGTTCCTTGCTTGGTCCAAAAACCTCCCAACAACGGCGAACACGACCTAACTTTGTTCTTCTTTTCCAACTTGGCTCCACAAACCTACAATGCACAAAAATACACAAATGCACACTATTTAGTGATAAAATCTGATAAAAGATATGCTCGTTGTAAGATAATAACGCTTCGCGTTACTATAACACAAGCACTTATCACCTTGACACTAGGGTTGAGAATAATCTAGGTTATCCTTTGGAGGTGTGACAACTCCTATAGGGTTAGACTACTTAAGATTGAAGAGGGTTGAGAAGGTGAGTCGTGAGGTAGCGAAGTACCCCCTTTCCCCTCCAGTGTGATTTCTCACTACCTCTGTTTTCCTTAATTTCTTAGCGATCAAAGTAGAGTCAAGTACTAAGAGATGCACTCCCTTGCAAAGGGTTGAGTGAATCCTAGGACTGGGGCTTAACTTAGATTAGGGTTCTTCCACCTGGACCAAAGGGTTAGAACTACACATAGGAACAGGTTTTATCACTAGGAATCCCTAGAACTTAAAGCAATCCCACGTAGTGTTAGGCATAAGTAGATATACTCCCATGGGGCTTAGTTGCGTGACCGATAGAGTGAAGGGTTGACATGAATCCTAATGCCAGGACATAGTGTTGGGGTTAGTCACGGTTGTCCTTAGGTTTGGGACCATGAGTTTAAGGATCTCCTCAATTCAATTAACATCAATAGGAAAGTATAATAGCATAGTCTTGCACTAGAAGCATAAGTCCTAGAGGTAGCTTGTCCGGATACCCTATTTCATCCATTACTAGTCTTTCTCTAACTCACTCCTTCTTGCACTTTCTTGTCTTCCATCTCTCTATTCAATTTCTTGCTTTTTATCATATTTGTTTCCATAATTCACTCATCAATTCCATTATAACTTTTTCGTACACCGCACAACTAGATAGCGAAATCTCGTGTCTTAAAACTCTATTCCCTGTGGATTCGACTACCCACTCACCAGGGTAATTTTATTACTTTGACAAGCCCGTGCACTTGCGGGATACACACAAGGGGTCGTGTCAGAGTGACAGGGGCCCGAAAGTGCACTGGTTGTCGAAGTAATATAATACCCTGGTGAGTGGGTAGTTGTATCCGCAGGGAATAGGAATTTGAGATATAAGTATTCACTATTTAGCTAACGCGATGTGTGAAAAGAAATCAGTGAGTGAGTGTGATAATAATTGGTAAAAGAAAGAATTAAAAGAGAAATGTGGAAGATGAGAGAGTGCAAGTAAGAGTAGAAGAGTAGGACAAGCAATGAGAGAAGATGTGTATCCGAACAAGCTACCCCTAGGACTTATGCTTCTACTGCAAGACAATGCTATTATACCTTCCTATTGATGCTAATTAAGTCAAGGAGATCCTTAAACACACGGTCCCAAATCTAAGCTCAACCATGACTAATCCCAACACTATGCCTTGGCATTAGGTTTCACTATGACCCTTGACTTTCGTTGACCTATCCACTTAACCCTAGGGGAGTTCATCTTCCTAAGCCTCAAACTATGTGGAATTGCTTTAGGTTCTAGGGATTCCTAGTGATAAACCCGGTTTCTATATGTAGTTCAAACCCTTTGGTCCAGGTGAGAGAACCCTAGTCTAGATTAAGCCCCAATACTAAGATTCACTACAACCCTTCACTCTGTTGCTCGTACAACTAATCCCCAGAGGGAGTTTATCTCCTAGCACTTCACTCTATCTTGACCGCTAATGAATCATGGAACACGAAGGTAGGGAAAATCACATCGGAGGGGAAAGGGGACGTTCCGCTACCTCATGACTTACCCTCTCAACCCTCTTCAATCCTAAGTAGTCTAACCCTATAGGAGTTGTCACACCTCCAAAGGATTAACTAAATTGTTCTTAACCATAGTGTCACGGCTAAGGGAAAACAATAACAAAATAAATCAAGATTGAAACTCACTTTTATTCATCAATAATGGAAAAGCATAATAACAATGTCAAAGAAACATAATCGTCCTAGGGTTTACAAGTCCGAATACCCATAAGGGGTTTAGCTCCTCATGGAGCTATACAAATTCATCAAAATAATAATAAGAACACAAATTGAATGCATAGATGAAAACCCCCTTGTGTGCGATGTGGCCGTAGTCTTGTGTCACCGTCGAACGTTGATGTTGACGCTAATAACGCGCTTCACACCTCCACGAAGTCCTCTCCAAACCCTCGCCGTTCCTCTCCAGAAGTTAGGGCAAAGAAGAACCAAAAAGATCCTCAAAATAGTCTCCAAAATGGGCTTTTATAATATTGAGTCGAGGCTGAAATTTGAACTTATCGGGATTTCACACGGCCGTGTGGAATTTCCACACACTCGTGTGAACTTTCTGGTTTTCTGAATTTCGGCCTAAAATGAACAGTAGCTTGCTACAGTGTTTCGCTACAGTGCTGCTACATGACATGACCCCTTGTGTGTATTCCGTAAGTGCACGGGTTGTCGAAGTAATAAAATACCCTAGTGAGTGGATAGTCGTATCCACAGGGAATAGTGTTCAGAAACAAGTGTTATCGCTATTTAGCTATGAAAGAAGTCGATCATGAAAGAGGTATAGATATATATATATATATATAAATGTAAAAGAAGTTAAAAGAGTGCAAGAAGAGTAATAAGGGTAGGAGAGGTAATCGATATAAAGATGGGGTACCCGGACAAGTTACCCCTAGGACTAATGCTTATAGTGCAAGACTATGATATTATACTTTCCTATTGATGTTAATTGAATCGAGGATATCCTCAAACACACGATCCCAAACCTAAGGTCAACCGTGACTAACCCCAAAACTATGCCCCGGCATTAGTATTCACTATGACCCTTGACTCTTGTTGACCTGTCAACTAAGCCCCAGGGGAGTCTATCTTCCTAAGCCTCACACTACGTGGGATTGCTTTAAGCTCTAGGGATGCCTAGTAATTAAACCTGTTCCTATGTATAGTTCTAGCCCTTTGGTCCAGGTGGAAGAACCCTAGTCTAAATTAAGTCCCGGTGCTAAGATTCACTTCAACCCTATACTTTTGTATTTGCGCAATAAAGCCCTAGGGGAGTTTATCGCCTAGCACCTAACTCTATCTCGACCGCTAAGAAATCAAGGAATACGGAGGTAGGGAGAAATCACACCGGAGGAGAAAGGGGACGCTTCGCTATCTCACGACTCAACCTCTTCAATCTTAAGTAGTCTAACCCTATAGGAGTTGTCACACCTCAAAAGGATAACCTAGATTATTCTCAACCCTAGTGTCACGGCTAAGGGAAAACAATTGCAAAAGATAATTAAGATTGAAACTCGAATTTATTCATCAATAATGGAAAAACATATCAATGTCATAGAAACATAATAATCCTAGGGTTTACAAGTCCAAATACGCACTAGGCTTTAGCTCTCCATGGAGCAATATAAAATCAATAAAGAGTTTAAGAATATATGCATGAAAACCATAAAGAAAACCCCCTTGTAGATTGTATCGATGGTCTTGTGGAGCCGTATGTCTTCTCCAACGAATCCCTTGTCAAGCCTAAGGCACACCTCGCCGAATCGATGCCGATGAAAGCTCCCCCAATAGCTATCTTCCAATAGATGTCGATGTCAATGTCATATAATTGCCTCCAAAGACCTCCAAGAACCTCTCCAAACCCGAGCCGAAAGCCCCCAAAAATATAGGCAAGAGATTAAAGGGGAGGATGCCCACATAGATCTGAAAACGGGCTATTTATAGGCTGAAATCGGGCTGAAATCAGAGTTACACACGCGCTACAGAATTTCCACACGCCCGTGTGTTAATTCCACACGGCCGTGTGGAAATTCTGTTTTGCTGATTTTCGGCATACTGTGAACAGTAACTTGCTATAGTTATGTTTCATCTTCAGTATACCCTTATACTTATTCACAATCACTTCCACCTTGTACATTCCAACCAACCAATCATAATGATTTTGCCATAAGATTGTTAATTTCTATCGGCAATACTCATTTAAGAGCTTTTAAGTTCTTTCATTGTTTTCTTTAGCCTAAAGTGAACTATTGTAGTAGGCTTTACTAGGGGATATGTGATACAGTATGTTAAAAAAAAAGTGGAGTCTATGACAGTATTCCTCTGGTAGTATAGCATTAATGTGTCTATGTAGACTGTAATCGAGTAGGTTGGGTGGCACTTGTGCCTAATCAGTATGTGCATCCTTCTAAAAGATTTTTGTGCACTCTATGTTAGTCGGACTCAGGAAAAAAAATGTCTGCTTGTCTGTCTATTTGTGAGAGTAATAAAATATCTTGATCCCCTGGAGCTTGTTGCGTAGTCAGTTAAGAGCTAGAGTTTTATCTAGGAACCGAAGGACTTTTAACTGAGTAGTGTCTTTAACACTTTAATGGCGCTTTCATTGTGCGTGGGCTAAATGGACATCCTGGGGTAATCCAGGGTGTGGAGGTCAAGGAGGGAGTCAACACACACTCACAGGGGCACTCTAGGGGAAACATAACTAACATTACTTGATGATTTATTAAGCAGCTCACTTCTTAATTTCTGTCTATTTGTGCTTGTGGAGTTCTTTATTATTGAGCTTGAGGTCGTACATTTAGCCGTTTATTTTCTTGCACTTGTTCTTCATGTTTGTTTGCTTGGGGACAAGCAAACGCTTAATAAGTTAGAGATGTTTGATAAACGTCTAAATATACGTATTTTATATGTATGAATACACATGATTTTTGTATTTTCTTAATGAATCAATGCCCTTTTTGGTCTAAATTGGTTTATTTCATGTTTCATGTATAAAAGATGCCTAGGTTAGCTTAACGACACAATTTGAGAAGAAATCTACAATGAAAAAAGCGTTTTAGGGCACTGGGCATTGTAGCAACAATGTAGCAGCCCGAAAGTCGAAAACTTTGAGAAAATTCTAAGTCTGGGAATCCACATGGGCAACCTCACGACAGTGAAGTCAGCTATAAGCCGATAAACGCAACATTCACTGTAGCAAATCTACTATAGCAATTTTACCGTAACAGTTTACTGTAGCAATCACTATAGCAACTTACGCAAATTTTGGCAGAATTCAGAGGATCCTCACTACCCATTTATTGACCGTGAGCCTGGCCGCAACCCATCCTAAGAGGGCTTTAAAAGAAGGGTTACGGCATTCTTTTGTCTTATCTTTGGCCACCATTCTCCACCGTTATCATCTAGAGCTTCAAGGTTGTGGGAGAAGGTGGATCTAGGGTGCAAATCCAAGGGGACAAGATGAGTGCTATCAAGGAGAAGATCTAGGAGCTTACTGGCGCGGATCCGACAAGTTCTCATCACCACCTTCTAGTCTTCATCTTAGGGCAGTTTACTTTGAGCTTTGCTTTGTATTTATTGTTTTCTACACTTGCTCCTTTGTTGATGTTGAACTAGACTACCAAGGCCACTGCGCATCCGGTGAACCTTGGGATGAACTTGATTGTATGGATGCTTAATTTACATATATGGTTTTTGGTTTGTTTTGCGGTTTAAGTTTGGTGTACTTTGATGTATTGGTATACATGAGAACTCTATGTATCGATTTCCAAGTTATACTAGGTTGCGTGATCATCACCCTAGTATTAGACACACCAAGCTTAGAAGGGATACATTTACAAATATGCCATGACCATCGGGCATTTTGTAACCCTCCGGTATTAGGGTTGTGCCTAGTTTGTGTTTCAACCCTAATTTGAGAATCCTGTACTTTTAATGCAATCGTAGGAAGATTTGGTCGGAAGGAATTCCGTGTCAATACTCATACCGGACTAGGGGCCAATTGCAGTGACCATCTGGTTGGCCTATCTTAGGATTCTCTCAGCCCAAACCACTATTGCCTGTGTAGTTATAGCATCCTTCTAGCTTTAGTAGTCCTAATGGGATCCTTGCCGGGGGACCTCACACTTTCATTGCTAATTACTTCCTTAATGTGCTTAAGTGGTGGGCCATAGTCTGTGTGTTTATAGTTTTCTCTTTGTTATTTTCCTCATCTTGTTTTAATACTATATTTGGTAGACTAGACAGTGTCATTTAGAGGGGAGTAATAGCAGCTCTTGGGACCTCAAGGAATACGACCCCTGTGTCATATATAGGGTATTACTTGACGTCCTGTGCACTTGCGGATCACTATCAACAGCACACCAAAAATCAAATTTCCAAAAAATCCACACCGCCGTGTGGATGCCCGATTTCAGCCCTTTAAATACTACGACTTTAGATTTATTTGGGGACTTTTTGACCTATCTTTCGCCAAACTTTAAAAGAGCTTTGATAAGTGCTCATGTTATAGTAACGCGAAGTGTTATTATCTTATATTGAGTATTACTTTTATCAGATTTTGTCATTAAATTGTGTGCATTTGTGTGCTTTTGTGCATTGTAGGGTTGTGAAGCCAATTTGGAGAAAAAGAGTAAAGTTAGGTCATGTTCGCCGTTGTTGGGGAGTACTCAGACTAAGCAAGGAACAAGGCATGAACTTAGACTTGTGCTTGTACGCCAACCTCCTTTGGAGGGGCACAAAGGAAGTCACATTCACAATAAGTCTAACTTTTGTGGCATATGAGAACTTCACCAATGAGGAGAATTGAAGCAATCGGCATGATCTACCGTTGATTGTGTGCCCAACTCATCGGCCTCGATGAAGAACGATGAAATCGGGAGCATTTGATGCGCGAGTATTATAGCAGTTACTATAGGAAATCACTGTAGTAATTAGTGTAGCAGTTTATTGTTCACTGCGCGCCAAAATTCAGAATCCAGAAAATCCAAACGAGCGTGTGGAAATTCCACACAGCCGTGTGAAATCCTGATTTTAGCCAATTTTCCAGCCTCGACTCAGACTATTTAAAGGCCTCTTTGGGGACTTTTTCATGGATAAAACTGATGCAATTATTTCCAATTGTGTGCAGGAAGTTCTAGCTTTGAACCCGCTTGATGAATTTTTGGAGGAGTTAGGGGAGGAAGAGATAGAAGAAGAAGAAGCCTCTCCTTCACCAATGCAACAAGTAGTACAAGTGGTGGTTGATTCTCCACCAAGTAGCAAGGAGAAGAAAATCTTGAAAAAGGTGTGGAGAAAAACAAAGGAAAAGCCAAAGAAGGTTGTGAAGGTTGCAACAACGTCACCCGAGGAAGTGGACAGCATACTCTTTGAAAATTGAGGAAAATTCATGATCTTTTCATACCTCTCAATGAACTTTTCGGGAAACAATGCATCACCAAAGGTTGGAGGTAACTTCCCTCCTTTTGTCCCACCATGAGCTTTGAGGTAAAACACGTCAAGCTAACGACGTTAACCAAGCGCTACTTGGGAGGCAACCCAAGTTTTTAAATTCATTGCAATTCCAATTTCTTTTAGTTTGAATGCATGTCTTGTTTCTTTTCCGTATTCTTGAAGTGTGTTGGCATGTTAGTTGTTTAAGTATTCTTCATGTGTAGTCATCTTTTCATCAATTTTTTGTTTCATCATTCATGTATGCTTGTGTGTTGTTGTGAGTTGTTGAATGATTAGATCTCATGAGATTCATGTTTTGTGTGCTTTCATGCTTTGTTCGGCTTTATTTTATTTTGATTTTTTTTAAGACTTAGAGGAGTGTTCTTCAATGCTAAATCGAGTTGAGAGCCTTTTAATGCCCATGATTGAGCCTTTATACGAGGGAGAGAACCCTCCCGTGAGCTTGCCCGCAAGCCAAACCTAGGCCACTCACTGGCTAGCTCACGCCCGTGAGCTCGGCCCGTGAGCAAACCCGAGAGGGCTCACGGCTAAGCTCACGGCCCTGAACTTTGCCGTGATTCAAACCGAGAAGGTTCACGCCCGTGAGCCTACCCGTGAGGCCTTTCAGCCCTTGGGTTTTAAGACCCTATTTTGGGTCTTCTTGCGATTCACCATCTTCTACACTTGTGCCCCTCACTTCCCTCTCATTTCTTCTCCATTTTCCTTCATTGTTCTTGACCTAGAACACTCTCTATCTCCTCCAAAATCATTTTGTGCTGAAGTTTTGAAGAAAAACCACTCTTTTGGTCGGATTTAAACTAAGGATCACTCCATAAACCCTAGGTTTTGAGGTGAGCATGCTTTTCTCATGAACTTGGTGTTCTCATGGTTGTTTGGGCTGATTTTTTTTCATGGTTTCATCTCTCCTTGGTTACTACAATGTTGTAATGATGTATTGGAATGGTTGTATTTTTAGATCATCAAGTTTTCAAACAAGACCCTTGAAAATTTTTTCGGAATTACTGTAGCACTGCAAATTTTCATTAATCTTTCATTTTTTTTCAAGATTGTTTTGCTTGTAACAATGGCAAACATAACCTATTCTTGCTTCTTTCTTCTCCAAATTGTCTCCACAACCCTACAATGCACAAAAGCACACAAATCCACACAAATGAATGATAAAATCTGAGAAAATTAATGCTCAATAAAAGATAATAATACTTTGTATTATTATAACACGAGCACTTATCAAAGTCTATGGCATCGACATCGATGTCTTTTCGAAGATAACTATTGGGGAGCTTTCGTCGGCATCGATTCGGCGAGGTGTACCCTAGGCTTGACAAGGGATTCGTTGGAGAAGAATAAGCGGTTTCACATGACCATTGACACAGGCCACAAGGGGGTTTCATTCATGTTTTCTATGCTTATTGATACAAACACTTTGTTGATTTTGCATAGTTCCATGGAGAGCTAAACCCTAGTGGGTATTCAGAGTTGTAAACCCTAGGATGACATTGTTTCTATGACTTTTATTATGCTTTCTTAATTGATGCTTTTAATTAAGTTCCAATCTTGATTGTTAATTGCATTGATTTTCCCTTAGATGTGACACTAAGGTTGAGAATCATCAAGTTTAACCTTTGAAAATGTGACAACTTCTATAGGACTACATAAGATTGGAGGGAGTTGAGAGCGTGAGTATAGAGATAGTGGAACATCCCCTTTTCCTTCCGACGTTATTTATCCTACCTCCACATTCCAAAAGTTATTTGTGGTCGAAGTATAGCGAATTGCTAAGAGATGAACTCCCCTGGGACTTAGTTGCACGAGCAACAGAGTGAAAGATTGTAGTGAATCTTAGTGTTGGGGCTTAATTGAGGCTAGGGTTTTTTCTTCTGGACCAAAGGGTTAGAACTATATTTAAGAACATGGTTTATCACTTGGAATTTCTAGAACCCCAAGCAGTCCAACACAGTGTGAGGCGTCAAGAGCATCCTCTCCGCCGGGGCATAGCAAAGAGGGCTAGTCACTGTTGACCTTAGGTTTGGGAACATGTGCTTTAGGATGTCCATGACTTATTAAACATCAATTAGAAAGTATAATGTTAGTCTTGCACTAGAAACATTAGTCCTAGGATGAGCATTGTTTGGATGCACCATTATCTCATTGATTGTTATCTCCTTTATTCTTACTTGCATTCTTCTTTTTATTTCTTTTACTCTTCTTTGCACTCATTCATACATTGATTTCCCTCATCATCGATTTCATTCATAGATAAATAGTGATAACTTTTGTCTTTAATCACTACTCTCTATGGATATGACTACCCACTCACCAGGGTATATTATTACTTCGACACACATACACTTGCGATATGATGAGCGAGCGCGCGACTAGCTACAGAGCTAGCACGCGACTCCCCGGCCACAAGTGCATGGGTCGTCAAGTAATAAACCTCACGAGGAGGGTCATATTCCCAAGGGCCCGAGATCTACTATTACTTCCTTTTGGGAGTCACTTTCTAGTCGATCGAAACAGGGTTGAAGCGATACTAAAATAACAAAAACAAGTAAGAAGTGCAAATAAAATAGAGTTCAATCCAGAGTAAAGCTAGAGACGAAGAAGCCAATAGTTAGGGAAGGCCTTGGGCGAGGATTCCCCCGGGAGGAGACTAAGTACGAATGACCATGAAATCCAATAAACTAGGGTTGGGTTGGTTTTGGTCCGCTAGACTTGGATATCGACCACCCCGGAACCTCCATAGTGTAGCCCTAATCCAGTACGGGTTTCTTGTTAAGAATTGATGCCCGTTTTGTGCTTAATCGACTATTATTTATGTTGTAGGGCACGGGGGAGCCATGAGGTGCACGAGAATACAATTTGGGCGAAAAAGGATGAAATTCAGGCGTCGCAGCACTGTAGCGTATTTACTGTAGCTGAAGCACTGTAGCATTCTTACTGTAGCAGTTGCTGTTGCACCTGAGGAGTTTTGGGCTGGAAATGATGGAAGTGCATAAGAGTAAACAGTGCAGCATACGGGGCCGTATAAGGGGCCGTGAGCATCAAAAGACAGTGATTTTGTACTAGGGTTCACGGCCCCCTATCCACCCCGGGATCCATCCATCCACCCCGGTATACACCCCCACATGAGCCATGTTTTGCCTTATCTTTGCCTACCTATCCACCCCGGGATCAATCTATCCACCCCGGGATACTGCGGGAATATAAAAGAGCATTTTTAGGGCTTTTTAGGGAGACTTCTCCTTGGCCTTGGAGGCCGCCGCCACCACACCTTCTTGAGGCTTTCCGGCCACATTTTGGCGGCGATCTTCATAGGAAACGAGCACACATCATCACCAAGAGGGAGAGAAGCAAGGGAGAAGGGGTTGGAGTGAAGATCTAAGCCATCATCGACAAACTTGTGAAGCTTCATCCATTCAAGGAGATCATCAACTAGAGGGAGTTTTCATTGCTTCTTTTATGTTTCTTTCTTCCTTGTATGTTGTATAAGTGTCCCTTATCATGAGGGATTAACTTATTGTTGTGTTTGGATTTGGATGAACCCTAGGGTTTATCTTGTGCATGAACTTTGGATTGTTGTTGTTAATCTAATTTGATGGTTGTTTGAGGTTCAATCTTTCATGCTTCATGTCTAGAATCGCATTTGTGGAGAAATCCGTGATTCTTTTATGAGTTGTGCGCGTAGATGTGACCTACTCACGTGTACTAGATCTAGGAGAGATTGAAAGGGGATTCTTGTGCCGACATTGCCGAGAGATTGGGTGTTGGTAGCCCTCCTTTACTAGGTTTAAGCCGAAGGATAGTAGGTTTACTCCTATTAGAGATTTCCTTGAACTCATTGCGATCGTAGGTGGGTTAATCCGGAAGAGATTCCGATTAACACTCGTATGGGATTAGGGGTTAGTTGCCGAGAAATTGGGGCTAATCTATTCATGAAGTCTCTAGGTCTCAGCTATCGTCATTGCATCTTTAGATCATCCTAGTTCGGGTCTTAATGACAACCCTAGGTGGATTCCTTATCCAAACACTCCCTTCTCATGCTTGATACTCCCTTGTTTATTTACACTCGTGTGCTAGTGACCCGGCCATTAGGTTAGTTAGTTCACTTTATTTTGTTCTTTTCACTAAGAATTGTAGGCTAGAAAATAGATGAAGGGTGAGTAATAGTACTTCCTTGGCCCCAGTGGAATACGACCCCTGTGTCACTCACAGGGTATTACTTGGCGATCCCGTACACTTGCGGGGAAGCAATCATTTCTCTATCTAGAAAATACCCCTACGATGTCAATGAGAACAAGGAGTCTTGATTAGGGTCAATCTAATGCACACTTTCGGCTAAATTAACCCTAAACGCGCGGAAGGCTATTAACACCAAGAAACTCCGGTGTATTAATACATGAATCCCTCTTTAACTCATCAAGTGACCTAATACATGCTAGCATCCTGGCAAACAAGTATCATTCAAAATCAATTCTACGGAATCCATCCATGGTAGAATGAACAACAAGATGATGAATTAAAACCAAATAATCAGACCAAGACATTCATTCAAAACAATATAAAAGTCATTCATACAAGGTCTCCTCCCAAGGTTCACCGAGAGCCCGGCGGCCTTGGGAGGTTTAGTTTGACATCACAAAGCTAAAGAGCTCTTCATACAAAGAATCCATCAAATGAAAACAAGAAAAACTCCCTCAAAGATGTCGACTAGGGTTGATGGTGTAGCTCGTCGGATCCGTGCCGGCGAGCCCTATGAAGCTTCTCCACGTCTTCCCCTTCTTCTCTCCTTCAAATCTGCCCAAAAATCCCTCCAAATCCCTCCAAAGATGATGAGAATGGTGTGTGGTGGAGTGGAGGCCGGATAGAGAACATGCTCCTTTCACAAAAACTGAAGAACCCCTATATAATCCCGACATCGTGCGGACTGTGTGCGGGCCGCACATGTGCCCGCACGGTCTTCTGGCCACTCTGTACAGCCGGGTGTGCGGGCCGCACACCGGGTCGCACAGCTCACTGGCCAGGGTGTACGGCCACTGTGCAGGCCGCACAGTGGCAGCACATGGCCGAGAGAGCTAGCTCCGTGTGCGGTGTGTCGGCTTCTAGGGTGCTCCGAGTCTTCATTTCTTCTTCAATCTTCCCCGAAACAACACGAATATGGTTCGATCACGCGCACGTGCTCCTCGAAACCTTGAAACGAAAATAAAAACATCAAGTGCGCAAAATGTCATCGAAAATACACATAAGTTGCATGAAAGTACAAGAACATCATCACTAAAACATGATATATTTAGGCACTTATCAAACACCCCCCACTTAAGCATTTGCTTGTCCCCAAGCAAATGGACATGGAAAACCCGGGATACTAATAAGTGACTAAATACACAACCTCAGGCAAGAGATGAAAATATCATAGCCAAAATGAAACTCAAAATACTAAGCAAAGACCACTTGCGATCATTCACGCATTCATTGGCCGTGTTGTGCTGTGTGTGCGCAAATCCCCTAGTTTGAAGCCCTGTAGTCCAAACGAGGTAGACAGGACCCCGAGGACCACTTCTTGAAGTAATTCACGCCACTTAGTGGAATACGGCCTTGGGGTGGTAGAAATACTTCTAGTAGAGTCCTAAGGATCCTTCCTCTTATTTTCGCACAAGTACCGGTCGAATTTTATTTTTCTGTACACAATTGCTTAACTTTTTCTTTTTCTTTTCCGGGACTAACATGAACTACAAATCCACATTACCTAGAGCTTTGCACATTCATGTAAACGCGCTCATGTCCTTATAGTTTTTGGCAAGAGGAACACTCTGGTTAGGAGCCAGAACCCCAAGTTACTTCGCTATTAGGGTAGAGGAGCACTGTCCACGCTTTTATTCAACTTTTCCTTTTCTTTTTTTTTTTTTTTTTTGACCGTATTGCAAGAAGAAACAAGCAGAAGGTCCTTAGAACACTATTAGAAGACGTTCTAACACATCAAGAAGCGAAACCACTAGTATGGGTTAGCAACTAAGAGGGTCGCGAAGGTGCTGTGGTCCCTCGCCTAGGTGTCCAGGGTTCTACCTAAGGAAAAAGTGCGAAAAAATGCCTAGAATGACACGAAAATATTAAGTGTGCAGTGTCATAAGAAGCTTAGCATTTATCACGGTTTCGAGCTATAATACAATCACAATTAGATAAGCCATCCTAGGTTTTACAATCATGCAACAATTCAAAAATTTTCAAAAAGTTTCATACAAGTTCACGAAATAAATAATGAAACTAAGACATGGATACCCACCCCCCACTTAAAGCAGTACATTGCCCTCAATGTACAGGAATCAGCAGTGCAGAAAAAAATTAGTGCAATGAAAATAAGAAGGATGGCTTCGTGAACTTCCCCAAGAATTTAGTAAGGAAACTTTCAGGGCACGAGCTCGAGGTGGCCAACACCATGGTAGCATACAAGGTGGAGAGGAAGAAAAATGGATGTCTTGTTCTACCTACAAGGAGAAAAGACGTCGAGTCAAGCATCCATCAACCACACAAAAACAAAGAAAAGAAACAAAAAGGGAAAGTGAAAATGAGCTCTCGGAGTGAAAGGACTGATGGAACCGCTCAAGGTCTTCTGTGTCTCCTCCAAGGGGTTTGATCGGAAAGTTAACCTATATCTCCAAGAATAAAGATCAAGCAATGGAAACATGCCGAAATGGGCGAACACGAGTTTAGAAAAATGAGTGAAGTGGAAACCACGTGATCGCAATCAAAATCGAGAATCGTCTCGGACACCAGTGTGCGGGCCGCACACCAGCCCGCAAGGGCTTCTGCCAAGCGTGTGCGGCCTGGTGTGCGGGCTGCACACCAGGCCGCACGCTCCTCTGGCTGAGGCGTGCGGGCTGGTGTGAAGGGTGTGCGGCCTCTGTGCGGCCCGCACAATGGCCGCACAGAGCCTACAAAATGCTCAGAAATTAGTTTCTCCCAACCAAAACTAGTCTTCGACATTATAAACGCGATGAAACTCATCTCGGACAATTGATACATGCTGAAAAACACAAAACAAACGGGATTTCACCGAGATGGGAAGGAAACAACAACATACACAATAAAGGAACGAATGAAGAGGAGAGCTCACAATCCAAACCTAATTCATGCATAACAAAACTACGAAAATGAAAAAGTACGGAATTGTAACAAAAAGAAATCGTGGGTTGCCTCCCACAAGCGCTTGTTTAGCGTCACGAGCCTGATGTTCAAGTTTCTCATCATCAAGGTGGTTCAAAGTGACAAGACCTTTTGCGTGCGTACCGCAAGTGCACGGCCTTGTCGAAGTAATAAAAGTTACCCCGGTGAGTGGGTAGTCGAATCCACAGGGAATAGGGATTTAAAATACGAGAAGTTGCTATTGAGTCGTGTGATGTACGAAAGGAAACAATGATCGGAGTGATGAGTGAATTTATGGGAACTAGAGTAGATGCAAAGCAAATAAATCGAAAGATGAAAGAGAGAAAAGTGCAAGCAACGAGTAAAAAGAGAGATACTAGTAATAAGTGAAAATAGGGTATCCGGACAAGTTACCTCTAGGACTTATGCTTCTAGTGCAAGACTATGCTATTATAACTTCCTATTGATGTTAATTGAGTCGAGGAAAATCCTGAAACACACGGTCCCAAATCTAACGTCAACCGTGGCTAACCTCAACACTATGTCCTGGCAATAGGATTCACGTCAACCCTTCACTCTGTTGATTGCTCAACTAAGCCCCAGGGGAGTATTTCTACCTAAGCCTAACACTACGTGGGATTGCTTTAAGCTCTAGGGACTCCTATTGATAAAACCTGTTCCTATGTGTGATAGTTCTAACCCTTTGGTCCAGGAGGAAGAACCATTGTCTAAATTAAGCCCCAGTGCGTAGGATTCATGTCACCCCAAAACCTTGGGGGAGTTTGTCTACCTAGCACTTCACTCTATTTCGACCTCTAATGACTCAAGGAATCGGAGGTAGGGAGAAATCACAACGGAAGGGAAAGGGGTACGGTGCTACCTCACAACTCTCCCTCTCAACCCTCTTCAATTTTAAGTAGTCTAATCCTATAGGAGTTGTCACACCTCCAAAGGATAACCTAGATTGTTCTCAATCCTTAGTGTCACGGCTAAGAGAAAACAATAGCACAAGAAATCTAAAATTGAAACTCGAATTTATTCATCAATTAATGGAAAAGCATAATAACAATGTCAAAGAAACATAATTATCCTAGAGGTTTACAAGTCTGAATACCCACGAGGGGTTTAGCACCTCATGGAGCTATACATGTTCATCAATTTATGAAAGAAAGAACAAACGAAAGACATCAATGAAAACCCCCTCGCGTATGGTGTGGCCGTGGTCTTGTGCGGCCGTTGAACGTCGGTGACGATGCCGATGACGCACTCCAATCCTCCACAAAGTCCTCTCCGAAACCCTAGCCACCCTCTCCAGAAGTTGGGGAGAAAGATAGGTCAAAAGATTCTTCAAAAAGTCTCCAAATCCGCTTTAAATAGGCTGAGTGCGGCTTTAAATTTGAAGTTATCGGGAATTCACACGGCCGTGTGGAATTTCCACACGCCCGTGTGAAGTTTCTGTCTTTCCTGAAAATTACTTCACACGGCCGTGTGTTAATTCCACACGCCCGTCTGAAGTTTCTTGCTTGCTGGAAAATCAATCCACACGGCCGTGTGTTAATTCCACACGCCCGTGTGACGTCTCTTGTTTGCTGGAAAATTAGTTCACACGGCCGTGTGTTAATTCCACACGCCCATGTGAATTCTCTGGAACCTTGACTCTTCGGCAGAAGTGCACAGTAACTTGCTACAGTGATTCGCTGCAGTAACAAACTACAGTGTTGCTACAGTAACTCTCCGAAATGCTCCCGAATATGTTGTTTCTTCATCGAGGCCATTGAATTGGGCACACAATCAATGGTAGATCGTACCTATTGCTTCGAGTCTCCTTCTTGGTGAAGTTTTCCTAAGCTACACGAGTTAGACTTGTTGTGAATGTGACTGCCTTTGTGCCCCTCCAAAGGAGGTTGGCACACACTCACAAGTCTAACCTCGTGCCTTGTTCCTTGCTTGGTCTGAAAACCTCCCAACAACGGCGAACACGACCTAACTTCGTTCTTCTTTTCCAACTTAGCTCCACGAAACCTACAATGCTCAAGAATACACAAATGCACACTATTTAGTGATAAAATCTGATAAAAGTATGTTCATTTGTAAGATAATAACGCTTCGCGTTACTACAACACAAGCACTTATCAAATCCCCCCACACTTAAGCTTTTGCTTGTCCTCAAGCAAAATAGAACGTGAAAGTACTGAGGAAGAACAATTGAAACGTGCTCGGCCTTAGGTTCACCAAAAGCATGCAAAAGAAGTATTCTACAAGTAAGGAGAAATCACAACATTGCATAAGATTATCATTGCTCTAGCTAAAAACATGAATCAAAAAGGAATAACAACTCGAAAACGTGTAAGTGTGTGCGAATTCACTCAAGAAAACCAACGAGTACTCCTCAAACTTTTGTTACAAGGACTTATTTATGTACACTAAGTAAGGAAGTAGTAGCTTCACTCAACCTCTAAGGTAGCCCTTTCCTAGGCGGCCGCCAAAGGTGGCTTTCACACTTTCAAGGAGGTAGCTCTTTCTACCGGAGTGGTAGCTTTCACGCTTCCCATGAGATAGCTCTTTCTCTCATTAGGGCATAACTTGTATCCGACTTATGAGAGTAGCTACATACTTCATAGGAGGTAGCTCTTTCCACCCCAAATGAAAAGCTTCAACTAATATTCACAAGTTAATTTTTTTTTTTTTTCAGAGTTTTTACTACATAGAACTTCACAACTTACTAAAGTAATACTAAACTAGTCCTTAAAACTTCAAGATTGAGTTTCCAAAAGATTTCAAGAGTGAGTAGTGCAATAAGGTGTAATCGAGCAAAAATCCCCTAAAATTCAAGTGCAACTAGAATACAATGTTAAAAATTCACCTAAACTCTAAGAATACGAATGTTGCAACTAAGGTGAACCGCCATAGGCTACATGAACATGATCAATTGACCGCACAAGTAAAGGTGTGTGTAATGTGAATTCTCCCCCCCACACTTAAGATGTACATTGTCCCCAATGTACGCATGCAAGCATTATAACCAATAAAACAATGAAGAACAATTAGTGTGGAAGTTGCAATTGAAACATTACTCCCCTGAACTCAAAGTGTTGCGTTTGATGGAGCTAGGTCATTGAGAGTTGAGTCTCAATGGTTTGTGGAGCACACACGGTCCAATGACCGTGCCTATGACAATTCCTCAATTTCCTTAAATCCAAGACCATCTGCACACATACGCAAGGGTTCAGTATAGCTCAAAATAAAGCTTGAGTATATAAAGATATGATAATGAAGTACAACTCGAGACAAAACAAATAAAAACATACCCAGAAGGAGAGTCCTTTCTGGGTACTACAAGTCCAACAAAAATAAGAAAATAAAAGTGCGATAAAAGAAAGATAAAATCTACGACGCCTCAGCGTCGGTGTCCTGATGTGTATCCTCTGGTGCTGCTGCTGCTGCTGCTGCTGGTGGTGAATCTGATGCTGATGGAGATGGAGGCGGAGTCGGTGAGGGAACCCGTCGGGGTCGCACCACAGATCGCTCAAGCAACTGAATCACTGTGGCAAGCTGTGCTGATAAGTGAGCGAACTGTGATGCCTGAGTAGTCCTCAACTCGGCACACCCTGCTGCCTGTGCGACCCTCAGCTCGGCTAACTCCTGTTGCATGATACCTACAGCATTCTCGAGGCGCTCGAACCTGTCCTGTCCTCGAGAAGGAGAAAAGATACGCACTGGAGGTGGCTCCGGTGCTGTGGGTGGTGCCTCGGCCTCTGCCCCTGCCTCTGTGTCCACTGGTGGTGGCTCTAAGGCTGCCTGTGAGCCCTCGGCCTGCACTGTCTGGGGAATGGTCCATGTATATACTCCTGGCCCTGTCCTGCGGATCATCCCCATCATCCTCAGTGTATCTGTGCCCAGAGGGATCGGTATACTGGTCTTCTCTGCCCCTCGTACTCCGTCTCTGAGACTCATCCCTATCAGGAGTCTCGAAATGTAGGGTCCTGCGAAGATCACTCCAACCCTAGGGTACTGGCCCTGATGGCGCAAATACTCTGCTAAGATGTGCCCTAAGTGGAGTGGTACCCTCTGAGCCATCGAATATAGATAAAGAAGCTCCTGGCGACTCAGAACCCCAGTGCTATCACCTCGGCCACTCACTGATCTACTAAGAATGGCATGTAAGTATCTGTAGGCCGGGCGAGACAAGCACGTGGCCTTTGAGATCCCTGGCTCATACTGGCCTTCTCCGCACAAATCTCTGTACGCACACAAAAACTTGACACGACCTTTTGCGTGCGTACCGCAAGTGCACGGCCTTGTCGAAGTAATAAAAGTTACCCCGGTGAGTGGGTAGTCGAATCCACAGGGAATAGGGATTTAAAATACGAGAAGTTGCTACTGAGTCGTGTGATGTACGAAAAGAAACAATGATCGGAGTGATGAGTGAATTTATGGGAACTAGAGTAGATGCAAAGCAAATAAATCGAAAGATGAAAGAGAGAAAAGTGCAAGCAACGAGTAAAAAGAGAGAGACTAGTAATAAGTGAAAATAGGGTATCCGGACAAGTTACCTCTAGGACTTATGCTTCTAGTGCAAGACTATGCTATTATAACTTCCTATTGATGTTAATTGAGTCGAGGAAAATCCTGAAACACACGGTCCCAAATCTAAGGTCAACCGTGGCTAACCTCAACACTATGTCCCAGCAATAGGATTCACGTCAACCCTTCACTCTGTTGATTGCTTAACTAAGCCCCAGGGGAGTATTTCTACCTAAGCTTAACACTACGTGGGATTGCTTTAAGCTCTAGGGACTCCTAGTGATAAAACCTGTTCCTATGTGTGATAGTTCTAACCCTTTGGTCCAGGAGGAAGAACCATTGTCTAAATTAAGCCCCAGTGCGTAGGATTCACGTCACCCTGATAAGTGCTCGTGTTATAGTAATGCGAAGTGTTATTATCTTGCAATGGGCATTAATTTAATCAGATTTTATCACTAAAAAGTGTGCATTTGTTTACTTTTGTGCATTGAAGGGTTGTGGAGAAGATTTAGAGAAAAAGAAGCAAGAATAGGTTATGTTCGCCATTGTTGAGTAGTTCTCGGACCAAGCAAGGAACAAGGCACAAGTCTAGATTTGTGAGTGTGTGCCAACCTCCATTGGAGGGGCACAAGGGCAGTCACATTCACAAAAGTCTATAACTCGTGTAGTATTGGAGAACTTCGCCAATGAAGAGAAATGAAGTAATCGACATAATCTACCGTTGATTGTGTGTCCAATTCAACGGCCTCGATGATGAACGATGAATTCGGGAGCATTTCGGCAAGTACTGTAGCAAGCTACTGTTCATTTCTGCCAAAAATCAGGATTCCAGAGAATTCACACGGGCGTGTGGAATTAACACACGGCCGTGTGAATTAATTCCCAGCGAGCCAGAGACTTCACACGGGCGTGTGGAAATTCCACACGGCCGCGTACTGTAGCAGTAATACCGAAGCATAAACACTGTAGCAAAACACTGTTCACAGTTCGGCGAAATCAACAAAACTGAATTTCCACACGGCCGTGTGGAATTAAGACACGGGCGTGTGGAAATTCTGGTTTTTCACAGGGCCGTGTGGAAAATGCACAGGGGCGTGTAGAAGTCCGATTTCAGCCCGATTTGAGCCTATAAATAGCCCGTTTTCAGATCTATTCATCACACCTCCCCTTCTATCACTTGAATATCTTTTGGTGGGCTTTCGGCTAGGGTTTGGAGAGGTTCTTGGAGGTCTTTGGAGGTGATTAAACGGCATCGACATCGACATCCTTTGGAAGAAAGCTATTGGGGAAGCTCTCATCGGCATTGATTTGTCGAGGTGTGCCTTAGGCTTGACAAGGGATTCGTTGGAGAAGACACGCGACTACACAAGACCATCGATACGATCTACAAGGGGGTTTTCTTTATGGTTTTCATGCATATGTTCTTAAACTATTTATTGATTTTGTATTGCTCCATGGAGAGCTAAACCCTAGTGGGTATTCGGACTTGTAAACCCTAGGATGATATTGTTTCTATGACTTTTATTATGCTTTCTTAATTTGATGTTCTTTTATTGAGTTTCAATCTTGATTTTATCTTGTTAATGTTTTCCCTTAGATGTGACACTAGGGTTGAGAATCTATTAAGTTATCCTTTGAGGGTGTGACAACCTCTATAGGGTTAGACTCCTTAAGATTGAAGAGGGTTGAGAGGGAGAGTTGTGAGGTAGCGACGTACCCCTTTCCCTTCCGTTGTGATTTCTCCCTACCTCCGATTCCTTGATTCATTAGAGGTCGAAATAGAGTGAAGTGCTAGGTAGACAAACTCCGCCAAGGTTTTGGGGTGATGTGAATCCTATGCACTGGGGCTTAATTTAGACTAGGGTTCTTCCACCTGGACCAAAGGGTTAGAACTACTACACATAGGAACAGGTTTTATCACTAGGAATCCCTAGAGCTTAAAGCAACTCCACGTAGTGTTAGGCTTAGGTAGATATACTCCCCTGGGGCTTAGTTGAGCAATCAACAGAGTGAAGGGTTGACGTGAATCCTAATGCCGGGACATAGTGTTGGGGTTAGTCACGGTTGACCTTAGGTTTGGGACCGTGTGTTTAAGGATATCCTCGACTCAATTAGACATCAATTAGAGGATATAATACTAGTCTTGCACTAGAAGCATTAGTCTTAGGGGGAGCTTTGTCCGGGTACCCCATCGTTATATCGATTACCTCTCCTACCCTCATTATTCTTCTTGCACTCTTTTATTTTCTTTTATATCTATACATACATACTTTTCTCGTCATCGATTCCCATCATAGCTAAATAGCGATAACACTTGTTTCTGAACACTATTCCCTGTGGATTCGACTACCCACTCACCGGGGTAACTTTTATTACTTTGACAAGGCCGTGCACTTGCGGTACGCACGCAAAAGGTCGTGTCAAGTTTTTGGCGCCGTTGCCGGGGAATAGGCGTTTTGGAGACATTTGTACTTCGTTATTTTAGCTATTCATCATTCATTCTATTTTAACCTTTCTTATTCTTCCATCCTTCTTATTTGTTCTTCTTTTGTTTTGTCTTACTTTTTCTTGCAAGGAGCATAAATGGAGATTGATCGAGTTATTGAGCTATATTCTAAAGTTGAAGCTCTCAATACAAGCCTTGATAGAATTATTGCTTCACAACAACAAAGCAATCCATGCTACAACACATATCATCCAAATGAAAGGAGCTACCCAAATTTTTCATGGAATAATGATGGACAACATTGGGAAGCACTTCAAGAGAAATTTCAAAAGGATGAGAGACTCGAAGAGGATGCACCTCCGTGGAAAAAAGTGCTAGACAATTTTATTGAAGCATCCAATGCCTCTTGCCAAAGTATGGAAGCCACACGAAAGTGTCATGAAGCCTCCTACAACAACCTTGAGCATCAATTAGGATGGATACTTGACACACTCTCCAAGGAACATGAAGTATTTGAGCAAGTAACGCAAGACCCTTGTAGAGTTGATGTGGTAGTGAACGACAATGAAGAAATGAGACATACCGAGTACATTGCTGTAGAAATTGAAAAGAAAGAGGAAGAACATCTTGTTGAGAATTTGGATTGCTTGAAAGAACAGTGTGCTTGTGAGGAAGAAAATTTTCAAGGGGATTTGCTAGTGTCATGTTCCTTTCAAGATGAAAATACACAAGAAGAAGCAAACCCTAAAGTAATGGAACAAGCACCGCTCTTTGGGATTGATCAACTCATAAAAAGAAAGAAAGAGACTTTGGGAAGGGAAAACGATGTGGGGAGGATATTTAAACCATCCCATGACCCACCTATGCTAAGCTTGGGCAATTCCCAACCCAAATTGTTTCCTTGGAGGCCAAAAGTAGGATGGTTGGACCCTCCAACAAATACTCCACCTCGGCAAGTCGATTTTTGGTTTAAAGGAAGTAGCTATGCAAGATCTTGTCGGGAGGAACACACTCTTTTCAAGCCGCCTTGAGGTAAGAAAGAGGTACGTCAAGCTTAGTGACGTTAAACAAGCGCTTCTTGGGAGGCAACCCAAGTTTTTATTGCTTTTCTAGGTTTTAGTTTAGTTTTAGCATGAATAATTGCTTAGTGTTGGTGTTTTCATTTTATTATGCGTATGCTGTGATTTCTTATGGATTATTGGTGTTGTAGTGTGCCTAATTGTGATTGTCAAAGTTTTAGGTCATTTGAGTGTGTTTTCATGGATCTCTGGTCGAATTTTTATTGTACATGCAAGCTCTAAACGTTGTATTTGAGTTTCTGAAATTTTCTGCAAAGCTTGCAAATTTTTCTAAGTCATCCAGAGAAGACACACGGCCGTGTGGAATTTCCACACGGGCGTGTGTCACAGTTCAGAACTCATCCAGAGAAGACACAGGGGCGTGTGATTGCCCCTGTGAACGACCATATGAAGGCACACGGCCGTGTGGAATTTTCACACGGCCGTGTGGATCTTTGCAGAGCTACAACTCTCCATCCCGAGAGACACAGGGGCAGTGTGAGTGCCCCTGTGAGTGCCCATGTTTATAGCACACGGCCGTGTGGAAATTCCACACGGGCGTGTGGATGTTCTGCAGAACAAGAACTTCATCTAGAGGCTCACAGGGGACGTGTGAGTGCCCATGTGGGTGAGCGTCTGCATGGCACACGGCCGTGTGGAAATTCCACACGGCCGTGTGGAACACTTAGATGATTTTCTTGGGATCCAGAGAGTCCACAGGGGCGTGTGGGTGCCCCTGTGGTCGGCCGTGTGTTGGCCAGGTTGGGCACACGGCCGTGTGGAATTTCCGCACGGCCGTGTGTATGTTCTAGAAAGCAAACAGAGGAAACACAAGGGGGTGTGACTGCCCCTGTGAACCCTTCTAGTAGAGGCACACGGCCGTGTGGAAATTCCACACGGCCGTGTGGATGTACAGAACATGATAGGTTGTTTTTAATTTTAAAATCTTCTTTTGCCTTTTCAATTCTAAATGCCTCCACACTCAAGGGATGTTTCCTCACATTTTCCCAACCCTCTCTTTGTCCATTTAAGGAGTTTTTAAGTTGTTTTCCGACCATATTCGAAGTTTTTGATTTTCACTTTGTCGGTAAGCATATTTTCTCCTTTTCTTCGTCAATCTTTTCTTTTTCAGCACCAGATCCACCAGTATCAGCACCGACAGCAGCACCGCAGATCGAAGAACGGACGACACCGACGCTTGAGGCGTTTTTAGCTTTATTTTTCTTTTGTTTTATTTTACTTTTATTGAGCTTCACTGAACCCCCTTGTATACGTGCAGATGGTCTTGGACGTAAGGAATTTGAGTACTAGTCATAGGCACGGTCATGGGACCGTGTACCCTCCACAACCCGTTGAGACTCAACCCTTAATAAACATAGCTCCATCAAACGTACCACTAGGAGTTCAGGGGTGTATTGTTTCAATTGCCCACCTCCACACATTATGTTTTGATTGTTATACTTTTTATTGTGCTTGCATGTGTACATTGAGGACAATGTACATCTTAAGTGTGGGGGGGAGTTCACATTGCACACATCTTTACTTGTGCGTTCAATTGCTTATGCTCATGTAGCCTATGGCGGTTCACCTTAGTTGCAACGGTTGTATTCTTATAGTTTAGGAGAATTTTTAACATTGTATCCTATCATGCTCTAGTTTCTACTTGAATTTTAGGAATTTTTTGCTCGATATTCTCATATTGCACAACTTACTCTTGGAATCTTTTGGAAACTCAATCTTGAAGTTTTTAAGGACAAGTTTATCGTCGTTCTTAGTTTTACTTTGGAAAATGCATATAATAAATATATATATATATATATATATATATATATATATATATATATATATATATATATATATGGAAAATAAAAAAAAAATATGGAAAAGAGAAAAAGAAAAGAAAAAATATATATATATATATATGACTTTGTGAATATTTGCTTTGTTTTATGCATTTGGGGAGGAAAGAGCTATCACCTATGAAGTATGTAGCTACTCTCATAAGTCGGATACAAGTTATGCCCTAATGAGAGAAAGAGCTATCTCATGGGATGCGTGAAAGCTACTACCCCGGTAGAAAGAGCTACCTCCTCGAAAGTGTGAAAGCCACCTTTGGCGGCCGCCTAGGAAAGGGCTACCTTCGAGGTTGTGTGAAGCTACTACTTCCTTTCTTGCTTTTCGTATATAAATAAGTCCTTGTTAACAAAAGTTTGAGAAGTACTCGTTGGTTGTCTTGAGTGAGTTCACACACACTACACATTTTCGAGTTCTTCTTCCTTTTTGATTCGAGTTTTTAGCTAGAGCAATGATAACCTTATGCAATGTTTTGATTTCCCCTTACTTGTAGAATGCTTCTTTTGCATACTTTTGGTGAACCTAAGGCCGAGCACTTTCAATTGTTTTTCCCAAGTACTTTCACGTTCTATTTTGCCTGAGGACAAGCAAAAGCTTAAGTGTGGGGGGATTTGATAAGTGCTCGTGTTATAGTAATGCGAAGTGTTATTATCTTGCAATGGGCATTAATTTAATCAGATTTTATCACTAAAAAGTGTGCATTTGTTTACTTTTGTGCATTGAAGGGTTGTGGAGAAGATTTAGAGAAAAAGAAGCAAGAATAGGTTATGTTCGCCATTGTTGAGGAGTTCTCGGACCAAGCAAGGAACAAGGCACAAGTCTAGATTTGTGAGTGTGTGCCAACCTCCATTGGAGGGGCACAAGGGCAGTCAAATTCACAAAAGTCTATAACTCGTGTAGAATTGGAGAACTTCGCCAATGAAGAGAAATGAAGTAATCGACATAATCTACCGTTGATTGTGTGTCCAATTCAACGGCCTCGATGATGAACGATGAATTCGGGAGCATTTCGGCAAACACTGTAGCAAACTACTGTTCATTTCTGCCAAAAATCAGAATTCCAGAGAATTCACACGGGCGTGTGGAATTAACACACGGCCGTGTGAATTAATTCCCAGCGAGGCAGAGACTTCACACGGGCGTGTGGAAATTCCACACGGTCGCATACTGTAGCATAAACACTGTAGCATAAACACTGTAGCAAAACACTGTAGCAAAACACTGTTCACAGTTCGACGAAATCAACAAAACTGAATTAAGACACGGGCGTGTGGAAATTCTGGTTTTTCACAGGGCCGTGTGGAAAATGCACAGGGGCGTGTAGAAGTCCGATTTCAGCCTATAAATAGCCCGTTTTCAGATCTATTCATCACACCTCCCCTTCTATCACTTGAATATCTTTTGGGGGGCTTTCGGCTAGGGTTTGGAGAGGTTCTTGGAGGTCTTTGAAGGCGATTAAACGGCATCGACATCGACATCCTTTGGAAGAAAGCTATTGGGGAAGCTCTCATCGGCATTGATTTGTCGAGGTGTGCCTTAGGCTTGACAAGGGATTCGTTGGAGAAGACACGCGACTACACAAGACCATCGATACGATCTACAAGGGGGTTTTCTTTATGGTTTTCATGCATATGTTCTTAAACTATTTATTGATTTTGTATTGCTCCATGGAGAGCTAAACCTTAGTGGGTATTCGGACTTGTAAACCCTAGGATGATATTGTTTCTATGACTTTTATTATGCTTTCTTAATTTGATGTTCTTTTATTGAGTTTCAATCTTGATTTTATCTTGTTAATGTTTTCCCTTAGATGTGACACTAGGGTTGAGAATCTATTAAGTTATCCTTTGAGGGTGTGACAACCTCTATAGGGTTAGACTCCTTAAGATTGAAGAGGGTTGAGAGGGAGAGTTGTGAGGTAGCGACGTACCCCTTTCCTTTCCGTTGTGATTTCTCCCTACCTCCGATTCCTTGATTCATTAGAGGTCGAAATAGAGTGAAGTGCTAGGTAGACAAACTCCCGCAAGGTTTTGGGGTGATGTGAATCCTATGCACTGGGACTTAATTTAGACTAGGGTTCTTCCACCTGGACCAAAGGGTTAGAACTACTCTCCTATGAAGTATGTAGCTACTCTCATAAGTCGGATACAAGTTATGCCCTAATGAGAGAAAGAGCTATCTCATGGGAAGCGTGAAAGCTACCACTCTGGTAGAAAGAGCTACCTCCTTGAAAGTGTGAAAGCCACCTTTGGCGGCCGCCTAGGAAAGGGCTACCTTAGAGGTTGAGTGAAGCTACTACTTCCTTACTTAGTGTACATAAATAAGTCCTTGTAACAAAAGTTTGAGGAGTACTCGTTGGTTTTCTTGAGTGAATTCGCACACACTTACACGTTTTCGAGTTGTTATTCCTTTTTGATTCATGTTTTTAGCTAGAGCAATGATAATCTTATGCAATGTTGTGATTTCTCCTTACTTATAGAATACTTCTTTTGCATGCTTTTGGTGAACCTAAGGCCGAGCACGTTTCAATTGTTCTTCCTCAGTACTTTCACGTTCTATTTTGCTTGAGGACAAGCAAAAGCTTAAGTGTGGGGGGATTTGATAAGTGCTTGTGTTGTAGTAACGCGAAGCGTTATTATCTTACAAATGAACATACTTTTATCAGATTTTATCACTAAATAGTGTGCATTTGTGTATTCATGAGCATTGTAGGTTTCGTGGAGCTAAGTTGGAAAAGAAGAACGAAGTTAGGTCGTGTTCGCAGTTGTTGGGAGGTTTTCAGACCAAGCAAGGAACAAGGCACGAGGTTAGACTTGTGTGTGTGTGCCAACCTCCTTTGGAGGGGCACAAAGGCAGTCACATTCACAACAAGTCTAACTCATGTAGCTTAGGAAAACTTCACCAAGAAGGAGACTCGAAGCAATAGGCACGATCTACCATTGATTGTGTGCCCAATTCAATGGCCTCGATGAAGAAACAACATATTCGGGAGCATTTCGGAGAGAGTACTGTAGCAACAATGTAGCTTGTTACTATAGCGAATCACTGTAGCAAGTTACTGTGCACTTCTGCCGAAGAGTCAAGGTTCCAGAGAATTCACACGGGCGTGTGGAATTAACACACGGCCGTGTGAACTAATTTTCCAGCAAACCAGAGACGTCACACGGGCATGTGGAATTAACACACGGCCGTGTGGATTGATTTTCCAGCAAGCCAGAAACATCACACGGGCGTGTGGAATTAACACACGGCCGTGTAAAGTAATTTTCAGAAAGACAGAAACTTCACACGGGCGTGTGGAAATTCCACACGGCCGTGTGAATTCCCGATAACTTCAAATTTAAAGCCGCACTCAGCCTATTTAAAGCGGATTTGGAGACTTTTTGAAGAATCTTTTGACCTATCTTTCTCCCCAACTTCTGGAGAGGGCGGCTAGGGTTTCGGAGAGGACTTTGTGGAGGATTGGAGCGCGTCATCGGCATCATCACCGACGTTCGACGGCCGCACAAGACCACGGCCACACCATACGCGAGGGGGTTTTCATTGATGTCTTTAGTTTGTTCTTTCTTTCATAAATTGATGAACATGTATAGCTCCATGAGGAGCTAAACCCCTCGTGGGTATTCGGACTTGTAAACCTCTAGGATAATTATGTTTCTTTGACATTGTTATTATGCTTTTCCATTAATTGATGAATAAATTCGAGTTTCAATTTTAGATTTCTTGTGCTATTATTTTCTCTTAGCCGTGACACTAAGGATTGAGAACAATCTAGGTTATCCTTTGGAGGTGTGACAACTCCTATAGGATTAGACTACTTAAAATTGAAGAGGGTTGAGAGGGAGAGTTGTGAGGTAGCACCGTACCCCTTTCCCTTCCGTTGTGATTTCTCCCTACCTCCGATTCCTTGAGTCATTAGAGGTCGAAATAGAGTGAAGTGCTAGGTAGACAAACTCCCCCAAGGTTTTGGGGTGACGTGAATCCTACGCACTGGGGCTTAATTTAGACAATGGTTCTTCCTCCTGGACCAAAGGGTTAGAACTATCACACATAGGAACAGGTTTTATCACTAGGAGTCCCTAGAGCTTAAAGCAATCCCACATAGTGTTAGGCTTAGGTAGAAATACTCCCCTGGGGCTTAGTTGAGCAATCAACAGAGTGAAGGGTTGACGTGAATCCTATTGCCGGGACATAGTGTTGAGGTTAGCCACGGTTGACCTTAGATTTGGGACCGTGTGTTTCAGGATTTTCCTCGACTCAATTAACATCAATAGGAAGGTATAATAGCATAGTCTTGCACTAGAAGCATAAGTCCTAGAGGTAACTTGTCCGGATACCCTATTTTCACTTATTACTAGTCTCTCTCTTTTTACTCGTTGCTTGCACTTTTCTCTCTTTCATCTTTTGATTTATTTGCTTTGCATCTACTCTAGTTCCCATAAATTCACTAATCACTCCGATCATTGTTTCTTTTCGTACATCACACGACTCAATAGCAACTTCTCGTATTTTAAATCCCTATTCCCTGTGGATTCGACTACCCACTTACCGGGGTAACTTTTATTACTTCGACAAGGCCGTGCACTTGCGGTACGCATGCAAAAGGTCGTGTCAAGTTTTTGCCTCATCGTATAGTCCCAGATGGATCGAAAACCGGGTCAAGCTGAAGCTAAAATGCTGGCCTAATACCCTAAACTGAATGGTATCAGGAGTGGAAAAATCCCTGTATGATCTGTCAAACTCAAATGAAGCCAGGAACTCCAGTGTCACCCCTCGAATGGCTGGGTCTCTAATCCTCAATAATCTCCTCCAGCCACCCACCGAGAGTAGCTCCTCAACCTCCTCGACAATACCGTCACCCCCCTAGATCTCTCTGATAATGCTCAGGTCGGGGTATCGTGACTGTCCGAAACGGAGTGGGGATAATCTATCAAACCTGGTCTAGTGCTCAGGTATACTGAACTCTGTCTCCTCTGGAGGGGGTGTGGGCTCACGGGGTCGCTTCCCAGCCGACTTCTTGGACCTGGAAGTCATATCTGCGAGATTGAAAAGAGAATTGATCAAAAACATTAAAATATAACAATCTGCAGAAATCCACACGGCCGTGTGTTAATTCCACACGCCCGTGTGGATCATCGGGCGGGCAGAGCATAACGGCCGTGGGGCCAAAATTCCAAAATTAACAATCTAATTCGTTCCAATTCATTCCTAAGCATACTCGCATACTCATTAATCATTCAATATAGGCGAAATCATCAAAAAAAACGAATTAATTTGAGAATTGACGGAGAAGAAGGCTTTGAAGTCCTTACCGACGGAGTGGATGAAGAAATATTAAGAACCGGCCGTAAAACTACAATAAAAGCCTTAAAAATCCTCTGAGATGGTTGGGGAACTAGTGGAGAGAGTAGAAGGAGAGTTTAGAATGAAAATGGAAGAGGCACGAGTGAAAACCAAAAGAAATCGCGCGGCTTTTGGAGTTCTGGGAATTCACACGGCCGTGTGACAATGCCACACGGCCATGTGCCTCTGAAATTAGGGTTCACAGGGGACAACACACGCCCCTGTGTGCATTCTGTTTCCTCTCTGGCTACCCCACACGGCCGTGTGGAAATTCCACACAGCCGTGTGCCTTCACAAGGATATCCACAGGGTCTGGTACACGGCCCTGTGGCTTCTCGGGAAAACACAGAAGCTCTCGGAAAAATATCACACGGCCGTGTGTTAATTCCACACGGCCGTGTGCCCAACCTGGCCAAGAACACAAGACCGGTCACAGGGGCCAACACACACCCCTGTGGCCTCTCTGATTTACCCGAAAAATCTAAGTGTTTCACACGGCCGTGTGTTAATTCCACACGGCCGTGTGCCAATCACAAGCTCTTCCACAGGGGCTGTCACACGCCCCTGTGTTTTCTCAGGAAGAAGGGATTTTTCTGCAGAGTTTTCACACGGCCGTGTGTTAATGCCACACGGCCATGTGCCTTAGCACAGTGGCACTCACAGGGGCACCCACACGCCCCTGTGAACTCTCTGGAAAAGAGTTCAAGTTCTGCGAAAATTCACACGGCCGTGTGTTAATTCCACACGGCCGTGTGCCCCTTCTGAAGTTTTCACAGGGGCAAAGTCACGCCCCTGTGTCTTCTCTGGTTGAGCTCCAATTGGTAACACACGGCCGTGTGCTAATTCCACACGGCCGTGTGTTTTCTCTGGTTTACTTAGAAAATTTTACAAACTCTCAGAAAAATTCAGAAACTCTTTAAAAATACTTAGAGCCTGTAAAAACCATAAAATTACGACCAGAAACCAAAGAAAACACACTCAACCAACCTAAACTTCATCAATTATCATTAAGGCACACGAAATTCATCAAAAACCCACAAGAAAATCGCAGCGTAAGCACATGAAAAATTCAGGACACCAAAACTAAAACTTTTTATTCAATCTAAAGCTAACTAGGTCCTAGAAAAACTGTAAAGCCTTGGGTTGCCTCCCAAGAAGCGCTTGTTTAACGTCACTAAGCTTGACGTACCTGGCTTACCTTACGGAGGTTCATGAATGGAGGTTGCCCTCTTCCCTACAACCTGGAAGCATGCATTACATAACCTTTGTAGAGTAGAGGGGGAGTTGTCGAGTTTGTTACCACAAAAGGGTGAATCACCCTTACTCCTTGAATGTTCATTTCCCTTGTTGTTAGGGTTCTTCTTGTGGCGTCTTTTCGACCTTTTCATCCTCCGAAGCATTTTCTTCATACGCTCCGTTTCTTGCTTGAAGTCATCCTTGATTAGACCAATGGAGAGCACTTCTTCTTCAATCTCCAAGTCTTGGTCCGGCCACCCTTCATATGGATCCGGGTTCATCATTTCCTGCACATAATCATCTATTAGTTCATCGGTGGTGTCAAGGAAATATAAAGTGTCATCAAAATCGAGAGAGTGTCTCATGGCTTCGGCGAGTCGGTATGTGAGCTTGTCTTCTCCTACTCGCAATGTGAGCTCCCCGCCGTCCATGTCGATCAAGGCCTTGGAAGTACGCAAGAATGGCCTTCCAAGGATCAATGGAACCTCGACATCCTCATCGACATCCAACACTACGAAGTCAACAGGAAATATGTATTTGTCGACTTTCACCAACACATCTTCCACAATCCCTCTCGGATGCCTCACTGATCGGTCCGCGAGTTGAAGTGTCATCCGAGTGGGTCTTGGCTCGCCCAAGCCTAGCTTTTGGAAGAACGTGTAAGGCATGACATTGATTCTTGCCCCTGAGTCGGCCAATGCCATCTCTTCACCCATGTTGCCAATGTTACATGGTATTATGAAACTCCCAGGATCTTTTCTTTTGCTAGGCATGTTCTTTTGCAATACGGCCGAGCAATTGGCATCGAGTATCACAGATGCACTCTCCTCCAATTTCCTCTTGTTGGTTAGGAGGTCTTTCAAGAACTTCGCGTACTTAGGCATTTGGGCTAATGCTTCCGCGAATGGTATGTTGATGTGCAACTGTTTGAAAATTCCCAGAAATTTCTTGTATTGTTCATTGTCTTGGTCATTCTTTAATCGTGAAGGATAGGGGATCCTTGGCTTGTAGGGTGGGGGTGCCACCTCTTTTTCCTTCGTTACTCCTTCCTCTACCTCCACTACCTCGGGTGTCTCTTGGGCCTTCTCTAGAGGGAGATTTCTCTCGACCTCTTTCCCACTCCTCAAGGTGATTGCTTTCAATTATTCCCTCGGATTTGTCTCCGTATTACTAGGCAAACTCCCTTGAGGCCTTTCTGCTAATGTCTTCGCAATTTGCCCCACTTGATTCTCCAAATTATGTAAGGAGGCGGTATGATTGCGAAGTGTAGCTTCCACCGACTGGAATCTAGCATCCGATGAAGAAACAAACCGTGTGAGAGCTCTTTCTAGATCAGTCATCTTTCCTTCTATCCCTGTCACTCGGCTTTCTAAATTCGGTGCTTGTTGGTTCTGAAATCCTGGTGGTGTGTTATTATTTTGTTGTGACTGTCCTTGGTTGCTCCATGAGAAATTTGGGTGATTCCTCCACCCTGGATTGTAAGTGCCACTATACGGGTTGCCTGGGCCTTGTCCTCTGTAGTTATTTCCCACAAAATCAGCCTGCTCCACCGTACTAGCGCCCCCAATAGCAATCGGACAATCACTTGAAGCATGACCTCCCCCACAACCGTTACATGTAGTGATGGCCGCAACTCTTGGTGAAGTTAGAGCGTCCAACTTCTTACTCAATGATTCTACTTGTGCCACCAAAGATGTAACTGCATCAACATCATGAATTCCGGCTACCTTTCTTCTGTCCCTTGTGTTCCATTGATAGCTATTCATCGCCATCTCTTCAATAAGGTGCCGGGCTTCATCGGGGGTCTTGCCTCCCAGAGTCCCTCCTGCCGTTGCATCTAAAAGTTGCTTAGTGCTTGGATTCAACCCATTATAAAAAGTATGAATGATCATCCACTCGGGGAATCCGTGTTGCGGGCACTTCCGGAGGAGCTCCTTGAACCTATCCCATGTCTCGAATAGAGACTCCAATTCCACTTGCATGAAGGATGAGATATCATTCCGGAGCCTTGCTGATTTTCCCGGCGGGAAATACCTAGCCAAGAATGCCTCGGCCATCTCTTCCCATGTAGTGATAGATGCTCTCGGTAATGAATGTAACCAATGTCTTGCTTTCCCCTTCAATGAAAATGGGAAGGCTCTCAATCTGATTGCGTCGTCCGTTACCCCATTGATCTTCAACATGTCGCACACTTCAAGAAAATTCTCTAGATGGTTGTTGGGATCTTCATCGGCCAACCCATTAAACTGTGCGGACTGTTGCAACATTTGAATGAACGACGGCTTCAACTCAAAGTTATTTGCGGTAATTGGGGGCCTCACAATGGTTGATTGGGTCCCCATTACCGCGGGTCTAGCAAAATCAGCCAATGTCCTTTGTTGTTCGTTCTGTTCTGCCATAGCTTCCGACCCTTCTGAATCTATGCTGGCTTGCTCAGATTGTTCTTCCACAGGCTCTTTCCCTTTACGGTGTATTATCCTTCCAATGTTCGGGTCTCCTTCAACAAGAATCGAAGGGTTCCCGCGGGTCATAACCTGAAGCCAACACAAAGAAAAGAAAAATAAGAACGATGATAGTTAAAGAAAGTATGAAATAGTAAACGAAGTGAATGACTAAAATAGCAAAAACAAGTATCGAAAATACGCCTACTCCCCGGCAACGGCGCCAAAAACTTGACACGACCTTTTGCTTGCGTACCGCAAGTGCACAGCCTTGTCGAAGTAATAAAAGTTACCCCGGTGAGTGGGTAGTCGAATCCACAGGGAATAGGGATTTAAAATACGAGAAGTTGCTATTGAGTCATGTGATGTACGAAAAGAAACAATGATCGGAGTGATGAGTGAATTTATGGGAACTAGAGTAGATGCAAAGCAAATAAATCGAAAGATGAAAGAGAGAAAAGTGCAAGCAACGAGTAAAAAGAGAGAGACTAGTAATAAGTGAAAATAGGGTATCCGGACAAGTTACCTCTAGAACTTATGTTTCTAGTGCAAGACTATGCTATTATACCTTCCTATTGATGTTAATTGAGTCGAGGAAAATCCTGAAACACACGGTCCCAAATCTAAGGTCAACCGTGGCTAACCTCAACACTATGTCCCGGCAATAGGATTCACGTCAACCCTTCACTCTGTTGATTGCTCAACTAAGCCCCAGGGGAGTATTTCTACCTAAGCCTAACACTACGTGGGATTGCTTTAAGCTCTAGGGACTCCTAGTGATAAAACCTGTTCCTATGTGTGATAGTTCTAACCCTTTGGTCCAGGAGGAAGAACCATTGTCTAAATTAAGCCCCAGTGCGTAGGATTCACGTCACCCCAAAACCTTGGGGGAGTTTGTCTACCTAGCACTTCACTCTATTTCGACCTCTAATGACTCAAGGAATCGGAGGTAGGGAGAAATCACAACGGAAGTGAAAGGGGTACGGTGCTACCTCACAACTCTCCCTCTCAACCCTCTTCAATTTTAAGTAGTCTAATCCTATAGGAGTTGTCACACCTCCAAAGGATAACTTAGATTGTTCTCAATCCTTAGTGTCACGGCTAAGAGAAAACAATAGCACAAGAAATCTAAAATTGAAACTCGAATTTATTCATCAATTAATGGAAAAGCATAATAACAATGTCAAAGAAACATAATTATCCTAGAGTTTTACAAGTCCGAATACCCACGAGGGGTTTAGCTCCTCATGGAGCTATACATGTTCATCAATTTATGAAAGAAAGAACAAACTAAAGACATCAATGAAAACCCCCTCACGTATGGTGTGGCCGTGGTCTTGTGCGGCCGTCGAACGTCGGTGACGATGCAGATGATGCACTCCAATCCTCCACAAAGTCCTCTCCGAAACCCTAGCCGCCCTCTCCAGAAGTTGGGGAGAAAGATAGGTCAAAAGATTCTTCAAAAAGTCTTGAAATCCGCTTTAAATAGGCTGAGTGCGGCTTTAAATTTGAAGTTATCGGGAATTCACACGGCCATGTGGAATTTCCACACGCCCGTGTGAAGTTTCTGTCTTTCCTGAAAATTACTTCACACGGCCGTGTGTTAATTCCACACGCCCGTGTGAAGTTTCTGGCTTGCTGGAAAATCAATCCACACGGCCGTGTGTTAATTCCACACGCCCGTGTGACGTCTCTGGTTTGCTGGAAAATTAGTTCACATGGCCGTGTGTTAATTCCACACGCCTGTGTGAATTCTCTGGAACCTTGACTCTTCGGCAGAAGTGCACAGTAACTTGCTACAGTGATTCGCTACAGTAACAAGCTACATTGTTGCTACAGTACTCTCCGAAATGCTCCCGAATATGTTGTTTCTTCATCGAGGCCATTGAATTGGGCACACAATCAATGGTAGATCGTGCCTATTGCTTCGAGTCTCCTTCTTGGTGAAGTTTTCCTAAGCTACACGAGTTAGACTTGTTGTGAATGTGACTGCCTTTGTGCCCCTCCAAAGGAGGTTGGCACACACTCACAAGTCTAACCTCGTGCCTTGTTCCTTGCTTGGTCTGAAAACCTCCCAACAACGGCGAACACGACCTAACTTCGTTCTTCTTTTCCAACTTGGCTCCACGAAACCTACAATGCTCAAGAATACACAAATGCACACTATTTAGTGATAAAATCTGATAAAAGTATGTTCATTTGTAAGATAATAACGCTTCGCGTTACTACAACACAAGCACTTATCACAAAGGCAGAGATTTTACCTGAATTTCCCATGGATGCAAATGATGACCCCATCGGCAAATTCAAGGAAAGGAGAGAATCAACATTGTGCATACCTAGGTCGATGAAGCATGCCATGTGTCCCTTTTCATGAGAGTTCTTGCTTGCTTTGCTAACCTTAGGAGTCACCTTTTTCCATGCTCGCTTCCATGATCGTTCTCCTTTGCTTCTCCCTTGTGCCTTGTCCGGATATGTATGAGGAGGGTCTTCTTGTACCTTCTTTGGTGCTTTCTCCTCCTCAATATCAACATCTTGTAATAATTCATCAAGGAGGTTCATCATAAGGACTTCATGCACACAATCTTCAACTTGTAGTTCTGTATCATCTAGTGCATAGGAAGTGTCATCAAGCTCCTTGGGGTGTTTCATTGCCTCAGGAATTTTAAAAATGGCTTCCTCATTTCAGGCTCGCAAGGTCATTTTTCCGTCTTGGATATCCAGCAGGGCACGGGATGTGGCAAGGAAAGGTCGGCCAAGTATGATGGGGACCTCAGCAGCATCATCAACATCAAAGATAACAAAATCAGTCGGAAAGACTAGACCACCAACTTTCACAATCAGATCGCTCATAATGCCACGCTGGCGTCTAACAGTCCGTTCCGCAAGTTGTATGGTGATCCATGTCGTCTCTAAGTCTTGAAGCCCTAGTTTTAAGAAAACCTTGTAGGGCATAACATTTATGCTTGCACCGGAATCGGCGAGGGCTTTCTCTACAAGCGAGTCCCCAAAATGACACTCCACAATTAGACCACCCGGGTCTTTGACTTTCTCGGGCAATTTGCTTTGGATAATCGCCGAACAACTCTCGCCAAGAGACACCGTAGATGCTTCTTCAAGTTTCTTCCTGTTTGTAAGCAACTCCTTCATAAACTTGGCATATTTTGGCATTTGAGCAAAGGCCTCGACATGTGGAAGATTAATGTGAAGTTGCTTGATCATCTCCAAAAATTTTTTGAATTGAGTGTCCTCCTTGTCCCTATTGAGTCTTGCCGGATAGGGGACCTTAGGTTGGTGCTCTGGCAATTTTTTTTTCTTTGTTTTGAGGTTCAATCGAATTGTCATAGCTGTCCTTAGCTTCATCCCCACCCACGGAGGGAGTGCCTCTCGCCATGTTCTTTTACTTGTTTTCAGTTGGCCTAGGAGTCGGCCGAACCTCAACCTCTCTACCACTCCTCAAAGTGATAGCTTGTACATGTTCTCGTGGGTTAGTCTCAGTGTTGCTAGGGAGACTACCCGGTGTTCTTCCTGCTATGGATGCCGCAATCTGTCCCAAGTGTTTTTTGATGCCCTGGATTGAAGCTTGCATGTTTCTCACTATCGTTTCAAGTGTCGTTTCAAGCTCTGAAAGTCACGGTGCTTACTTGGCGCATGAAGGGAGAATATCCAGAGACCTCAAATGTGCTCAACACCTCCAAAGTCAACTCCCTATAGGTGGGCTCATCGATCTCAAGTATGCTATCCCATCTACCATGGGAAATGAGGTCCCAGACAGTTTCGTCGATGCCCAAAGTCTTTAGAGCATTCCAATCGATAATCTTCACGCTGCCAAACTTCCTATTGGAACGCGAATCTTGTCTTGTGGCCATCGCTCTTGAAGCTAGGCTCTCAAACGGGTGATGGAGAGCTTCTCCTAACTCGCTTGGAGGCCATGTGTTTGATCGGCATCCCTACAAGACAAGAGAACTGGTTACGCGTTTGAATCGCTCACCCGCAAGTGCACGGGGTCGCCAAGTAATACCCCTCGCGCGAACACGAGGGGGTCGTAATCCCAAGGGCCCGAGAATCTATTCTTACTTCCTTATCACAATATTGTTTAACCTAATCAATCACTTAGAAGAAGAACTAAAAATAGCCTACTAAAGCAAAGAACATGCAAATGACAAGTATAAATACGGAGGAAAGTACCAAGGTGAGAAAGTGGTCACGGATAAGGATTCCCTCGGGGGTTACTAAAGTGTCAAGGAAGCCCTAACTAGCATGCACGTGGGTGGTTTGGACCGGGAAACCCTAAAATAGACCAACCCGATGGTTACGGTATTGATCCTTAATCCGGTGCAAGTATTAGAATATGGAATCGCTTCCGCCCAAATCCTTGTACGATTGCAATGGGTTTAGTGGATTTCCCCAAGCTAGGGTTGAAACATAATCAAGGACAACCCTAACAATTAGAGGGGTACAAATATCCGATGGTCACGGCGTATTCGTACATGTATTCCCTTCCAAGCTTGGTGAGCCTAATACTAGGGCAATGGTCATGCAACCTAGTATTGTCTAGAAATTGATACATAGGGTTCTGATACATGTCAAGGCAATCAAGAGCCACCAAACAAGGATCACAAACCAAGCCAAATGCAATAAACTAGAAAAAGCATCCAAAATACACAAGTTCACCCCCAAGGTTCACCTACATCCGGTGACCTTGGGGTTTAGTTACTCATGGTCACAAAACAAGTATGAAAATACATGAAAATAACCAAAAGCATAACAAGAACACTCCCTCAGAGGATCAAGGGCCGAATGACGCTTCCAAGGACGCCACCCAAGGAGTGGCTTCCTTTGTCAATCTTCCTCTCAAATGTGAATCAAAGGTGTGGACTCATCGTGTTGTGCTCTCCCCGTCGTCC
This sequence comes from Dioscorea alata, assembly GCA_020875875.1. NCBI lineage: Eukaryota > Viridiplantae > Streptophyta > Magnoliopsida > Dioscoreales > Dioscoreaceae > Dioscorea > Dioscorea alata. The sequence goes on from CM037014.1 coordinate 12,216,641, forward strand.
TCTCCTCAAGAATCACCTCCAAAAGCTGGCCTCAAGCTCCCAAAGAAGGTGGTGAAGTGAAGCTCTCCTCAAGACCTAGCTCTCCCCTCAAAATGCTCTCAAAAACCCTTAAAAACGAACTCCAGCGAGTTATGCGGCCTCCCATCTGGCCCCGCATGTGGGGAGAGAAAGTCTACGAGAAATCCCGAAAGTCGAGTAAATGCTACAGTGAAACTGCTACAGCAAAACCGCTACAGTAGAGCTGCTTCAGTACCGTATGCGGCCTCAATAGCACCCGCATGGTAACCCGCATGAATCTCCTGACCAAATTCTCCGAACTTTAGTGCTACAGCGATTGCTACAGTACCCCCGGGCTCAGGAACAGTGTTTTCGATGCCGATTTCTTCTAAAATTCTGTCAACGAGCTCAAAGGGGTCTCATTTGTACCTGTAACATGAAAGAAACCAATTCAGACCAAAAACGGGCGTCAACTCATAGAAAAATACACAATATATACGACCGAATACACAAAAAATACGTATGTTTAGGCATTTATCAAGAACCATCATGAAGCCAAAAATTTATGAGAAAATTGCTTAATGAAGAACAAAGGCTGATTTTTGGCCAGTGCTACAGTAATTTCGGGAAAATTTTGGTAGAGTTTCTTCTTGTAAAAGTGATAATCTAAATGTACAAAGCTTTGAATTCAAGACAATCAATTACAAGAAGCATTCACCATGATAACCACAAGGTTTTCCCACCATTTAAATCAATAAAAACCCTAGAATGACTGAGAAATGAGTTTACCTTGATCTAGGGCACCAATGAGAAGATGGAGTGAAAATCGGCTAAAAGCTTGATAAAACTTTGAAAATCTCCCAAAAACTTGTTTTCTAAGATGAGGAGAGTGTTTTGATGCAAAAAGAATGAAGGAAAATGGTGGAGAGATTGAGGGGAAAAGAGAAGAAAAAGAGTGAAGAATGAATGAATAGTGTTAAAATGGGGTGAAAAAGTAGAAGAAGAAGGGCTGGTGGCCTATGCGGCCTCTCATGCGGCCGCATAAGGGGCCGCATAAGCCACTGCCCCTCTATGCGGCCTGCTATGCGGCCGCACAGGCCGCATAGAGGGGCAGTGGCTTATGCGGCCCCTTATGCGGCCGCATGAGAGGCCGCATAGGCCACCAGCCCTTCTTCTTCTACTTTTTCACCCCATTTTAACACTATTAATTCATTCTTCACTCTTTTTCTTCTCTTTTCCCCTCAATCTCTCCACCATTTTCCTTCATTCTTTTTGCATCAAAACACTCTCCTCATCTTAGAAAACAAGTTTTTGGGAGATTTTCAAAGTTTTATCAAGCGAGGGGCAGTGGTAGCAGGCCACTGGATGGTTATGCGGCCTGCTATGCGGGAGCATAGCAGGCCGCATGGTCCACTGGCTGGCTCCATGCAAAAAAAAAATGCTCAAAAACACACTCAACAAAGCAACGTACTCATTCTAGCACTCAAAAATCACATGAAAACAAAGCCGAAAACACTCAAAATCATTGAAAACATGGAAATTGAAACACCAACACTCAAGGAAAAATACAAAGATCATGAAACTTATGGTGCAACATGATGAAATAAATTATGGAAAACGACTAAACAACCACCACAATCACAAAAAAAACAACAACACTCAAACTCACAAGCACCACAAAAAAAAGAAAAATACGAAAAACACACAAACACAACAACAACAACTAAGAAGAAAAACAAATGCAATGAATTGAAAGACTTGGGTTGCCTCGCAAGGAGCACTTTTTTAATGTCTTTAGCTCGACATGGTTTACCTCAACTTATGGTGGGACAAAGGGGTGAGAGATAACTCCAATTTTTGATGAAGCATTGTTACCTGGAAAGTTCAATGAGAGGCACGAAAAGATCTTCAATTTCCCGCGGTCATCAAAGAATAAGCGGTCAACCTCCTCGGGTGGCATCGTAGAGATATTCATCCCCCGCTTTTGCTTTTCTTTTTTCTTCCTCCATAACTTCTTCGAGGTTCTCTTCTCATTGGAATGTGGTGAAGAGTTAACCTCTACTTGTGCTAGTTGTTGTAATGGTGGAGGGGGAAGCTCATCATCCACAACATCATCCCCGAGATCTTCAAAGTACTCCTCCAAGGGGTTCAGAGTGAGGACTTCCTGCACACAATCGGAGATAATCACATCAGTTGTATCCGTGAAATAAAGGGCATCATCGTGATCAAGTGTACGTTTCATAGCTTCGGGGAGGGTGAAGACCACTTGTTCATCCCCGACCCTCAAAGTCATTTTTCCTCCTTTTACATCAATTAGTGCGCCGACGGTATTAAGGAATGGACGCCCGAGGATCAAGTGTACTTCCACATCATCATCCACATCTAGAATTACAAAGTCAACCGGGATGATCAACTTATCAACTCAAACAAGAACATCTTCAACAATTCCCCGGGGTCTTCGCACTAAACGATCCGCAAGTTGCAAAGTCATTCATGTAGGTCTCAAGTTGTCTAACCCCAACCTCAAGAACAAGTTATACGGCATAACCTTTATGCTAGCTCCCGAGTCGGCCAAGGCGCTTTCTTGTACTCCATCCCCGATCACACAATGGATGATGAAACTACCCGGATCATTGAGTTTCTTGGGTAATTTCTTTTGGATAACGGCCGAACAATTTCCTGATAAAGTTACAGTCTCCAAGTCTTCCAGCTTCCTCTTATTGGTGAGGAGGTCCTTCATGAATTTAGCGTACTTCGGCATTTGGGAGAGGGCCTCGACCAAGGGGATGTTTATGTGAAGTTGCCTAAAGATGTTGATGAATTTCTTGAATTAGGCATCTTCCTTATCTTGTTTGAGCCTAGAAGGATACGGTACCACAGGTTTATACTCGGCCTCCTTCTTAGCCGAAGAACCTGGAGCGTTTCCGTCGTGTTTCTTCTCAATCTCATCAATTGCATCATTACTCAACTCAGGGTCTTCCCGGGCGGCTACCCTATCATTGGAGGCACTTGGACAATCCCCGGTCCTTGCCTCCAATTGCTTTCCACTCCTTAGTGTCACTGCCTTCAAATGTTCCCTCGGGTTGCATTCAGTGTTGCTCGGTAAGCTACCCGAAGGTTGATCTGATTGTGCCCTAGCAAGCTGTCCCACCTGGGTCTCAAGAGATTGAATGGAGGCTTGGAAATTTCTCATTATAGTGCCAAACTCATCAAGCCGTTTGTCCACGTTCGGGAATTTTGCCTCCGTGGAGATCATAAATCTCGCTAGTACATCCTCAGTTGAGTATTTCTTCTCTTGACTCTACTGGGGCTGAAATTGGGGGCCCTGAGGTGGTGGAGGTCACTGTTGGAACTGGCCTTGGTTCCAGGACGTGTTCGGGGGATTCCTCCACCCCGAATTGTAATTGTTACTGTACTAGTTCCCCGGTCCCCTAGGTCCTCCACCAACATAATCAACTGTCTTCACTGGTGCAGAAGGGGTAATGAAAATGGGGCATTGCGAAGTTGCATGCCCGACACCGCATGTATCACAGGACATTACCGCCTTAGGGGTAGAACTAGACCCCAACATGAACTGATCAAGTTTCTGTGTCAACGCACTGACCGCCGCGTTGTTATTGGTGACATTCTTCGATAGGGCTTCAACCTTTGCCGTTAACGCGGTGTTCTCATTAACCTCGAACAGGCCTGCAACCCTTGGTCCTTTCTGCCGCGTTCTCCAGTGGCACTCTGGTGAGAATGCGTTTGAATCGCTCACCCGCAAGTGCACGGGGTCGCCAAGTAATACCCCTCGCGCGAGCACGAGGGGGTCGTATTCCCAAGGGCCCGAGGAGCTATTCTTACTTCCTTATCACAATGTTGTTTAACCTAGCAATCACTCAAAGGAGATAACTACAAATAATCTACGGATGTATGAAAAGCATACAAATAATAAATACAAATACTGGGGGAAATCAGGGCGAGGGAATGGTCACGGATGAGGATTCCCTCGAGGGCTACTAAAGTGCTAAGGATACCCTAACTAGCATGCACGTGGGTGGTTTGGACCGGGAAAACCTAAATTAGACCAACCCGATGGTCACGGTGTTTGGTCCCTAATCCGGTACAAGTATTGGAATACGGAATTTCTTCCGCCCAAATCCTTGTACGATTGCAATGGGTTTAATGGATTTCCCCAAGCTAGGGTTGAAACACAATCAAGGACAACCCTCACAATTGGAGGGGTACAAATACCCGATGGTCACGGCGTATTCGTACATGTATTCCCTTCCAAGCTTGGTGAGCCTAATACTAGGGCAATGGTCATGCAACCTAGCATTGTCTAGGAATTGACATATAGAGTTCTCATACATATCAAGGCATTCAAGAACCACCAAACAAGGATCTCAAACCACCACACATGCATAAACTAGAAAGAAATCATCCAAAATACACAAGTTCACCCCCAAGGTTCACCTACATCCGGTGACCTTGGGGTTTAGTTGCTCATGATCACAAAGTATGCAAATAAATACATGGAAACAACCAAAAGCATAATAAGAACACTCCCTCAAAGGATCAAGGCCGAATGACGCTTCCAAGGACGCCACCCAAGGAGTGGCTTCCCTTGTCAAACTTCCTCTAAAATCCAAATCGAAGGTGTGGAGTCGTCGTCTCGTGCTCTCCCCGTCGTCCTCTGCTCAAGAATCGCCTCCAAAAGCCGGCCTCAAGCTCCCAAAGAAGGTGGTGAAGTCAAGCTTGCTCAAGGTCTCCCTCTCTCCCAAAATGACTTCCCAAAACCCTTAAAAACATCATCCAGAGCGTCATGCGGCCCCATATGCGACCCCGCATGCGGGGAGAGAAAATCCCGAGAAAAACCCGAAATCGTGTAAGTTGCTACAGTGCCGCTACTGTAAACTGCTACAGTACCGTATGCTACAGTAAAACTGCTACAGTACGTATGCGGCCTCTGCAGTGCCCGCGTGCCAGACCGCATGAACCTCCAGACTTAGCCATTTCGCCAAAGGGTGCGTGCTACAGTGTTTGCTACAGTAATACATACACCCGAATACATGGAAAATACGTATGTTTAGGCGTTTATCAAACATCCCCACACCTATGCATTTGCTTGTCCCCAAGCAAACACACATGAAGAACAGGGGCACGGTGATAAATGACTAAACATACGACCTCAAGCTCAACGGTACAGCACTCCACTAGCACAGGTGAAAAGAAATCTAGAAAGTGAGCTGTACAGTGAGTGATCAAGTAATGGTAGCCCTGTTTTATTCAAAGTGCTTCCGTGAGTGTGTGCTGGCTTCCAACCTTAACCTCCACACCCTGGATTAGCCCAGGGGTCCATTCACCCCACATATGGTGAGAGCGGCATTAGACAGCTAAAGACCTCTTCAATACTCAGTTAAAAGTCTTTTGAGTTCCTGAATAAAACTCTAGCACTTAAGCGACTGTGTAAGAAGTTCCAGGGGACGCACAGAGATACTTATTTACCTATTTACAAATACACACTTTTTTTTTTTTTTTTTTTTTGAGTCCGGCTAACATAGGCTGCACAAGAAATCTTTCAGAAGGATGCACATGCTGATTAGGCACAAGAGCCACCCAACCTACTCAATTACAGCCTACATAGACGCATTCATGCTGTGCCAGCAAAGGAATACTGCCATAGACTCCACTTTCTCTTTTTTTTTTTTTTTTTTTTTTTTTAACTGTACACACTGTATCTCAATCCCTTGGACACCTGTCACACAAGTTCACTTAAGGCTACAGAAAACAAAACAGGAACTCACAAGCTCTTAAAAGAATATTGAAGAAAGAATTTAACAGTCCAATACCAAAATCATCATAATGGGTTGGTTGGAGTGTATAAGGTAGGAGCAATCATGATAGAGCGTGAGAAAGCACTAAAAATAAAACAGGGCATCATTCAAGCACAGTATAAAAATACAGCTCATTTCTATCATTCTTTTAAGCTAGGAAGTACAAAACCCTAAAATCATAGCTATCATCGGTATTCATGCATGCAAAACTAGTAAAGTACCCCATCCCCACACCTAAAGTTGTACATTGCCCTCAATGTACATGAATCAGCAGAGTAAGGTGCGAGATAAAAATATAAACATAGAAATACGGGAATGAGGTAAAGAAACTTCCCCAATTGGTCGATGAGATGAACTCCACGTGTGCCTGGACCGGGGGAAAGTTGTGAGGTGCAAGGGGCGTGAATCCTCTACAATGATTAGTCCTGAAAATAGAGAGGAAACATATCACATCCCAAGAAATAAATAGAGAGCCGGACAAGAAAGCACGAATCAAAAACGGGAAAATACAGTTTAGAAGGGTCAGGACCCTTGCTAACTGAAAAGTACAACAATACAAACCAACAAGTCTAGAAATAAAAACCATAACAAAACAACAGAAGAGTGGTGCTGCGAGTCTAGAAATCTGGCGGGAGTGACGGCGCAAGGCACGTGGTAGCTGTGGAGGAGGTGCCGACAGAAGATGAAGCGCCGCGCATGTATGATAAGATCTCGGCCATGCTACTCTCGATGCGGCTCTGTGATGCGGCTAAATCTCGCACTGATGCTGTCAACACCTCCTGAGAGGTCCCAAGGGTCTGCAACTGCTGACGGACCTCGATGCGGAACTCCGCGAAACTCTCCTCAAGTGATGGTCGACTCCCGCTAGGTGCTGCGTCGGGTACAGGGGCGGACTCTGAATCAGACTCTGATCCTGACTCAGAATCCCGAGAGGTGTCGGGGTCATGGGAACTCGTGCCTCCACTGCGCGGGAGGCGGTAAGTGTCTCCCGACCTCTCAACTATCCCAATATGAAGCAAGATCGACAGACTAAGTGGTGCCACGGTGCTCACAATGCTCATGCCCTGGGTGTGCTCAATCAGTCCTAGGCCCCTGATGATGCGTGTAATATACGGCCCGGCAAATATAGCCCCAAGGCGAGTAGAAGTCCCCTGATGCTCAATAAGTCCGGCGAACAGATGGCCCATGTGGATGGGGTACCGCTGAAGAATACTGTACATAATAAGTAGATCGGTACGAGAAACCACCCCAGTAGAATCAGCGCGACCGCTCACACTTCTGGATAGTAGGGCCTGTAAGTACCTGTGAGCGGGGTCGGCCATCAAAGAAGCCTTCTTCGAAGATGACGAGCGAGCAATAGACCTCCAAAGGGAACTAGGGGACACCGAGCGTGGGAAGTCACGAGGTAAAGCCCTGAGCTCTGAATCGGCAAGGGACTCATAAGTGTGAAACCCAAGGTAAATGGCCAACTGGTCGTCGGTCATCTTGTGCCGCTTACCAAAGGCTCTGAAAGTAATGGTGCTAGCCTGGCGCAAATGGGGAGCATGCCCGGAGACCTCAAATGTGCTCAACACCTCCAAGGTCAACTCCCGATAAGTGGGCTCATCGATCTCAAGAATATCATCCCATCCATCACGGGAGATGAGGCCTCGAACGGTATCATCAATGTCCAATGTCTTCAAAGCCTCCCAATCGATAACTCGCACCGTGCCAAACCTCCTTTTCGACAAAAACGCAAATCTTGCCTTGTGGGCATCATTCTTGAATGTAGGCTCGCAAACAGGTGGTGGAGAGCTTCTCCTCACTCGCTTGGAGGCCACGTGTTTGGTCGGCATCCCTACAAGACAAGAGAACATCATCAAGCCAAAAATATATGAAAAGAATGCTCAATGGAGTTACTGGGCTGAAATCTAAGTGTTGCTACAGTAATTTCGGGAAAATTTTGGAAGAGTTTCTTCTTGTAAAAGTGACAATCTAAATGTACAAAGCTTGGAATTCAAGAGAAATGATTACAAGAAGCATTCACCATGTAAATCATCATGTTTTCCCATCATTTCAACCATAAAAAACCAAAGAATGAGTGATAGGAACACAAACCTTGAACTAGGGCACCAATGAGAAGATGAAGTGAAAATCGGCTTAAACCTTGATAAAACCTTGAAAATCTTCCAAAAAGTTGTTTGCTAGGTTGTAGAGAGTGTTTGGATGCAAAAAGAATGAAGAAAAATGGTGGAGAGATGAAGGAGAAAAGAAAAGAAGTTTGATGAAAATGGAGTGAATAGTGAGGGAGTGGAGTGAAGGAAGGTAGAAGAGGGATTCGGGTGACCATGCGGCCCCCCATGCGGCCGCATGGTTGCCCGCATGGCTCTCGGGAAAAAATGTGCGGCCTGCTATGCGGCCGCATAGCAGGCCGCATACCTCTCGGGAAAATTCATGCGGCCTGCTATGCGGCCGCATAGCAGGCCGCATACTTCTCTGGAAAAAATATGCGGCCCCTTGTGCGGCCGCATGGTAGGCCGCACAAGGCCCAGGAATTTTGTTTAGCTCCGAAGACTCTCAACACTCAAAAATCACATGAAAACAAAGCCGAAGACACTCAAAAATCATTAAAAACATGGAGAATGAGGCACCAACACTCAAGAAAAAATACAAAGATCATGAAATCTATGGTGCAACAAGATGAAATAAATTATGGAATTCGGCTAAACAACAACCACAAGCACAAAGATCAACAAGACTCAAACTCACAAGCACCACACAAAAAATACGAAAAATACACAAACACAACAATGACAACTAAGAAGAAAAATAAATGCAATGAATTTAAAGACTTGGGTTGCCTCCCAAGAAGCGCTTTTTTAATGTCTTTAGCTCGACATGGTTTACCTCAATTCAGGGTGGAACAAAGGGGTGAGAGATACCTCCATTTTTTTGTGAAGAATTGTTACCCGGAAAGTTCAACGAGAGGCATGAAAAAATCTTGAATTTCCCCCGGTCATCAAAGAACAAATGGTCAACCTCCTCGGGTGACATTGTAGAAACATTCACCCCCCGCTTTTGCTTCTCTTTTTTCTTCCTCCACAACTTTTTCAAGGTTCTCTTCTCATTGGAATTTGGTGAAGATTTGACCTCTACTTGTGCTAGTTGTTGCAATGGTGGAGGGGGAGGCTCATCATCCACAACATCATCCCCGAGATCTTCAAAGTACTCCTCCAATGGGTTCAAAGCGAGGACTTCCTGCACACAGTCGGAGATAATCACATCAGTTGTATCCGTGAAATAAAGAGTGTCATCGTGATCAAGTGTACGTTTCATAGCTTCGGGGAGGGTGAAGACCACTTGTTCGTCTCCAACCCTCAAAATCATCTTCCCTCCTTTTACATCAATTAGTGCACCGGCGGTGTTAAGAAATGGACGCCCAAGGATCAATGGAACTTCCACATCATCGTCCACATCAAGAATTACAAAATCCACCGGGATGATCAACTTATCCACCCGAACTAGAACATCTTCAACAATTCCCCGGGGTCTTCGCACTGAACGATCCGCAAGTTGCAAAGTCATTCGTGTGGGTCTTAAATTGTTTAATCCCAACCTCGAGAACAAGTTGTATGGCATTACGTTTATGCTAGCCCCCGAGTCGGCCAGGGCACTTTCTTGCACTCCATCCCCGATCACACAAGGGATGATGAAACTACCCGGATCATTGAGTTTCTTGGGCAATTTCTTTTGGATAACGGCCGAACAATTTCCCGATAAAGTCACCGTCTCTAAGTCTTCAAGCTTCTTCTTATTGGTGAGGAGGTCCTTCATAAATTTAGCATATTTTGGCATTTGTGAGAGGGCCTCCACCAAGGGAATGTTAATGTGGAGTTGCTTGAAGATATTTAAGAATTTCTTGAATTGCGCGTCTTCTTTATCTTGTTTGAGCCTAGAAGGATATGGTACCACAGGTTTATACTCGGGCTCCTTCTTAGTTGAAGAACTTGGAACATTTCCCTTGTGCATCCCCTCAATCTCAACAGTTGCATCATTATCTGACTTAGGGTCTTCCCGGTCGGCTACCCTATCGTTGGAGGTACTTGGACTATCCCCGGTCCTTACCTCCAACTGCTTCCCACTCCTGAGCGTCACTGCCTTCAAGTGTTCTCTCGGGTTGCATTCAGTGTTGCTCGGCATGCTACCCAAGGGCCGATCTGACTGTGCCCTAGCAAGCTGTCCTACTTGGGTCTTAAGAGACTGAATGGAGGCTTGGACATTTCTCAGTACAGTACCAAATTCATCCAATCTCTTGTCCACATTTTGGAACTTGGCCTCCGTAGTGATCATGAATCGTGCCAATACATCCTCAGTCGAGTATTTCTTCTCTTGGACCTGCTGACGTTGAAACTGGGAGCCCTGAGGTGGTGGAGGTCTCTGTTGGAATTGGCCTTGATTCCAGTACATGTTCGGGGGATTCCTCCACCTCGAATTATAACTGTTGCTGTACTGGTTCCCCGGTCCCCTAGGTCCTCCGCCAACATAATCTACTGATTCCACGGGTGCAGAAGGGGCAATAAATATGGGGCACTGCGAAGTTGCATGCCCAGCACTGCAAGTATCACAGGATAACACCGCCTTAGGGGAAGAACTGGACCCCAACATGAACTGCTCAAACTTCTGTGTCAATGCACTGACTGCCACGTTGTTATCTGTGACATTCTTCGATAAGGCCTCAACCTTTGCAGTCAATGCAGTGGTCTCATTCACTTCGAACAGCCCGGCCACCCTTGGTCCCTTCTGTCGAGTGCTCCAGTGGCACTCATTGTTCGCCATGCTGTCAATCAATTTCTCAGCTTCTTCAGGGAGTTTGTCACTCAAAGAGCCACCTGCTGCGGCATCTATGAGCTGCCTTGTACCGTAATTCAAGCCATTACAGAGCATCTGTACTCGCATCCAAGCAGGGAAGCCATGATGAGGGCACCTACGTAACAAGTCTTTAAATCGCTCATGTGCTTCAAATAGGGTTTCAGAATCCCCCTGCCTGAAAGAGGAAATCTCTTGTCTCAGTCTTGCGGCCTTGCTCGGCGGGAAATACCGAGCCAAGAATTTCTCGACCATTTCCTTCCAGGTGGTGATGGACCCGGGAGCTAAGGAAGTGAGCCATCTGTATGCTGCTCCCCTCAAACTGAATGGAAACAATCGCAATCTGATAGCATCATCTGATACTGAATTGATCTTGAAGGTGGAGCAGATCTGCAGGAATCGGGAAAGATGGGCATGCGGGTCTTCATCAGGTAGACCATCAAACTGGACTGAGCTTTGTATCATCCCAATCGTGCTCGCCTTGATCTCAAAGTTATTCGCCGGGACGGTGGGTACTTGTACACTGAATTCCTCCCCGGTAAATTGTGGTCTCTCGAAATCGGATAAGGTCCTCCTCGGTTCGGCCATAACTGATGGTTCACTAGACTCGACCCAAACCTCTTATTGCCTAGAACACTCGGTGACCTCTCTTAACCGATGATGAAAAGTGCGTTCGATCTCGTTGTCGGGCTCAACTAGAGTTGCTTGATCCGCCCGTGTCATAAGAGGGGTACCTTGCAAAAATAGCTAATGTCAACACAAGCAAAAGAAGTAATGATGAAATATAAACAAGGATGGTAAAAACGAACAAAAGTAAAAATGGTCAAATCAACACGTTTTAAGTTTTCCGAATATTCCTCGTGGGTCCCCGGCAACGGCGCCAAAAAAACTTGGTGAGAATGCGTTTGAATCGCTCACCCGCAAGTGCACGGGGTCGCCAAGTAATACCCCTCGCGCGAGCACGAGGGGGTCATATTCCCAAGGGCCCGAGGAGCTATTCTTACTTCCTTATCACAATGTTGTTTAACCTAGCAATCACTCAAAGGAGATAACTACAAATAATCTACGGATGTATGAAAAGCATACAAATAATAAATACAAATACTGGGGGAAATCAGGGCGAGGGAATGGTCACGGATGAGGATTCCCTCGAGGGCTACTAAAGTGCTAAGGATACCCTAACTAGCATGCACGTGGGTGGTTTGGACCGGGAAACCCTAAATTAGACCAACCCGATGGTCACGGTGTTTGGTCCCTAATCCGGTACAAGTATTGGAATACGGAATTTCTTCCGCCCAAATCCTTGTACGATTGCAATGGGTTTAATGGATTTCCCCAAGCTAGGGTTGAAACACAATCAAGGACAACCCTCACAATTGGAGGGGTACAAATACCCGATGGTCACGGCGTATTCGTACATTTATTCCCTTCCAAGCTTGGTGAGCCTAATACTAGGGCAATGGTCATGCAACCTAGCATTGTCTAGGAATTGACATATAGAGTTCTCATACATATCAAGGCATTCAAGAACCACCAAACAAGGATCTCAAACCACCACACATGCATAAACTAGAAAGAAATCATCCAAAATACACAAGTTCACCCCCAAGGTTCACCTACATCCGGTGACCTTGGGGTTTAGTTGCTCATGATCACAAAGTATGCAAATAAATACATGGAAACAACCAAAAGCATAATAAGAACACTCCCTCAAAGGATCAAGGCCGAATGACGCTTCCAAGGACGCCACCCAAGGAGTGGCTTCCCTTGTCAAACTTCCTCTAAAATCCAAATCGAAGGTGTGGAGTCGTCGTCTCGTGCTCTCCCCGTCGTCCTCTGCTCAAGAATCGCCTCCAAAAGCCGGCCTCAAGCTCCCAAAGAAGGTGGTGAAGTCAAGCTTGCTCAAGGTCTCCCTCTCTCCCAAAATGACTTCACAAAACCCTTAAAAACATCATCCAGAGCGTCATGCGGCCCCATATGCGACCCCGCATGCGGGGATAGAAAATCCCGAGAAAAACCCGAAATCGTGTAAGTTGCTACAGTGCCCGCATGCCAGACCGCATGAACCTCCAGACTTAGCCATTTCGCCAAAGGGTTCGTGCTACAGTGTTTGCTACAGTGTTTACTACAGTACTCCCCGCTCAGAAACAGTGTTCTCGTCGCCGATTTCTTCTCAAATTCTATCAACGAGCACGAAGGGGTCACATTAGTACCTGTAACACGAAAGAAACCAATTCAGACCAAAAACGGGTGTCAATTCATAGAAAAAATACGTAATACATACACCCGAATACATGGAAAATACGTATGTTTAGGCGTTTATCACACTCATTGCTTGCCATGTTCTCAATCAATTTCTCAGCTTCCTCAGGGAGCTTGTCACTCAAGGAGACACACACTGCGGCGTCTATGAGCTGCCTCGTAGCATAATTCAAGCCATTACAGAACATCTGCACATGCATCCAAGCAAGGAACCCATGGTGAGGACACCTACGTAACAAGTCCTTGAACCGCTCATGTGCCTCAAAGAGTGTTTCTGAATCCCCTGTCTGAACGAGGAGATCTCTTGTCTCAATCTCGCGGCCTTGCTTAGAGGGAAATACCGAGCTAAGAACTTCTCGACCATCTCCTTCCATGTGGTTATGGAACCGGGAGCCAAAGAGGTGAGCCATCTGTATGCTGCTCCTCTCAAACTGAATAGAAACAATCGTAGTCTTATGGTGTCATCTGATACATAATAGATCTTGAAAGTGGAGCAGATTTGCAGGAAGCGGGATAGGTGAGCATGCCGATCTTCATCAGCTAGACCATCAAATTGAACTGAATTTTGTATCATCCCAATCGTGCTTGCCTTGATCTCAAAGTTATTCACCGGGACTGTGGGTGCTTGCACACTGAATTCTTCCCCGGTGAACTGTGGTCTCTCAAAATCGGATAAGGTTCTCCTTGGTTCGGCCATAACTGATGGTTCACTAGAGTCGACGCGAACTTCTTGTTGTCTAGAACTTTCGGTAACCTCTCTCAATCGTTGATGCAGAGTGTGTTCGATCTCGTTGTCGGGCTCAACTAGAATTACTTGGCCCATCAGAGTCATAAGATGGGTACCTCGCAAAATAACTAAAGTCAAAACGAGCAAAAGATGAAATGATGAAGTATATACAAAAATAGTAAAAATGAACAAAATAAAATGGTCAAATCAACACATTTTAAGTTTTCCAAATATTCCTCGTGGGTCCCCGGCAACGGCGCCAAAAACTTGATTGTTCACCCGCAAGTGCACGGGGTCACCAAGTAATACCCCTCGCGCAAGCACGAGGGGGTCATATTCCCAAGGGCCCGAGAAGCTACTCTTACTTCCTTATCACAATGTTGTCCAACCTAGCCAATCACTTGGAAGAAGAACTACAAATAATCTACTAAAGCAAAGAGCATGCAAATAGTAAGTATAAATACAGAGGGGAAATATCAAGGCGAGGAAATGGTCACGGATGAGGATTCCCTCGGGGGTTACTAAAGTGCTAAGGATGCCCTAACTAGCATGCACGTGGGTGGTTTGGGCCTGGAAACCCTAAATTAGACCAACCCGATGGTCATGGTGTTGGTCCCTAATCCGGTATGAGTATTGAAATACGGAATTGCTTCCGCCCAAATCCTCGTACGATCGTAATGGGTTTAGTGGATTTCCCCAAGCTAGGGTTGAGACACAATCAAGGACAACCCTAACAATTGGAGGGGTACAAATACCCGATGGTCACGGTGTATTCATACGTGTATTCCCTTCCAAGCTTAGTGAGCCTAATACTAGGGCAATGGTCATGCAACCTAGTATTGTCTAGGAATTGATACATAGAGTTCTCATACATACCAAGGCATTCAAGAATCACCAAATAAGGATCACAAACCACACCAAATGTATAAAACTAGAACAAGCATCCAAAATACACAAGTTCACCCCCAAGGTTCACCTACATCCGGTGACCTTGGGGTTTAGTTGTTCATGATCACAAAGTAAGCAAGAAAATACATAGAAACAACCAAATGCATAATGAAAACACCCCCTGAAAAGATCAATGCATAATGAAAACACTGTGATCGACTGCTTGGAATTCTAGGAATTCCAAGTGATAAACCCTGTTCCTAAGTATAGCTTTAACCCTTTGGTCTAAGCGAAAGAACCCTAGTCTCAATTAAGCCCCAGCACTAGGATTCACTACAACCATTCACTCTATTGCTCACACAACTAAGACCCAAAGGAGTTCATCTCTTAGTACTTCACTATACATCCACTGTAAAGAACGCTTGGAACGTGGAGGTAGGATAAATCACACCGGAAAAGAAAGGGACTTTATGCTATCTCACAACTCACCTTCTCAACTCTCTCCAATATTGTGTAGTCTAATTGACAGGGCCCCGAAAGTATACGGGTTGTCGCAATAATAAAGTAGCCAAGTGAGAGGATAGTCGAATCCACAGGGAGTAGCGACTGTAGACAAGAGAATTTGCTAGTTAGCTAGTACGAGAATATGATGGTGAGAAGAATCAATGTGTGTGTGCAAGAGTAATTAAAAGAAAAAAGAAAGAGAAATATGGAAGACAGGAGAGTGCAAGCAAAGAGTAAAAAAAGAAAACAATCAAGTGTAAAATAGGGTACCTGGACAAGCTCCTCCTAGGACTAATATTCTAGTGCAAGACAATAATTATACTCTCCTATTGATGCTTAATAAGTTATGGACATCCTAAAGCACATGATCCTAAACCTAAGGTTAACCGTGACTAACCCCAACATTATGCCCGGCATTAGGTTTCACTACAACCTGACACACCCCTTGCGTGTGTACCCCGCAAGTACACGGGTTTGTCGAAGTAATAAAATACCCTGGTGAGTGGGTAGTCGTATCCACAGGGAATAGTGTTCAGAAACAAGTGTTATCGCTATTTAGCTATGATGGAATCGATGATGAGAAAAGTATATATGTATAGATGTAAAAGAAAATAAAAGAGTGCAAGAAGAATAATGAGGGTAGGAGAGGTAATCGATATAACGATGGGGTACCCAGACAAAGCTCCCCCTAGGACTAATGCTTCTAGTGAAAAACTTGTATTATGCTCTACAATTGATGCCTATTGAGTCGAGGATATCCTTAAACACACGGTCCCAAACCTAAGGTCAACCGAGACTAACCCCAACACTATGTCCCGGTAATAGGATTCACGTCAACCATTCACTCTGTCGCTCATGCAAATAAGCCCCAGGGGAGTATATCTACCTAAGCCTAACACTACGTGAAATTACTTTACGCTCTAGGGATTCCTAGTGATAAAACCTGTTCCTATGTGTAGTAGTTCTAACCCTTTGGTCCAGGTGGAAGAACCCTAGTCTAAATTAAGCCCCAGTGCATAGGATTCACGTCACCCCAAAGCCTTGGGGGAGTTTATCTACCTAACACTTCACTCTATTTCGACCGCTAATAAATCAAGGAATCGGAGGTAGGGAGAAATCACACCGGAAGGGAAAGGGGTACATCGCTACCTCACAACTCTCCCTCTCAACCCTCTTCAAACTTAAGTAGTCTAACCCTATAGGAGTTGTCACACCTCCAAAGGGTAACCTAAATTGCTCTCAACCCTAATGTCACGGCTAGGGGAAAACAATAGCAAAAGATAATTAAAATTGAAACTCAATTAAATTCATCAATAAAGAAAGCATAATAAAATTCATTGAAACAATATCATCCTAGGGTGTACAAGTTCGAATACCCACTAGGGTTTAGCTCTCCATGGAGCAATACAAAATCAATAAAGAGATTAAGAACATATGCAATAAAACCATAAAGAAAATCCCCTTGTATATCGTATCGATGGTCTTGTGGAGCCGCCTAGTCTTCTCCACGAATCCCTTGTCAAGCCTAGGGCACACCTCGCCGAATCGATGCGAACGAAAGCTCCCGCAATAGCTTTCTTACAAAGAATGTCGATGTCGATGCCGTATATTCGCCTCCAAAGACCTCCAAGAACCTCTCCAAACCCTAGCCGAAAGCCACCCAAAAGATAGGCAGTAGATAGAAGGGGGGTCCCCAAATAGATCTGAAAACAGGCTATTGATAGGCTAAAATCGGGCTGAAATCGGAGTTCCACACGCCCCTGTGGATTTTCCACACGGGCTGCAAAATTTCCACACGCCCGTGTGTTAATTCCACACGGCCGTGTGGAAATTCTGGTTTGATGATTTTCGGCAGAATGTGAACAGTAACGTGTTACAGTGTTTTCGCTACAGTACTTTGCTACAGTATGCGTCCATGTGGAATTTCCATACGCCCGTGTGAACTCTCTGTAATTCTAAATTCCGGCAGATGAACAGTAGCTTGCTACAGTGTTTTACTACAATAACAAGCTACATTGCTGCTACAGTACTCGCCGAAATGCTCCCGAATTCATCGTTCTTCATCGAGGCCGTTGAATTGGGCACACAATCAACGGTAGATTATGTCGATTACTTCATTTCTCTTCATTGGTGAAATTCTCCAAACCTACACGAGTTATAGACTTTTGTGAGTGTGACTGCCCTTGTGCCCCTCCAATGGAGGTTGGCACACACCCACAAGTCTAGACTCGTGCCTTGGTTCTTGCTTGGTTCGAGAACTCCTCAACAATGGTGAACATAACCTATTCTTGCTTCTTTTTCTCTAGATCTTCTCCACAACTCTTCAATGCACAAAAGAACACAAATACACACTAATTAGTGATTAAATCTGAGAAAAGTAATGCTCAATGTAAGATAATAATACTTCGTATTACTATAACACAAGCACTTATCACAACCCTTAACTCTTGTTAACCTGCCAACTAAGCCATAGGGGAGCCCATCTTCCTAAGCCTCACAGTACGTGGGATTGCTTTACGTTATAGGGATTCCAAGTGATAAACCCTGTTTCTAAGTATAGTTCTAACCCTTTGGTCCAGGTGTAAGAACCCTAGTCTCAATTAAGCACCAGCACTAGGATTCACTACAACCTTTCACTCTGTCACTTGCGCAACTAAGCCCCAGGGGAGTTAAGCACTTCGCTCTACTTCAACCCCTAAGAACTCTTGGAACACAGAGATAGGGAAAATCACACCGGAGTGGAAAGGGGATGTTTCGCTACCTCACGACTCACCATCTCGACCCTCTCCAATCTCAAGTAGTCTAATCCTGTAGTAGTTGTCACACCTCCAAAGGACAACCTAGTTGATTTTCAACTATAGCGTCAAGGTTAAGGGAAAATCAATACAATAAGCAATCAAGATTGGAACTCAATTAAATGCATCAATTAAGAAAGCATAATAACATGTCATAGAAACAATATCATCCTAGGGTTTACAAGTCTGAATAACCACAAGGAGTTTAGCTCTCCACGGAGCTATACAAATCCATAAATGTGTATGAATAAACAAAGAAGATAAACATAGATGAAACCCTCTTGTGATGTGTGGCTGTGGTCTTGTGCGGCCGCTCTGCCTTTTTACCAAGCCCTTTGTCAAGCCTAGGGCACAATTCACCCGATCGGTGCCGACGAAAACTCCCCCAATAGCTATCTTCTAACAAGCTTTGATGTCGATGCCATAGACGCGCTCTGATCCTCTACAAAGTCCTCTCCAAACCCTTGCCATAACCCTCCAGAAAATAGGCGAAAAAATCCCTCAAAAAGTCCTTTAAATAGTGTTGAGTCGCGGCTGAAAATCGGGCATCCACACCACCATGTGGAATTTCCACACGCCTGTGTGGATTCTCTAGATTCGGTTTTCTGGCGCGCAGTGAAAAGTAATTGCTACAGTGACTTCTGCAATACTCGGTCGTCAAATGTTCCTGATTTCATCATTCTTCCATGAGGCTATTGAATTGGGCATACAATAATGGTAGATCATGTCGATTGCTTCATTCTTCTTATTGGCGATGTTCTCCAGTACTACATGGGTTAGACTTTTGTGAGTGTGACTGCCTTTGTGCCCCTCCAATGGAGTTTGGCACATAACCACAAATCTAGACTCTTGCCTTGTTCCTTGCTTGGTCCAAGAACTCCCCAACAATGGCCAACATGACCTAACTTTGCTCTTTCTCCTCTAAGTTTACTCCATAACACTACAATGCACAAAAGAACACAAATGCACACCAATTAATGATAAAATCTGAGAAAAGTAATGCTCAATGTAAGATAATAACACTTCGTATTACTATAGCACGAGCACTTATCACTAATCTTATAGAAGTTGTCACATCTTCAAAGGATAACCTAGATGACTGTCAACCCTAGTGTCATGTCTAAGGGAAAGTCAATGCAATTGACATGCAAGATTGGAACTCAATTAAAGCATCAATTTAGAAAGCACAATAAAAGTTATTGAAACAATGTCATCCTAGGGTTTACAAGTCCGAATACCGACTAGGGGTTTAGCTCTCCATGAAGCTATACAAAATCAATAAAGTGTTTATATCAATAAGTATAGAAAACATGAAGAAAAACCCCTTGTTGTCCGTATAGATGGTCTTGTAAAGCCACTTCATCTTCTCAAACGAATCCCTTATCAAGCCTAGCGCACACCTCGCCAAATCTATGCCGACAAAAGCTTCCCCAAAAGTTATCTTCCTAAGGATGTCGATGTCGATGCCGTAGACTTGCTCGAAAAGCCTTACAAAATCCTCTGTAAACCCTAGCCGCAAGTGATAAGTGCTTGTGTTATAGTAACGCGAAGCATTATTATCTTACAATGAGTATCTCTTTTATCAGATTTTATTAGTAAATGGTGTGCATTTGTGTACTCTTATGCATTGTAGGTTTATGGAGCTATTTTGAAGAAGAAGAACGAAGTTAGATCGCGTTTGCCATTTTTGGGGAGTTTTCGGACCAAGCAAGGAATAAGGCACGAGATAAGACTTGTGAGTGTATGCCAACCTCCTTCGGAGGGGAACAAGGGCAGTCACATTCACAACAAGTCTAACTCGTGTAGTTTAGGAGAACTTCAACAAGAAGGAGATTTGAAGCAATCGTACGATCTACCATTAATTGTGTGGCCAATTCAATGACCTCGATGAAGAACAACAAATTCGGGAGCATTTCAGTAAGTAATGTAGCAAAACACTGTAGCAAGCTACTGTTTACTTCAGCCGAAATTCAGAAATCCAGAAAGTTCACACGAGCGTGTGAAAATTCCATACGGCCATGTGAAATCTCGATAAGTGCGATTTTAAAGCCGTGACTCAACATTATAAAAGCCCGTTTTGGAAACTTTTTACATATCTTTTGACCTATCTTTCTCCCCAACTTTTGGAGAGCACGGCTAGGGTTTTGGAGAGGACTTTGTGGAGGTTCGGAGCGCGTCATCGCCATCGTCACTGACGTCCGACGACGGCACAAGACCACGGCCACATCATACACAAAGGGTTTTTCATCGATGCTTTCAATTTGTGCTTTCTTTTATATTTTGATGAACTTGTATAGCTCCATGAGGAGCTAAACCCCTCATGGGTATTTGGATTTGTAAACCCTAGGATCATTATGTTTCTATGACATTGTTATTATGCTTTTCCATTATTGATGAATAAATTCGAGTTTCAATATTAATTATCTCTTGTAATTGTTTTCCTTTAGCCGTGACACTAGAGTTGAGAACAATCTAGGTTATCCTTTGGAGGTGTGACAACTCCTATAGGGTTAGACTACTTAAGGTTGAAGAGGGTTGAGAGGGTGAGTCATGAGGTAGCGGAACGTCCCCTTTCCCCTCTGGTGTGATTCTTCCTACATTCATGTTCCATGAATTCTTAGCGGTCAAGATAGAGTGAAGTGCTAGGAAAGGAACTCCCCTAGTGCTTAGTTGTGCGAGCAACAGAGTGAAGGGTTGAAGTGAATCCTAGTGCTGGGGCTTCATTTAGACTAGGGTTCTTCCACCTAGACCAAAGGGTTAGAACTATACATAAGAACTGGTTTTATCATTAGGAATCCCTAGAACTTAAAGCAATCCCACGTAGTGTGAGGCTTAGGAAGACATACTCCTCTAGGGCTTAGTTGACAGGTTAACGAGAGTCAAGAGTCATAGTGTTGGGGTTAGTCACTGTTGACCTTAGGTTTGGGACAGTGTGTTTAAGGATATCCTCGACTCAATTAGCATCAATAGGAAAGTATAATAGCATAGTCTTGCACTAGAAGCATAAGTCTTAGGGGTAGCTAGTCCTTCTCTATTTACTCGTTCTTGCACTCTCTTACCTTCCGTTTTTCTACTTTTGATTGGTTTCACACTCACTCATCAATTCTACTCTCACTTTTCGTACACCGCATAGCTAAATAGTGAGTTCTTGTGTTTTAAATCCCTATTCACTTTGGATATGACTACCCACTCACCAGGGTAAAAATTTATTACTTCGACAAGCCCGTGCACTTGCGGGATACACGCAAGGGGTCGTGTCAAGTTTTTGGTGCCGCTGCCGGGGAATAGGTGTATTTTTTATACTTGTTTTTGCTATTTTAGCTTTTTCACTTCGTTTTCTATTTCACACTTCTTTATCTATCATTGTTCTTATTTTTCTTTTTCTTTGCTTTGGCTTCAGGTTATGACCCGCGGGAACCCTTCGATTCTTGTTCAAGAATACCTAGAAATTGGTAGAAGAACACATCGTAAAGGGAAGGAACCTGTGGAAGAACAGTCCAATCAAGCCAATATTGATTCAAAAGGGTCAGAAGCAATGGCAGAACAAAATGAAGAACAGAGGACATTGTCCGATTTTGCTAGAACCACGGTGATGGGGACCCAATCGAGCATTGTGAGGCCGCCAATTACCGCAATCAATTTTGAGTTGAAGCCCTCGCTCATTCAAATGTTGCAACAGTCCGCACAATTTAATTGGTTGGCCGATGAAGATCCCAACAACCATATAGAGAACTTCCTTGAAGTGTGCGACATCTTGAAGATCAATGGAGTAATGGATGACGCAATTCATTTGAGAGCCTTCCTATTTTCAATGAAGTGAAAAGCATGACATTGGCTACATTCATTACCGAGAGCATCTATCATTACATGGGAGGAGATGGCCGAGGCATTCTTGGCTAGGTATTTCCCTTCGGGAAAATCAATGAGGCTCCGGAATGAGATTTCATCCTTCATGCAAATGGAATTGGAGGCTCTATTTGAGACATGGGATAGGCTCAAGGAGCTCCTTTGTAAATGTCCGCAACATGGATTCCCCGAATGGATGATCATTCATACCTTCTACAAAAGGTTAAATCTGAGTACCAAGCAACTCTTAGACGCAGCGGCAGGAGGAACTCTAGGAAGTAAGACTCCTGGTGAAGCTCGGCACCTTATTGAATAGAGGGCTATGAATAGCTATCAGTGGAACACATGAGATCGAAAGAAGGTAACCAGAATTCACGAGGTTGACGTAATTACAGCATTGGCGGCACAAGTGGAATCATTGAGTAAGAAGCTAGATGTTCTAACTTCATCAAGAGTTGTGGCCAACACTACTTGTAACAGTTGTGGGGGAAGTCACGCTTCTAATGATTGTCCTATTTCTATTGGAGGCACTAGTACGGTGGAACAGGCTGATTTTGTTGGTAACGCTTACAGAGGACAAGGCCAAGGCCACCCATACAGTGAAACATACAACTCGGGATGGAAGAACTACCCAAATTTCTCATGGAGCAACCAAGGGCAGTCACAACAAAAGAACAACGCACCAACGGGATTTCAAGGCCAACAAGCACCGAACTTAGAAAGCCGAGTGACCGCGCTAGAGGGAAAGATGACCGATCTAGAGGGAGCCCTCACAAGGTTTGTTGCTTCGTCGGATGCAAGATTTTAATCGGTAGAAATTACACTTCACAATCACACAGCTTCCCTACATAATTTAGAGAATCAAGTGGGGCAAATTGCGAAGACTTTGGCGAAAAAACCTCAAGGTAGTTTGCCTAGTAATACGGAGACCAATCCAACGGAGCAATTGAAGGCAATTACCTTAAGAAGCGAAAAAGAGGTCGAGAGAAATTTCCCTCTAGAGAAGACAAAAGAAGCACCCGAGGTCGTGGAGGTAGAGGAATGAGCGACAAAGGAAAAAGAGGTGGCACCCTCACCCTACAAAACGAGGATCCCTTATCCTTTACGATTGAAGAATGACCAAGAGAACGAACAATATAAGAAATTTCTAGGTATTTTCAAGTAGTTGCACATAAAGATACCGTTCGAGGAAGCATTGGCCCAAATACCTAAGTACACGAAGTTCATGAAGGACCTCTTGACCAACAAAAGGAAATTGGCGGAGAGTGCATCTGTGATCTTTGATTCCAATTGCTTGACCGTATTGCAAAAGAACATGCCAAGCAAGAGAAAAGATCCAGGAAGTTTTATCATACCATGCAACATTGGCAACTTGGGTGAAGAGATGGCGTTAGCCGATTCGGGGGCAAGCATCAATGTCATGCCCTATACCTTCTTCCAAAAATTAGGCTTGGGCGAACCTAGACCCACTCGGATGACACTTCAACTTGCGGATCGATCGGTGAGGCATCCGAGATGAATTGTGGAAGATGTGTTGGTGAAAGTCGACAAATACATATTTCCTGTTGACTTCGTGGTGTTAGACATCGATGGGGATGTCGAGGTGTCATTGATCCTTTGAAGGCCCTTCTTGTGCACTTCCAAGGCTTTGATTGACATGGATGGCGGGGAGCTCACATTGCGAGTGGGAGAGGACAAGCTTACATACTGCCTCGCTGAAGCCATGAGACACTCTCTTAACTTTGATGATACTTTATATTTTCTTGACACCACTGATGAACTAATTGATGATTATGTGCAGGAAATGTTGAACCCAGATCTTTATGAAGGATGGCCGGACCAAGATGTGGAGATTGAAGAAGAAGTGCTATCACTTGGTCTAGTCGAGAAGGAGGTCAAGCCGGAACCGGGACTCATCAAGAAAATGAGAAGAAAGATAAAGATAGCAAAGAGGTACCACACGAAAAGACCAAAGGACAAGGGGGATGAGCAGTCGCGGAGTAAGGGTGTTTCATCCTTATGTGGTAACAAATTCGACAACTTTCCCTCTACTCTACAAAAATTATGTACTGCATGCTTTCATGTTGTGGAAAAGATGGCAACCTTCATTCATGAACCTCCTTAAGGTAAGGCAGGTACGTCAAGCTAAGTGACGTTAAACAAGCGCTTCTTGGGAGGCAACCCAAGGTTTTACAGCTTTTCTAGGATCTAGTTTAGTTTTAGCACGAATAAAAGTCTTAGTTTTGGTGTCCTAAATTGTTAATGCATATGTTGCGATTTTATTGTGGATTGTTGATGTTTTTCATGCGCCTAAATGATAATTGATGAAGTTTGAGTCGTTGAGCATGTTTTCCATGGTATCTGGTCGTGTTTTGATTGTTTTCACAGGCTCTAAGTATCGTATTTTTGTTTCTGAATTTTGCTGTAGAGTCTGTGAAATTTTCTAAGTAAACTTGAGAAAACACACGGCCGTGTGGAATTTTCACACGGGTGTGTGTTATAAATTATGGCTCAACCAGAGAAGGCACAGGGGCGTGTTCATACCCCTGTGAACAATCTCAGAAGGGGCACACAGCCGTGTGGAATTTCCACAAGGCCATGTGAAATCTTACAGAACTTAAGCTCTTAGTCCAGAGAGTCCACAGGGGCATGTGGGTGCCCCTGTGAGTGCCCATGTGTTAAGGCACACGGCCATGTGTAAATTCCACACGGCCGAGTGAAAATCTGCAGAGAGTTCCGTTCCATCCCGAGAAACCATAGGGGCGTGTGGCTGCCCCTGTGGAAGAGCTTGTGAAAGGCACACGGCTGTGTGGATTCTTCACACGGCCGTGTGGAACACTTAGACAATTCTCGGGTTGATCCAGAGAAGTCATGTGGGTGCCCCTGTGAGCGGTCTTGTGTTCTTGGCCAAGTTGGGCACACGGGCGTGTGGAATTTCCACAAGGCCGTGTGAATATTTTCCAGGGACCCTCTGTGTTTCCCGTAAATCCACAGGGGCGTGTACCAACCCCTGAGGAGCCCTTTGTGAAGGCACATGGGCGTGTGAAAATTCCACACGCCCGTGCGGGGTAGCTCAGAGAGCAACCAAAGTGCACACAGGGGCGTGTACCGGTCCCTGTGAACCCTAATTTCAGAGGCACACGGCCGTGTCGAATTTCCACATGCCCAGAGAGCAATCCCACGTAGTCTGAGGCTTAGGAAGACATACTCCTCTAGGGCTTAGTTTACAGGTCAACGAGAGTCAAGAGTCGTAGTAAAAACCTAATGCCGGGGCATAGTGTTGGGGTTAGTCACAATTAACCTTAGGTTTGGGACCGTGTGTTTAAGGATATCCTCGACTCAATTAACATCAATAGGAAAGTATAATAGCATAGTCTTGCACTAGAAGCATAAGTCCTAGGGGTAGCTTGTCCGGGTACCCTAATTCATCCATTGCTAGTCCTTCTCTATTTGCTCGTTCTTGCATTCTCTTACCTTCCGTTTTTCTACTTTTGATTGGTTTCACACTCACTCATCAATTCTACTCTCACTTTTCGTACACCGCATAGCTAAATAGTAAATTCTTGTGTTTTAAATCCCTATTCACTTTGGATACGACTACCCACTCACCAGGGTAAAAATTTATTACTTCGACAAGCCCGTGCACTTGTGGGATACACGCAAGGGGTCGTGTAAGCAAGCTCCTCTGAAGTTCGGCAAAAGATAGGTCAAAAAGTCCCCAAATAAATCTGAAGTCAAGGTATTTAAAGGCAAAAATCGGGCCTTGATAAGTGCCTAAATACATCATACTTGACTTGTAAAATCTATACACTTTCATGCAATTTGTGTATTGTTTCGATGACATTGTGCACACTTGATATATCTATTTTGTTTCAGGGTTTCGCGGGACCATATTTGCAAAAATGAACCACATTGGAGTTGTTTCGGAGAAGATTGAAGAAGTAATGAAGTTTATAAGAGCTCCGGACGCAAAACAATGTTCAAAGCGGGTTTCACAGAAGGCTGAGTGGGCAGTACATTGCCCACGCAGTTCTGTGCGGCCACTGTGCGGGCCGTGCAGTACCCGCATAGCTCTGCCAGAGAGCTGTGCGACCTGATGTGCGGCCCGCACACCTAGCCACACAGGGTTGCCAGAACCCTATGAGGGCACATGTGCGGCTCCACACACAGCCAGCACAGGGCTGCTAGAGGCCTGTGCGGGAGTGTGTGCCGCACACAGCCCACACAAGCTCGATATTATATAAGGACTTTGCTAGGACATTGGGGGAGAGTTTTACTCTCATACAATCTCCAAACACACCCAAGCATATCTCATCATCTTTGGAGGCTATTTTCGCAAGTTTTGAAGGAGAGAAGAAGGGAAGAATAAAGGAAAGCACTCAAAGAGCTCGGCGGCGCGGATCCGATGAGTTCTCATCATCGCCTTCTAGCTGATATTTCCATTGGAGTTTACTTATTGTTTGTATCATGAATTTCATATATTGTGGATCCTCTCATTTTGTTATGTCGAACTAGACTCCCAAGGCCACCGCGCTCCCGGTGAACCTTGGGAAGAGACTTTGTATGGATGACATTATGGTTTTGTGAATATATGCTTGTGGCTTGTGTTGTTGGTTTTAATCTTTTATTATCCTGCTCATTCTACAATGGATGGATTCCGTAGAATTGATTTTGATAAATAATTGTTTGGTGGGATGCTAGCTTGTATTAGGTTTTGTGATGATTAAAGAGGGATTCATTGTATTAATACAACGGAGGTTCCAAGTATTGGTAGCCTCCCACGTTGTTAGGGTTATTTTAGCCAAAAGTGTGCATTAGAATAACCCTAGTCAAGACTCCCTGTTCCTAATGACATCGTAGGGGTATCGTCTAGATAGAGGAACCCGTACTGGATTAAGGTTACACCACGGAGGTTCCGGGATAGTCGATATTTGAGTCTAGCTGACCAAAACAAAGCCAGCCTTATCTTTTAGTTGTTATCGTCATCTGTACTTAGTCTTCTCCTAGGGGAATACTCACCCGAGGCCTTCCTTAACATTTGGTTTCTTTATCCTCATTCTTGTTCAGGTGGAGTTACTAGCTTGTTTTTGTTTTGTTATTTATTTTATTTTATTTAGCTGTAATACTTACAAACAACCCTATTTCGATCGACTAGACAATGACCCCCAAAACGATGTAATAGTAGATCTCGGGGCACTTGGGAATACGACCCTCTCGTGCTCGCACAAGAGGTTATTACTTGATGACCCGTGCACATGCGGATGGGGAATCGCGTACTAGCTCCGCAGCTTGTCGTGCGCTCATCCATCAAGTATTTATGACCGTTGCCGGGGAACACCAGAGAATACTAGGAAAACTTTTGGCTCAATGATCTAGTCATTTCATTTTCATTTGTAATTATCCTTCCTTTCGTGCTTCCATTTTCATTTCTTGTAAATATTGACTAATATACCCTTTGTATTTCTGTTCCAAGGGAATCTGTCATAAATCACTTCTACCAATGGAAATGTGCCTGGGAGAACCCGCTCATCATTATCTGGACAACTGGGCAAAACAGTTTCGAATCCATGAAGGGTTCTTTAAGTCGAGCACTATAACAAAACAAGAAGGAAAACTTCGTAACAACGAGATTTTCTCCCAATTCATGGAAAGCAACAACCGCACCAACTCCACTCAGAGTGTAACCTATGACAGACAACTTGACCTAGTCAATGAAGTTTGTGGTCCTTTAGAATCTAAGGAATTTGCGTATGAAATTCAAAGGAATTCAGAATCGGAAAGATCTATCGATGAAATAGACGAATTTGAAAGGATGCACCGTGACAGTATGAACAGATTAAAGCCATCCATTTAAAAACCACCAGAATTGGGGACTGTTTGGCTGCAAATTAAAAAAATATGGCATAATTTTATTATGTAGGAAGTGCATGTGATTATTACAGAAATTGTGACATATTTTATTCTTACAGAATGAGTTCTTGGTCAATAAAATAAAAAAAATTCCAGAAATCTGTCGATCGGCCACTGGATCGCTAGTGGACTGCTGGCCGATAGCCGAACCACCAGTAACTGGTCGCCGGAGGTCATTCTATAGCCGACTGAACCACCAGTGAACCAGTGGCCGGTCACCGGAGGTTGCTCGGACCACCACTGGACCACCCACATGTCACCATAGGGCGGACGACTTGTGGTTGGACCCCCGATGGACTGATTGCCTGTTGTCGAAGGCCGGTCGGACCACTGACTGGACTAGTGACAGGTCATTGGAGACTATACGGACTGCAAGCTGGACCAATAGCTGATGGCCGGAGGCCGGTCGGCCGGTGGTCGGACCCCTAGTGGATCGGTGGTCGGTCGCCAGAGATTGGCTGGACCGCCAACCGGATTAGTGGTCGTTCGCCTTAGGCCAGCCGGACCACCAGCTAGACTGGTGGCCAACTAGACCAGTGGCTGGTGGTTGGATGAAAAAAGAAAGATTTTTTACAATAAGAAAATATTCCACTCTTAGTGGAATATTTTTTAGGTCATAATACCTATATTATGCCATAATTTTATACTCCAAAATAAGTACCCAAACAACCAATATAGCATAATTCTCAGAAAATGTTAAATTATCTTATAATGTATGGATTATGCCATAATTCTGGGCTATCCAAACAGGTCCTTAGAACTAAAAGAATTACCTCCACATCTTAAATATGCATTTCTTGAAACAAACTCAAGGCTACCTGTGATCATCTCTTTCCTTCTTTCTTTTGAACAGAAGAGTGAGCTTTTGAAAGTTCTGGTGAAACATAAGAGGGCCTTAGCATAGAAGATCGCAGATATCAAGGGAATAAACCCATCCTTCTATACTCACAAGATTTTAATGGAGGATGATCACAAACCGTCAGCCCTACCCCAAAGGAGATTGAATCCGAACATGAAGAAAGTTATGAAAGCCGAAGTCATAAAATTACTGGATGCTGGTATAATTTACCCAATCTCTGACAGTGCATGGGTCAGTCCTACCCAGGTTGTTCCAAAAAAAGGAGGCATGACGGTAGTGACCAATGAAAAGAACGAGCTCATTCCCACCAGAAAAGTCACAGGGTGGCGAGTTTGTATTGATGATAGGAAGCTCAATGATGCCACTCGTAGAGATCATTTTCCCCTACCATTCATTGATCAGATGCTCGAATGTCTGGCTGGGCACAAATACTATTGTTTCCTCAATGGGTTCTCGAGGTACTTCCAAATCTCCATACCTCCAGAGGACCAAGAAAAGATAGCCTTCGCCTGTCCTTATGGCATCTTTGCTTATCGTCGAATGCCCTTTGGGTTATGCAATGCCCCCGCCACTTTTCCAGAGATGCATGCTCATCATTTTTTAAGACATGGTTGAAAACACCACGGAAGTTTTCATGGATGACTTTTCAGTGTATGGCGACTCCTTTAATTTGTGCTTGAGAAACTTGGAGCGTGTGCTACAGTGGTGTAAACAGACCAACTTAGTTTTGAGATGGGTGAAATGCCACTTCATGGTGAAGGAAGGAATAGTTCTGGGACACAAAATTTCCAACAAGGGTATTGAAGTGGATAAGGCAAAGATTGTGGCTATTGAGAAACTCCCACCTCCAATGTTAGTGTGAGCCATAAGAAGTTTTCTAGGGCATGCTGGCTTCTACAGGCGATCCATTCGAGACTTCTCCAAAATAGTAAAACCTTTGACCAAGCTTCTCGAGAAAGATGAACCATTCAACTTCACGCCAGAATGCTTGACTGCCTTTACTATCCTAAAAAATCAGCTTCTTCAAGCACCCATCCTGGTTGCTCCGGATTGGAATTCACCGTTCAAATTAATGTGTGGTGCAAGTGACTACGCAGTGGGAGCAATGTTTGGACAAAGAAGGGATAATCACTTCCACCTAATCTACTATGCGAGAAAAACCCTCACGGGGCTCAAGAGAACTATACGACTACCGAGAAAGAAGTCCTTGCTACAGTTTTTGCTTTTGACAAATTCAAACCACATTTGGTGCTTTCTGTAGTGGTAGTTTACACAGAACATTCAGCCCTTCGATACCTCTTGAGCAAATCTGATGCTAAACTGATAAGTGCTCGTGTTATAGTAATGCAAAGCGTTATTATCTTGCAATGAGCATTAATTTAATTAGACATTATCACTAAAAATTGTGCCTTTGTTTACTTTTGTGCATTGTAGGGTTGTGAAGATAAAGTGAAGGAAAGGAACGAAGTTAGATAATGTTCACTATTGTTGGGAAGATTCTCGGACTAAGAAAGGAGCATGGCATGAGTATATACTTGTGAGTGTGTGCCAACCTCCTTTGGAGGGGCACCAAGACAGCCACATTCACAATAAGTCTAGCTCGTGTTAATAAGGAGAACTTCACCAAGTTGGGAGATTTGAAGCAATCGGCATGATCTACAGTTGATTGTGTGCCCAATTCAACGGCCTCGATGAAGAACGATGAATTCGGGAGCATTTTCGGCAAGTACTATAGCAGCACTGTAGCAAAATGTTGTAGCAAACTACTGTTCATTTTCGGCCGAAATTTAGAAAACCAGAAAGTTCACATGGCCGTGTCGAAATTCCACACGGCCGTGTGAAATCCCGATAAACTCAAATTTCAGCCACGACTTAACATTATAAAAGCCCGTTTTGGAGACTATTTTGGGGATCTTTTTGGCTCTTCTTTGCCCTAACTTATGGAGAGGAATGGCTAGGGTTTGGAGAGGACTTCGTGGAGGTTTCAAGCTCGTCATCGGCGTCGCCATCAACGTCTAACGGCGGCACAAGACCACAGCCACATCGCACACAAGGGTGTTTTCATCTATGCATTCAATTTGTGTTCTTATTATTACTTTGATGGATTTGTATAGCTCCATCAGGAGCTAAACCCCTTGTGGGTATTCGGATTTGTAAACCCTAGGACTATTATATTTTTTTGACATTGTTATTATGCTTTTCCATTATTGATGAATAAAAGTGAGTTTCAATCTTGATTTATTTTGTTATTGTTTTCCCTTAGCCGTGACACTAGGTTTGAGAAGAATTTAGGTAATCCTTTAGAGATGTGACAACTTCTATAGAGTTAGACTACTTAGGATTGAAGAGGGTTGAGAGGGTGAGTTGTGAGGTAGCGGAACGTCCCCTTTCCCCTCCGATGTGATTTTCCCTACCTTCATGTTCTATGATTCATTGGCGGTCAAGATAGAGTGAAGTGCTAGGAGATAAACTCCCCTGGGGCTTAGTTACGCAAGCAACAGAGTGAAGGGTTGTAGTGAATGTTAGTATTGGTGCTTAATCTAGACTAGGGTTCTCTCACCTGGACCAAAGGGTTTGAACTACATATAGGAACCGGTTTTATCACTAGGAATCCCTAGAACCTAAAGCAATTCCATATAGTGTGAGGCTTAGGACGACGAACTCCACTAGGGCTTAGTTTACAGGTTAACGAGAGTCAAGGGTTATAGTGAAACCTAATGCCGGGTCATAGTGTTGGGATTAGTCACGGTTGACCTTAGATTTGGGACCGTGTGTTTATGGATCTCCTTGACTCAATTAAGATCAGTAGGAAGGTATAATAGCATTGTCTTGCACTAGAAGCATAAGTCCTAGTGGTAGCTTGTCCGGATACCCATCTTCTCTCATTGTTTGTCTTACTCTTCTACTCTTACTTGCACTCTCTCATCTTCCACACTTCTCTTTTAATTCTTGCTTTCACCAATTATTCTCGCACTCACTTACTGATTTCCTTTCGCACATCGCGTTAGCTAAATAGTGAATACTTATATCTCAAATCCATATTCCCTGGGGATACGACTACCCACTCACCAGGGTATTTTATTACTTCGACAACCCGTGCACTTTTGGGCCCCTGTCATAAATCGAGCCTAATTCGTCGGGTTCTATTACTCCAGGAATTTGATTTGGAAATTAAAGATAAGTGAGGGGATGAAAACTTGGTTGCAGAACACTTACCTCGGTTGGAGAACAATGACTCATCATCAGCTAGGGATATTGGAATTAATGATGCATTCCTCGAGGAACAACTTTACTGAATCATGTAGCACAGGAAGATGAGCAACCCTGGTTTGCTAACATTGCCAATTACCTTACCGCAGGCATTTTTCCAAATGGCTCAACTATCAGCAGAGAAAGAAGTTTTTCTCTAATATCAAGCATCACATTTGGGAAGAAACTTACTTATTCTGTGTCTGCGCCGATCAGGCAGTGAGGTGATGTATTTCAAAACTCGAAGGTCTGGACATCATTAGACATTGTAATGAAGGGCCAATTGGGGAGCACTACAGCACCAATCAAACAGTTAAGAAGATTTTGGATGCTAGATGTTTCTTGTCCACCATTTTTCAAGACACCCTGAAACACATACAGACATGTGACCACTGCCAAAGATCAGGAAACATTTCACGTCACGATGAAATAAATCAGAATGCCATCCAAGTTTGTGAAGTTTTTGATGTTTGGGCAATGGATTTCATGGGACCATTCCCAAGTTCCCGTGGGAATAAATTTATTTTGGTTGCTGTGGACTACGCATCCCGCTGGGTGGAGGCCTAGTCATTGCCTTCGAATGATGCTCGAGTGGTTCTGTAATTATTGAAGAAGCTCTTCTCATGATTTGGAACACCGCGAACTATCACTAGTGACAGGGGGCCCATTTTTGTAACTCGTAGTTCGTGAAAATTCTGAAAAGCTACGGTGTTTCTCATCATATGTCCACTGCATACCATCCACAAACTTATGGTCAAGCTGAAGTTTCCAATAGAGAACTCATGAGAATCCTTGAAAAGACAGTCACACAGCATTGCAAAGATTGGGCTAACCATCTGGAGGATGCACTCTGGGCATATTGCACAGCATACAGAACACCCACTGGGAGCAGCCCATACCGACTGTTATATGGCAAAGCATGCCACCTACCAGTGGAACTCGAACACAAGGCATACTGGGCCACCAAATTCCTAAATGTTGATTTCCATCTGGTTGGAGAAAAGAGGAGAATGCAGTTGTATGAACTTGATGAATGGAGATTTTTAGAGTATGAAAATTCGAGGATATACAAAGACAAAGTGAAGTAATTTCATGACAAGAATGTAAAGCAAAACAAGAAGTTTGATGAGGGGGATCAAGTGCTATTATACAATGCCCAACTTTGCCTATTTCCTGAAAAGTTTAATCCCGATGGTGGGGACCATACACAGTAACTATGTCTCAACTCAAGGGGTAAGTGAAATTCATCATCCAGAAAAAGGTCAGTTCAAGGTTAATGGGCATCATCTCAAGCCATATTTCGGTAAGGTTCCAACACACCCCGACGCGTCAAGGTTAATGGGCTCTTTTTATTATTTATTCAACTTGCGCCTTGTTTGTGTATCATTATTTCACCATCATTTCATCATTTTCTATTGTGTTTTGTGTCTGGAATCCAGTTTATTTTTGCCCTAGATAAGTATGAAATGCATTCTCACCTTTGTATTTTTGTTGGGAGGCCATTTGGCTGATTTGCTCAAACCAGTGTGGTGTGCGGGCTGCACACAACCTGCACACCCTTGTCAGTATGGTGTGCGGGCTGGTGTGTGGCCCGGACACCAACCACACACCAGGGGCGGTGAGGTGTGCGTCCTAGTGTGTGACCAGCACACCAGGCTGCACATTGGTGTGCGGGTGGCATGCCACCCGTACCCCATCGTGTGATAAGTGGCTGAAGGTTGCCACTTGTCCCTTGCTAGTCTTTTCTAGGGTCCTCCTTTTTAATCTTGGTGTGTGACCAGCACACCAGGCTGCACATTGGTGTGCGGGAGGCATGCCACCCGTACCCCATCGTGTGACAAGTGGCTGAAGGTTGCCACTTGTCCCTTGCTAGTCTTTTCTAGGGTCCTCCTTTTTAATCTTATCCTTTCTCATTACTTCAACGCCTCCTTGCATCCCATTTTAGCTCCCAAAAATTTCAGATCCCTCTCAAGATTTTAAGATCTTCTCTTGGGTTCTCTCCTTGGCTAATTTGGAATTGTGTCTTCAACCGTTGTCCCGAGTTTTTCCAATCTCTTCTTGGCTATTTTCATCCTCCTTGCAAGGTATGATCAACTCTCTTGTTCCTTTTGTTATTTCTAGATTGAATAAGCCCAAACTCCTTATTTTTGAGTTGATTGGTGTGGGAGTTGGTGAATTATTGTTTTTGGGCAAGAAATTTCTATGTGGCCTTACTTACATCCTTCTTAGCTTAATTCTCAAATTGTTAGAAACTTTGTTGTGCCTTGCCTCTATGCTTAATTTTGCATTTATTTCTTGGGTTGTTATTCACTTTTGTGATTCCTTTGGTTGTAGACATTATGGGGAGTTTGGGAACATTGTGCCACAGTGCTATTATGATGCATGATCTTGTTTGTCCATACCCATGTTGTTGTGTTCCCCATTCATTTTCCAAAACATTTTGTTTGTATCATGACTATGATATTTTGAAGAAATAATGCCAATGCTTGATTTTTATTTATTTAGTGGTTGTAGGAAAGATGTCGACCAAAATTACTTCAAGCATGCGTGCAAAAGCGAAGGCTAGCTCTTCATCAGAAATCCACTTCGACAACAAAACGTTTCCAGAATGTTATGATATCTTAAGGATGAAACTGTTTGCTCAAAACTAAATTATTGATTGTGAAGTGCTTGAACAACTGGGGTTAGCTGACGATGTGTGACAATTAATAGGATTCGATCGTTGGCTTGCAGTGTTTAATATTGATGAACCCGTGTATTGCGAACTCACGTTGGAAGTCTTGAGTACATTTGAAGTCAATCGAACCTACGCTGGCCTTTGACAACTGGCCGGTATCACATTTCAAGTATATGGGGAGTCTAAATCCATTAGCTACGGTGAATTTGCTAATATTTGGGGATTTACGATCACGACTTCCTCAACAGCGTACGATACCCCGGGTTACCACTCGATTTTCCTACAAATGTTGAACCCAGATACTTTTAGTACACTCTCTCTCAGGTAGCAGGCCAAGACTCTAAAAAGGCCTCTCTCCATCGCAACCCAGCCCATCGTTATATCCATACCTTGATGAGCTGATCCTTGACGGGTCCGTCCGTGAAACGCAGCGCCACTAGAGGAAAGACGTCGTCAGACTTATCCAAGGACAACAAGAACTTTTGCGGGCCCAACAAAGCATCATCGCCCTCCTACAACACCCCCCTTCCCCGTTTGCCTCAGCACCCCCAACTTCCACCGACGACTGGGATGACTGGGATTGACAACCCATTTTTAGTTCCTTTTATTTTTTGTTCCTTGTTTTAGTTTCTTTTTGTTGTTTCTTATGTTTTGGATGCTTGTTTGTGTTCTGTGTGACCTTTATTTTGCAAGTATCTTTTGTGTGTTTTCAATTCTGTATTTTCTATTCCTAGGCATGATGAATGCTTGATACGGTGTCTGCGACAGGATGAATTAGATGTCACACTTGTTTTTTTTTCTTCCGTCCCTCATCTGGCCGATGCATGACCACCCCGTACCCATGATGCACAAAGATCACATCTCAAAATTCAGGGAAGTTCATAGACCCACTTTTTTTATGTTTCTTGTTTATTCTTTTTCCGCTACTAATCTAGGCACATTGAGGGCAATGTACTACCTTAAGTGGGGTGTGGGTGTGTTTTCATGAATGATTCTAAATTTTGTGAACATAATTGGGGTAGGTTAGGGTTCTTGCATGATTGTTGAGCCAAGGACGGCTTGCTTAATTGTCAATATATTATAGCGTAGGCCATGATAGACACTAAGTTACCTGTGACCCTGCACTCTCAAGCACTTCATGTCATTCTCAACATCCTTCGCACCTATCTCCTGTGTTGAATCCTGGACACCTAGGCAAGGAAAACAGTGACTCTTGTAATCCTCTTGTTGCTAACTCACTCGTGGTGTTTTGCACCTTGAAGTGTTAGATATTTCTCCTAATAGACTCCTAAGCACTTTCCTCTATGTTTTTTTCTCAACAAGGTAAAAAAAAAAGGAAAAAAAGGGAGAGGGGACAATGCTCCTCTGCCCTACTAGCGAAGTAACTTGGGGTTCTTATTCCTAACCAGAGTGTGCCTCTCGCCAAAAGTTAAAAGGGCACGAGCGCATCTATATGAATGTGTAAAGCTCCAAGTAATGTGAATTTGCAGTTCATGTTTGTCCCGAAAAAGGAAAAAAAAAATTTATATGCATATGTATACATGCAAAACATAGTTTTATGACGGTGATTGTTTGAACAAAAGAAGAAAGATCTTTAGAGGCCTACTAGGGACATCTCTACCACTTCAAGGTCAAATTCTTTAAAGTGGCGTGACCTGCTTCTAGATGCGGTTCTAGGGGTTCTGTTTAACTTGCTTGGACTACAGGGTCTCGAAATAGGGAGGTTACATACACACACATCATGATACAGCCAGTGAATGCATGAAACACCTTGAATGCTCCTTGCTTAGTGTCTTGAGTCTTACTCTAATATAATACACTACTTTTTAGCCTATTATTTAGTCACTTATCAGTCCTTCTTTCTCTTCATGTCAGTTTGCTTGGGGACAAGCAAATGCTCAAGTAGGGGGCATTTGATAAGTATCTAAATACATCATACTTGACTTGTAAAATCAATACACTTTCATGCAACTTGTGTATTGTTTCGATGACATTGTGCGCATTTGATATATCTATTTTGTTTCAGAGTTTTGAGGGACCATCTTTGTGGAAATTAACCACATTGGAGTTGTTTCGGAGAAGATTAAAGAAGAAATGAAGTTTACAAGAGCTCCAGATGCAGAACGATGTACAAAGTAGGTTTCATAGAAGGCTGCGTGGGCAGCGCAGTGCCCACGCAGTTCTGTACCGCCACTGTGCAGGCTGCGCAGTGCCCGCACAGCTCTGCCAGAGAGTTGGGTGGCCTGGTGTGCAGCCCCCACAAGCTCGCGATTATATAATGGCTTTGCTAAGGCATTGAGGGAGAGTTCTGCTCTCATCCGATCTCCAAACACACCCAAGCATATATCATCATCTTTGGAGGCTATTTTGGCAAGTTTTGAAAAAGAGAAGAAGGGGAGAATAAAGGAAAGCACTCAAAGAGCTTGGCGGCGAGGATCCGACGAGTTCTCATCATTGCCTTCTAGCCGACATTTTGAGGGAAGTTTAATCATTGTTTTTATCATGAACTTCATATGTTGTGGATCCTCTCATTTTGTTATGTCAAACTAGACTCCCAAGGCCACCGGGCTCCTAGTGAACCTTGGGAGGAGACTTTGTATGGATGACATTATTGTTTTATGAATGTATGTGTGTGGCTTGTGTTGTTGGTTTTAATTTTTCATTATCTTGCTCATTCTACAATGGATGGATTCCGTAGAATTGACTTTGAAAAATACTTGTTTGGCGGGATGCTAACTTGTATTAGGTCTTGTGATGATTAAAGAGGGATTAATTGTATTAATACACCGGAGGTTCCGCGTATTGGTAGCCTCCCGCGTGGTTAGAGTTATTTTAGCAGAAAATGTGCATTAGATTAACCCTAGTCAAGACTCCCTCTTCCCAATGACATCATAGGGGTATCGTCCGGATGATAAGTGATCGTGTTATAGCAATGCAAAATGTTATTATCTTACATTAATCATTACTTTTATCATATTTTTTCATTAATTAGTGTGTATTTCTGTGCTTTTGTGCATTGTAGGGTTATGGAGCCAATTTGGAGAAAAAGAGCAAAGTTGGATCATGTTTGACGTTGTTGGGGAGTGCTCAGATCAAGAATAATCAAGGCACGAGTATGGCCTTGTGAGTGTGTGGCAACCTCCTTTGGAGGGGCACAAAGGCAGTCGCATTCACAATAAGTCTAACTCATGTAGCATTGGAAACTTCGCCAAGGAAGAGAATTGAAGCAATCGACATGATCTAGTGTTGATTGTGCGCCCAATTCAATGGCCTTAATGAAGAATGATGAATTCGGGAGCATTTTCAGGAGAGTACTGTAGCAGTACTGTGGTAAATATCTGTAGCTAAGATACTATAGCAAATTACTGTTTATTGTTCACCGAAAATCAGCAAAACAGAAAATTCACACGGGTGTGTGGAAATTCAACACGGCCGTGTCAAATCCTGATTTCAGCCGATTTGAAGCCGTGACTCAACGCTATTTAAAGGCCCTTTTGGTACTTTTTCTGGATCTTTTCGCCTAACTTCTAGAGGGTCGCGGCTAGGGTTTAGAGAGCACTTTATGGAGGATTGGACTGTGCCATCGGCATCGACATCAAAGCTTGGCTACCGCACAAGACCACGGCCACGCACAAGGGGGTTTTCATCTATGTTTTCAAATTCTGTTTGTTCATATACTTTAATGGATTTGTATAGCTCCATGAGGAGCTAAACCCCTTGTGGGTATTCGGACTTGTAAACCCTAGGATGATTATGTTTCTATGACATGTTATTATGCTTTCTTTATTGATGAATTTAATTGAGTTCCAATCATGATTGATTCTAGTATTGATTTTCCCTTAGATGTGACCTAGGGTTGAGAGTTGATAAGTTCTCGTGTTATAGTAACGCGAAGCGTTATTATCTTACAATGAACATATCTTTTATCAGATTTTATCACTAAATTGTGTGCGTTTGTGTATTCTTATGCATTCTAGGTTTGTGGAGCTAATTTGGAGAAAAAGAACGAAGTTAGATCGTGTTCTCCATTGTTGGGAAGTTTTCGGACCAAGCAAAGAACAAGCCACGAGCCTAGACTTGTGAGTGTGTGGCAATCTCCTTTGGAGGGGCACAAAGGCAGTCACATTCACAACAAGTCTAACTCGTGTTGCTTAGGAGAACTTCACCAAGAAGGAGACTTGAAGCAATCGGCACGATCAACCATTGATTGTGTGCCCAAATCAATGGTCTCGATGAAGAACAACGGATTCGGGAGCATTTTCGGCGAATTACTGTAGCAACAATGTAGAATGTTATTGTAGCAACACGGCCGTAATTGCTACACTTACTGTAGAATGTTACTGTAGTTTCAAGTGCACGGGTCGTCAAGTAATACCCTGTGCATGACACAGGGGTCGTATTCCCAGGGGCGCGAGAAACTACCCTTACTTCCCTTTTACAATGTTGTTCAACAGACACAATTTTAAGAGAGAGAATAAAATGTAAATAAACTAAACAAATAAGTAAACAAAGCAAACATACGAGGACAAGATACGGGATAAATTAGGGCTAAGAGTGGTCACGGATGAGGATTCCCTTAGGGGATTTGATAAGTGCTTGTGTTGTAGTACCGCGAAGCGTTATTATCTTACATTGAGCATATATCTTTTATCAGTTTTTATCACTAAATGGCGTGCATTTGTGTATTCTTGTACATTGAAGGTTTGTGGAGATAAATTGGAGAAGAAGAACAAAATTAGGTCGTGTTCGCCGATGTTGGGAAGTTTTTGGACCAAGCACGGAACAAGGCACGAGCTTGGACTTGTGAGTGTGTGCCAACCTCCTTTGGAGGGGCACAAAGGCAGTCACATTCACAACAAGTCTAACTCGTGTAGCTTAGGAGAACTTCACTAAGAAGGAGACTTGAAGTAATAGGCATGATCTACCATTGATTGTGTGCCCAATTCAATGGCCTCGATGAAGAACGATGGACTCGGGAGCGTTTCGGGCGAGTACTGTAGCTTGTTACTGTAGCAAAACACTAAGTTACTGTTCACTTCGGCCGAAATTCAGAATTCCAGAGAGCTCACACGGCCATGTGGAATTAACACACGGCCGTGTGAATTAATTTTTCAGCAGACAGAAATTTCACACGCCCGTGTGTTAATTCCACACGGCCGTGTGAAGCCCCCGATAAGTCAGATTTTAAAGCCGCGACTCAACATTATAAAAGGCGATTTTGGAGACCTTTTGGGATATTTTTTTATCTATCTTTCTCTCCAACTTGGGGGAGTGCGGCTAGGGTTTCGGAGAGGATTTCATGGAGGTTTAGCGCGCGTTATCGGCATCGTCACTGACGTTCGACGGCCGCACAAAACCACGGCCACACCATACGCAAGGGGGTTTTTATTGATGTCCTTACTTTGTGCTTTCTTTTATACATTGATGAACATGTATAGCTCCATGAAGAGCTAAACCCCTAAAGGGTATTCGGACTTGTAAACTCTAGGGTTATTATGTTTCTTTGACATTGTTATTATGCTTTTCCATTATTGATGAATAAAATTGAGTTTCAATCTTAATTTCATATTGCTATTGTTTTCTCTTAGATGTGACACTAGGATTGAGAACAATTTAGGTTGCCTTTTGGAGGTGTGACAACTCCTTAGGGTTAGACTACTTAAGATTGAAGAGGGTTGAGAGGGAGAGTTGTGAGGTAGCGATGTACCCCT
Source organism: Dioscorea alata (assembly GCA_020875875.1). Classification (NCBI taxonomy): domain Eukaryota; kingdom Viridiplantae; phylum Streptophyta; class Magnoliopsida; order Dioscoreales; family Dioscoreaceae; genus Dioscorea; species Dioscorea alata. Next base: position 12,256,727 of record CM037014.1, read on the forward strand.
TTCCCCTCCGATGTGGTTTCTCCCTACCTCCGTTTCCTTGATTTCACAGCGGTCGAAATAGAGTCAAGTGCTAGGCAGATAAACTCCCCTGGGGCTTAGTTACGCAAGTAATTGAGTGAAGGGTTGAAGTGAATCCTACGCATTAGGGCTTAATCTAGACTAGGGTTCTTACACCTGGACCAAAGGGTTAGAACTACACATAGGAACAGGTTTTACCACTTGGAATCCCTAGAGCTTAAAGCAATCCCACGTAGTGTGAGGGTTAGGTAGATATACTTCCCTTGGGCTTAGTCGTGCGAGCGACAGAGTGAAGGGTGATGTGAATCCTAATACCAGGGCATTGTGTTGGGGTTAGTCACGGTTGTCCTTAGGTTTGGGACCGTGAGTCTTAGGATATCCTCGACTTAATTAAACATCAATAGGAGAGTATAATAGCATAGTCCTACAATAGAAACATAGACCCTAGAGGTAGCTTGTCCGGATGCCCTATTTCATTCATTAGTAATCCTTTCTATTCTCTTTTACTTGCACTCTCTCATCTTCCATCTTTCTATTTAATTTCTTGCTTTTCATTCTGTTTGATTTTATATTCACTCATTGATCCCACTATTGCTTTTTCGTACTCCGCATAGCTTTATTAGTGAAATCTCGTATTCTAATTCACTATTCCCTGTGGATTCGACTACCCACTCACCAGGGTAAATTTATTACTTCGACAAACCCGTGCACTTGCGGGATACACACAAGGGGTCATGTCAGGGGCTACTAAAGTGAGTAGGATGCTTGAACTAACATGCAAGTGGCTAATTGGACCGAGAAAACCCTAGATTAGGCCAATCCGATGGTCACGGCAATTGACCCCTAATCCGCTACAGGTATTGGATACAGTACGTCTACCGCCCAAGATTATCCCTACGATTGCAATGGGTGAAGTGATTTTCTCAAACTAGAGTTAAGATACAAAAGAGTATTTAACCCTAGGAGTGGAGCGGTCCAAATACACGATAGTCACGGCGTATTTATACGTATTTCCCTTCCAAGTTTGGTGAGTCTAACACTAGGGCAATGGTCATGCAACCTAGCATTTCCTAAGTCTTTTGATACATAGAGTTCTCACACATACCAAGCATGTAAAAACACCAAACAATGGATCACAAACAAGCCACAAACATAAATTAGAACAAAACATCCAAAACATCACAAGTTCACCCCCAAGGTTCACCTACATCCGGTGACCTTGGGGTTTAGTTGCTCATGTTCACTAAATACAACAAGAAATACATGAAAAAACCAACAAAAGCATGAGAAGAACTCCCTCAAAGAATGAAGGCCGGAGAAGTTCCGAAGACGGCACTTAAAGGGGTGGCTTCCCTAGTCTTCAACCTCCAAATGTAAGCTCTAGATCATGGATCCTTCCCAAAATCTTGCTCTCCTCGCCAAATTCTCCACGAAGTTGCCCTCCAAAAGCTCCTTCTTCCTCAGATCAAGGGTGGTGGTAAGAGGCTCCAAGAAGAAGACCCAAGATGTCTTCAAAGAAACCCTCCAAATCCCATAAAAGGGTAAGTTCGTGCCTCTTAACGGGTGAGCTCACGGTCCATATATGGCCCGTGAGGTAGCCTGTAATGTGGGACGAAAGAATCGGCAAAGTTGCGAAACTGCTACAGTACTGCTACAGTATTGCCTGCCCCAAAATTCCTTGAGGTTGACCTTACGGCCGTGAGCTTTCCCGTGAGGGTTTCCAGACTTAGAAAATTTCTCCAAATATTCGTGCTTCAGGCTGCTACAATATTGCTACAGTCGGGACCCTAAAACGACGATTTCGGTGTGGATTTCTTCTCAAATCGCGTCGTTGAGGTCACCAAAGCATCTTTCGCACCTGAAACATGAAATAACCCAATTTAGACCACCAAAGGGCATTGATTCATTAGCAAAATACGGAAAACATGCGCAAGAATACGTAAAAAATACGTACAGATAGACGTTTATCAAACATCCCCACACCTAAGCGTTTTCTTGTCCCCAAGCAAACACACATGAAGAACAGGGGCAAGAAGATAAACGGCTAAATGCACGACCTCAAGCTCAATAGTAAGGGACTCCACAAGCATGAATGGACAGAAATCAAGAAATGAGCTATTCAATCAATAGTCAAGTAATACTAGTTCTGTTCCCCCTAGAGTGCCCCGTGAGTGTGTGCGAACTCCCACCTTGACCTCCACATCCTAGATTACCGCAGGATGACCATTCACCCGACACACAATGAAAATGGCATTAAAAAGTTAAAGACACCCTCAATACTCAGTTAAGAGTTCTTTGGTTCCTGAATAAAATCTTAGCACTTAAGTGACTACACAGCGAGGACCAGGGGATTAAAAGACTTTATTACTCTCACATATATACAGACATACACTCTTTTTTTTTTTCTGAGTCCCCGACTAACATAGACTGCGCAAAAAATCTTTCAGACGGATGCACATGCTGGCCAGGCAGAAGAGCCACCCATCCTACTTGATTACAGTCTACATAGACACATTCATGCTATACTAGCAGAGGAATACTGTTATTTTTTTTGGATCATATATACATACTAACTCTCAAATCCCCTGGTTAAACCCACTACAATAGTTCACTTTAGGCTAAAGAAAACCATGAAGGAACACAAACGCTCTTAAAAGTGTATTGAAAATAAAATTTAACAATCTAATCCCAAAATCATCATGATGGGTAGGTTGGAGTGCACAAGGCAGAAGTGATCATGTACAGGTATAGGGGTGCACTAAAGGTGAAACAGAACTACATTCAAGCACAGGTAAAGTACAGCTCACAACTATCATTCTACCAAGCCAGGAAGTCCTTAACAATAAAATCATAGCTATCATAGGCAATCAAAACATGCATTAATGAAGAATACTGCAAAAATCCATCCCCACACCTAAAGCTGTACATTGTCCCCAATGTACATAAGTCAGCAGAACAGGGTGGGACTAACATGCTGAGTATAAGAAAATGGAGTAAAAGAAACTTCCCCAAATAGTTGATGAAGTATGTGATGTGATCCTTTAGTCGGTTGGGGCAAACAATGTAACGAGGGCATATCACAACTCCAGAAATCAAAATAGTGGAAAAGAGCAAGTAAACAAAAAGCTCAAAAACAACCAGAAAAAGTTTAGTAGGGCGAAGCCCTGATTAACTCAAAAGTACACAATACAGCATAACACAAGAAATGTAGCTAATACAGAAATAAAAGCAACAGAGTAAAGCAGCAAGCATGCAGAGTGAGTCTAGGGGCGTGACGGAGATGATGGTGCTACGCAGGTGGTGGCCGCAGAGGTGGTGCCGAATGATGATGAAGAACTGCTAAAATGTCGGCAGTGGTGGTCTCAATACGGCTCACCGAGGCAGTCAACATCTGCAACTGCTCGCAGACTCAGCACGAAATGCGTCAAATCTCTCCTCAAGTAACTGTATACGCTTCCTGGGTGCAGCAACATCGTCCGGCTCTGACTCGTACTGAGACTCAGACTCGGTGCCATGAGATGAGCCGGGGTCAGTCTGGCGTCGCACCACCCTGTGGGTACTAACCCGCCGCTCAACAATACCAATACACACCAATGTTTGCATACTGAGTGGTACAACTGGGCCCACAACTGTCATGCCTTGGGTTCTCTCAATAAGTCCCATACCCTTGATCATGCGCGTGATGTAGGGCCCGACATTAATGGATCCAAGGTGACAAACTTTCCCTGATGAGCAAAAACGTCGACAACCAAGTGACCCATATGAAGGGGGTACCGCTGTATGATACTGTACAACATCAGTAAGTCCGTGCGTGATACTACCCCGGTGGAATCCAGTCGACCCCCTATGCTCCGTGTCAGTAGGGCGTGAATATACCTGTGTGCTGGGTCCTTCAACTGGGAGGCCTTCTTGGTGCACGACCGGGTAGCAATGGTGCTTCAGTAAGTGGCACTAGTCATAGGATAAGGAAAATCCTTGCCTAACTCCTTGAATTCCGCCCTTTGGGTGAATGCTTCTGTGTAGAATCCCATGTAAACTCCTATTTGATCTTGAGTTACTCTGTGGCTCTTCCCAAACGCACGGAATGACACGTAGCTGGGTTGGCGAGAGAAAGGATTGAAATGATAAATCTCGAAAGTGCTCAACACTTCGAGAGTCAATTCCTTGTATGTAGGTTCTTCAATGGAGAATAGCTTGTCCCAACCACCGTGTGTGATGAGTTCCAAGATTGTTTCATCCAAGCCCAGGGTTTTCAATACATCCCAATCTATTTTCTTGATCGTTCCAAAATTCTTGCACGAGAGGAGCGCGAAACGGTTCTTGTGATCTTCCTTCTTAAGTTTGGGTTGCTCGGGGGGCGGAGGAGGTTCATTCCGGGCTCTCTTGTAGGCAACTTTCTTCGTTCTCATCCTACAAGGTCAAGAGGAACTCAATTAAACAAGTTACAAGCAAAACAATCTTGAAAAAAAAATGAAAGATTGATGAAAAATTTGCAGTGCTACAGTAATTCCGAAAATTTTTTTTCAAGAGTCTTGTTTGAAAACTTGATGATCCAAAAATACAACCATTCCAAAACATCATTACAAGATTATAGCACTCAAGGAGACAAAAATCCATGCAAAAATCAGCCCAAAAAGCCATGAAAACCCCAAGTTTCACAAGAAGAGATGATCACCTTGAACCTAGGGTTTATGGAGTGTTTCTTAGGTTGAATTCGGCCAAAAGAGTGGTTTCTCTTCAAAATTTCAGCTCAAAATGTTTTTATAGGAGGAGGAGAGTGTTTTAAAGCAAGAAAAATGAAAGAAAATGGAGAAGAAATGAGAGGGAAGTGAGGGGTTTGAGTGGAGAAGAAGATGAATAGGATGAAGACCCAAAAAGAGAGATTTAAACTTAAAGGACGAAGGGTCTCACGGGTGAGCTCACGGGCGTGAGCTTACCCGTGAGCCCTCTCGGTTTGGCTCATGGCCAAGCTCACGGGCGTGAGCTTGGCCGTGAGCCCTCTCGGGTTTGCTCACGGGCGTGAGCTCGGCTGTGAGTGGCCTCTGTTTGGCTTGCGGGCAAGCTCACGGCCGTGAGCTTGCCCGCAAGGGCTCTTTCCTTCATGTAAAGGCATACTCATGAGCAAAAATTGGCTCTCAACTCGATTTAGCAATGAAGAGCACTCCTTTAAGTCTTAAAAACACTCAAAATAAAGCCGAACAAAGCATGAAAGCATTCAAAACCTTAATTTCATGAAATCTAATCATTAAAGAACTCACAATAACACACAAGCATGCATGAATGATGAAACAAAAATTGATGAAAACTACAACATGAAGAAGACTTAGACAACTAACATGTCAACACACTTCAAGAATACGGAAAAGAAACAAGACATGCATTCAAATTACAACAAAAAGGAATTTGCAATGAATTTTAAACTTGGGTTGCCTCCCAAGAAGTGCTTGGTTAACGTCGTTAGCTTGACGTGTTTTACCTCAAAGTTCATGGTGGGACAAAAGGAGGGAATTTACCTCCATTCTTTGGTGATGCATTGTTACCCGAAAAGTTCATTGATAAGCATGAGAAGATCTTGAATTTTCCTCGATTCTCCAAGATTATGTTATCCACTTCCTCTGGTGACGTTGTTTCCACCTTCACGACATTGTTTTGCTTATTCTTTGTTTTTCTCCACACACTCTTCATGGTTTTCTTCTCCTTGTCATGTGGTGGAGATTCAACCATCACTTGTGCAACTTGATGCAATGGTGAAGGAGGAGCATCCTTTTCTTCAGTTTCTTCATCCTCTAGCCTTCCCAAAATTTCATCTAGTGGGTTTAGAGTTAGGACCTCCTGCACACAATCAGAAATAATTGTATCAGTTTTATTTATGAAATATAAACTATCATCATGGTCGAGTGTGTGCCTCATTGCATCTTTGAGGGTGATGATCACTTGGTCATCTCCCACTCTCAAAGTTATCTTACCACCCATAACATCAATTAAAGCACCGGATGTGTTAAGGAAAGGGTGGCCAAGAATTATGGGAACCTCCACATCATCATCCACATCGAATATAACAAAGTCCACCGGGATGATAAGTTTATCGACCCTAACAAGAACATCTTCAACTACCCCACGTGGTCTTCGCATTGAATGGTCAGCGAGTTGTAGGGTCATGCGTGTGGGTCTCAAATCTTCCAACCCTAACTTCAGACATAGCTTATACGGCATCACATTGATGCTCGCCCCCAAGTCGGCCATTGCATTTTCTTCATTCCATCGCCAAGCACAGACGGAATAATGAAGCTACCGGGGTCATGGAGTTTTTTCGGTAGTTTCCTCTGGATCAATGCAGAGCAGTTCCCGGATAGTGTCACAAAATCAAGTTCTTCTAATTTTCTTTTGTTGGTGATGAGATCCTTTATAAACTTCACGTACTTCTTCATTTGAGAATGATAAGTGCTTGTGTTATAGTGACGGGAAGCATTATTATCTTACTATGAGCATCTCTTTTATCAGATTTTATCACTAAATAGTGTGCATTTGTGTATTCTTGTACGTTGTAGGTTTGTGGAGCCAAGTTGGAAAAGAAAAACAAAGTTAGGTCGTGTTCGCCGTTGTTGGGAGGTTTTCGGACCAAGCAAGGAACAAGGCACGAACATGGACTTGTGAGTGTGTGCCAACCTCCTTTGGAGGGGCACAAAGGCAGTCACATTCACAACAAGTCTAACTCGTGTAGCCTAGGAGAACTTCACCAAGAAGGAGACTTGACGCAATCGGCACGATCTACCATTGATTGTGTGCCCAATTCAATGGCCTCGATGAAGAACAACATATTCAGGAGCGTTTCGGTAAGTTACTTTGCATTTTCTGCCGAAGATCAAGTTTTCAGAGAATTCACACGGGCGTGTGGAATTAACACACGGCCGTGTGAATCATTTTCCAGCAAGCCAGAGACTTCACACGGGCGTGTGGAAAATACACACGGCCGTGTGAAGTAATTTTTCAGGAAGACAGAAACTTCACACGGGCGTGTGGAAATTCCACACGGGCGTGTGAAGCCCCGATAAATTCAAATTTAAAGCCGCACTCAGCCTATTTAAAGCCCGATGGGGAGACTTTTTGAGAATCTTTTGACCTAGCTCTCTCACCAACTTCGAGAAGGTGCAGCTAGGGTTTCAGAGAGGACTTTGTGGAGGATTGGAGCACGCCAACGGCATCATCATCGACGTCCGACGACAGCACCAGACCACGGCCACATCACACGCGAGGGGGTTTTCATTAATGTTCTTATTTTGCAATTTATTTTACACTTTGATGAACATGTATAGCTCCATGAGGAGCTAAACCCCTCGTGGGTATTCGGACTTGTAAAACCCTAGGATCATTATGCTTCTATGACATTGTTATTATGCTTTTCCAATATTGATGAATAAATTCGAGTTTCAGTTTTAATTATCTTTTGCTATTGTTCTTCCTTAGCCGTGACACTAGGGTTGAGAACAATCTAGGTTATCTTTGGGAGGTGTGACAACTCCTATAGGATTAGACTACTTAAGACTGAAGAGGATTGAGTGGGAGAGTTGTGAGGTAGCAATGTACCCCTTTCCCTTCCGTTGTGATTTCTCCCTACCTCTGTTTCCTTAGTTAACTAGCGGTCAAGATAGAGTTTTAGGGCTCAATCTAGACTAGGGTTCTTCCACCTGGACCAAAGGGTTAGAACTACATAGAGGAACAGGTTTTATCACTAGGAATCCCTAGAGATTAAAGCAATCCCATATAGTGTTAGGGTTAGGAAGATAGACTCCCCTGGTGCTTAGTTGATAGGTCAACAAGAGTCAAGGGTCGTAGTGAATCCTAATACCGGGACATAATGTTAGGGTTAGTCACGGTTGACCTTAAGTTTTGGGACCATGAGTTTAAGGATATCCTCGACTCAATTAACATCAATAGGAAAGTATAATAGCATAGTCTTGCACTAGAAGCATAAGTCCTAGAGGTAGCTTGTCCGAATACCCTATCTCACCCATTGCTAGTCTTTCTCTTTTAACTTCTACTTGCTTTTCTTCTGTCTTCCATCTCTCTATTTACATTCTTGTCATTTATTTTAATTATTTCCATAAATTCACTCATCACTCCGATTATTTCTTTTCATACACCGCATAACTAAATAGTAAATTCTTGTGTTCTAAATCCCTATTCCCTGTGGATTCGACTACCCACTCACCAGGGTAATTTTATTACTTCGACAAGGCCGTGCACTTGCGGTACACACGCAAAAGGTCGTGTCAAGTTTTTGGCGCCGTTGTCGGGGAATGGGCGTATTTTTAATACTAGTTTTTGCTACTTTAGTTATTCACTTTGTTGTCTATTTCATACTTTTTTATCTATCACCGTTCTTATTTTTCTTTTCTTTGTGTTTGTTTCAGGTTATGAACCGCGGGAATCCTTCGATTCTTGTTGAAGGAGACCCGGACATTGGTAGAAGAACGCACCGTAAAGGGAAAAAGCCTGTGGAAGAACAATCCAAGCAATCCAGCATAGATTCAGAAGGGTCGGAAGCTATGGCAGAACAGAACGAACAACAAAGGACGTTAGCCGATTTTGCTAGACCCACTGTAATGGGGACCCAATCAAGCATTGTGAGGCCCGTAATTACCACAAACAACTTTGAGTTGAAGCCGTCGTTCATTCAAATGTTGCTACAGTCCGCACAGTTTAATGGGTTGGCCGACGAAGATCCCAACAACCATCTTGAGAACTTTCTTGAAGTGTGCGACATGTTGAAGATCAATGGAGTAACAGATGACACAATCAGATTGAGAGCCTTCCCATTTTCGTTGAAGGGAAAAGCGAGACATTGGTTACATTCATTACCGAGAGCATCTATTACTATATGGGAGGAGATGACCGAGGCATTCTTGGCTAGATACTTTTCTTCGGGAAAATCAGCGAGGCTCCGGAATGAAATCTCATCCTTCATGCAAGTGGAATTGGAGTCTCTATTCGAGACATGGGATAGGTTTAAGGAGCTCCGCCGAAAGTGCCCGCAACATGGATTCCCCGAGTGGATGATCATACATACCTTCTACAATGGGTTGAATCCAAGCACCAAGCAACTTTTAGATGCGGCGGTAGGAGGGACTCTAGGAAGTAAGACTCCCGATGAAGCCCGGCACCTTATTGAAGAGATGGCAATGAATAGCTATCAATGGAACACAAGGGACCGAAAGAGGGTAGCCGGAATTCATGAGGTTGATGCAGTTACATCTTTGGCGACACAAGTAGAATCATTAAGTAAGAAGTTGGATGTTCTAACTTCACCAAGAGTTGCAGCCATCACTACTTGTAACGGTTGTGGGGGAGGTCACACTTCAAGTGATTGTCCGATTGCTATTGGAGGTGCTAGTACGGTGAGCAGGCTGATTTTGTGGGAAATAACTATAGAGGACAAGGCCAAGGCAACCCATATAGTGGTACTTACAATTCGGGGTGGAGGAATCACCCAAATTTCTCATGGAGCAACCAAGGACAGTCACAACAAAAGAACAACACAGCACCAGGATTTCAAGGTCAACAAGCACCGAATTTAGAAAGCCGAGTGACCGGGCTAGAAGAAAAGATGACCGATCTTGAGAAAGCCCTTACAAGGTTTATTTCTTCGTCGGATGCTAGGTTCCAATCGGTGGAAGCAACACTTCGCAATCACACCGCCTCCCTATACAACTTGGAAAATCAAGTGGGGCAAATTGCTAAGACATTGGCGGAAAGACCTCAAGGTAGTTTGCCTAGTAACACGGAGACCAATCCGAGGGAGTAATTGAAGGCAATTACCTTGAGGAGTGGAAAAGAGGTCGAGAGAAATCTCTCTCTAGAAAAGACACAAGAGACACCCGAGGTAGTGGAGGTAGAGGAAGGAGCGACAAAGGAAAATAAGGTGGCATCCCCACCCTACAAGCCAGGGATCCCCTATCCTTCACGATTAAAGAATGACCAAGAGAACGAACAGTACAAGAAATTTCTGGGGATTTTCAAACAGTTGCACATCAACATCCCATTCGCGGAAGCATTGGCCCAAATGCCTAAGTACGCAAAGTTCTTGAAGGACCTTTTGACCAACAAGAGGAAATTGGAGGAGAGTGCGTCCGTGATCCTTGATGCCAATTGCTCGGCGGTATTGCAAAAGAACATGCTGAGCAAAAGAAAAGATCTCAGGAGTTTCATAATACCATGTAACATTGGCGACTTGGGTGAAGAGATGGCATTAGCGGACTCGGGGGCAAGTATTGATAAACGCCTAAACATACGTATTTTCCATGTATTCGGGTGTATGTATTACGTATTTTTCTATGAGTTGACACCCGTTTTTGGTCTGAATTGGTTTCTTTCATGTTACAGGTACTGATGTGACCCCTTCGAGCTGATTGATAGAATTTGAAAAGAAATCGGCAATGAAAACACTATTTCCGAGGGGGGTACTGTAGCGACTACTGTAGCAGATCCTGTAGCACGACCCCTTTGGCGAAATGGCTAAGTCTGGAGGTCATGCGGTCTGGCATGCGGGCACTGCAGCATTTTTACTGTAGCAGATCCTGTAGCACGACCCCTTTGGCGAAATGGCTAAGTCTGGAGGTCATGCGGTCTGGCATGCGGGCACTGCAGAGGCCGCATACGTACTGTAGCATTTTTACTGTAGCATACGGTACCGTAGCAGTTACTGTAGCGGCACTGTAGCAACTTACACGATTTCGGGTTTTTCTCGGGATTTTCTCTCCCCGCATGCGGGGTCGCATACGGGGCCGCATGACATTCTGGATGATGTTTTTAAGGGTTTTGGGAAGTCATTTTGAGGGAGCTAGACCTTGAGCAAGCTTGACTTCACCACCTTCTTTGGGAGCTTGAGGCCGGCTTTTGGAGGCGATTCTTGAGGAGAGGACGACGGGGAGAGCACGAGACGACGACTCCACACCTTCGATTTGGATTTTAGAGGAAGTTTGACAAGGGAAGCCACTCCTTGGGTGGCGTCCTTGGAAGTGTCATTCGGCCTTGATCCTTTGAGGGAGTGTTCTTATTATGCTTTTGGTTGTTTCCATGTATTTATTTGCATACTTTGTGATCATGAGCAACTAAACCCCAAGGTCACCGGATGTAGGTGAACCTTGGGGGTGAACTTGTGTATTTTGGATGATTTCTTTCTAGTTTATGCATGTGTGTTGGTTTGAGATCCTTGTTTGGTGGTTCTTGAATGCCTTGATATGTATGAGAACTCTATATGTCAATTCGTAGACAATGCTAGGTTGCATGACCATTGCCCTAGTATTAGGCTCACCAAGCTTGGAAGGGAATATATGTACGAATACGCCGTGACCATCGGGTATTTGTACCCCTCCAATTGTTAGGGTTGTCCTTGATTGTGTTTCAACCCTAGCTTGGGGAAATCCATTAAACCCATTGCAATCGTACAAGGATTTGGGCGGAAGAAATTCCGTATTCCAATACTTGTACCGGATTAGGGACCAAACACCGTGACCATCGGGTTGGTCTAATTTAGGGTTTTCCGGTCCAAACCACCCACGTGCATGCTAGTTAGGGTATCCTTAGCACTTTAGTAGCCCCCGAGGGAATCCTCATCCGTGACCATTTCCTCGCCCTGATTTTCCTCAGTATTTGTATTTATTATTTGTATGCTTTTCACACATCCGTAGATTATTTGTAGTTATCTCCTTTGAGTGATTGCTAGGTTAAACAACATTGTGATAAGGAAGTAAGAATAGCTCCTCGGGCCCTTGGGAATACGACCCCCTCGTGCTCGCGCGAGGGGTATTACTTGGCGACCCCGTGCACTTGCGGGTGAGCGATTCAAACGCATTCTCACCAAGTATCAATGTCATGCCCTACACGTTCTTCCAAAAGCTAGGCTTGGGCGAGCCTAGACCCACGCAGATGACACTTCAACTCGCAGACCGATCGGTGAGGCATCCGAGGGGAATTGTGGAGGACGTCCTAGTAAAAGTTGACAAATACATATTTCCTGTTGACTTCGTGGTGTTGGATGTCGATGAGGATGGCGAGGTTCCTTTGATCCTTGGAAGGTCGTTCTTGCGCACTTCTAAGGCTTTGATTGAAATGGATGGTGGGGAGCTCACATTGCGAGTGGGAGAAGACAAGCTTACATACCGCCTCGCCGAAGCCATGAGACACTCTCTTGACTTTGATGATACTTTATATTTTCTTGACACTACTGATGAAATAATTGATGATTATGTGCAGGAAATATTGAACCCGGATCCGTATGAAGATTGGCCGAACCAAGACATGGAGAACAAGGAAGAAGTACTTTCACTTGATCTAATCGAGAAGGAAGTCAAGCCGGACCCGGGAGCCATGAAAAAGATGAGGAGAAGAATGAAGAGAGCCAGGAGGCGCCACACGAAAAAGCCCAAGAACAACGGGGATGAGCAAGAACGGAGTAAGGGTGGTTCATCCTTGTGTGGTAACAGAATTACTAACTCCCCCTCTATCCTACAAAGGTTATGTAATGCATGTTTTCAGGTTGTAGGAAAGAGGTCAACCTTCATTCATGAACCTCCGTAAGATAAGCAAGGTATATCAAGCTAAGTGACGTTAAACAAGCGCTTCTTGGGAGGCAACCCAAGGTTTACATGTTTTTCTAGGATCTAGTTTAGTTTTAGGTTGAATAAAAGTCTTAGTTTTGGTGTCCTGAAGTTTTAATGCATGTGTTGCGATTTTTACTGTGGATTTTGACTTTCGTGTGACTTACTGTTAATTGATGAAGTTTAAGTCTGTTGAGTGTGTTTTCAATGGTCTCTGGTCGTGTTTTTATGATTTATACAGGCTCTAAATGGTTTAAAAGAGTTTCTGAATTTTTGGAAGAGTCTGTGAATTTTTCTAAGTAAACCAGAGAAAACACACAGCCGTGTGGAATTTCCACACGGGCGTGTGTTACCAACTAGAGCTCAACCAGTGAGGGCACAGGGGTGTGTCTATGCCCCTGTGAACAACCTCAGAAGGGGCACATGGCCGTGTGGAAATTCCACACGGCCGTGTGGAAATTCGCAGAACTTAAACTCTTTTCCAGAGAGTCCACAGGGTCGTGTGAGTGCCCCTGTGAGAAGCATAGTGCTACGGCACACGGTCGTGTGGGATTAACACACGGCCGTGTGAATACTATGCAGAATCCCCTTTTCCTCCCGAGAATTCACAGGGGCATGTGGCTGCCCCTGTGAGAGAGCTTGTGAACGGCACACGGCCGTGTGGTATACTTAGCAATTCCCGGGATGATCCTGTGAAGCCATAGGGGCGTGTGTTGGCCCCTGTGGCTAGGCTTGTGTTCTTGGCCAGGTTTCACACATGGCCGTGTGGAATTAACACACGGCCGTGTGAAAATTTTCAGAGACCTTCTGTATTTTCCCGTGAATCCACAGGGCCGTGTGAGAGCCCCTGTGGATCCCCCTGTGAAGGCACACGGCCGTGTGTATTGTTCGCACGGCCGTGTGGGGTAGCCCAGAGAGTGAACAGAATGCACATAGGGGCGTGTGATGACCCCTGTGAACCCTAATTTCAGAGGCACACGGCCGTGTGGAATTTCCACACGGCCGTGTGAATTCCCAGAACTTCAAAAGCCGCGCGATTTTTTTAGTTTTCACTCGTGCTTCTTGACATTTTCATTCCAAACTCTTCTCCTACCCACTCTACTACTTCCCCGACTTCCTCTGGGCCTTTTGAAGGATTTTATTGGAGTTTTCCGGCCTTTTTATTGGAGTTTTCATTCCAAGCTCTCCATCCCTCTTTTCTTCGTCAATTCTTAATTTGATTCGTTCTTTGGATGATTTCGCTTGTTTTAAATGTTTATTATGAATGCAAACATGCTTAGGGATGAATTAGAACAAACTAGAATGTAAATTTCGGATTTCTAGACCCATGGCCGTGAGGCTCTGTCCGCTAGAAGCTCCACAAGGACGTGTGGAAATTCCACACGACCGTGTGGATTTCTGCAGAGTGTGTTTCTTAACTGTTTATTGATCGTTTTCTTCTTCAATCTTGCAGATATGACTTCTAGGTCTAGGAAATCAGCAGGGAAGCGACACCTTGAGTCCACCCCATCTCCCGAGGAGATAGATTTCTCGATACCAGAGCATAGGGAGCAGTTCAAGCGATTATCACAGCTCTTTTTTGGCCAATCACGATACCCCGACCTGAGCATTATCAGAGGGATTCAGGGGAGTGACAGCATTGCCGACGAGGTTGAGGAGCTCCTCTTGGTGGGTAGTTGGAAGAGATTACTGAGGATCAGAGATCCAGCCATTCGAGGAGTGACACTTGAGTTCTTGACCTCGTTCGAGTTTGACAGATCATACAAAGACTTCTCTACTCCTGACGCAATTCAGTTCAGGGTATTAGGACAGCATTTTAACCTCAGCGTGACCCAATTTTTGATCCACATGGGGTTATATGATGAGGCCTATACACAGACAGATGAGTATGAGGGTCTTTCTACCGACTACCCAGGTAGTCTTACTCCGCAGAGGGCCTACAGGGATTTGTGCGAAGAGGGCCGGTATGAGCCGGGAGTCTCGAAGGCCACGTGCTTATCCCGCCCGGCCTATAGATACATACATGCTATTCTGAGTAGATCAGTGAGTGGCCGGGTGATAGCACTGGAGTTCTGAGCCTGCAGGAGCTTCTCTATCTATACTCTATGGCTCAGAGGGTACCACTCCACCTAGGGCACATCCTAACAGAGTATTTGCGCCATCAGGGCCAGTACCCTAGGGTGGGAGTGATCTACGCAGGACCCTACATTTCGAGACTTCTGATTGGGACGAGTCTTAGAGACGGAGTGCGAGGGGCAAAAAAGACTAGTGTACCAGCTCCTCTGGGCACAGATACACTGAGGATGATGGGGTTGATCCGCAGAGCAGGATCGGGGACATATATATGGATCATTCCCCAGACAGATCAGGCCGAGGGGTCCCAGGCAGCATTGGAGCCACCACCAGAGCAGACAGAGACAGAGGCACCACCCACAGCGCCGGAGCCACCTCTAGTGCATATTTTCTCCCTTTCTCGAGGCCAGGACAGGTTTGAGCGCCTCGAGAGTGCTGTGGGTGTTATGCAGACGGAGCTGGCCGAGATGAGGGCCGTACAGGCAGCAGAGTTTGCAGAGTTGAGGACCACTCAGGCATCGCAGTTCGCTCAATTATCGGCACAGCTTGCCACGGTTATACAAATGTTCGAGCGATCTATGGTACGACCCCGACGGGTCCCTTCACCGACTCCACCTCCATCTCCAACACCATCAGATCCACCAGCACCAGCACCAGCACCAGCACCAGAGGACCCACAGCAGGACACCGACGCTGAGGCGTCATAGTTTTATTTTAGTTTATTTCACTTCTGTTGCACTTTACATTTTTCTGTTGGACTTGTAGTACCCAGAAAGGACTCTCCTTCTGGGTTTGCTTTTAGCTTTCGTTTATTTTATTCTGTCTCGAGTTGTATCTCATTATCATATCTTTATATACTCGAGCTTTGTTTTGGTTTTTCTTGAGCTATACTGAATCCTTGCGTATGTGTGCAGATGGTCTTAGATGGAAGGAATTTGAGGAATAGTCATAGGCACGGTCATGGGACCGTATATGCTCCACAAAAACATTGAGACTCAACCCTCAATGAACCTAGCTCCATCAAACGTAACACTTGGAGTTCAGGGGAGTAATGTTTCAATTGTCTACTTCCACCCTAATTGTTGTTCATTGCTTTATTTTTATTGTGCTTGCATGCGTACATTGGGGACAATGTACATCTTAAGTGTGGGGGGGGGGGGGGGGGGGATTCACATTGCACACACCTTTACTTGCACGTTCAATTGCTCACGCTCAGGTAGCCTATGGCGGTTCACCTTAGTTGCAACGTTTGTATTCTTAGAGTCTAGGAGAATTTTTAAACATTGTATCCTATCATGCTCTAGTTTTTACTTGAATTTTTAGGGAATTTTTGCTCGATTACACCTTATTGCACTACTCACTCTTGAAATCTTTTGGAAACTCGACCTTGAAAATTTTAAGGATAAGTTTATCATCGTTCTTAGTTTTACTTTGGAAAATGCATATATATAAAATAAAAAAATAAAAAAAAATATGAAAAAGAAAAGAAAGAGAAAAATATAAGTTTGTGAATAGTTGCTTTGTTTCATGTATGCATTTGGGGTGGAAAGAGCTACCACTTATGAAGTATGTAACTACTCTCATAAGTCAGATACAAGTTATACCCTAATGAGAGAAAGAGCTATCTCATGGGATGCGTGAAAGCTACTACCCCGGTAGAAAAAGCTACTTCCTCGAAAGTGTGAAAGCCACCTTCGGCGGCCTCCTAGGAAAGGGCTACCTTCAAGGATGTGTGAAGCTACTACTTCCTTTTCTCTTTAGTTTTGGTTTTTGTATATAAATAAGTCCTTTCTAACAAAAGTTTGAGGAGTACTTGTTGGTTCTCTTGAGTGAATTCACACACACTTACACGTCTTAGAGTTGTTATCCTTTTTGATTCATGATTTTAGCTAGAGTAATGATAACCTTATGCAACGTTTTGATTTCCCCTTACTTGTAGAATGCTTCCTTTGCATATTTTTGGTGAACCTAAAGCCAAGCACTTTCAATTATTCTTCCCAAGTATTTTCACGTTTTATTTTTGCTTGAGGACAAGCAAAAGCTTAAGTGTGGGGGGATTTGTTAAGTGCTTGTGTTATAGTGACGCGAAGCGTTATTATCTTACTATGAGCATCTCTTTTATCAGATTTTATCACTAAATAGTGTGCATTTGTGTATTCTTGTACGTTGTAGGTTTGTGGAGCCAAGTTGGAAAAGAAAAACAAAGTTAGGTCGTGTTCGCCGTTGTTGGTAGGTTTTCGGACCAAGCAAGGAACAAGGCACGAACTTGGACTTGTGAGTGTCTGCCAACCTCCTTTGGAGGCGCACAAAGGCAGTCACATTCACAACAAGTCTAACTCGTGTAGCCTAGGAGAACTTCACCAAGAAGGAGACTTGAAGCAATCAGCACGATCTACCATTGATTGTGTGCCAAATTCAATGGCCTCGAAGAAGAACAACATATTCGTGAGCGTTTCGGCAAGTTACTTTGCATTTTCTACCGAAGATCAAGTTTCCAGAGAATTCACACGGGCGTGTGGAATTACCACACGGCCGTGAGAATCATTTTCCAGCAAGCCAGAGACTTCACACGGGCATGTGGAAATTCCACACGGCCATATGAAGTAATTTTTAAGGAAGACAGAAACTTCACACGGGCGTGTTGAAATTCCACACGGCCGTATGAAGCCCCGATAAGTTCAAATTTAAAGCCGCACTCAGCCTATTTAAAGCCCGATGGGGAGAATTTTTGAGAATCTTTGGACCTAGCTCTCTCTCCAACTTCGAGAGGGTGCGGCTAGGGTTTCGGAGAGGACTTTGTGGAGGATTGGAGCACGCCAACGGCATCATCATCGACGTCCGACGGCAGCACCAGACCACGACCACATCACACGCGAGGGGGTTTTCATTGATGTTCTTATTTTGCAATTTATTTTACACTTTGATGAACATGTATAGCTCCATGAGGAGCTAAACCCCTCGTGGGTATTCGGACTTGTAAAACCCTAGGATCATTATGTTTCTATGACATTGTTATTACGTTTTTCCAATATTGATGAATAAATTCGAGTTTCAGTTTTAATTATCTTTTGCTATTGTTCTTCCTTAGCCGTGACACTAGGGTTGAGAACAATCTAGGTTATTTTTTGGAGGTGTGACAACTCCTATAGGATTAGACTACTTAAGACTGAACAGGGTTGAGAGGGAGAGTTGTGAGGTAGCAGTGTACCCCTTTCCCTTCCGGTGTGATTTCTCCCTACCTCCGTTTCCTTGGTTAATTAGCGGTCAAGATAGAGTTTTAGGGCTCAATCTAGACTAGGGTTCTTCCACCTGGACCAAAGGGTTAAAACTATATAGAGGAATAGGTTTTATCACTAGGAATCCATAGAGCTTAAAGCAATCCCAAGTAGTGTTAGGATTAGGAAGATAGACTCCCCTGGGGCTTAGTTGACAGGTCACAAGAGTTAAGGGTCATAGTGAATCCTAATACCGGGACATAATGTTGGGGTTAGTCACGGTTGACCTTAAGTTTTGGGACTGTGAGTTTAAGGATATCCTCGACTCAATTAACATCAATAGGAAAGTATAATAGCATAGTCTTGCACTAGAAGCATAAGTCCTAGAGGTAGCTTGTCCGGATATCCTATCTCACCCATTGCTAGTCTTTCTCTTTTAACTTCTACTTGCTTTTCTTCTGTCTTCCATCTCTCTATTTACTTTCTTGTCGTTTATTTTAATTGTTTCCATAAACTCACTCATCACTCCGATTATTTCTTTTCGTACACCGCATAACTAAATAGTAAATTCTTGTGTTCTAAATCCCTATTCCCTGTGGATTCGACTACCCACTCACCAGGGTAATTTTACTACTTCGACAAGGCCTTGCACTTGCGGTACACAAGCAAAAGGGCGTGTCAGAGACAAGGCCTCAACCAATGGGATGTTGATATGGAGTTGCTTGAATATGTTCAAAAATTTTTTAAACTGTGCATCATCCTTGTCATTTTTCAGTCTTGATGGGTAAGGCACATCGGGCTTGTAGTCATTTCCCTTCGGAAGGGTACCTTCCTTATGCTTGCTTTTATTCTCTTCACTAGCATCCTTGCTCAAAACAGGGTCTTCCTGGACGGTTACCCTACCAATGGAGCCACTTGGGCTTCTCTCGGCCCTTGCCTCCAGCTGTTTCACACATCTCAACGTGACAGCCTTCAAGTGTTCCCTCGGGTTGCTTTCAGTGTTGCTTGGTAGAATACCTGAGAGCCGATCAGATTGTGCTCGGGCAAGCTGCCCAACCTGGTTCTCAAGGGATTGAATAGAGGCTTGAACATTTCTCAATACAGTACCGAACTCATTTACCTTTTTTTTCTACCCCCTGAAACCTTGCTTCAATATTGATCATGAATTTTGCCAACACATCCTCGGTGGTGTATTTTCTTTCTTGTTGTTGAGGTGCTTGGTATTGGTTTGCTTGAGGTGGCGGGGGTCTCTGCTGTGCTTGCCCTTGGCCCCATGACATGTTTGGGTGGTTCCTCCACCCCTGATTGTAGGTGTTGCCAAATTGGTTTCCTGGTCTTCTAGGGCCTCCTCTAACATAGTCCACACTCTCCACAGGTAACGGCGGGGCAATGAATATAGGGCATTGAGATGTTGCATTCCCCGCACCACAAGTATCACATGACATCACTGCCTTAGGAGTGGAACTAGACCCAAGCATCAACTGTTCAACCTTCTGTGCCAAGGAACTAACTAATGCGTTGTTGTCTGAGAGATTCTTCATCAAGGCCTAGACCTTAGCAGTTAATGCCGTATTCTCATTCACCTCAAATAAGCCTGCAGCCTTTGGTGCTTTCTGTCGAGTGCTCCAATGGCACTCATTACTTGCCATGTTTTTAATTAGGGCTTCAGCTTCTTCGGGCAGCTTGTTGCTAAGGGATCCACCTGTTGCAGCGTCAATCAATTGCCTAGTAGAGTAATTTAGGCCATTGTAGAACATCTGTACTCTCATCCAAGATTGGAATCCATGGTGAGGACACTTGCGCAACAAATCCTTGAACCTCTCGTGAGCCTCAAAAAGTGTTTCTGAGTCTCCCTGCCGAAAGGATGATATCTCTTGTCTCAATCTCGTGGCCTTACTTGGCTGAAAATATCTAGCAAGGAATTTCTCTACCATGTCCTTCCACGTGGTGATAGATCCGGGAGCCAAAGATGTTAGCCATCGGTATGCTGCTCCCCTTAGACTAAACGGAAATAATCTTAGCCTAATAATAGCATCATATGACACCGAGTTGATTTTGAAAGTTGAACAAATTTGCAGAAAGCGGGACAAGTGAGCATGTGGGTCTTCATCAGCTAACCCGTCAAACTGTACTGAATTTTGTATCATTCCAATTGTGCTCGACTTAATTTTGAAATTATTAGGCGGGACAGCAGGCGCTTGCACACTAAATTCTTCACCAGTGAATTGTGGCCTTTCATAATCCGACAAAGTCCTCCTAGGTTCGGCCATTACGGATGGTTCACTAGATTCAACCCGAATTTCTTGTTGCCTTGAACTTTCCACTACTTCTCTCAACCTTTGATGCAAAGTTCGTTCAATTTCGTCATCGGGCTCAAACAAATTAGCTTGACTCGCTCTTGTCATAAGATGGGTACCTCGCAAAAATTAGAGTTAAGGATTAGAAACCAAATAGAAAAAAAAAGAAAATAAAATACAAATAAAGGAATGATGGAATATATACAAAGATGGTGAAAATGAAACAAGGAAATGGTCAAATCAACATGCTCAAAGTTTTCCGAGTATTTCTCGTGGGTCCCCGGCAGCGGCGCCAAAAACCTGATAGCGCTAAGCTATACCCGCAAGTGCACTGATTGTCAAGTAATACCCTGTGCGTGACACAGGGGTCGTATTCCCTAGGGCCCGAGAAGCTACCCTTACTTCCCTTTTACAATGTTGTTCAACCGAAACAATTTTAAGAGAGAGAATAAAATGTAAATAAACTAAACAAATAAGTAACCAATGCAAACATACGAGGACAAGATACGGGATAAATTAGGGCTAAGAGTGGTCACGGATGAGGATTCCCTTAGGGGCTACTAAAGTGAGTAGGATGCTTGAACTAACATGCAAGTTGCTAATTGGACCGAGAAAACCCTAGATTAGGCCAACCCGATGGTCACGACAATTGACCCCTAATCCGGTACGGGTATTGGATACGGTACATCTACCACCCAAGATTACCCCTACGATTGCAATGGGTGAAGTGATTTTCTCAAACTAGAGTTAAGATACAAAAGAGTATTTAACCCTAGGAGTGGAGCGGTGCAAATACACGATGGTCACGGCGTATTTATACGTATTTCCCTTCTAAGTTTGGTGAGTCTAACACTAGGGCAATGGTCATGCAACCTAGCATTTCCTAAGTCTTTTGATACATAGAGTTCTCACACATACCAAGCATGTAAAAACACCAAACAATGGATCACAAACAAGCCACAAACATAAATTAGAACAAAACATCCAAAACATCACAAGTTCACCCCCAAGGTTCACCTACATCCGGTGACCTTGGGGTTTAGTTGCTCATGTTCACTAAATACAACAAGAAATACATGAAAAAACCAACAAAAGCATGAGAAGAACTCCCTCAAAGAATGAAGGCTAGAGAAGTTCCGAAGACGCCACTTAAAGGGGTGGCTTCCCTAGTCTTCAACCTCCAAATGTAAGCTCTAGATCATGGATCCTTCCCAAAATCTTGCTCTCCTCACCAAATTCTCCACGAAGTTGCCCTCCAAAAGCTCCTTCTTCCTCAGATCAAAGGTGGTGGTGAGAGGCTCCAAGAAGAAAACCCAAGATGTCTTCAAAGAAACCCTCCAAATCCCATAAAAGTGTAAGTTCGTGCCTCTTCACGGGTGAGCTCATGGTCCATATATGGCCCGTGAGGTAGCCTGTAATGTGGGACGAAAGAATCGGCAAAGTTGCGAAGTTGCTACAGTATTGCTACAGTGCGGGACCCTAAAACGACGATTTCGGTGTTGATTTCTTCTCAAATCACGTCATTGAGGTCGCCAAAGCATCTTTCGCACCTGAAACACGAAATAACCCAATTTAGACCACCATAGGGCATCGATTCATTAACAAAATACGGAAAGCAAGCCCAAGAATACATATAAAATACGTACATTTAGACGTTTATCATATAGCTACATGAGGAGCTAAACCCCTCGTGGGTATTCGGATTTGTAAAACCCTAGGATTATTATGTTTCTATGACATTGCTATTATGTTTTTCCATTATTGATGAATAAATTCGAGTTTCAATTTTAATTATCTTTTGCTATTGTTTTCCTTTAGCCGTGAGACTAGGGTTGAGAGCAATCTAGGTTACCCTTTGGAGGTGTGACAACTCCTATAGCGTTAGACTACTGATAAGTGCTCGTGTTATAGTAATGCGAAGTGTTATTATCTTGCAATGAGCATTGATTTAATCAGATTTCATCACTAAAAAGTGTGCAATTGTTTACTTTTGTGCATTGTAGGGTTGTGAAGATAAAATGAAGGAAAGGAACGAAGTTAGATCGTGTTTGCCATTGTTGGGAAGATTTTCGGACTAAGCAAGGAATGAGGCATGAGCATAGACTTGTGAGTGTGTGCCAACCTCCTTTGGAGGGGCACAAAGGCAGTCACATTCACAATAAGTCTAGTTCATGCTAACAATGAAGACTTCACCAATTAGGAGACTCGAAGCAATCGGCACGATCTACCGTTGATTGCGTGCCCAATTCAACGGCCTCGATGAAGAACGACGAATTCGGGAGCGTTACGGCACAGTTATTGTAGCAAAAAACACTGTAGCACAAGACAGTGTGAAATCCAGCAAAAACAATGTAGCAAGTTACTGTTTACTGTCGGCCGAAATTCAGCATTCCAGAAATTTCACACAAGCGTGTGGAAATTCCACACGGCCGTGTGAAATCTCGATTTCAGCAATTTTAAAGCCGCGACTCAATATTATAAAAACCCGATTTGGAGACTTTTTGAGGGATCTTTTGACCTATCTTTCTCCCCAACTTCTAGAGTGCGGCTAGGGTTTTGGAGAGGACTTCATGGAGGTTTAGAGCGCGTTTTTGGCATCATCACCGACGTCCGGCGACTGCACAAGACCACGGCCACACCATACGCAAGGGTGTTTTCATCGATGTCTTTATTTTGTGCTTTCTTATATACTTTGATGAACATGTATAGCTCCATGAGGAGGTAAACCCCTTGTGGGTATTCAGACTTGTAAACTCTAGGGTTATTATGTTTCTTTGACATTGTTATTATGCTTTTCCATTATCGATGAATAAGAATTGAGTTTCAATCTTGATTTTATCTTGCTATTGTTTTCCCTTAGATGTGACACTAGGGTTGAGAACAATCTAGGTATTCCTTGGGAGGTGTGACAACTCCTATAGGATTAGACTCTTTAAGATTGAAGAGGGTTGAGAGGGAGAGTTGTGAGGTAGCGATGTACCCCTTCCCCTCCGGTGTGATTTCTCCCTACCTCTGTTTCCTTGATTTATTAGCGGTCGAGATAGAGTGAAGTGCTAGGTAGATATACTCCCCTGGAGCTTAGTTACGCGAGTAACAGAGTGAAGGGTTGAAGTGAATCCTACGCACTGGGGCTTAATCGAGACTAGGGTTCTTCCTCCTGGACCAAAGGGTTAGAACTACACATAGGAACATGTTTTACCACTAGGAGTCCCTAGAACTTAATGCAATTCCATGTAGTGTGAGGTTTAGGTAGATGTACTCCCCTGGGGCTTAATCATGCGAGCGATAGAGTGAAGGGTCGATGTGAATCCTAATACCGGGGCATAATGTTGGGGTTAGTCACGGTTGTCCTTAGGTTTGGGACCGTGAGTCTGAGGATTTTCTCAACTCAATTGGCATCAATAGGAGAGTATAATAGCATAGTCTTGCACTAGAAGCATAGATCCTAGAGGTAGCTTGTCCGGATACCCCGCTTCATTCATTGTTAAATCCTCTCTATTCTCCTTTACTTGCACTTTCTCATCTTCCATCTTTCTATTTAATTTCTCATCTTTTAGTATAATTGTTTCCATAATTCACTCATCGAATCAATTGATCACTTTTCCGTACTTCGCATAGTTTTAATAGTGAAATCTCATATTATAGCTCCCTATTCCCTGTGGATTCGACTACCCTCTCACCGGGGTAACTTTTATTACTTCGACAAACCCGTGCACTTTCGGGCCGCCTGTCAACTACTTAGGATTGAAGATGGTTGAGAGGGTAAGTCGTGAGGTAGCGAAGCGTCCCCTTTCCCCTCCAGTGTGATTTCTTCCTACCTCCGTTTTCCTTGATTTATTAGCGGTCGAGATGAGGCATCGTAGTTCGGGGCTTAATCTAGACTAGGGTTCTTTCACCTAGACCAAAGGGTTAGAACTACATGTAGGAATAGGTTTTATCACTAGGAATCCCTAGAGCTTAAAGCAATCCCATGTAGTGTTAGGCTTAGGTAGATAGACTCCCCTGGGGCTTAGTTGCGCGAGCAACAGAGTGAAGGGTTGACATGAATCCTAATGCCGGGACATAGTGTTGGGGTTAGTTACGGTTGACCTTAGGTTTGGGACCGTGAGTTTAAGGATTTCCTCGACTCAATTAGCATCAATAGGAAAGTATAATGGCATAGTCTTGCACTAGAAACATAAGTCATAGAGGTAGCTTGTCCGGATACCCTATTTAATCTATTACTAGTCTTTCTCTAATTCACTTCTACTTGCACTTTCTTGTCTTCCATCTCTCTATTTAATTTCTTGTCTTTTATCCTCATTGCTTCCATAATTCACTCACCAATCTTATTATCACTATTCGTACACCACACAACTAAATAGCGAAATCTTGTGTTTTAAATCCCTATTCCCTGTGGATTCGACTACCCACTCACTAGGGTAATTTTATTACTTCGACAAGCCCGTGCACTTGCGGGATACACGTAAGAGGTCGTGTCAAGAATCATCTAAGTTATCCTTTGGAGGTTTGACAACTCCTATATGATTAAACTACTCCAGATTGAAGAGGGCCGAGAAGGTGAGTCGTGACGCAGCGAAACGTCCCCTTTCCCCTCCGGTGTTATTTCCCTACCTCCACGTTCCAAGAGTTCTATGCGGTCAAAATAGAGCGAAGTGCTAGGAGATGAACTCCCCTGGGGCTTAGTCGTGCGAGCGACGGAGTGAAGGGTTGTAGTGAATCCTAGTGCTGTGGCTTAATTGAGACTAGGGTTCTTTTACCTGGACCAAAGGGTTAAAGGTTAAAACTACACTTAGAAACAGGGCTAATCACTTGGAATCCCTAGAACGTAAGGCAATCCCACGTAGTGTGAGGCTTTGGAAGATGGACTTCCCTAGGATTTAGTTGACAGGTCAACGAGAGTTAAGGGTCATAGTGAAACCTAATGCCGGGGTATAATGTGGGGTTAGTCACGGTTGACCTTAGGTTTGGGACCTTGTGCCCTAGGATGTTCACGACTCATTAAGCATCAATAGGAGGATATAATACGTTGTCTTGCACTAGAACATTAATCCTAGGGGTAGCTTGTCCGGGTACCCTATTTCATTCTTGATTGTTTCCCTCTCTTACTTTTGCTTGCACTCTCTTATCTTTCATATTTCTCTTTATTTTCTTATTGCTTCCGATTATTCTCTCACACATACATATTGATTCTTGCTCTTGCTTTCCATATTTCGCATTAGTTAGATAGTAATTGCTTGTATCTACAATCCCTACTCCCTATGGATTCGATTACCCTTTCACCGGGGTACTATTATTACTGTAACAACCCGTGCACTTTCGGGCCGCTATCAATATCGTAGGGGTATCATCCGGATAGAGGAACCCGTACTAGATTAGGCTACACCACGGAGGTTTCAGGGTAGTCGATATCCGAGTCTAGCGGACCAAAACCAAACCAACCTTATCTTTTAGTTGTTATTGCCATCTGTACTTAGTCTTTCCTTGGGGAATCCTCACCCTAGGCCTTCCTTAACATTTGGTTTCTTCATCTGATATTCTTGTTTGGATCGAGTTGCTAGCTTGTTTTCATTTTCTTATTTATTTTATTTTATTTAGTTGTAATACTTACAAATAACCTTGTTTCGATCGACTAGACAGTGACCCCCAAAAGGAAGTAATAGTAGATCTCGGGGCCCTTGCGAATACGACCCTCTCGTGCTCGTAAGAGAGGTTATTACTTAACAACCCGTGCACTTGCGGCCGGGGAGTCGCGTGCTAGCTCTATAGCTTGCCGCGCGCTTGTCCATCAGGCATCCACATGGCGGTGTGGAATTTCCACACGCCCGTGTCAATTTTCTGGAATTTTGATTTTTGACGCGCTGTGAACAATAACTGCTACAGTGCTTTACTATAGCATTCACGGCAAACTTGCTCTCGACTTCATTTTCTTCATTGAGGCAGCTAGGTTGGACACACAACCACGCAGTTGATCATGTCGTTTCTTCTTTTCTCCTCATTGACGAAGTTTTTTAATGTTACACGAATTAGACTTTATAAGTGTGACTACCTTCGTGCCCCTCTAAATTAGAATAATTTGAGCACATTGGAGGTTGGCACATACCCACAAATCTATCACCCATGCCTTGATCCTTGCTTGGTTCAAGAAACTCCTCAATAATCCCAGACATGACCTAATTTTGCTCCTTTCTCTTGCATTCTTCTCCATAATCCTACATGCACAAAAAAGACAAATACACACGAATTAATGATAAACCCGAGAAAAGTAATTCTCAATGTAAGAAAAGAATATTTTGTATTAATTATACCTGAGCACTTATCAATTGCTCCATGGAGGGCTAAACCCTTTTGTGTACTTTGACATGTAAACCCTAGGTTTTGTTTCATTGTTTCATTGACTATCACTCTATTTCCTTAATTGAGTTTTTAATTGAGTTTCAATCTTGTTCTCATTTGTATAATTTTCCCTTAAAGTGACACTAGGGTTGAGAATACATCTAATCATTATTGTGAATGAGTGACATTTCATTAGGATTAGATTCAGTAAGGTTGAAAAAGATTGAGAGGGTGAGTCAAGAGGTAGTGAAATGTCCCCTTTCCCTTCTAGCATGATTTACGCTATCTCCATATTCCACGAGTTCTTTGCAATCATAATTGAGTTAAGTGTTGATAGACTTTCTCTGCTAAGCTTTGTTGTGCAGGCGCAATAGAAAGAAACGTCGAGTAGTCCCTTCCGCTGAAGCTTGGTTATAATTAGGGATCCTTCATCTAGACCAAGTGGTCGAATCTATATTCAGGAATAAGGTTTGTCACTTGGAGTCCTTAGAACCCCAAACAGCCATACGCGGTGTGAGGTGTTGAGAGTTTTCCTTTTTGTTGGAATGCACTTCTAGGTCTAGTCACGGTTGACCTTAGGTGAGGGACCGTGTGTTTTCAGATTTCCCCAACTTATTAAAGCTCAATAAAGGAACTTAGTTTTAGTCTTGCACTTGAAATAGGAACAACCTAGGGAGAACATTATCCAGGTGCCATAATTTCTCATTAATTGATCTTTTTCACACTTGTATTTGCTTCATCTACTTGCATCTGTTATTTCTTAGTATTTTGATCATATTCCTCAAATTGATTGTCATTTAGCTTAATTTGCAATACTACTTGTTCCTTGAGCTTATTCCCTCTGGATTCGACTACCCACCCTGTTTGGTACTTTATTACATCCCATGTACTTGCGGTACACACATGCAAGCGGTGTGTCAATTTTCCTTGGGTATGGCTATGCACTACTCAGTCTCACTAATCAAGTGGCTGGTGATATTCAATCTCTCTATAAAGAGGGATAATCCCTTCACTTCACTCATGTCTCTTAGTGTGAACTGTGACATGCCCAAACATACCCGTACTTGCCATTCAATTATGAATGATGTTAGGCGTAAGTCAAAGAATGTAAGGATTCATCCAAGGATTTATGTACAAGAATTGCTTGAGAAAAATACTTATGATGTTACAACCATGTAGTGTTCTCAAGACCATATCATTCCAAGTACACTATTCCCTAACATGTATCTATCTCCTTTTATTGATATCCCATATCCTATGATCCGTAAAACAAGGTCATCTCATGAAAGACATATGATAAGTGCTCGTGTTATAGTAATGCGGAGCGTTATTAGTCTTGATGAGGGCGTTTATGGGCTACTCTCTTTGTCCTAGGTGCCATACCTGTAAGAAAACATAAAATAAATCAGTTCAGCATGATTTCTATGAGTGCAGGGGAAAACCTACGTTCAAAAGTGTGAAAATAGCAAAACTAAGTGTGTTCCCAGCCCACGTGGGCGCGTGTTTGCATGGCAGAAAACCCACGCGACCATGTAGATCAGCCATGCGGTCGCGTGGGTGCTTGGTTGGAACCCTCGGCAGGCCACGCGGTCGCGTGGTCGCAGACAGAGGGCATGACTCTCTGCCGAGGGCCACGCGACCGCGTGAACCCAGCCACGCGATCGCGTGGCTGGCTGCCCGTGGCTAGCGCCAGGCCACGCGGTTGCGTGCGCTGGTCCACGCGACCGCGTGGACTATTGGCCGGCCCACGCGGCCGCGTGGTTCGGTCACGCGTGCGCGTGGGAGGTCATCCGTGGCCAAATGCCATGGATGACCTCCAACAACCCTCTCCAACTTAAATCTAAGTTCTCTAAGTGTTTTCACAACATTAACCATGAAAAATAAAGTCTAAGAAATTAGAGAACACCATGGAAATGAAAATTGGAAACTAGGGCAAGAATGGTAGGGCAGAAGCCTTACCAATGCGAATCAATATATGAAACTTGATGCAAATGCCGGCAAAACCTTTTTGAATCCCCAAAGAGTTGAAGAAAAATGAGTTTGAGACCTTATGGATGAGAAATTTGGAGAGGGGAAGTTGAGGAAATGAAGGGCTTAAGGTCAAGGATGATGAATAATAACCCTTCAAGTCATTATATAAGCCACATGGGGGTGTGGAAATCCCACACCCCCGCGTGGGTACTGTACACGGTCGCGTGAGAATTTCACGCGACCACGTGAACTGCAAAATTTCTGCAGACAGTCCACGTGGCTCTCCAAACTTCAAAATTAGCCCATTTCTTCAATAATTATCATGAATTAAAACCCGAAACATGCCCAATATGTGTGGAAAACACTTCTAATCACCAAAAAATTGTTCATGAAAACTCAGCACCATGAAAAAAATTCATCAAAACGCACACTCATGAATTTATTACTGCAGAATTAAAAACTAAACTAGAAAACAAGTAAAAACTTGGGTTGCCTCCCAAGGAGCGCTTGTTTAACGTCACTAAGCTTGATGTACCTGTTTTTACCTCATGGTGGCTCATGTAAATGGAGAATTTCCTTCTTTGCAACCTGCACTCATGAGGGACAGAATTGTTTCATGTTTAAGGATAATTGCTTAAATATGTTACCAATTGAGGAAGTATAACTCTCTTCTTTTGTGTGCTTGTCTCCAACTGCACATGACCGCTTCCTATGATGATGCCTCGCTCTCTTGACACGATGGAAAATCTGTTTAAATAGCCCTCCTTCCGATTGATCTTTGAAAAAGCATGGTGCTTGAATATGAAGTTTCTCTTCCTCAATAACCGGCCATTCTTCATATGGGTCCGGGTGTGCCATTTCCTGCAGATACTCATTAGAAATCTCATAATTAACATCTAAAAAATAACATGAATCATCAAAGTCTAAAGAATGTTTCATTGCTTTGGCGAGGCGGTATGTGATCTTTTCTTCTCCAACTCGAAGTGTCATCTCGCCTCCATCCATCTCGATGAGCGCCTTGGAGGTTCGTAGAAATGGTCTTCCCAAAATTAATGGAATCTCCACGTCTTCATCCACATCGAGCACCACGAAATCTGCAGGAAAAATATATTTGTCAACCTTTACCAAAACATCTTCAATTATACCTCTAGGATGACGAATAGAACGATCGGCTAATTGTAACGTCATGCAGGTTAGCCTTGGCTCTCCCATCCCCAATCTTTGAAACAAAGTGTATGGCATGACGTTAATACTAGCCCCCGAATCGGCCAAAGCTTTTTTTCGCCCAAACCTCTGATCATACATGGTATGATGAAACTTCCTGGATCTTTCATCTTGTTCAGCAAATTCTTTTGAAGCAATGCCGAGCAATTTCCTTCTAAGACCACAGCCACACTCTCTTCCATTTTTCTCTTGTTGGTCAAGAGATCCTTTAAGAATTTTGCATACCTACGCATTTGCGACAATGCCTCAACAAAAGGTATATTGATGTGTAGTTGCTTAAATAGATCCAAAAATTTTCTGTTTTGTTCATCAGTTTGATCTTTCTTCAAACGCACCGGATAAGGAATTCTTGGGGTAAATGATGGGATGGTATAGCTGCCCCCTTCTCCTTGTCATGCACCTTACTCATCGGCTTTTCTTGAGGATTTTCAGCTGTCTTCCCAGTGGGGGTTAACTCGTGAGGAATTTCAGAATTCTTCTCAGCAGTGAGCTTTTCTTGGAGCTCCCGACCACTCCTCAAAGTGATCGCCTTTACATGCTCTCTTGGATTGGTCTCGATGTTACTTGGCAAGCTTCCTTCAGGTCTCTTCGCTAATGACTTCGCTATTTGTCCTACTTGATTCTCCAAATTATGTAACGAAATGGTGTGATTTCGGAGTGTTGCCTCAATATTCTGAAATCTTGTGTCGGTTGATTGAATGAACTTTGACAAAACCTTCTCTAATTCTCAAACTCTCTCTGGAATCGGAGGTGGTTGCTGAAATCCTGGTGGGGCAGTAGGCCTTTGCTGCCCTTGATTACTCCATGAGAGATTGGGATGGTTTCTCCACCCTTGGTTGTAAGTGTTGCTAAAAGGATTGCCTTGTCCTCTACCCGAATTCCCCACAAAATCAACTTGTTCAATAGGGGCTGAAGTAGTAATTGAGATAGGACAATCAGTTGGCATATGTGAACCCCCACAACCATCGCAACTAGTAACTGTGGCAACTCTTGAAGAAGTTAAAGTGTCCAATTTCTTGCTCATAGCCTCAACTTGGGCTGCCAATGACGTAACTGCATCAATTTTGTGAATCCCGGCCACTTTCTTCTTCTCTCTTGCATTCCATTGATAACTATTGAGTGCCATCTCTTCAATTAGTTGCCGTGCCTCATCCGGAGTCTTGTTTCCCAATGTTTCTCCCACGGCGGCATCATGTAACTGTTTGGTGCCCGGGTTCAACCCATTATAAAATGTGTGAATAATCATTCATTCGGGGAACCCGTGTTGAGGACACTTCTGCAAGAGGTCCTTAAATCGCTCCCATGTTTCAAACAATGATTCTAACTCAATCTGAACATAAGAGGATATCTCATTTCAAAGCTTTGCCGATTTCCCTGGTGGAAAGTATCTTGCATGGAAAGCTTCGACCATCTCATTCCATGTTGTGATGGAAGCTCTTGGCAAAGAATGGAGCCACTGTTTGTCTTTTCCTTTTAATGAGAACGGAAAAGCCCTCAAGCGAATTGCATCATCCGAAACCCCATTGATTTTCAGCATGTCACACACTTCAAGGAAACTCTCGATATGACTGTTCGGATCTTCATCCGTGAATCCATTGAACTGTGCGGACTGTTGAAGCATTTGAATGAAACCCGGCTTCAACTCAAAATTCTGGGCTGCGACTGGTGGCCTAACAATGCTTGATTGCAAACCACGAATCGTAGGACGAGCAAAATCTGAAAGTGTTCTCTGCTGCCCTGCTTGTTCTGCCATATTTTCAGATTCTTCGATTTCTATTTCTGTAGGAAAATTCTGTGCCACTGCAGATTCTTTGCCTTTTCTCCGCAATCTACGCTCAATTTCAGGATCTTCTCCAATGAATGTCGAAGGATTTCCTCGGGTCATAACCTGTAGAAAGAATGAAGAAAAGAAATAATGAGAATGATGAAAGAACGAAATATGGAATAGAAAAGAAATAAAAAGATGAATGACTAAAGTAACCAAGTCCTAGCGTTCCTAATATCCCATTCCCCGGCAACGGCGCCAAAAACTTGACACACCCTTTGCGTGTGTGTACCGCAAGTGCACGGGTTGTCGAAGTAATAATTACCCTGGTGAGTAGGGTAGTCGAATCCACAGGGAATGGAAGTACTAGTAATGACTAATTCTCAATTATCTAGTCGAATCAATAATATGAAGCAATGGATGTAATACGTAAAATAAGAAAATAACAAGCAGACAAGTAAAAGAAAAGGTAAAGGAGATCTATATCAATGAAGATGAGATACCCGGGCAATGCTCTCCCTAGGCTCTATCATGAAGTGCAAGACTAACTAAATGCTTCTAACCGAGTTCTATGAGTCGAGGTAATCCAAGAATAATCGGTCCCTGCCTCCAGGCCACCGATACTAGTCCCCTACAAGGTCCCGGCGGAGAAATCGCTCAATCTCAACACCTCACACCCCATATGACCGCAATGAGTTCTAGGGATACCTAAGAGTGAAACCGATTCCTAAAATTAAATCTAACCCTACTTCTAGGTGGAAGATCCCTAACCCCCTACAAAGGTCCCGGCGGATAAATCTATCAATCTCACACCTCACACCCCATATGGTTGCATAAAACTTAGGCAATACGGAGATATGAAACACTCAATCGGAAGGGAAAGGGGACACTCCTCTATCTCAAGACTCACCCTCTCAACCCTCTTTAACCTTGTATGTTCTAATCCCTAATGGAGACCTCTCTCTCACCAAGGAAACAAATCAAACATACCAAACAACCATGCGAATCAATAAGGCATGCAAGCAATGATTAAACAAGATTAAAACTCAAATAAACTCGGACTTAAAAGAAAGCATAAAGAAAGTCAATACATGAATCGAAACCTAGGGTTCACATGCCCAAGTATCTACTAGGGTTTAGCCCTCCATGGGACTTATTACAAAGCAAAAGATAATGAAGTAAAAAAACAATGCAATCCATGAAAGTAAACCCCCTCGAATTCGTGATGATGGCCTTGATGAATCGTTCAATGTCTCGAAGGAACCTTCTCCGAAGCTAGGTCGCCAATGGCTCCCTGATGCTATCTCGTCAAAAGATCTATCGAAGTTGGTGATGAACGACTCCCAATATCGCCAAAGACCTCGTCCTTGAAACCCTAGCCGCTCTTGCCTTCAAACGTGCGCAAAAAGTCCTTTCAAAATCCGCAAATCGGAGTATTTATAAATCCAAAAACGTGCCAGTCACGTGTCTTCACGTGACCACGTGAGATCCCACGCGGTCGCGTAGGCTGCAGAATTCCCACGCGGTCGTGTGGGATTTTGACGCGGTCGCGTGAACAGTGATTTCTTCTACAGTGCTGCTACAGTGAAATGGACAGTGTTTTGCTGCAGTACTCTTCATGAAATGTGATCCAAACTCTCTTATCTTGAGGCCACATGGTCAGGCACACATCCATGTGGTGAGTTATAAGACTTCTCCTCCATCGAACCATCATTTGGAAGCTTTGGCTATCTTTATACAAGTGGGGATATGAAGGTGTGACTGCCTTTGTGCCCTTCCATCACACAAATCAACTTGAATTCTTCTGGAAGTTGGCACACACCCTCATGTACATGACCCCCTCTTGTGCCTTGACACATGTGTTGTACCGAAGGTGGTAGCTCTTTCTACCGAAGGTGATAGCTTTCACGTATCCTATGAGATAGCTCTTTCTCTCATTAGGGCATAACATGTATCCGACTTATGAGAGTAGCTTCGTACATCATAGGTGGTAGCTTTTCCCACCCCCTATATACAAACAAAACTAAAATTCTGAATTTTCTGGTTTTTTTTTTTTTTTTTTTTACTAACACTAGAAAATCCCGCAATTATGAACTAGAGTAAGTTTCCATAGGTTTAATGAGTGAGGGAAGTGGATTAAAGAGCAATCGGACAAAAATTTCAAGGAAATTGGATAGAAACTAGAGCATGATAAAACCTAATGTTTGCAACCTCCAAAAATTAAGAATTAAACTCTCAACCCTAAGGTAAACCTTCAATGGCACGTGGACACTCTTGCAAGTTACTGTTCACTTTCGGCCGAAATTCTGAATTCCAGCGAATTCACACGGGCGTGTGGAATTAACACACGGCCGTGTGAATTAATTTTTCAGCAGACAGAAACTTCACACTCCCGTGTGTTAATTCCACACGGCCGTGTGAAGCCCCCGATAAGTCAAATTTTAAAGCCGCGATTCAACATTATAAAAGGTGATTTTGGAGACCTTTTGGGATATCTTTTGACCTTTTTTTCTCTTCAACTTGGGGAGTGCAGCTAGGGTTTCGGAGAGGATTTCGTGGAGGTTTAGCGCGCGTCATCGGCATCGTCACCGACGTTCGACGGCCGCACAAGACCACCGCCACACCATACGCAATGGGGTTTTCATTGATGTCCTTATTTTGTGCTTTCTTTCATACATTGATGAACATGTATAGCTCCATGAGGAGCTAAACCCCTTAAGGGTATTCGGACTTGTAAACTCTAGTGTTATTATGTTTCTTTGACATTGTTATTATGCTTTTCCATTATTGATGAATAAAATTGAGTTTCAATCTTAATTTCATCTTGTTAATGTTTTCTCTTCGATGTGACACTAGGATTGAGAACAATTTAGGTTGCCTTTTGGAGGTGTGACAACTCCTTAGGGTTAGACTACATAAGATTGAAGAGGGTTGAGAGGGAGAGTTGTGAGGTAGCGATGTTCCCCTTTCTCCTTCGATGTGGTTTCTCCCTACCTCCGTTTCCTTGATTTCATAGCGGTCAAAACAGAGTGAAGTGCTAGGTAGATAAACTCTCCTGGGGCTTAGTTACGCAAGTAATAGAGTGAAGGGTTGAAGTGAATCCTATGTATTGGGGCTTAATCTAGGCTAGGGTTCTTCCACCTGGACCAAAGGGTTAGAACTACACATAGGAATAGGTTTTACCATTAGGAATCCCTAGAGCTTAAAGCAATCCCATGTAGTGTAAGGTTTAGGTAGATATACGCCCCTGGGGCTTAGTCGTGCGAGCGATAGAGTGAAGGGTGACGTGAATCCTAATACCGGGGCATAGTGTTGGGGTTAGTCACGGTTGTCCTTAGGATTGGGACGGTGAGTCTTAGGATATCCTCGACTCGATTAAACATCAATAGGAAAGTATAATAGCATAGTCCTGCACTAGAAGCATAGACCCTAGAGGTCGCTTGTCTGGATGCCCTATTTCATTCATTACTAGTCCTCTCTATTCTCTTTTACTTGCACTCTCTCATCTTCCATCTTTCTATTTAATTTCTCGTCTTTTAGTATAATTGTTTCCATGATTCACTCATCGAATCAATTGATCACTTTTCCGTACTTCGCATAGTTTTAATAGTGAAATCTCGTATTCTAACTCCCTATTCCCTGTGGATTCGACTACCCTCTCACCGGGGTAACTTTTATTACTTTGACAAACCCGTGCACTTTCGGGCTTCCTGTTAGAGTTTTTGGTGCCGTTGCCGGGGAGTAGGTGTTTTAGATATTTGTTTTTCATTATTTTAGCTATTCACTTCGCATTCTATTTCATATTTTCTTTATCTACCATTGTTCTTATTTTTCTTTTCTTGGTTTTTGGTTACAGGTTATGACCCGTGGGAACCCTTCGATTCTTGTTAAAAGAGACCCGGACATTGGACGAAGAACACATCGTAAAGGGAAGGAGCCTGTGCAAGAAGCTTCAAATCAAGCCGATATTGAGACAGAAGGGTCAGAAATAATGGCAGAACAGAATGAACAACAACGGATATTGTCCGATTTTGCTAAACCCGCAGTCATGGGGACCTAATCGAGCATTGTGAGGCCCCCAATCACGGCAATGAATTTTGAGTTGAAGCCGTCATTCATACAGATGTTGCAACAGTCCGCACAATTCAATGGGCTGGCCGAGGAAGATCCCAACAGTCATATAGAGAATTTTCTTGAAGTGTGTGACATGTTGAAGATTAATGGAGTAACGGACGACGCAATTCGTTTGAGAGACTTCCCATTTTCATTGAAGGGAAAAGCAAGACATTGGCTTCATTCATTACCGAGAGCATCCATCACTACGTGGGAGGAGATGGCCGAGGCATTCTTGGCTAGATACTTTCCGCCGGGGAAATCTGCAAGGCTTCGGAATGAAATATCATCCTTTGTGCAAATGGAATTGGAGCCTCTATTTGAGACATGGGATAGGTTCAAGGTGCTCCTTCGCAATTGCCCACAACATGGATTTCCCGAGTGGATGATCATTCAAACCTTCTACAATGGGTTAAATCCGAGTACCAAGCAACTCTTAGATGCGGCAGCCGGAGGGACTCTAGGAAGCAAGACTCCCGGTGAAGCCCAGCACCTTGTGGAGGAGATGGCTATGAATAGCTATCAATGGAATTCAAGGGACAGAAAGAAGGTTGCCGGAATTCATGAAGTTGACGCGGTTACATCATTGGCGGCACAAGTAGAGTCACTAAGTAGGAAGCTTGATGCTTTAGCTTCACCAAGAGTTGCGCCCATCACTACATGTAACGGTTGTGGGGGAGGTCACGCTTCGAGTGATTGTCCGATTGCTATTGGAGATACTAGTGTGGTGGAGCAGGCTGATTTTGTTGGTAATTCTTATAGAGGACAAGGCCAAGGCAACCCGTACAGTGGAACATACAATCCGGGGTGGAAGAACCACCCAAATTTCTCTTGGAGCAATCAAGGGCAGTCACAACAAAAAAATAGTGCACCACCGGGATTTCCAAGTCAACAAACTCTGAATTTAGAAAGCCGAGTGACCGGGCTAGAAGGAAAGATGACCGACCTTGAGAGAGCACTCACACGGTTTGTTTCCTCATCGGAGGCTAGATTTCAGTCGGTGGAGGCTACTCTTCGCAATCACACCGCCTCCTTACATAATTTGGAAAATCAAGTGGGGCAAATTACGAAGACATTGGCGGAAAGGTCTCAAGGTAGCTTGCCTAGCAATACGGAGACTAACCCAAGAGAGCAACTAAAGGCAATCACCTTGAGGAGTGGGAAAGAGGTTGAGAGAACTCTCCCTCTAGAGAAGACAAAAGAAGCACCTGAAGTGGAAGAAGTAGGGGGAGAAGCACCAAAAGAGAAAGAGGTGGCACCACCACCCTACAAACCAAGGATCCCCTACCCTTCGAGGTTGAAGAATGACCAAGACAATGAGCAATACAAGAAATTCCTGGGCATCTTCAAACAATTGCACATCAACATACCATTCGCGGAAGCATTAGCACAAATGCCCAAGTACGCGAAGTTTCTAAAGGACCTCTTAACCAATAAGAGGAAGTTGGAGGAGAGTGCAGCTGTAATTCTCGATGCTAATTGCTCGGCCGTCTTACAAAAGAACATGCCGAGTAAGAGGAAAGATCCCGGGAGTTTCATCATACCTTGCAACATCGGCAATTTAGGTGAAGAGATGGCATTGGCCAATTCCGGGGCAAGTATTAACGTCATGCCCTACACATTCTTCCAAAAGCTAGGCTTGGGCGAGCCTAGACCGACTCGGATGACACTTCAACTTGCGGATCGATCGGTGAGGCATCCGAGGGGTATTGTGGAAGATGTGTTGGTGAAGGTAGACAAGTACATCTTCCCGGTGGACTTTGTTGTGCTTGATGTGGACGAGGATGTCGAGGTGCCGCTGATTCTTGGGAGACCGTTCTTGCACACTTCCAAGGCTTTGATAGACATGGACGGTGGAGAGCTCACACTTAGAGTCGGAGATGACAAGCTCACTTATCGCCTCGCTGAAGCCATGAGACATTCTCTTGACTTTGATGACACTCTTTATTATCTTGATGTTATTGATGATTGCATTGATGAATATATGCAGAAATGTTAAACCCAGATCCATATGAAGGGTGGCCGGACCAAGACATGGAGATACAAGAAGAAGAAGTACTTGCACTTGGTCCAGTCAAGATAGACATCAAGATGGAGAAGGAGCGTATGAAGAAGATGCTTCGGAGGATGAAGAGGTCGAAAAGACGCCACAAGAAGAAACCCAACAAGAAAGGGGATGAGCATTCACAGAGTAAGGGTGTTACACCCTTTTGTGGTAACAAATTCGACAACTCTCCCTCTACTCTACAAAGACTATGTAATGCATGTTTTCAGGTTGTAGGGAAGAGGGCAACTTTCATTCATGAACCTCCGTAAGGTAAGATCAGGTACGTCAAGCTTAGTGACGTTAAACAAGCGGTACTTGGGAGGCAACCCAAGGTTTTACAGTTTTTCTAGGAGTTAGTTTCGTTTTAGTTTGAATAAAAGTCTTAGTTTTGGTGTCCTAATTTTCATGTTCTTATGCTGTGATTTCCATTGTGGATTATTGACGTTTTCGTGTGCCTTAATGTTAATTGACGAAGTTTAAGTCGGTTGAGTGTGTTTTCTTTGTTCTCTGGCCATGTTTTCATGAATTGTACAGGCTCTAAGTGTTTTAAAAGAGTTTCTGAATTTTTTCTGAGAGTCTGTAAATTTTTCTAAGTAAACCAGAGAAAACACATGGCCGTGTGGAATTAAAACAAGGCCGTGTGTTACCAATTAGAGCTCAACCAGTGAGGGCACAAGGGCGTGTCTATGCCCCTGTGAACAACCTCAGAAGGGGCACACGGCCTTGTGGAAATTCGCAGAACTTAAACTCTTTTCCAGAGAGTCCACAGGGTCGTGTGAGTGCCCCTGTGAGTGCGACCGTGCCAAGGCACACGGCCGTGTGGAAACTACACACGGCCGTGTGAAACTCTGCAAAGAAAAACCCTTTCTTCCCGTGAATACACAGGGGCGTGTGGGTTCCCCTGTGGGGGAGCTTGTGAAAGGCACACGGCCGTGTGGATTATTCACACGGCCGTGTGAAATACTTAGCGTTTTCTCGGGCAAGTCAGAGAGACCACAGGGGCGTGTGTTGGCCCCTGTGGCCGGCCTTGTGTCTTGGCCAGGTGGGGCACACGGCCATGTGGAATTAACACACGACCGTGTGAAAATTTTCAGAGAACTTCTGTATTTTCCCGTGAATCCACAGGGCCGTGTGGGGGCCCCTGTGGATCCCCCTGTGAAGGCACATGACCGTGTGGATTGTTCACACGCCCGTGTAGGGTAGCCCAGAGAGTGAACAGAATGCACACAGGGGCGTGTGATGGCCCCTGTGAACCCTAATTTCAGAGGCACACGGCCGTGTGGAATTTCCACACGGCCGTGTGATTTCCCAGAACGTCAAAAGCCGCGCGATTTCTTTAAGTTTTCACTTGTGTCTCTTGACAATTTCATTCTAAACTCTTCTCTACCCTCTCTATTACTTTCCCGACCGTCTCAGAGGATTTGTGAGGTGTTATTGGAGTTTTTCTGGCCGATTTTAAAACATTTCTTCATCCATTTCGTCGGTAAGGACTTCAAGCCTTTTTCTTCGTTAATTCTTAATTTGATTCGTTCTATTGGATGATTTCGCTTGTTTTAAATGCTTATGATGTTTGCGAACATGTTAGATGAATATAGAACGAATTTAGTTGTAAATTTTGGAATTTTAGTCCCACGGCTGTGATGCTCTGTCCGCCAGAAGCTCCACACGGGCGTGTGGAAATTCCACACGGCCGTGTGGATTTCTGCAGATTGTTTTGTTGAACTGATTTTTGAAAATTTTCTTTTGCAACATTGCATATATGACTTCTAGGTCTAGGAAATCAGCAGGGAAGCGACACCGTGAGCCCTCCCCACCTTCCGAGGAGATAGATTTCTCAATACCAGAGCATAGGGAGCGGTTCAAGCGATTATCACAGCTCCGTTTTGGCCAGTCACGATACCCCGACCTGAGCATTATCATAGGGATTTAGGGGGGTGACAGTATTGCCGACGAGGTTGAGGAGCTACTCTCGGTGGGTAGTTGGAGGAGATTACTAAGGATCAGAGATCCAACCATTCGGGGAGTGACACTTGAGTTCTTGGCCTCGTTCGAGTTTGACAGATCATACAGGGACTTCTCTACTCCTGACGCAATTCAGTTCAGGGTATTAGGCCAGCATTTTAGCCTCAGCGTGACCCAGTTTTCGATCCATATGGGGTTATATGATGAGGCGTATACACAGACAGAGGAGTATGATGGTCTTCCTACCGACTACCCGGGCAGTCTTACTCCGCAGAGTGCCTACAGGGATTTGTGTGGAGAGGGCCAGTATGAGCCAGGGGTCTCGAAGGCCACGTGCTTATCCCGCCCGGCCTACAGATGCGTACATGCCATTCTGAGTTGATCAGTGAGTGGCCGGGGTGATAGCACTGGAGTTCTGAGCCGGCAGGAGCTTCTCTATCTATATTCTATGGCTCAGAGGGTACCACTCCACCTAGAGCACATCCTGGCAGAGTATTTGCGCCATCAGGGCCAGTACCCTAGGGTGGGAGTGATCTTCGCAAGACCCTACATTTCGAGACTTCTGATTGGGACGAGTCTCAGAGACGGAGTGTGATAAGTGTCCAAATGTATATGTTTTAATATACATATTTTGTACACTTAGCATGTATTTTGGTAAGAATTGATACCCGTTTTGTGCTTAATCGACTATCATTTATATTGCAGGACACGGGGGAGCCATGAGGAGCACGAGAATACAATTTGGGGCGAAAAAGGATGAAATTTAGGCGTCGCGCACTGTAGCTGAAGCATTGTAGTGTATTTACTGTAGCAGTTACTGTTGCACATGAGGAGTTTTGGGCTGAAAATGATGGAAGTGCATAA
Organism: Dioscorea alata; assembly: GCA_020875875.1. NCBI lineage: Eukaryota > Viridiplantae > Streptophyta > Magnoliopsida > Dioscoreales > Dioscoreaceae > Dioscorea > Dioscorea alata. The sequence continues at coordinate 12,297,208 of CM037014.1, forward strand.
GAGTGAACAGTGCAGTATACGGGGCCGTATAAAGGGCCGTGAGCATCAAAAGACAGTGATTTTGTACTAGGGTTCACGGCCCCCTATCCACCCCGGGATCCATCCATCCACCCTGGGATACACCCCCACATGAGCCAAGTTTTGCCTTATCTTTGCCTACCTATCCACCTCGGGATCCATCTATCCACCCCGGGATACTGCGGGAATATTTAGGGATTTCTTTAGAGCACACAAGGGGGACTTCTTGGCCGGCATCTAAAGGGAAGAGACGAAGAAATCTTGAAAAAACGACGATTTGGAGCCAAGAAAGGAGGCAAGATCATCATTTTGAAGGAGAGAAGCTTCACCATCAAGGAGGCAAGGATCCAAGCCAAGGGAAGCGTCATTCGGCATCTCTTGGACGGGGGAAAGCGTCATTCGGCCGGACCTCCACCTCCTCCTTCATCATTTCATCTAGGGAGTGTCATTTATGAGCTTTTTGAGTGATTTACTTTATATTTTTGTTGTTACTTGCTTGATGGCACACTAGACCCCAAGGCCACCGGATGTTGGTGAACCTTGGGTAGTTTATCATGTATTTTGGATGATCTTTACTTAATTGCAAGTTTGGTTTGGTTTAAGATTTAGTTCATTGTGCTTCATGTCTAGAACTACCACATGGAGAGATCCGTAGTTCTTTCTTGAATTATACACGTAGATGTGACCTACTCACGTGTATTAGATCATTAATGAACTAAAAGGGGTTACTTGTATTAGCACACCGAGAAATTGGGTGTCGATAGCCTTCCGAGCTATAAGGATAGACTAGGGTTAGTGTATCCTTATTTTGGGATCTCCTTGTACTTAATGCAATCGTAGGGATGTTGGTTAGGAAGAGATTCCAAATGATATCCATATGGGATTAGGGTTTAATCGCCGAGAAATTGGGGTTGATCTAATCTTGAGATCCTCCGGTCTAAATCAACCAAGCTACCTTTTATCCTTCATCCATGTATCATGATGACCCCTCAAGGGGATCCACATCCACAGGCCTTCACTCTTCATTGTAGTACTTGCAACAACATTGTATGCTTTTGAATTTGTTTAATCATATCGTATTTATTTCTTTGCTTTAGTAGAACATACATCCATGCTTGTGTTGTTAGGTTAGATAATAGGCGATGGAGGAGTAAGAGTAGCTCCTTAGCCCCGTGGAATACGATCCTCGTGCTTTTGTACGAGGTATTACTTGGCGATCCCGTACACTTGCGGGGAAGCAACCAGAGTGCGAGGGGCAGAGAAGACCAGTGTACCGGCTCCTCTGGGTGCAGATACATTGAGGATGATGGGGATGATCTGCAGAGCGGGATCAGGGACCTATACTTGGATCATACCCCAGTCAAATCAGGCAGGGGGGTCCCAGGCAGTCTTGGAGCCACCCCCGACAAACACAGAGGCCGAGGCACCACCCACCGCGCCGGAGCCACCTCCGGTGCGCATGTTCTCGCCCTCTCGGGGCCAGGACAGGTTGGAGCACCTCGAGAGTGCAGTGGGCGTGCTACAGGCAGAGTAGGCCGAGATCAGGGCCGTACAGGTTGTACAGCACGCAGAGACTATGGCACGGCTTGACAGCATACAGAGACTTCTAGAGCAGGCCGTGTCAGTACCATCTGTGGCCCGACACAGAGACCCCACTCCTCCACCACCATCTCCTCCAGCATAAGTAGATCGACCTACATCTCCAGAGCCTCCAGCAGCACCAGAGGCCACTATCCAGGACACCGACGCCGAGGTGTCTTAGTTTTAGTTTTTATTGCTTTTGATTTTCATTTTTTGTACTTTTTATTTTATTTTGGACTTGTAGTACTCAGAAAGGATTATCCTTCTGAGTTTATCTTTTATTTTGCTTTTCTTTTATCTCGAGTTGTATTCATTGCTTCATATTTTATATACTCGAGTTTTATTGAGCTATACTGAACCCTTGTGTATGTGTGCGCAGATGGTCTTGGATATAAGGATTTTGAGGAACAGTCATTGGCATGGCCATAGGACCGTGTGTGCTCCACAAACCATTGAGACTCAACTCCCAATGACCTAGCTCCATCAAACGCAACACTTGTAGTTAAGGGGAGTAATGTTTCAATTGCCCACTCCCACACTATTTGTTTTTATTTGCTACTTATAATTGTGCTTGCATGCGTACATTAGGGACAATGTACATCTTAAGTGTGGGGGGGAGTTCACATTGCACACAGATTTACTTGTGCGTTCAATTGCTTATGCTCATGTAGCCTATGGCGGTTCACCTTAGTTGCAACGGTTGTATTCTTATAGTTTAAGAGAATTTTTAACATTGTATCCTATCATGCTCTAGTTTCTACTTGAATTTTTAGGGAATTTTTGCTCGATTACACCTTATTGCACTACTCACTCTTGAAATCTTTTGGAAACTCAATCTTGAAGTTTTTAAGGACAAGTTTATCATCGTTCTTAGTTTTACTTTGGAAAATGCATAAAAAAAAAAGTATGAAAAAGATGAAAAAAAAAATGAAAAAAAAAAAAAAAATATATATATATATATATATATATATATATATATATATATATATATATATATATATAACTTTATGAATATTTGCTTTGTTTTATGCATTTGGGTTGGAAAGAGCTACCACCTATTGATAAGTGCTCGTGTTATAGTAATGCGAAGCGTTATTATCTTGCAATGAGCATTAATTTAATCAGATTTTATCACTAAAAAGTGTGCATTTGTTTACTTTTGTGCATTGTAGTGTTGTGGAGCCAATTTGGAGAAGAATGAAGCAAGAATAGGTTATGTTCGCCATTGTTGACGAGTTCTTGGACCAAGCAAGGAACAAGGCACGATTTTAGACTTGTGGGTGTGTGCCAACCTCCATTGGAGGGCACAAGGGCAGTCACATTCACAAAAGTCTAACTCGTGTATCATTGGAGAATTTCGTCAAAGAAGAGAAATGAAGTAATCGACATAATCTACCATTGATTGTGTGCCCAATTCAATGGCCTCGATGAAGAACGATGAATTCGGGAGCATTTCGGCTAAGTACTGTAGCAGTTATTGCAGCGGAAGTACTGTAGCAAGCTACTGTTCACTGTTGCCGAAAATCAGGATTTCAGAGAGTTCACACGGGCGTGTGGAAATTCCACACGGCCGTGTGAATTAATTTTCCAGCAAGCCAGAAACTTCTGTAGCAAAAGTACTGTACTAAAACACTGTAGCAAAGTTACTGTTCGTAGTGCCGAAAAATCACGATTTCAGAATTTCCACACGGGCGTGTGGAATTCCTGGTTTTACACAGGGCCGAGTGGAATTAACACAAGGGCGTGTGGAACTCCGATTTCAGCCCGATTTCAGCTTATAAATAGCCCGTTTTCAGATCTATTTGAGGACCTCCCCTTCTATCACTTGGATATCTTTTGGGGGGCTTTCGGCTAGGGTTTGGAGAGGTTCTTTTAGGTCTTTGGAGGCAATTAAACGGCATCGACATCGACATCGACATCGACTTCCTTTGGAAGAAAGCTATAGGGGAAGCTCTCATCGGCATCGATTCGGCGAGGTGTGCCCTAGGCTTGACAAGGGATTCGTTGGAGAAGACACGCGACTACACAAGACCATCGATACAATCTATAAGGGGGTTTTCTTTATGGTTTTCATGCATATGTTCTTAAACTCTTTATTGACTTTGTATTGCTCCATGGAGAGCTAAACCCTAGTGGGTATTCGGACTTGTAAACCCTAGGATGATATTGTTTCTATGACTTTTATTATGCTTTCTTTATTGATTAATTTAATTGAGTTTCAATCTTGATTTATTCTTGTATTGATTTTCCCTTATATGTGACACTAGTGTTGAGAGTCATGTAGGTTATCCTTTGGAGGTGTGACAACTCCTATAGGGTTAGACTACTTAAGATTGTAGAGGTTTGAGAGGGAGAGTTGTGAGGTAGCGATGTACCCCTTTCCCCTCCGGTGTGATTTCTCCCTACCTCTGTTTCCTTGATTTATTAGCGGTCGAGATAGAGTGAAGTGCTAGGTAGATATACTCCCCTGGGGCTTAGTTACGCGAATAACAGAGTGAAGGGTTGAAGTGAATCCTACGCACTGGGGCTTAATCTAGACTAGGGTTCTTCCACCTGAACCAAAGGGTTAGAACTACACATAGGAATAGGTTTTATCACTTGGAATCCCTAGAACTTCATGCAATCCCACGTAGTATGAGGCTTAGGAAGATAGACTCCCCTGGGACTTAGTTGACAGGTCAACGAGAGTTAAGGGTCGTAGTGAAACCTAATGCCGGGGTATAATGTTGGGATTAGTCACGGTTGACCTTAGGTTTGGGACCGTGTGTTTAAGGATTTCCACGACTCAATAATCATCAATTGGAAGGTATAATACTTGTCTTGCACTAGAAGCATTAGTCCTACGGGGAGCTTTGTCCGGGTACCCCATCTCTATATCGATTACCTCTCCTACCTTTATTTCCTTTTTTTGCACTCTTTTGCTTTCTTATATATATATATATATATATATATATATATATCTACGTACTGAATTATCCTATCATCGATTCCATTTATAGCTAAAATAGTGATAACGTTTGTTTCTGAACACTATTCCTTGTGGATATGACTACCCACTCACCAGGGTATTTTATTACTTCGACAACCCGTGCACTTGCGGGTACACACGCAAGGGGTGTGTCACCTATGAATTATGTAGCTACTCTCATAAGTCGGATACAAGTTATGCCTTAATGAGAGAAAGAGCTATCTCATGGGATGCGTGAAAGCTACTACCCCGGTAGAAAGAGCTACCTCCTCGAAAGTGTGAAAGCCACCTTTGGCGGCCGCCTAGGAAAGGGCTACCTTCGAGGTTGTGTGAAGCTACTACTTCCTTTCTTGCTTTCCGTATATAAATAAGTCCTTGTTAACAAAAGTTTGAGGAGTACTCGTTGGTTGTCTTGAGTGAATTCACACACACTCACATTTTCGAGTTCTTCTTCCTTGTTGATTCGAGTTTTTAGCTAGAGCAATGGTAACCTTATGCAATGTTTTGATTTTCCCTTACTTGTAGAATGCTTCTTTTGCATACTTTTGGTGAACCTAAGGCCGAGCACTTTCAATTGTTCTTCCCAAGTACTTTCACGTTCTATTTTGTTTGAGGACAAGCAAAAGCTTAAGTGTGTGGGGATTTGATAAGTGATTGTGTTATAGTACCGCGAAGCGTCATTATCTTACATTGAGCATATCTTTTATTAGTTTTTATCACTAAATGGCGTGCACTTGTGTATTCTTGTGCATTGAAGGTTTGCGGAGCCAAATTGGAGAAGAAGAACGAAATTAGGTCGTGTGGAATTTGTGCATTTGTGTATTCTTGTGCATTGAAGGTTTTTATCACTAAATAGCAGCACTGTAGCTTGTATTGTAGCAAAACACTGTAGTGAGTTACTGTTCACTTTCGGCCGAAATTCAGAATTCCAGAGAATTCACACGAGCGTGTGGAATTAACACACGGCCGTGTGAATTAATTTTTCAGCAGACAGAAACTTCACACGCCCGTGTGTTAATTCCACACGGCCGTGTGAAGCCCCCGATAAGTCAAATTTTAAAGCCGCGATTCAACATTATAAAAGGTGATTTTGGAGACCTTTTGGGATATCTTTTGACCTATCTTTCTCTTCAACTTGGGGAGTGCGGCTAGGGTTTCGGAGAGGATTTCGTGGAGGTTTAGCACGCGTCATCGGCATCGTCACCGACGTTCGACGGCTGCCCAAGACCACGGCCACACCATACGCAAGGGGGTTTTCATTGATGTCCTTATTTTGTGCTTTCTTTTAAACATTGATGAACATGTATAGCTCCATGAGGAGCTAAACCCCTTAAGGGTATTCGGACTTGTAAACTCTATGGTTATTATGTTTCTTTGACATTGTTATTATGCTTTTCCATTATTGATGAATAAAATTTAGTTTCAATCTTAATTTCATCTTGTTAATGTTTTCTCTTAGATGTGACACTAGGATTGAGAACAATTTAGGTTGCCTTTTGGAGGTGTGATAACTCCTTAGGGTTAGACTACTTAAGATTGAAGAGGGTTGAGAGGGAGAGTTGTGAGGTAGCGATGTACCCCTTTCCCCTCTGACGTGGTTTCTCCCTACCTCCGTTTCCTTGATTTCATAGCGGTCGAAATAGAGTGAAGTGCTAGGCAGATAAACTCCCCTGGGGCTTAGTTACGCAAGTAACAGAGTGAAGGGTTGAAGTGAATCCTATGCATTGGAGCTTAATCTAGATTAGGGTTCTTCCACCTGGAACCTGGACCAAAGTTTTAGAACTACACATAGGAATAGGTTTTACCATTAGAAATCCTTAGAGCTTAAAGTAATCCCATGTAGTGTGAGGTTTAGGTAGATATACTCCCCTAGGGCTTAGTCGTGCGAGGGATAGAGTGAAGGGTGACGTGAATCCTAATACCGGGGCATAGTGTTGGGGTTAGTCACGGTTGTCCTTAGGATTGGGACCGTGAGTCTTAGGATATTCTCAACTCGATTAAACATCAATAGGAAAGTATAATAGCATAGTCCTGCACTAGAAGCATAGACCCTAGGGGTAGCTTGTCCGGATGCCCTATTTCATTCATTACTAGTCCTCTCTATTCTCTTTCTATTTAATTTCTCGTCTTTTAGTATAATTGTTTCCATGATTCACTCATCGAATCAATTGATCACTTTTCCGTACTTCGCATAGTTTAATAGTGAAATCTCGTATTCTAACTCCCTATTCCCTGTGGATTCGACTACCTTCTCACCGGGGTAACTTTTATTACTTCGACAAACCCGTGCACTTTCGGGCTTCCTGTCACTTGTGTTGTACAAAAGGCCCCAACAATGTGTTTTTATAACCCATCTTTGCTTCCTTTTTCTCCTTCAATACTTCCACAACCTAATTGCACAAAAGAACACCAAAATACACTTTATGAGACATAATCCATGGTAAAATGATGCTCAATGCATGTAAAACACGTAGGCAAAACATGTATACTCAAGCACTTATCAAAATACAAATAAAGGAATGATGGAATATATACAAAGATTGTGAAAATGAAACAAGGAAATGGTCAAATCAACACGCTCAAAGTTTTCTGAGTATTTCTCGTGGGTCCCCAGCAGCGGCGCCAATAACTTGATAGCGCTAAGCTATACCCGCAAGTGCACGAGTCGTCAAGAAATACCCTGTGCGTGACACAGGGGTCGTATACCCTAGGGCCCGAGAAACTACCCTTACTTCCCTTTTACATTGTTGTTCAACCGACACAATTTTAAGAGAGAGAATAAAATGTAAATAAACTAAACAAATAAGTAACCAATGCAAACATACGAGGACAAGATACGTGATAAATTAGGGCTAAGAGTGGTCACGGATGAGGATTCCCTTAGGGGCTACTAAAGTGAGTAGGATGCTTGAACTAACATGCAAGTGGCTAATTGGACCGAGAAAACCCTAGATTAGGCCAACCCGATGGTCACTGCAATTGACCCCTAATCCGGTACGGGTATTGGATACGGTACGTCTACTGCCCAAGATTACCCCTACGATTGCAATGGGTGAAGTGATTTTCTCAAACTAGAGTTAAGATACAAAAGAGTATTTAACCCTAGGAGTGGAGGGGTGCAAATACCCGATGGTCACGGCGTATTTATACGTATTTCCCTTCCAAGTTTGGTGAGTCTAACACTAGGGCAATGGTCATGCAACCTAGCATTTCCTAAGTCTTTTGATACATAGAGTTCTCACACATACCAAGCATGTAAAAACACCAAACAATGGATCACAAACAAGCCACAAACATAAATTAGAACAAAACATCTAAAACATCACAAGTTCACCCACAAGGTTCACCTACATCCGGTGACCTTGGGGTTTAGTTGCTCATGTTCACTAAATACAACAAGAAATACATGAAAACAACCAACAAAATCATGAGAAGAACTCCCTCAAAGAATGAAGACCGGAGAAGTTCCGAAGACGCAACTCAAAGGGGTGGCTTCCCTAGTCTTCAACCTCCAAATGTAAGCTCTAGATCATGGATCCTTCCCAAATCCTTGCTCTCCTCGCCAAATTCTCCACGAAGTTGCCCTCCAAAAGCTCCTTCTTTCTCAGATCAAAGGTGGTGCTAAAAGGCTCCAAGGAGAAGACCCAAGATGTCTTCAAAAAAACCCTCCAAATCCCATAAAAGGGTAAATTCGTGCCTCTTCACGGGTGAGCTCATGGTCCATATATGGCCCGTGAGGTAGCCTGTAATGTGGGACGAAAGAATCTGCAAAGTTGCGAAACTGCTACAGTGCTGCTACAGTACTATCTGTCCCTAAATTCCTTGGGGTTGACCTCACAGCCGTGAGCTTGCCCGTTAGGGTTTCCAGACTTAGAAAATTTCTCCAAATGTGCGTGCTTTAGGCTGCTACAGTATTGCTACAATGCCCGGGACCCTAAAATGACGATTTTGGTGTTGATTTCTTCTTAAATCGCGTCGTTGAGGTCACCAAAGCATCTTTCGCACCTGAAACACGAAATGACCCAATTTAGACCACCAAAGGGCATCGATTCATTAACAAAATATGGAAAAGCATGCGCAAGAATACGTATAAAATACGTACATTTAGACGTTTATCATATAGCTCCATGAGTAGCTAAACCCCTCTTGGGTATTCGGATTTGTAAAACCCTAGTATTATTATGTTTCTATGACATTGTGATAAGTGCTTGTGTTATAGTAATGCAAAGCGTTATTATCTTACAATGAGCATACCTTTTATCAGATTTTATCACTAATTAGTGTGTATTTGTGTTCTTTTGTGCATTGTAGGGTTGTGGAGTCAATTCGGAGAAGAAAGAAGCAAGAATAGGTTATGTTCGCCATTGTTGAGGAGTTCTCGGACCAAGCAAGGAACAAGGCATGAGTCTAGACTTGTGGGTGTGTGCCAACCTCTATTGGAGGGGCACAAGGGCAGTCACATTCACAAAAGTTTATAACTCATGTAGCATTGGAGGACTTCGCCAAAGAAGAGAAGTGAAGTAATCGACATGATCTACAGTTGATTGTGTGTCCAATTCAACAGCCTCGATGAAGAATGATGAATTCGGGAGCAGCACACTGTTCACAGTCTGCCGAAAATCATTTCCACACGGCCGTGTGGAATTAAGACACGGGCGTGTGGAAATTATGAATTTTCACAGGGCCGTGTGGAATTAACACAGGGGCGTTTGGAACTCCGATTTCAGCCCGATTTTAGCCTATAAATAGCCCTTTTTCAGATCTATTTGGGGACCCCCCTTCTATCTCTTGCCTATCTTTTGGGGGGCTTTCTGCTAGGGTTTGGAGAGGTTCTTGGAGGTCTTTGGAGGCGAATATACGGCATCGACATCGACATCTTTTGGAAGAAAGCTATTGGGGGAGCTTTCGTCAGCATCGATTCGGCGAGGTGTGCCCTAGGCTTGACAAGGGATTCGTGGAGAAGACTAGGCGGCTCCACAAGACCATCGATACGATCTACAAGGGGGTTTTCTTTATGGTTTTTATGCATATGTTCTTAATCTCTTTATTGATTTTGTATTGCTCCATGGAGAGCTAAACCCTAGTGGGTATTCGGACATGTAAACCCTAGGATGACATTGTTTCTATGACTTTTATTATGCTTTCTTTATTGATGAATTTAATTGAGTTTCAATTTTAATTATCTTGTGCTATTGTTTTCCCTTAGCCATGACACTATGGTTGAGAGCAATCTAGGTTATCCTTTGGAGGTGTGACAACTCCTATAGGGTTAGACTCCTTAAGATTGAAGAGGGTTGAGAGGGAGAGTTGTGAGTTAGCGACGTACCCCTTTCCCTTTAGGTTTGATTTCTCCCTATCTCCATTTCCTTGGTTAATTAGCGGTCGAGATAGAGTTTTAGGGCTCAATCTAGACTAGGGTTCTTCCACCTGGATCAAAGGGTTAGAACTACATAGGGGAACAGGTTTTATCACTAGGAATCCCTAGAGCTTAAAGCAATCCCACGTAGTGTTAGGGTTAGGAAGATAGACCCCCTGGGGCTTAGTTGATAGGTCAACAAGAGTCAAGGGTCATAGTGAATCCTAATACCGGGACATAATGTTAGGGTTAGTCACAGTTGACCTTAATTTTGGGACCGTGAGTTTAAGGATATCCTCGACTTAATAGGCATCAATTGTAGAGCATAATACAAGTTTTGCACTAGAAGCATTAGTCCTAGGGGGAGCTTTATCCGGGTACCCCATCGTTATATCGATTACCTCTCCTACCCTCATTATTCTTCTTGTACTCTTTTATTTTCTCTTACATCTATACATACATACTTTACTCATCATCGATTCCCATCATAGCTAAATAGCGATAATACTTGTTTCTGAACACTATTCTCTGTGGATACTACTACCCACTCACCAGGGTATTTTATTACTTCGACAACCCGTGCACTTGCGGGATACACGCAAGTGGTCGTTTCACATTGCTATTATGTTTTTCCATTATTGATGAATAAATTCTAGTTTCAATTTTAATTATCTTTTGCTATTGTTTTTCCTTTAGCCGTGACACTAGGGTTGAGAGCAATCTAAGTTACCCTTTGGAAGTGTGACAACTCCTATAGCGTTAGACTACTTAGGATTGAAGAGGGTTGAGAGGGTAAGTCGTGAGGTAGAGAAGCGTCCCCTTTCCCCTCTAGTGTGATTTCTTCCTACCTCCGTTTTCCTTGATTTATTAGCGGTCGAGATGAGGCATCGTAGTTCGGGGGCTTAATCTAGACTAGGGTTCTTTCACCTAGACCAAAGGGTTAGAACTACATGTAGGAACAGGTTTTATCACTAGGAATCCCTAGAGCTTAAAGAAATCCCACGTATTGTTAGGCTTAGGTAGATAAACTGCCCTGGGGCTTAGTTGCGCGAGCAACAGAGTGAAGGGTTGATGTGAATCCTAATGCCGGGACATAGTGTTGGGGTTAGTCACGGTTGACCTTAGGTTTGGGACCGTGAGTTTAAGGATTTCCTCGACTCAATTAGCATCAATAGGAAAGTATAATGGCATAGTCTTGCACTAGAAACATAAGTCCTAGAGGTAGCTTGTCCGGATACCCTATTTAATCTATTGCTAGTCTTTCTCTAATTCACTTCAACTTGCACTTTCTTGTCTTCCATCTCTCTATTTAATTTCTTATCTTTTATCCTCATTGCTTTCATAATTCGCTCACCAATCTTATTATCACTATTCATACACCACACAACTAAATAGCGAAATCTTGTGTTTTAAATCCGTATTCCCTGTGGATTCGACTACCCACTCACCAGGTAATTTTATTACTTCGACAAGCAAGTGCACTTGCGGGATACACTCAAGGGATCGTGTCAAGAATCATCTAAGTTATCCTTTGGAGGTTTGACAACTCCTATATGATTAAACTACTCGAGATTGAAGAGGGTCGAGAAGGTGAGTCGTGACGTAGCGAAACGTCCCCTTTCCCCTCCGGTGTTATTTCCCTACCTCCACATTCCAAGATTTCTTAGAGGTCAAAATAGAGCGAAGTGCTAGGAGATGAACTCCCCTGGGGCTTAGTCGTGTGAGCGACGGAGTGAAGGGTTGTAGTGAATCCTAGTGCTGTGGCTTAATTGAGACTAGGGTTCTTTTAACTAGACCAAAGGGTTAGAACTACACTTAGAAACAGGGCTAATCACTTGGAATCCCTAGAATGTAAGGCAATCCCACGTAGTGTGAGGCTTTGGAAGATGGACTCCCCTGGGATTTAGTTGACAGGCCAATGAGAGTTAAGGGTCGTAGTGAAACCTAATGCCGGGGTATAATGTGGGGTTAGTCACGGTTGACCTTAGGTTTGGGACCGTGTGCCCTAGGATGTCCACGACTCATTAAGCATTAATAAGAGGATATAATACGTTGTCTTGCACTAGAACATTAATTCTAGGGGTAGCTTGTCCGGGTACCCTATTTCATTCTTGATTGTTTTCCTCTCTTACTTTTGGTTGCACTCTCTTATCTTCCATATTTCTCTTTATTTTCTTATTGCTTCCGATTATTCTCTCACACATATATATTGATTCTTGCTCTTGCTTTCCATATTTCGCATTAGTTAGATAGTAATTGCTTGTATCTACAATCCCTACTCCCTATGGATTTGACTACCCTTTCACCAGGGTACTATTATTACTGTAACAACTCGTGCACTTTCGGGCCGCTATCGACATCGTAGTGGTATTGTCCGGATAGAGGAACCCGTACTGGATTAGGGCTACACCATGGAGGTTTCGGGGTAGTCGATATCTGAGTCTAGCGGACCAAAACCAAGCCAGCCTTATCTTTTAGTTGTTATTGTCATCTGTACTTAGTCTTTCCCTAGGGAATCCTCACCTTAGGCCTTCCTTAACATTTGGTTTCTTCATCCTCATTCTTGTTTGGATCGAGTTGCTAGCTTGTTTTCATTTTCTTATTTATTTTATTTTATTTAGTTGTAATACTTACAAACAACCTTGTTTCGATCGACTAGACAGTGACCCCCAAAAGGAAGTAATAGTAGATCTCGGGGCCCTTGCGAATACGACCCTCTCTTGCTTGCAAGAGAGGTTATTACTTGAGAACCCGTGCACTTGCGGCCGGGGAGTCGCGTGCTAGCTCTATAGCTTGCAGCACACTCGTCCATCAGGCATCCACATGGCGGTGTGGAATTTCCACACGCCGGTGTCGATTTTCTGGAATTTTGATTTTTGATGCGCTGTGAACAATAACTGCTACAGTGTTTTACTATAGCATTCACGGCAAACTTGCTCTTGACTTCATTTTCTTCATTGAGGCAGCTAGGTTGGACACACAACCACGCAGTTGATCATGTCGTTTCTTCTTTTCTCCTCATTGACGAAGTTTTTTAATGTTACACGAATTAGACTTTATAAGTGTGACTACCTTTGTGCCCCTCTAAATTAGAATAATTTGAGCACATTGGAGGTTGGCACATACCCACAAATCTATCACCCATGCCTTGATCCTTGCTTGGTTCAAGAAACTCCTCAACAATCCCAGACATGACCTAATTTTGCTCCTTTCTCTTGCATTCTTCTCCACAATCCTACATGCACAGAAAAAGACAAATACACACGAATTAATGATAAACGCGAGAAAAGTAATTCTTAATGTAAGAAAAGAATACTTCATATTACTTATACCTGAGCACTTATCAATTCCTCCATGGAGGGCTAAACCCTTTTGTGTACTTTGACATGTAAACCCTAGGTTTTGTTTCATTGTTTCATTGACTATCACTCTATTTCCTTAATTGAGTTTTTAATTGAGTTTCAATCTTGTTCTCATTTGTATAATTTTCCCTTAAAGTGACACTAGGGTTGAGAATACATCTAATCATTATTGTGAATGAGTGACATTTCATTAGGATTAGATTCGGTAAGGTTGAAAAAGGTTGAGAGGGTGAGTCAAGAGGTAGTGAAATGTCCCCTTTCCCTTCTAGCATGATTTACACTACCTCCATATTCCAAGAGTTCTTTGCAATCATAATTGACTTAAGTGTTGATAGACTTTCTCTGCTAAGCTTTGTTGTGCAGGCGTAATAGAAAGAAACATCGAGTAGTCCCTTCCGCTGAAGCTTGGTTATAATTAGGGATCCTTCATCTAGACCAAGTGGTCGAATCTATATTCAGGAATAAGGTTTGTCACTTGGAGTCCTTAGAACCCCAAGTAGCCATACGCGGTGTGAGGTGTTGAGAGTTTTCCTTTTTGTTGGAATGCACTTCTAGGTCTAGTCACGGTTGACCTTAGGCGAGGGACCGTGTGTTTTCAGATTTCCCCAACTTATTGAAGCTCAATAAAGGAACTTAGTTTTAGTCTTGCACTTGAAATAGGAACAACCTAGGGAGAACATTGTCCAGGTGCCATAATTTCTCATTAATTGATCTTTTTCCCACTTGTATTTGCTTCATCTACTTGCATCTGTTATTTCTTAGTATTTTGATCATATTCCTCAAATTGATTGTCATTTAGCTTAATTTGCAATACTACTTGTTCCTTGAGCTTATTCCCTGTGGATTCGACTACCCACCCTGTTTGGTACTTTATTACATCGATAACCCATGTACTTGCGGTACACACATGCAAGCGGTGTGTCAATTTTCCTTGGGTATGGCTATGCACTACTCAGTCTCACTAATCAAGTGGCTGGTGATATTCAATCTCTCTATAAAGAGGGATAATCCCTTCATTTCACTCATGTCTCTTAGTGTGAACTGTGACATGCCCAAACATACCCGTACTTGCCACTCAATTATGAATGATGTTAGGCGTAAGTGAAAGAATGTAAGGATTCATCCAAGGATTTAAGTACGAGAATTGCTTGAGAAAAATACTTATGATGTTACAACCATGTAGTGTTCTCAATAGCATATCATTCCAAGTACACTATTCCCTAACATGTATCTATCTCCTTTGATTGATATCGCATATCCTATGATCCATAAAACAAGGCCATCTCATGAAAGACATATGATAAGTGCTCGTGTTATAGTAATGCGAAGTGTTATTATCTTGCAATGAGCATTAATTTAATCAAATTTTATCACTAAAAATTGTGCATTTGTTTACTTTTGTGTATTGTAGGGTTGTGAAGAAAAAGTGAAGGAAAGAAATGAAGTTAGATCGTGTTCGCCATTGTTGGGAAGATTCTCAGACTAAGCAAGCAGCACGGCATGAGTATAGACTTGTGAGTGTGTGCCAACCTCCTTTGGAGGGGCACAAAGGCAGTCACATTCACAATAAGTCTAGCTCGTGCTAACAAGGAGAACTTCACCAAATTAGGATATTTGAAGCAATTGGCATGATCTACCGTTAATTGTGTGCCCAATTCAACGGCCTCAATGAAGAACGACGAATTCGGGAGCGTTTTCAGCAAGACTGTAGCAAGCTACTGTTCATTTTCAGCCGAAATTCAGAAAACCAGAAAGTTCACACGGGCGTGTGGAAATTCCACACGGCCGTGTGAAATCTCGATAAGTTCAAATTTCAGCCGCGACTCAACATTATAAAATCCCGTTTTGGAGACTATTTGGGGGATCGTTTTGGCTCTTCTATGCCCTAACTTCTGGAGAGGATGATAAGTGCTTGTGTTATAGTAACGCAAAGCGTTATTATCTTACAATGAGCATACATTTTATCAGATTTTATCATTAAATACTGTGCATTTGTGTATTCTTATGCAGTATAGGTTTGTGGAGCCAAGTTGGAAAAGAAGAACGAAGTTAGATCGTGTTCATTGTTGTTAGGGAGGTTTTCGGACCAAGCAAGGAACAAGGCACGAGCTTAGACTTGTGAGTGTGTGCCAACCTCCTTTGGAGGGGCACAAAAGCAGTCACATTCACAATAAGTCTAAACTTGTGTTGCTTAGGAGAACTTCGCCAAGAAGGAGACTTGAAGCAATCGGCACGATCTACCATTGATTGTGTGCCCAATTCAATGGCCTCGATGAAGAACGACGGATTCGGGAGCATTTTTTGGCAAGACTGTAGCTTGTTATTGTAGAAAACACTGTAGCAAGCTACTGTTCACTTTCGTCCGAATTTCAGAATTCCAGAGAATTCACACGGGCGTGTGGAATTAACACACGGCCGTGTGAATTAATTTTTCAGCAGACAGAAACTGCACACGCCCGTGTGTTAATTCCACACGGCCGTGTGAAGTCCCGATAAGTCCAAATTTAAAGCCACACTCAACCTATTAAAAGCCCGATTTGGAGACTTTTTAGGAATCTTTTGAACTATCTTTCTCCCCAACTTCTGGAGAGTGCGGCTAGGGTTTCGGAGAGGACTTTGTGAAGGATTGGAGCGCATCATCGGCATCGACATCGACGTTCAACGGCCGCACAAGACCACAGCCACACCAAACGCGAGGGGGTTTTCATCAATGCTTTTACTTTATTCTTTCTTTCATATTTGATGAACATGTATAGCTCCATGAGGAGCTAAACCCCTCGTGGGTATTCGGACTTGTAAAACCCTAGGATTATTATGTTTCTATGACATTGCTATTGTGCTTTTCCATTATTGATGAATAAATCGAGTTTCAATTTTAATTATCTTGTGCTATTATTTTTCCCTTAGCCGTGACACTAAGGTTGAGAGCAATCTAGGTTATCCTTTGGAGGTGTGACAACTCCTATAGGGTTAGACTCCTTAAGATTGAAGAGGGTTGAGAGGGAGAGTTGTGAGGTAGCGATGTACCCCTTTCCCTTCTGGTGTGATTTCTCCCTACCTCTGTTTCCTTGGTTAATTAGCGGTCAAGATAGAATGTTAGGGCTCAATCTAGACTAGGGTTCTTCTACCTGGACAAAAGGGTTAGAACTACATAGAGGAACAAGTTTTATCACTAGGAATACCTAGAGCTTAAAGCAATCCCACATAGTGTTAGGGTTAGGAAGATAGACTCCCCTTGGGCTTAGTTGACAGGTCAACAAGAGTCAAGGGTCGTAGTAAATCCTAATACCGGGACATAATGTTGGGGTTAGTCACGGTTGACCTTAAGTTTTGGGACCGTGAGTTTAAGGATATCCTCGACTCAATTAACATCAATAGGAAAGTATAATAGCATAGTCTTGCACTAGAAGCATAAGTCCTAGAGGTAGCCTGTCCGGATACCCTATCACATCCATTGCTAGTCTTTCTCTTTTAACTTCTAGTTGCTTTTCTCTTGTCTTTCATCTCTCTATTTACTTTCTTGTCTTTTAGTCTAATTGCTTCCATAAATTCACTCATCACTCCGATTATTACTTTTCGTACACCGCATAACTAAATAACGAATTTTTGTGTTTTAAATCTCTATTCCCTGTGGATTCGACTACCCACTCACCAGGGTAATTTTATTACTTCGACAAGCCCATGCACTTACGGGATACACGCAAGGGGTCGTGTCAGAGGAACGGCGACGGTTTGGAGATGACTTCGGGGAGGTTTGAAGCTCGTCATCGGCGTCGACATCAATGTCCGACGGCGGCACAAGACTACGGCCACATAGCACACAAGGGTGTTTTCATCTATGCATTCAATTTGTGTTCTTATTATTACTTTGATGGATTTGTATAGCTCCATGAGGAGCTAAACCCTTTGTGGGTATTCGGATTTGTTAACCCTAGGACTATTATGTTTCTTTGACATTGTTATTATGCTTTTCCATTATTGATGAATAAAAGTGAGTTTCAATCTTGATTTAGTTTCTTATTGTTTTACCTTGGCCGTGACACTAGAGTTGAGAAGAAGTTAGGTAATCCTTTGGAGGTGTGACAACTCCTATAGGGTTAGACTACTTAGGATTGAAGAGGGTTGAGAGGGTGAGTCGAGAGGTAGCGGAACTTCCCCTTTCCCCTTTGATGTGATTTTCCCTACCTTCGTGTTCCATGAATCATTAGCGGTCAAGATAGAGTGAAATGCTAGGAGATAAACTCCCTTGGGGCTTAGTTGCGCGAGCAACAGAGTGAAGGGTTGTAGTGAATCTTAGTATTGGGGCTTAATCTAGACTAGGGTTCTCTCACCTAGACCAAAGGGTTTGAACTACATATAGGAACCGGGTTTATCACTAGGAATCCCTAGAACTTAAAGCAATTCTACATAGTGTGAGGCTTAGGAAGATGAACTCCACTAGGGCTTAGTTGACAGGTCAACGAGAGTCAAGGGTCGTAGTGAAACCTAATACCGAGGCATAGTGTTGGGATTAGTCACGGTTGACCTTAGATTTGGGACCGTGTGTTTAAGGATCTCCTCGACTCAATTAACATCAATAGGAAGGTATAATAGCATTGTCTTGCACTAGAAGCATAAGTCCTAGGGGTAGCTTGTCCGGATACCCATCTTCTCTCATTGCTTGTCCTACTTTTCTACTCGCACTCTCTCATGTTCCATACTTTTCTTTTAATTCTTGCTTTTACCAATTATTCTCGCACTCACTCACTGATTTCCTTTCGCACATCGCGTTAGCTAAATAGTGAATACTTATATCTCAAATCCCTATTCCCTTTGGATACGACTACCCACTCAACAGGGTATTTTATTACTTCGGCAACCCGTGCACTTTTGGGCCCCTGTCAACATACTAGTCTTAATTTATTTTTATTACCATGAAAATAATAGACTAAGGACATTTAGAATATTGTTCAATTTTATGATTCAAGATTTTACTATCCAAATGACGCATTTGATAACTTGAGCTGAACCAATATTCAAGGATGTTTTATCTTATTAACTATGTACAGAAATAATAATAGATAAAACGGTGCCTCATAATTATTATCCAAATAATAAGAGTTCATACAATGTATTGGGGCTAGGGCTTCAACTATGACACTACCCAGGTGAGTGGGTAGTTGAATCCACAGGGAATAGGGATTTAAAACACAAGATTTCGCTATTTAGTTGTGCTGTGTACGAAAAGTGATAATCGAATTGATGAGTGGATTATGGAATCAATTATACTAAAAGACAAGAAATTAAACAGAGAGGTGGAAGATAAGAAAGTGCAAATAAAAGTTAAAAGAGAAAGACTAGCAATGGATAAAATAGGGTATCCGGATAAGCTACCTCTAGGACTTATGCTTCTAGTGCAAGACTATGCTATTATACTTTCCTATTGATGTTAATTGAGTCGAGGATATCCTTAAACTCACGGTCCCAAACTTAAGGTCAACCGTGACTAACCCCAACATTATGCGCCGGCATTTGGATTCACTACGACCCTTGACCCTTGTTGACCTGTCACCTAAGCCCCAGGGGAGTCTATCTTCCTAAGCCTAACACTATGTGGGATTGCTTTAAGCTCTAGGGATTCCTAGTGATAAAAACTGTTCCTATATGTAGTTCTAACACTTTGGTCCAGGTGGAAGAACCCTGGTCTAAATTAAGCCCTAACACCCTATCTCGACCGCTAATTATCCAAGGAAACGGAAGTAGGGAGGAATCACACCGGAAGGGAAAGGGGACGGTTTGCTACCTCACGACTCACCCTCTCAACCCTCTTCAATCCGAAGTAGTCTAACCCTATAGGAGTTGTCACACCTCCAAAAGATAACCTAGATTGCTCTCAACCCTAGTGTCATGGCTAAGGGAAAACAATAGCAAAAGATAATTAAAATTGAAACTCGAATTTATTTATCAATAATGGAAAAGCATAATAGCAATGTCATAGAAACATAATAATCCTAGGGTTTTACAAGTCTGAATACCCATGAAGGGTTTAGCTCCTCATAGAGCTATACATGTTCATCAAAATATAAAAGAAAGTGCAAATAAAAAGCATTGATAAAAACCCTCTCGCGTATGGTGTGTCCGTGGTATTGTGCGGCCGCCGGACGTCGGTGAAGATGCCGATGACGCGCTCCAAACCACCACGAAGTCCTCTCCGAAACCCTAGCCGCACTCTCCAGAAGTTCGGGAGAAAGTTAGGTCGAAAGATCCCTTGAAAGGTCTCCAAATCGGACTTTTATAATGTTGAGTGCGGCTTTAAATTTGAACTTATTGGGACTTCACATGGGTATGTGAAGATTCTGGCTTGCTGGAAAATCAATTGACACGACCGTGTGGAATTTCCACACGCCCGTGTGAATTCTCTGGAATTCTGAATTTCGGCAGAAAGTGAACAGTAGCTTGGTATAAAGTTTTGCTACAGAAACAAGATACAGTGCTACTACAGTAACTCGCCATTGATTTGGGCACACAATCAATGGTTAATCGTGCCGATTGCTTCAAGTCTCCTCCTTGGTGAAGTTCTCCTAAACAACACGAGTTAGACTTATTATGAATGTGACTGCCTTTGTGCCCTTCCAATGGAGATTGGCACACACTCATAAGTCTAGGCTCGTGCCTTGTTCCTTGCTTGGTCCGAAAACCTCCCAACAACGGTGAATAGGATCTGACTTCATTCTTTTTCTCCAAATTAGCTCCACAAGCGTACAATGCATAAGAATACACAAACGCACACAATTTAGTAATAAAATCTGATAAAAGATATGTTCATTGTAAGATAATAACGCTTCGCGTTACTATAACACGAGCACTTATCACACTAACAATCTTCCACTAACACTAGTCGCAACCAGGCATAACTCTAAGACCAAAAGACTGATAAGTGCTTGTGTTTAAGTAATATAAAGTATTATTTTCTTACATTAAGCATTAATTTTTTTCAGATTTTATCATTGATTTGTGTGCATTTGTGTTCTTTTGTACATATGGGGTTGTGGAGAAGAGTTAGAAAAAAAAGAGCAAAATTAGGTCATGTCCGCATTTGTTGAGGAGTTTCTTAGACCAAGCAAAGGTCAAGGAACAGGTTCTAGATTTGTGGGTGTGTGCCAACCTCCAATGTTCTTAAATGGTTATATGATTTGGAGGGGCACAAATGTAGTCACGCTCATAAAGTCTATCCCGTGTAACATTGAAGAATCTCGTCAATAAGGAGAAAAGAAGAAACGACATGATCTACTAATTGTTGTGGGCCAAATGTAACAGCCTTAATGAAGAACATGAAGTCAGGAACAACTTGGGTATGAGCATGACACGACCCTTTTGCGTGTGTGTACCGCAAGTGCACGGGTTGTCGAAGTAATAATTATACCCGGTGAGTAGGGTAGTCGAATCCACAGGGAACAGGGCTACTAGTACTAACTTCTTCTCTGCAATCTAGCCTAACGACTAATGTGATTTTGTGGTGATCTAGTGTGCATAGAAATTAATACCAGAGATGAATAGGCAGAGGGTAAATAAAGGGAGATCTCAATCAATGAAGATGAGATACCCGGGCAATGCTCCCCCTAGGCTCTATCATGAAGTGCAAGACTAACTAAATGCTTCTAACCGAGTTCTATGAGTCGAGGTAATCCAAGAATAATCGGTCCCTGCCTCCAGGCCACCGATACTAGTCCCCTACAAGGTCCCGGCGGAGAAATCGCTCAATCTCAACACCTCACACCCCATATGACCGCAATGAGTTCTAGGGATACCTAAGAGTGAAACCGATTCCTAAAATTAGATCTAACCCTACTTCTAGGCGGAAGATCCCTAACCCCCTACAAAGGTCCCGGCGGAGAAATCTACCAATCTCACGCCTCACACCCAATATGGTTGCATAAAACTTAGGGAATACGGAGATAGGAAACACTCAATCGGAAGGGAAAGGGGACACTCCTCTATCTCAAGACTCACCCTCTCAACCCTCTTTAACCTTGTATGTTCTAATCCCTAATGGAGATCTCTCTCTCACCAAGGAAACAAATCAAACATACCAAACAACCATACGAATCAATAAGGCAGGCAAGCAATGATTAAACAAGATTAAAACTCAAATAAACTCGGACTTAAAAGAAAGCATAAAGAAAGTCAATACATGAATCAAAACCTAGGGTTCACATGCCCAAGTATCTACTAGGGTTTAGCCCTCCATGGGGCTTATTACAAAGCAAAACATAACACAATGAAAAGCAATGTAAACCAAGGAAGTAAACCCCCTTGAAGTTGTGATGATGGCCTTGATGGGTCGCTCAACGTCTTGAAGGATCCTTCTCCGAAGCTAGGTCGCCAATGACTCCCTCGATGCTATGACGGAGGAAAGAACTATCAAAGTTGGTGAAGAACGGCCCTCCAATTCGGCAAAGACCTCCTCCTCAAACCCTAGCCGCTTCGCCTCTCAAAAGCCACACAAAAGATATCAAAAGAATCGACGAAACGGCCTATTTATAAGTCTGAATCGCGCCAGTCACGTGTCTTCATGCGACCGCGTGAGATCCCACGTGATCGCGTGGGCTGCAGAATTCCCACGCGGTCGCGTGGGATTTTGACGCGGTCGCGTGAACAGTAATTCCGCTACAGTACTACTACAGTGAAATGAACAGTATTTTTGCTACAGTACTCTTCATAACCATGATCCAAACTCTCTCATCTTGAGGCCACATGGTCGGGCACACGCCCATGTGGTGAGTTATAAGACTTCTCCTTCTTCGAATCATCCTTTGAGAGCTTTAACTATCTTCACACAAGTTGGGACATGAAGGTGTGACTGCCTTTGTGCCCTTCCATCACACAAATTATCTTGAATTCTTCAGGAAGTTGGCACACACCCTCATGTGCATGATCCCCTCTTGTGCCTTGACACTTGTGTTGTACAAAAGCTCCCAACAATACGTCTTTATAACCCATCTTTGCTTCCTTTTCCTCCTTTAACACTTCCACGACCTAATTGCATAAAAGAACACCAAAATACACTTTATGAGACATAATCAATGGTAAAATGATGCTCAATGTATGTAAAACAAGTAGGTAAAACATGTATACTCAAGAACTTATCAGAGCACTATAGCAGTATCGTAGCAAATCACCGTAGTAGTTTACTATTCACTGCACGCCAGAAATTCATTTCTAGAAAGTCCACACAGGCGTGTTGAAATTCCACACCCCAGTGTGGATGGCCGATTTTAGCCTTTAAATACCGTGACTTAGATTTATTTTTGGAGTCTTTTGGACCTATTTTTTGCCCAACTTCTGGAGGGCTCGCGTCTAGGGTTCGGAGAGGATTTTCTAGTTCTTTTGGAGTATTCTATGACATCAACATCGGCGTCCTTTGGAAGATAGCTATTCGGGGAGTTTTTGTCGGCATCGATTCGGCGAGACATGCCCTAGGCTTGACAAAGGACTTGGTGGAGAAGACGGAGAGGCATCACAAGACCATCACCACGCGTATCAAGGGGATTTTATTCATGTTTATTATGCTCTTTATTACATAAACTTTGATGATTTTGTATAGCTCTATGGAGAGCTAAACACCTAGTGGGTATTCAGATTTGTAAACCCTAGGATGACATTATTTCTATGACTTTTATTATGCTTTCTTAATTGATGCTTTTAATTGAGTTTCAATCTTGCATGATAATTGTTTTGATTTTCCCTTAGCCGTGACACTAGGGTTGAGAATCATCTAGGTTACCCTATGAAGGTGTGACAACTTCTATAGGATTAGACTACTCGAGATTGGAGAGGGTCAAAAGGGAGACTCGAGAGGTAGTGAAACGTCCCTTTTCCCCTTCAGTGTGATTTTTCCTTTCTCCATGTTTTCTTTGCGGTCAAAGTAGAGTGAACTGCTAAGAGATGAACTCCCCTTGGGATTAGTTGTGCGAGCAACAAAGTAAATGGTTGTAGTGAATCCTAGTGATAGGGCTTAACTAAGACTAGGGTTCTTCCGCCTATACCAAAGGGTTAGAACTATACTTACGAACAGGATCTATCACTTGGAATCCCTAGAACTCCAACCAGTTCCACGTAGTGTGAGGTTATAGGAGATGGACTCCCCTGGGGCTTTGTTGAGAGATCAACAGAGTGAAGAGTTGTAGTGAATCCTAGTGTTGGGGCATAGTATTGGGACTAGTCTCGGTTAACCTTAGGTTTGGGACCATGTGCTTAAGGATTTCCATGACTCATTAGACATTAATTAGAAGGTATAATACTAGCCTTGCACTTGAAGCATTAGTCCTAGGGGGAGCTTCGTCCGGGTACCCTATATTCGCATTGATTGTTTCCTCCTTACTCTTTACTTGCACTCTTCTTTCTTCCATATTTCTCTTTCTTTTATTACACACACATTGCTTTCTCTCACCACCGTTATTTTCACACTAGCTAAGAACAATTTCTCTTATCTTGAATCACTACTCCCTATGGATTCGACTTCCCTCTCACTAGGGTATGATTACTTCGACAACCCGTGCACTTGCGGGGCACTTCACAAGGGGTGTGTCAAAGACCTAATATGATGATCATGTTTTGGCCTAGCCAACTGCTTGTTCAAAAAATCAGCTACATTGTCTTCTCCAGCAATCTTGCAAACTTTCACATCTCCTTTATCAATGATCTCCCAAATGAGATGGAATCTCTTAAGTATGTGTTTGGATATATGGTGTGATTGAGACTCCGTGGCCTGTGTTATGGGCCCGTTGTTGTCACAAAAGAGGTTTAATGGATTTAAGATGCTTGGGACAACTCCTAACCTAGTAAGGAACCTCTTAAGCCAAATAGCCTCCTTAGCAGCATCCAATGCAGCTATATACGTAGACTCTGTGGTAGAATCAGTGACGATGTCTTGTTTTGAGCTCTTCCAGCTTACAACACCTCTATTCAAGCAAAACACATAACCAGATTGTGATTTACTGTCATCAACATTGGTTTAAAATACAACATCAGTGTAACCCATTACAATGAGCTCATTCTCAACACCGTACACTAAGAAGTATTTTTAGTCCTTCGTAAGTACTTAAGAGGTACATGAGGATTAGCTTGCGATGAAGACAAATCACCAATTCTGTGAGTGGGATTATTAAGCATGACCTTATTAGAAGATTACCAATATTTATATGATATATATATATGCTCTATCTCCTTTAATGAGATTTTGTTGGTTTCATGATTGATTTTGAGATGTTGATTGCTTTGGAAATGAGTTTATGGCTTAAGTGAATCTTTATGGCTTTATATTGTTTGATAATTTTTTAATGACAGTTATTATTGTTAAAGACCTTAAATTTCTTATTGGTGTTGAATGAAAACATTGGATTTGTGATTGATATCCTCAAGGAGTTTTCAAAGTCTTTGTTTTGTGAAATTTGGGATTTGTGGTGAAATTCTTTATTTTGCGTAATCTAAGCTTGAACTCATTTTGGGTTGTCAAAATGAAAGGATTTTCATGCTGTAGCTTGTGTTGGATTCTGTAAATCGATTTGTGTTAAAAGTTTAAGTTTTCTTGTGCTTTTATCATTTCCTCATGGAAATGGCGGATATGCTATTGATTGTTGGATATTGTACTCCAAGTGGAGTTTTGTTTATTGTGGTGATTTCATGGTGATATCCTACTGTAGTAGGCTGTCCTCTACAGCTAGCCTTTTTTGCATGGTAGACCGGCTGATTACTACAACGGGCAGTTCAGGTCGGAGTGTAGAATCCTAATTGGGTACTCATCGGGTAGCCGGAGTCACCAACCGGTGAACTAATCGATCAATGTCAAGAGCATGAGTACCTTGATGTCTGTAAACCAAGCTGTGGCCACAGCAAAAGCTTAGGGATGTTTTTAGACCACTTTATGTTGGGTGAGTGCTGGGTACTATCTTATGCTGGGTTTGAGATTTATTTTCCATAGTGTTAGTTGTCTTGTGTCATCTTGAATTTGTGGTGAGGGAGAAAAGCCCAGTTGTTGCTCTTAGGAAGATGTTCCCATGAATTCAATTTGACACTACTATTATAATTACTTATTTCATACCCCATGTTATTAAGTTTGCTAATCGAATACTTTTAAATTATTTTGACACTTATGTTTTATGGTTAAATATTGGTTTGATAATTAGCTTGTTTTATAGTTTTGAACCCTAAGTTCAATGTTTTGTGGTTTTGAAGTTTTAAAAACTCTTATTTGAGGAGACATGCTTACTTTATGCTACTCTTTTATACTACTGCATTAAAGTTGCTATTGTATGTATCCATGTTTTAAATGAGTTATTTTATTAGACAAATGACTTTTCAGAGATTGATGTTCCTATTTTGGTGGAGTTGTGCTAATCTCCACTCAATGAGTAACTGTGGTTGCTCACCTTCTCTCTCTCTTTTCCCTATTTAGTTTTCAGGTCCTATTGACGTTGTGGCATGGTGGAGTGCTGGGTGTGGCTAGTAGTGTAATCTTTCTTCATCTTTGCCCTCATGTATTTGTATCTCTAAGTATACTTGCATTGTATAATATTCAGGATGTTGTCATTTGAATTACCTTGTAGGTCAAGTTGGTTGCGTGTTGTTTAATCTGACTTTAGAATTTCCTTTTTCTTTGTTATTGAATGTATAACTCTCTTGGTGTATATTTGTACTCAGTAACTTTAGTTGGTTCTATTTGCGGATTACACTCTAGATTGTTGATTTCAAGATTGGTGTTAGCCTTGCGGCGTCCCGAGGATTGAGTGGTGGAGTATCCCTCCTCAAGATCGTCGCAGCGGTTGTTATAGTAATACGAAGTATTATTATCTTACATTGAGCATTACTTTAATCAGATTTTATCATTAATGTGTGTGCATTTGTGTGCTTTTGTGCATTGTAGGGTTGAGGAGCCAATTTGGAGAAAAAGAAGCAAGAATAGGTTATGTTCGCCATTGTTGAGGAGCTCTCGGACCAAGCAAGGAACAAAGGACGAGTCTAGACTTGTGGGTGTGTGCCAACCTTTATTGGAGAGGCACAAAGGTAGTCACATTCACAAAAGTCTAACTCGTCCAGCATTAGAGAATTTCGCCAATGAAGAGAAATGAAGTAATCGACATAATCTACCGTTGATTGTGTGCCCAATTCAACGGCTTCGATGAAGAACGATGAATTCAGGAGCATTTCAACGAAGCACTGTAGAAGTTACTGCAGCAATATCATAGTGAAAACACTGTAGCAATTTACTGTTCATAGTCTGATGAAAATCAGCAAAATAGAATTTCCACACGGCCTTGTGGAATTAACACACGGGCATGTGGAAATTCTGCAGGCCATGTGGAAAATCCATAGGGGCGTGTGGAACTCCAATTTCTGCCCGATTTCAGCCTATAGATAGCCCGTTTTTCAGATCTATTTGGGGACCCCCCTTCTATCTCTTGCCTATCTTTTGGGGGGGGCATTCGGCTAGGGTTTGGAGAGGTTCTTGGAGGTCTTTGGAGGGATTATACGGCATCGGCATTGACATCCATTGGAAGAAAGCTATTGGGGAGCTTTCGTCGGCATCGATTCGGCGAGGTGTGCCCTAGGCTTAACAAGGGATTCGTTGGAGAAGACCTGCGGCTCCACAAGACCATCGATACGATCTACAAGGGGGTTTTCTTTATAGTTTTCATGCATATGTTCTTAAACTCTTTATTGACTTTATATTCCTTCATGGAGAGCTAAACCCTAGTGGGTATTCGTTCTTGTGAACCCTAGGATGCTTGTGTTTCTATAACTTTTATTATGCTTTATTAATTTGATGTTTTCTTATTGAGTTCCAATCTTGCATGCCGATTGTATGCGATTTTCCTTTAGCCATGACACTAAGGTTGAGAATCTATTAGGTTATCCTTTGAGGGTGTGATAACCTCTGTAAGATTAGACTATACAAGGTTTGAGAGGGTTGAGAGGGTGAGTCGAGAAGTAGCGGAACGTCCCTTTTCCGCTCTGGTGTGAATTTCCCTACCTACGTATCCCAAGAGTTAATCACGATTGAAATAGAGTGAAGTACTAGGAGATGAACTCCCTTGCGAAGGGTTGAGTGAATCCTAGGACTGGGGCTTAACTTAGATTAGGGTTCTTCCACCTGGACCAAAGGGTTAGAATTATAATTAGGGATAGGGTCTTTCACTTGGAATCCCTAGAACTCCATGCAATTTCACACGGTGCTAGGCATTAGTATGAGGTACTCCCCTGGGGCTTAGGTGACAGTTCATCGAGAGTCAAGGGTCGTAGAGAAGTCTAGAGCCAGGTATAGTATGGGATTAGTCATGGTTGACCTTAGGTTTGGGACCGTGTGCTTAAGGATTTCCATGACTCATTAGACATCAATTAGAGGGTATAATACTAGTCTTGCACTAGAAGCATTAGTCCTAGGGGAGCTTTGTCCGGGTACCTCATCTTTATATCAATTACCTCTCCTACCTTTATTGCCCTTCTTGGTCTCTTTTACTTTCTTTTATATATATATATACACATTGATTTCTTTTACCATCAATTCCATTTATATCTAAAATAGTGATAACGCTTGTTTCTGAACACTATTCCCTATGGATACGACTACCCACTCACCAGGGTATTTTATTACTTCGACAACCCGTGCACTTGCGGGGTACATAAGTAAAGGGTCGTGTCAGTGGTTATCATGTCAGATAGGTAAAATTTCTCTTCTTAGTTCGTGACGGCTTGTTGGCACTCCTGGCTAGGAATAATTTCTGAAATAACTTAATGATTTGTAGCTGACATGGCCAGCTACGCATAATTTTGGCTAAGTCCGTGATTGGTGGTTGGCATGATCAGCTAGGTATAATTTCTAGGTTAAGTATGTGAAGACTAGCTAGAATGATGGGGAAGAAAAATTTTCTCAGCCGAGTTAGGGAGGTCAAGCTAGCATGGCAGCCTGGGATGAATTTCTTGGCTGAGTTAGTGATGGCTAGCTGGCACGGTCAGTGAGGCAAAATTTGTCGGTTGCGTCACTAATGGTTTGTTGGCCCAACCAGTTTTTCAAACTTTCTTGCTTGAGTCAATCATGGCTGCCTAACCTGACAGTCAGGTAGAATTTCTCGGCATAATACTTTATTGTGGCGACACTGTAGCATGAAGGATGGATGAAATGTCAAAGTCTCAAGTTTTCTTTGCAGGCATCATTACGGCCGTGAAGAAGCCCGTAAGCCAGCTGGAGAAATTGCGTACCTGTACCGTAGCAGATTTACTGAAAAATCGGTAAAAATCCTGAGGTGCTTTGGGCATCCTTACGACCATGTGCCAGGCTATGAAGCCATCCCGAGATGATCTTTAAAAAAGCTTTTGTAGCATTTGGTATTGATCATCATCTCCTACTTTTGGCTTCCTATTTCCCCAACCTATATCCGAGGTGGAGGAGGCCATTTGATGGTGTTTTTTAAGTGTAAAATGAGGGGAGAGCATAATTTGTGCAAAGATACTTCTTTGATCTCACTTGTGGAGCTTGAAGATGATAAGGGAAGCCACCCCCATTACAGTATTGGTATAAGCTTTCGATGGAATTCAACTTGCCATTCAGCCTCTAGTGTTTAAGGGAGTTTTTATTAAGCTTGTTTTAGTTGTTTCCATGTCTTGGATCGTTGTATTTGCTTGTATGGACGGCTAAACCCCAAGGTCACTGGATGCTGATGAATCTTTTGGTTTAAGCTTTGTGTTGTTTGTTGTATCTAATTTCATGAGAACTCTACGTTCGATTTCTAGGTTGTACATGGTTGCATGACCTACGCCCTTGTAATAGACTCACGTAGCTTAAAAAGGACTCATGTATGAATACACCATGACCATCAGGTATTTCATAGCCCTCCAACCATTAGGGATGAACCTAGGTATCGTATTTAACCCTAATTAGAGACTTCCTTGAGCATAGTCCAATCGTAGGAGTATTTGGTCGAAGGAGATTCTGAGCCAACACTTGTACGGGATTAGGGGTTAATCTACTTTAGGTTGTCTCTTAGCCCAAAACCATTATTGCATTGTAACCCTAAAATCCTTCTAACTTTATTAGCCCCGAGGGGATCCGCATTCGTGGCTATCTTCTCCCATAGGATTTTTACTTAGTCACTATGGCATGCAAAAATTTTCCTTTAGTTCTTTTTATCTTGTTTAGTATTTTCAAATAGTGGCACTCGAATTTGTAGGCTAGACAATGAGTAAAGAGGAAGTAAGGGTAGTTCCTTGGTTCTAAGGAATATGACTCCTGTGTCACACACAAGGTACTACTTGACGAACCCGTGCACTTGCGAGAGTTTACACCAAGTTTTTGGCACCGTTACTAGGGACCCACAAGAAATACTCAGAAAACTTATATATTGTTGATTTGGCCATCTTATTTTATTTGTTTCTCTTTTTTTTAGTTGTTCTAGTTGTGTATATTCTTACTCCTGTGTTCATTATTGTATTCAACCACCGTATTTTATTTATGTAAATACTTCTTTTCTCTTCTCTATAATTATGGCTTTAGCTAATGATTGGACTAATTGTTACTATTTGCAAAACCCATACCCTTATTGTTCAAGTGAATCATCAGCAGGAACAAAATTTGTAGGGGTGGATGGCACACTTATTGTTAATTATTGGTAGAAGGCACAGTATTACAATGCACCAAATGCCCTAATCTGGGCAAGCAAAGTGTGCAGGACTTTTTCAATCAGTTTATGAATTCAAATGTGATGACACCTATGGTGGAGCCTAATCTGCTCATCTTTCCCCAATGTCCACTGGAGAAAAAACAAAGAACAAGTTTGGCAACTCCTCAATGTTAATGAAGTTGAATAAAGAAAATACAGATCAAATAAGGCCTAATAGTTGTGAAGAAATAAGTTATGCCCATGGAAGTGATTTATATTGGACAGAGTTCGAGGCTCATACCATGGGAGACAATTCAAATAATGGTAGTTCATCAAGGGAGAAAAATAGAGGGTTTAAAGATATTAATATGGATAAATATAGGAGACTGATGTTGTCAATTAAAGAACTACCAAAGTTAGAGTTGAAACTGCTGCACTTAGAGTATACTTTTTTTGGTAGAGGGATCTAAACTTCTAGTTATCATTACTTCAAATTTGACATTTGAGCAAAAAAGACAAGCTCCTAGGTGTACTGAAGAAGCATAAAAGGGCAATCGGTTGGAAAATTTCTGATATCAAGGGATCAGTCCTTGCTATTGCACACATAAAATCCTCATGGAAGACAATCATAGGATAATAGTGATACATTAATTGAGACTCAACCCAAACATGAAAGAGGTGGTAAGGAATTAGATTATCAAGCTTCTCGATGCAGGTATTATTTATCCAATTTCCAACAGTGCATGGGTGAGTCCATTGCAAGTTGTGCCAAAAAAAGGGGGAATGACTGTGATTACAATGACAAGAATGAACTTGTACCGACCAAAAATGTCACGGGGTGGTAAGTATGCATAGATTAAAGAAAATGATGCCACAAGAAAGGATCACTTCCAATTGCCATTCATCAATCATATGCTTGAACTATCAACTAGACATTCCTACTATTGTTTCTTAGATGGTCTTTCCAGATATTTCCAAATCCTTATTGCCCCTAACGACCAAGAAAAGACAACCTTTACTTGACCTTATAGCACTTTGCTTACCGACGTATGCCATTTGGGTTGTGCAATGTGTCGGCTATCTTTTAGAGGTGTATGACAGCAATTTTTGAAGATATGGTAGAAGACATCATGGAAGTATTTATAGATGATTTCTCAATTTTTGGTGACACATTCGAGCTATGCCTAATGAGTGCTATTCCGCAAGTGCACGGGTCGTCAAGTAATACCCTGTGCGTGACACAGGGGTCGTATTCCCTGGGACCCGAGAAGCTACCCTTACTTCCCTTTTACAATGTTGTTTGACCGATACAATTCAAGAGAGAGTGAATATAATGCAAAAAGGCTAAATAAGTAAATAACTAATGCAAACATACGAGGGCAAGATACGGGGTAAAATAGGACTAGGAGTGGTCACGGATGAGGATTCCCTTAGGGGCTACTAAGGTGAGTAGGAAGCTTGGACAAACATGCAGCATTTCCTAAGTCTTTTGATACATAGAGTTCTCATACATACCAAGCATGTAAAAACACCAAACAATGGATCACAAACAAGCCACAAACAATAAATAGAACAAGATCATCCAAAACATCACAAGTTCACCCCCAAGGTTCACCTACATCCGGTGACCTTGGGGTTTAAGTGCTCATGTTCACTAAATACAACAAGAAATGCATGGAAACAACCAACAAAGGCATGAGAAGAACTCCCTCAAAGAATGAAGGCTGGACAAGTTCCAAAGACGCCACTCCAAGGGGTGGCTTCCCTAGTCTTCAACCTCCAAATGTAAGCCCTAGAACATAGAATCTTCCCAAAACCTTGCTCTCCTTGCCAAATCCTCGCCTAAATCGCCCTCCAAGAGCTTCTTCTTCCTCAATTCGAAGGTGGCGATGAGAGGCCCCAAGAAGAAAACTCAAGATGCCCTAAAAAGAAGTCTCCAAGTCCATAAAAAGGTGAGTCCGTGTCTCTTAACGGGTGAGCTCACGGTCCATATATGGCCCGTGAGGTAGCCTGTAATGCGGGACGAAAGATTCTGCAAAGTTGCGAAACTGCTACAGTGCTGAGACAGTAACCCATCCACAGTAACTCTGCTACAGTGATCATCTACAGTGACATTGCCCCTGAATTCCATACGGTTGACCTCACGGCCGTGAGCTTGCCCGTGAGGATTTCCAGACTTAGAGAATTCTTCAAACGTTCTTGCTTCAGACTGCTACAGTGTTGCTACAGTGCCCGGGACTCAAAAACGGCGATTTCGGTGTCGATTTCTTCTCAAATTGCGTCGTTGAGCTCCCCAAAGCATATTTTGCACCTAAAACACGAAATAACCCAATTTAGACCTCAAAAGGGCATCAATTCATTAACAAAATACAAAAAACATGCACAAGTATACGTATAAAATAAGTACATTTAGACGTCTATCAAACATCCCCACACCTAAGCGTTTGCTTATCCCCAAGCAAACAAACATGAAGAACAGGGGCAAGAAGATAAACGGCTAAATGTACGACCTCAAGCTTAAAAGTAAAGAACTCCACAGGCACGAATGGACAGAGATCAAGAAGTGAGCTGATCAATGAATAGTCAAGTAATACTAGTTCCATTTCTCCTAGAGTGCCCCGTGAGTGTGTGCTAACTTCCACCTTGACCTCCACACCCTGGATTACCCCAGGATGACCATTCACCCCACGTACAATGAAAATGGCATTAAAAATGTTAAAACCATCCTCAATACTCAGTTAAAAGTCTTTCGGTTCCTGAACATGACTCTAGCACTGAGGTGACTATGTAGCAAGCTCCAGGGAATCAAGATACTTAACTCTTACATATATACATATATACACTTTTTTTTTTTCTGAGTCCCCGACTAACATAGACTGCACAAAAACCTTTAAGACGGATGCACATGCTGGCCAGGCACAAGAGCCACCCATCCTACTTGATTACAGTCTACATGGACGCATTCATGCTACACTAGCAGAGGAATACTGTCATAGACTCCTTTATATATATATATATTGATAAGTGCTTGTGTTATAGTACCGCGAAGCGTTATTATCTTACATTGAGCATATCTTTTATCAGGTTTTATCACTAAATGGTGTGTATTTGTGTATACTTGTGCATTGAAGGTTTGTGGAGCTAAATTGGAGAAGAAGAATGAAATTAGGTCGTGTTCGCCGATGTTGGGAAGTTTTCAGACCAAGCAAGGAACAAGGCACGAGCTTGGATTTGTGGGTGTGTGCCAACCTCCTTTGGAGGGGCACAAAGGCAACCACATTCACAACAAGCCTAACTTGTGTAGCTTAGGAGAACTTCGCCAAGAAGGAGACTTGAAGCAATCGGCACGATCTATCATTGATTGTGTGCCCAATTCAATGGCCTCGATGAAGAACAATGGACTCGGGAGCGTTTTCGGGCTAGTACTGTAGCAGCACTGTAGCTTGTTACTGTTCACTTTCGGCCGAAATTCAGAATTCCAGAGAGTTCACACGGCCGTGTGAATTAATTTTTTCAGTAGAACAAAAATTTCACACGCCCGTGTGTTAATTCCACACGGCCGTGTGAAGCCCCCGATAAGTCAATTTTTAAAGCCGCGATTCAACATTATAAAAGACGATTTTGGAGACCTTTGGAGATATCTTTTGACCTATCTTTCTCTCCAACTTGGGGGAGTGCGGCCAGGGTTTCGGAGAGGATTTTGTGGAGGTTTAGTGCGCGTCATTGGTATCGTCATCGACGTTTGACGGCCGCACAAGACCACGACCACACCATACGCAAGGGGGTTTTCATTGATGTCTTTACTTTGTGCTTTCTTTATTACATTGATGAACATGTATAGCTCCATGAGGAGCTAAACCCCTTAAGGGTATTCGGACTTGTAAACTCTAGGGTTATTATGTTTCTTTGACATTATTATTATGCTTTTCCATTATTGATGAATAAAATTGAGTTTCAATCTTAAATTCATCCTTGCTATTGTTTTCTCTTAGATGTGACACTAGGATTGAGAGCAATTTAGGTTGCCTTTTGGAGGTGTGACAACTCCTTAGGGTTAGACTCCTTAAGATTGAAGAGGATTGAGAGGGAGAGTTGTGATGTAGCGACATACCCCTTTCCCTTCTGGTGTGATTTCTCCCTACCTCCAATTCCTTGATTTATTAGCGGTCAAAATAGAGCGAAGTGCTAGGTAGATAAACTCCCCCAAGGCTTTGGGGTGACGTGAATCCTATGCATTGGGGCTTAATTTAGACTAGGGTTCTTTCACCTGGACCAAAGGGTTATAACTACTACACATAGGAACAGGTTTTATCACTAGGAATCCCTAGAGCTTAAAGCGATTCCACGTAGTGTTAGGCTTAGGTAGATAAACTCCCCTGGGGCTTAGTTGCGTGAGCGACAGAGTAAAGGGTTGACGTGAATCCTAATGCCGGGACATAGTGTTGGGGTTAGTCACGGTTGACCTTAGGTTTGGGACCGTGTGTTTAAGGATTTCCTCCACTCAATCAACATCAATAGGGAAGTATAATAGCATAGTCCTGCACTAGAAGCATAGACCCTAGAGGTAGCTTGTCCGGATGCCCTATTTCATTCATTAGTAATTCTCTTACTTGCACTCTCTCTCATCTTCCATCTTTTTATTCAATTTCATGCTTTTTATTCTGTGTGATTGTTCATTCACTCATTGATCCAACTATTGCTTTTTCGTACTCCGCATAGCTTTATTAGTGGAATCTCATATTCTAATTCCCTATTCTCTGTGGATTCGACTACCCACTCACTAAGGTAAATTTATTACTTCGACAAACCCGTGCACTTGCGGGATACACGCAAGGGGTCGTGTCATATATACATAAATATATATGTAGAGACTAGCTCTCAAATCCCCTGGTTAAACCCACTACAATAGTTCACAATAGGCTAAAGAAATAATAAAGAAACACAAAAGCTCTTAAAAGATTATTGAAAATAGAATTTAACAATTTAATGCCGAAATCATTATAATGGGTTGGTTGGAGTGTACAAGGTAGAAGTAATCATGTACAGGTATAGGGGTGCACTAATGGTGAAATAGAACTACATTCAAGCACATGTACAGGTACAGCTCACAACTATCATTCTACCAAGCCAGGAAATTCTAAACATGCAAATCATAGCTATCATAGGTAAGCAAAGTATGCACAGAATAAAAGTAATCCAAAAATCCATCCCCACACCTAAAGCTGTACATTGTCCCCAATGTACATAAGTCAGCAGAACAGGGTGGGACAAAATGGAAAGTGCAAGTAAATGGAGTAAAAGAAACTTCCCCAACACCGGATGAAGTATGTCATGTGGTCCTCTATGTTGATGGGGCAAAAGTGTACTGAGGGCGTGGAGTGTGAAATCCAGTAGCAATTTCCCTGAAAGTACAAGAAGCATAGATCACAACTCCAGAAATCAAAATAGCAGAAGAGAGCAAATGGTAAAATCCTCAAAACAATCAGAAAAAGTTTAGCAGGGTGAAGCCCTAGCGAACTCAAGAGTACAAAGTACAAAGTACAACATAAAACAGAAAAGCAGCGAAAACAGAAATAAAAATAAAAACAACAAAGTAACACGGCAAGCATGCAGCGTGAATCTAAGGGATTGAAGGAAATGACGGTGCTGCACAGGTGGTGGCCGCCGAGGTGGTGCCGACTGACGATGACGAGCTGCGCAAAAACGCTAAAATATCGGTCGTAGCGGTCTCAAGACGGCTCACGGAGGCAGTCAACATCTGCAACTGCTCGCAGACCTCAGCACGGAAAGTGTCAAATCTCTCCCCCAGCGAATGCCGAGATGCCCTGGGTGCAGCAACATCGTCCGACTCGGACTCGGATCGAGACTCAGACTCGGTGTCATGAGATGGGCCGGGGTCAGACTGGCGTCGCACTATCCTGTGTGTGCTGCCCCGCCGCTCAACAATACCGATGCATACCAATGTCTGCAAACTGAGTGGGACGACTACACCCACAACTGTCATGCCCTGGGTTCCCTCAAGAAGATGCATACCCTTGATCATGCGTGTGATGTAGGGCCCGGCGTAAATGGATCCTAGGCGGACAAACTTGCCTTGGTGGGCAAAAACATCGGCGACCAAATGACCCATGTGGAGGGGGTACCGCTGTATAATGATGTACAACATCAGTAAGTCCGTGCGTGATACCACCCCGGTGGAATCCAGTCGACCCCCAATGCTCCGAGTCAGTAGAGCGTGAATGTATATGTGGGCAGGGTCTTTCAACTGGGAGGGCTTCTTGGTTCGTGACCGATTAGCAATGGTGTTCCAGTAGGTGGCATTAGTCACGGGATAAGGGAAATCCCTGCCTAAATCCTTGAACTCCGGCCTTTGGGTGAATGCTTCTGTGTAGAATCCCATGTAAATGCCCAATTGATCTTGAGTGATTCGGTGGCTCTTCCCGAAGGCACGAAATGACACGTAACCGGGTTGGCTAGAGAAGGGATTGAAGTGATAGATTTCAAAGGTGCTTAACACTTCAAGAGTTAATTCCTTGTATGTG
Source organism: Dioscorea alata (assembly GCA_020875875.1). NCBI lineage: Eukaryota > Viridiplantae > Streptophyta > Magnoliopsida > Dioscoreales > Dioscoreaceae > Dioscorea > Dioscorea alata. The sequence goes on from CM037014.1 coordinate 12,333,666, forward strand.
GGTTCATCAATGGAGAATAATTTATCCCAACCGTCGTGTGTGATGAGCTCCAAGATTGTTTCATCCAAACCCAGAGTTTTTAGAACATCCCAATCAATCTTCTTGATCGTCCCGAAATTCTTGCGCGAAAGGAGCGCAAATCGATTCTTGTGTTATTCTTTTTTAAACTTAGGTTGCTCGTGAGGCGGAGGAGGGTCATTCCAGGCTCTCTTGTAGGCAACCTTCTTAGTCCTCACCCTACAAGGTTAATGGAAGCTCAATTAGATAAGTTAGAAGCAAAATAGTCTTGAAAAAAATGAAGGAATCATGAAAATTATTCAGTGTTACAGTAATTCCAAAATTTTTTTTATATAACCTTGTTTGAAAACTTGATGATCTCAACATACAACCATTCCAAAACATTAATACAAGATTGTAAAGGACAAGGAGAGAATAAACCATGAGAAAATCAGCCCAAACAACCATAGAAATACCAAGTTCATGAGATCAAAAGCTCACCTCATAACCTAGGGTTTATGGAGTGAACCTTGGGTTGAATCCGGCCAAAAGAATGGTTTTTCTTCAAATCTTAAGCACCAAATGTTTTTAGAGGAGAGTGAGAGTGTTTTAAAGCAAGAAAAATGGAAGAAAATAGAGTAGAAATGAGAGGGAAGTGAGGGAGTTAAGTTGAGAAGATGATGAATAGAAAAAAAAAAGCTAAATGGGGTTTAAAAACCTAAGGCCCGAGAGGCTTCACGGGTGGGCTCACGGGCGTGAGCTCACCCGTGAGCCCTCTCGGTTTGGCTCATGGCCACGCTCACGGCCGTGAACTTGGCCGTGAGCCCTCTCGGGTTTGCTCACGGGCTGAGCTCACGGACGTGAGCTAGCCCGTGAGTGGCCTCGGGTTTGCTCACGGGCCAAGCTCACGGGCGTGAGCTTGGCCGTGAGTGGCCTCGGGTTTGCTTGCGAGCAAGCTCACGGCCATGAGCTTGCCCGCAAGGACTCTTTCCCTTGGTTAAAGGCTCAATCATGGGTACAACAAAGCTCTCAACTCGATTTATCATTGAAGAACATTCCTCTAAAGCTCAAAAACACTCAACATAAAGCCGAACAAAGCATGAAAGCATTCAAAACATGAATCTCATGAACTCTAATCATTAGACAACTCACAACAACACACAAGCATGCATGAATAATGAAATTAAAATTAAAGAAAGGTTGACTACAACATGAAGAAAACTTAGACAACTAACATGCTAACACAACTCAAGAATACGGAAAAGAAACAAGACATGCATTTAAACTACAAGAAAAAAAAAAAGAATTGCAAAGAATTTAAACTTGGGTTGCCTCCCAAGAAGCACTCGGTTAACGTCGTTAGCTTGACGTGTTTTACCTCAACAATCATGGTGGGACAAAAGGAGGAAATTTACCTCCGACCTTTGATGATGCATTGTTACCCGAAAAGTAGTGCTTCAAGCGGTGACCATTGACTTTGAAGGTTCCATTTTGTGGATGAGTTATTTCGATGGCGCCATGAGGGAACACTTGAGTCACGGTGTAGGGGCCATGCCATCGGGATTTTAATTTCCCGGGGAATAACTTCAATCTTGCATTAAATAGTAATACTTGGTCCCCGGGTTGGAAGCACTTGGCTTGCTTGATGTGTCAGTCATGATATTCCTTCATCTTCTCTTTATATTTCACAGATGTGTCATAAGCCAAGGATCGCCATTCCTCTAACTCATTTAATTGGAGTTTCCTTTTTTGACCACAAATATGAGGATCGAAATTGAGTTGCTTTATGGCCCAATAGGCCTTGTGTTCCAATTCAACCGGTAGATGGCATGCCTTCCCATAGACCAATCAATAGGGAGTGGACCCAATAGGTGTCTTGAAGGCGGTTCTATATGCCCACAGTGCATCATCAAGTTGGTCAGCCCAATCCCGCCGGTGATGATTGACTATTTTCTCTAGGATTCGCTTCAGCTCTCTATTCGAATTCTCAACCTGGCCATTAGTTTGGGGATGATAAGCAGTTGAAACACGGTGCGACACCCCATATCGTTTCAAGACCTTCTCAAATTGGGAGTTGCAAAAGTGGGTGCCCCGGTCACTAATGATTGTTCTAGTTGTCCCGAATCGGGAAAATAATTTTTTTAAGAATTTCACCACAACTCTTGCATCACATGACGGAGAGGCATGTGCTTCCACCCATTTGGAGACATAATCCACTGCTACAAGAATATACTTGTTACCCTGGGAACTAGGGAATGGGCCCATGAAATCGATACCCCAAACATCAAATACTTCGCATGCTTGATTCCACGATTGTTGCATTTCTTCTCTTTTTGAGATATTACCTGTTTGTTGGCATCTGTCATAATACTGCACCAATGTTCTCCTTTGTCGTCCCTTCCTCTATCTCCACGACCTCGGGTGTCTCTTATGTCTTCTCTAGAGAAAGATTTCTCTCGACCTCTTTTCCACTCCTCAAGGTAATTGCCTTCAATTGCTCTCTTGGATTGGTCTCCGTGTTACTAGGCAAACTACCTTGAGGTCTTTCCGCCAATGTTTTCGCAATTTGCCCCACTTGATTCTCCAAGTTATGTAAGGAGGCGGTGTAATTGCGAAGTGTAGCTTCCACCGATTGGAACCTAGCATCCGACGAAGCAATAAACCTTGTGAGGGCTTTCTCAAAATCGGTCATCTTCTCTTCTAGCCCGGTCACTCGGCCTTCTAAATTCGGTGCTTGTTGGCCTTGAAATCCCGGTGGTGTGTTATTCCTCTGTTGTGACTGCCCTTGATTGCTCCATGAGAAATTTGGGTGGTTCTTCCACCCCGGGTTGTAAGTACCACTATACGGGTTGCCTTGGCCTTGTCCTCTATATGTATTGCCCACAAAATCAGCTTGTTCTACCATACTAGTGCCTCCAATAGCAATCCAATGATGCCACGAGGAAAGATCACTTTCCCTTACCCTTCATTGATCAGATGCTTGAGCGACTAGCGGGACATTCTTATTACTGTTTCTTAGATGGTCTCTCCGGGTATTTTCAGATCCCCATTGCCCCAGAAGATCAAGAGAAAACAACCTTCACTTGTCCCTATGGCACATTCGCATACCGTCGTATACCTTTCGGGTTATGCAATGCACCGGCGACATTTCAGAGGTGCATGATGGCAATTTTCGAAGATATGGTGGAGGACATCATGGAAGTGTTTATGGATGATTTCTCGGTCTTTGGTGACTCATTCGAGCTATGCCTTAGAAATCTAGAACGAGTTTTGGACAGATGCGAAGAAACTAATTTAGTGCTCAGTTGGGAAAAATGTCACTTTATGGTCAAGGAAGGCATAGTGCTCGGGCATAAAATCTCACAAAAAGGGATCGAGGTGGATAAAGCAAAAGTTGCAACCATCGAAAAACTTCCTCCTCCCACTTCAGTTAAAGTAATAAGAAGTTTTTTAGGGCACGCTGGGTTTTATCGAAGGTTTGTGAAAGACTTTTCATCCATTGCTCAACCGCTTACAAAACTGCTTGAGAAGGATACCCCTTTTGAGTTCAATGACGATTGTATGAATGCCTTCCTCACCCTGAAGAAGAAGCTTGTGGAAGCACCGATCATGGTCTCCCCGGACTGGAATCTGCCGTTTAAGTTAATGTGTGATGCAAGTGACTTCGCAGCGGGGGCCGTACTTGGGCAGCGACGAGATAACCATTTCCATCCTGTTTATTATGCAAGCAAAACTTTGAATGATGCTCAGGAAAATTACACCACCACTGAGAAGGAAATGCTCGCGGTTGTTTTCGCATTTGACAAATTCCGGTCATATTTAGTGCTATCCAAGGTGATTGTGTATACTGATCATTCGGCACTGAAGTACCTATTGAGTAAGCCCGATGCCAAGCCTCGTCTAATCCGTTGGGTTCTACTGTTACAAGAATTTGATTTTGAGATAAGAGATAAAAAAGGGGCAGAGAACCTAGCAGCGGATCACCTCTCACGCCTTGAGAACCCATATGAGGGTGTCTTGCAAAAAGGAGAAATAAATGACACTTTCCCTGGGGAGCAGCTCTGCAGCATAAGTGTGATTGAGCAGGATGAGACTCCGTGGTTCGCTGACTTTGCAAACTATTTGGCGGCAGGAACCTTCCCAAAGTGGCTCACATCTCAACAACGAAAAAAAATTTTCGCCGATCTGAAACATTATACTTGGGAGGATCCATTCCTATTCAGGACTTGCTAAGATCAAATTGTGAGAAGGTGCGTCTCAAAGGACGATGGGCATGATATCCTGTTACATTGTCATTCAGGCCCTGCTGGGGGCCATTACAGTGGGACCAGAACAGCTAAGAAGGCACTAGATGCAGGATTCTACTGGCCCACCATGTTCCAAGATGCGCAGTCATTGGTACAGCATTGTGATCGGTGTCAGAGAGTGGGTAATTTATCAAAACATGATGAAATGCCTCAAACTTGGAACCAAGCTTGCGAAGTCTTTGATGTGTGGGGAATAGATTTCATGGGTCCGTTCCCTAGTTCCCAGGGCAACAAGTATATCTTGGTCGCAGTGGACTATGTCTCCAAGTGGGTGGAGGCCCAGGCCTACTTGTCTTGTGATGCAAGGGTGGTTGTGAAATTTTTAAAAAAATTGTTCTCTCGGTTTGGAGCTCCCAGGGCAATCATAAGTGACAGGGGAACACATTTTTGCAATTCTCAATTCGAAAAAGCCCTTAAACGATACGGGGTATCTCACAGAGCATTGACCGCCTATCACCCTCAGACAAGTGGTCAAGTTGAAGTGTCAAACAGGGAGTTAAAGCGGATCCTGGAGAAGACTGTCAGTCACCACCGGAAAAATTGGGCAGACCAACTCGAGGATGCGCTTTGGGCGTACAGAACTGCATTCAAGACCCCTACTGGATCAACGCCCTACCGACTGGTCTATGGAAAAGCATGTCATTTGCCGGTGGAACTTGAGCACAGAGCATATTGGGCGATAAAGCAACTCAATTTCGACCCCCATCTTTGTGGTCACAAGAGAAAATTTCAACTAAACGAGTTAGAGGAGTGGCGAGCTTTGGCATACGAAACTTCAGTCCGGTACAAAGAGAAGATGAAGGAATACCACGACAGACACAAAAAGCAACCTAAGTGCTTCCAAAGTGGGGATCATGTTCTTCTCTTCAATGCGAGGTTGAGACTTTTCCCGGGGAAATTAAAATCGCGATGGCACGGGCCATATACGGTCATGCAAGTATTCCCTCATGGCGCCGTCGAGATATCTCATCCACAACATGGGACATTTAAAGTCAATGGACGCCGGTTGAAACATTACTTTCCGAGTAACAATTCTTCGTTGAAAATTGGAGGTATTTCTCACCCCTTTGTCCCACCTTGAATTGAGGTAAGTCATGTCGAGCTAAAGACATTAAAAAAGCGCTTCTTGGGAGGCAACCCAAGTCTTTCAATTCATTGCATTATTCTTTTTAGTTGTTGTTTGTGTGTTTGGGTGTTTTTCGTATTTTTTTTTGTGGTGGTGCTTAAGAGTTTGAGTCTTGTTGATTTTTGTGCTTGTGGTTGTTGTTTAGTCAAATTCCATAATTTATTTCATCTTGTTGCACCATAGATTTCATGATTTTTGTATTTTTCCTTGAGTGTTGGTGCCTCATTCTCCATGTTTTCAATGATTTTTGAGTGTTTTCGGCTTTGTTTTCATGTGATTTTTGAGTGCTAGGTTGAGTTCTTGAGCTGAAAAATTCCTGGGCCTTGTGCGGCCTGCCATGCGGCCGCACAAGGGGCCGCACAAAATTTCCCGAGCCTTGTGCGGCCTGCTATGCGGCCGCATAGCAGGCCGCATGAAATATCCCGAGAGCTCTGCGGGGTACCATGCGGCCGCATAGGGGGCCGCATGTTCACCCGATTTCCTCTTCTACCTCTCTTCACTCCACCCCCTCACTATTCACTCAATTTTCATCAAACTTCTTCTCTTTTCTCCTTCATCTCTCCACCATTTTTCTTCATTATTTTTGCATCCAAACACTCTCTTCATCCTAGCAAGCAACTTTTTGGAAGTTTTTCAAGGTTTTATCAAGGTTCAAGCCGATTTTCACTTCATCTTCTCATTGGTGCCCTAGTACAAGGTTTGTGTTCCTATCACTCATTTTTTTTGGTTTTTTATGGTTGAAATGATGGGAAAACATGATGTTTTACATGGTGAATGCTTCTTGTAAACATTTCTCTTGAATTCCAAGCTTTGTACATTTAGATTATCACTTTTACAAGGAGAAGCTCTACCAAAATTTCCCCGAAATTACTGTACCACTAGCCAAAAATCAGCCTTTGTTCCTCATTAACCAATTTTCTCAAGTTTTTTTGGCTTGATGAAGGTTCTCTTGTCTTGTAGGGATGCCGATCAAACACGTGGCTTCCAAGCGAGTTAGGAGAAGCTCTCCACCACCCGTTTGCGAGCCTACATTCAAGAACGATGCCAACAAGGCAAGGTTCGCTTTCTTGTCGAAGAGGAGGTTTGGCACAGTGCGTGTGATCGATTGGGAGGCCTTGAAGACATTGGACATTGACGATACCTTTCGAGGTCTCATCTCCCATGGTGTATGGGATGACATTCTTGAGATCGATGAGCCCACTTATCGGGAGTTGACCTTGGAGGTGTTGAGCACGTTTGAGGTCTCCGGGCATGCTCCTCATTTGCGCCAGGCTAGCAGCATTACTTTTAGAGCCTTTGGTAAGCGGCACAGGATCACCGACGACCGGTTGGCCATATACCTTGGGTTTCACACTTATGAGTCCCTCGCCGATTCGGAGCTCAGGAATTTACCTCGTGACTTCCCACGCTCGGTGTCCCCTAGTTCCCTTTGGAAGTCTATTGCTCGCTCATCATCATCGAAGAAGGCTTCTTTGATGGCAGACCCCGTTCACAGGTACTTGCAGGCCCTGCTATCTAGAAGTGTGAACGGTCGCGCTGATTCTACTTGGGTGGTTTCCCGTAGCGATCTTCTTATGATGTACAGTATTCTTGAGCGGTACCCCATCCACATGGGCCATCTGTTCGCCGGACTTATCGAGCATCAGGGGACTTCTACTCGCCTTGGGGCTATATTTGCCGGGCCGTATATTACACGCATCATCAGGGGCCTAGGACTGATTGAGCTCACCCAGGGCATGAGCATTGTGAGCACCGTCGCCCCACTTAGTCTGTTGATCCTGCTTCATATTGGGATAGTTGAGAGGTCGGGAGACACTTACCGCCTCCCGCGCAGTGGCGGCACGAGTTCCCATGACCTCGACACCTCTCGGGATTCTGAGTCAGGATCCGAGTCTGATTCAGAGTCCGCCCCTGTACCCGATGTAGCACCCAACGGGAGTCGACCATCACTTGAGGAGAGTTTCACGGAGTTCCGCATCGAGGTCCGTCAGCAGTTGTAGACCCTTGGGACCTCTCAGGAGGCGTTGACAGCATCAGTGCGAGATTTAGCCATATCACAGGGCCGCATCAAGAGCAGCATGGCCGAGATCTTATCATACATGCGCGGCGCCTCATCTTCTGTCGGCACCTCCTCCACAGCTACCACGTGCCTTGCGCCATCACTCCCGCTAGATTTCTAGACTCAGAGCACCACTTTAGTTTTTTCTGTTGTTTGTACTGGTTTTTATTTCTAGACTTGTTGGTTTGTATTGTTGTACTTTTCAGTTAGTGAGGGTCCTCACCCTCCTAAACTGTACTTTCCCATTTTTGATTCGTGCTTACTTGTCCGGCTCTCTATTTGTTTCTTGTGGTGTGATTTGCTTTCTCTCTATTTTCAAGACTGATCACTGTAGAAGCTCCGCACCCCTTGCACCCCTCAGCTTTCCCCAGTTCATGCATATTTGGATGTTCCTTTCATCAACCATTTGGGGAAGTTTCTTTACCTCATTCCTTTATTTCTTTTCTGGCATGCCTCGCACCTTACTCTGCTGATTTATGTACATTGAGGGCAATGTACAACTTTAGTTGTAGGGATGGGATACTTTACTAGTTTTGCATGCATTAATACCGATGATAGCCATGATCTTAGTGTTTAGTACTTCCTAGCTTGAAAGAATGATAGAAGTGGGTTGTATTCTTATAGTGTGCTTGAATGATGCCCTGTTTTATTTTTAGTGCTTTTTCATGTTCTATCATGATTGCTCCTACCTTGTACACTCTAACCAACCCATTATGATGATTTCGGTATTGGACTGTTAAATTCTTTCTTCAATATTCTTTTAAGAGCTTTTGAGTTCCTTTTTTGTTTTCTGTAGCCTTAAGTGAACTTGTGTGACAGGTTTCCAAGGGACTCAGATACAGTGTGTACAGTCGGAAAAAAAAAAAAGTGGAGTCTATGACAGTATTCCTCTGCTGGCACAGCATGAATGCGTCTATGTAAGCTGTAATTGAGTAGGTTGGGTGGCTCTTGTACCTAATCAGCATGTGCATCCTTCTGAAAGATTTCTTGTACAGTCTATGTTAGCCGGACTCAGAAAAAAAAAATTGTATATTTGTGAATAGGTAAATAAGTATCTCTGTTGCATCCCTTGGAACTTGTTACACAGTCGCTTAAGTGCTAGAGTCTTATTCAAGAACTCAAAAGACTTTTAACTGAGTATTGAAGAGGTCTTTAACTGCCTAATACCACTCTCACCATATGTGGGGTGAATGGACCCCTAGGGTAATCCAGGGTGTGGAGGTTAAGCTTGGGAGCCGGCACACACTCACGGAAGCACTTTGAATAAAACAGGGCTACCATTACTCGATCACTCACTGTACAGCTCACTTTCTAGATTTCTTTTCACCTGTGCTAGTGGAGTGCTCTACCTTTGAGCAGCAATGTACTCGGTATGCCCCATTTCTTCATTATCGTTCACTACCACATCATCTCTACAAGGACTTTGCGTTGCTTGCTCAAATACTTCGTGTTCCTTGGAGAGTGTGTCAAGTATCCATCCTAATTGATGCTCAAGGTTTTTATAGGAGGCTTTATGACATTTTCGTGTGGCTTCCATACTTTGGCAAGAGGCATCGGATGCTTCAATAAAGTTATCTAGCATTTTTTTCCACTGAGGTGCATCCTCTTCAAGTATCTCATCCTTTTGAAATTTCTCTTAAGGTGCTTCCCAATGTTTTCAATCATTATTCCATAAAAAATTTTGGTAGCTCCTCTCATTTGGATGATGTGTGTTGTAGCCTGGATTGCTCTGTTGTTGTGAAGCTATAATCCTATCAAGCTTTATACTGAGAGCTTCAACTTGAGAATATAGCTCAATAACTGCATCAATTTCCATTTAGGCTCCTTGCAAGAAAAAGTAAGACAACACAAAAGGAAAAAAACATAAGAATGACGGAAGAATAAGAAAAGGTGAAATAGAATGAATGATGAATAGCTAAAATAGCAAAGTACAAATGTCTCTAAAATGCCTATTCCCCGGCAACGGCGCCAAAAACTTGACACACCCCTTGCGTGTGTACCCCGCAAGTGCACGGGTTGTCGAAGTAATAAAATACCCTGTTAAGTGGGTAGTCATATCCACAAGGAATAGTTTTCAAAAACAAGCGTTATCACTATTTTAGCTATAAATGGAATCGATGATAAGAGAATACAATATGTGTGTGTGTGTGTATATATATATATATATATATATATATATATATATATAAAAGAAAGTAAAAGAGTGCAAAAAGGGCAATAAATGTAGGAGAGGTAATCGATATAAAGATGGGTACCCGGACAAATTACCCCTAGGACTAATGCTTCTAGTGCAAAACTATGCTATTATACTTTTCCTATTGATGTTAATTAAGTCGAGAATATCCTTAAATACATGGTCCCAAACCTAAGGTCAATCGTGACTAACCCCAACACTACACCCCGGCATTAGTATTCACTACGACCCTTGACTCTCGTTGACCTGTCAACTAAGCCCCAGAGGAGTCTATCTTCCTAAGCCTCACACTACGTGGGATTGCTTTAAGCTCTACGGATTTCTAGTGATTAAACCTGTTCCTATGTATAGTTCTAACCCTTTTGGTCCAGGTGGAAGAACCCTAGTCAAAATTAAGCCCCAGTGCTTAGGATTCACGTCAACCCTTCACTCTGTTGCTTGCGCAACTAAGCCGCAGGGGAGTTCCTCCCCTAGCACTTCACTCTATCTCGACTGCTAAGAAATCAAGGAATACGGAGGTAGGGAGAAATCACACCGGAGGGGAAAGGGGATGCTTCGCTACCTCATGACTCACCCTCTCAACCCTCTTCAATTTTAAGTAGTCTAACCCTATAGGAGTTGTCACACCTCCAAAGGATAACCTAGATTGTTCTCAACCCTAATGTCACGGCTAAGGGAAAACAATTGCAAGAGATAATTAAAATTGAAACTCGAATTTATTCATCAACAATGGAAAAGCATAATAGTAACGTCATAGAAACATAATAATCCTAGGGTTTACAAGTCCAAATACCCACTAGGGTTTAGCTCTCCATGGAGCAATATAAAATCAATAAAGTGTTTAAGAACATATGCATGAAAACCATAAAGAAAACCCCCTTGTAGATCATATTGATGGTCTTATAGAGCCGCACGTCTTCTCCAACAAATCCCTTGTCAAGCCTAGGGTACATCTCGCCGAATCGATGGCGACGAAAGCTCCCCCAATAGCTATCTTCCAATAGATATCAATGCCGATGCCGTATAATTGCCTCCAAAGACCTCCAAGAATCTCTCCAAATCCTAGCCGAAAGCTCCCCAAAAGATAGGCAAGAGATAGAAGGAAGGTCCCCAAATAAATCTGAAAACGGGCTATTTATAGGCTGAAATCGGAGTTCCACATGCCCCTGTGGATTTTCAACACGGGCTGTAGAATTTTCACATGCCCATGTGTTAATTCCACATGACCGTGTGGAAATTCTGTTTTGTTGATTTTCGGCAGACTGTGAACAGTAACTGCTGCAGTATTTTGCTGAAATGCTCCCGGATTCATCGTTCTTCATCGAGGCCGTTGAATTAGACCGACAATCAACGGTAGATTATGTCGATTACTTCATTTCTCTTCATTGGTGAAATTCTCCAATCCTACACGAGTTAGACTTTTGTGATTGTGACTGCCTTTGTGCCCCTCCAATGGAGGTTGGCACACACCCACAAGTCTAGACTCGTGCCTTGTTCCTTGATTGGTCTGAGAACTCCTCAACCATGGCGAACATAACCTATTCTTGCTTTTTTTTCTTCAAATTGGCTCCACAACCCTACAATGCACAAAAGCACACAAATGCACACAAATTAATTATAAAATCTGATAAAAGTAATGCTCAATGAAAAATAATAATACTTCTTATCACTATAACACGAGCACTTATCAATGGCCTTTACTTGTGTTTTCATGATTATGCTCATGTTGCCCATGAAGGTTCACCTTAGGGTTGAGAGTTTAATTCTTAGTTTTTGGATGCTGCAAACATTAGGTTTTATCATGCTTTAGTTTTTATCCAATTTTCTTGAAATTTTTGTCCGATTGCTCTTTAATGCACTTCTCTCACTCATTAAACCTATGGAAACTTACTCTAGTTCATTATTGTTGGATTTTCTAGTGTTAGTTTTATTCGTGTTAAAAAAAATTTCATAATTCTAGTTTTGTTTGTTTGAATATAGGGGGTGGAAAGAGCTACCACCTATGTTGTATGAAGCTACTCTCATAAGTCGGATACTTGTTATGCCCTAATGAGAGAAAGAGCTATCTCATAGGATGCGTGAAAGCTACCACCTTCGGTAGAAAGAGCTACCACCTTGAAAGTGTGAAAGCCACTAGGGATGCATCTCGAGAAAGGTCTACCTTAGAGGATGTGTGAAGCTACTACCTATTCTTTTTGTTTATAAATAAATCCCATTGCTAATAAGGACTTTGAGTAGTGGATATAGTGTTGACATGAGTTGAGCTTTCACACACACACACTTTTGGACTTTAGTACTTTCATTTTTTATTGGATTATTTGCTAGAGTATTGATTGTTTTATCTAGTGTTTGTTTTTCTCCATAATTTTAGAATTTTATTCTTGTACCCTCTTAGTGAACCTAAGGCCAAGCACTTCTCTTTTCTTTCCATGAGTTTAATGTTAATTTTGCATGAGGACAAGCAAAGGCTTAAGTGTGGGGGAGTTTGATAAGTGCTTGAGTAGACATGTTTTATCTACGTGTTTTACATGCATTGAGCATCATTTTACCATGGATTATGTCTCATAAAGTGTATTTTGGTGTTCCTTTGTGCAATTAGGTTGTGAAAGTATTGAAGGAGGAAAAAGGAAGCAAAGATGGGTTATAAAGACCTATTGTTGGGAGCTTTTGTACAACACAAGTGTCAAGGCTCAAGAGGGGATCATGCACATGAGGGTGTGTGCTAACTTCCAGAAGAATTCAAGCCGATTTGTGTGATGGAAGGGCACAAAGCAGTCACACTTTCATGTCCCTACTTGTGTGAAGATAGCTAAAGCTTCCAAATGATGGTTCGATGGATGAAAAGTCTTATAACTCACCACATGGACGTGTGCCCGACCATGTGGCCTCAAGATAACAGAGTTTGGATCGCGTTTTATGAAGAGTACTGTAGCGAAATACTGTTTATTTTTACGGTAACAGAAATCACTGTTCACGCGACCGCGTGGGAATTCTGCAGCCCACGCGACCGCGTGGAATCTCATGTGGTCGAGTGGAGGCACATGACTGCCACGCTTCAAAATTATAAATAGCCCTTTTTGCTGATTTTTTGGGGACTTTTTGCACACGTTTGAAGGCAAGAGCGGCGAGGGTTTCAAAGATGAGGTCTTTGGCGATATTGGGGGTCATTCTTCACCAACTTTGATAGATCCTTCGACGAGATAGCATCGGGGAGCCATTGGCAACCTAGCTTCGGAGAAGGTTCCTTCGAGACGTTGAACGATTCATCACGGCTATCATCACGAATTCGAGGGGGTTTACTTTCATGGATTACATTGCTCTTTATTTCATTATCTTTTGCTTTGTAATAAGCCCCATGGAGGGCTAAATCCTAGTAGATACTTGGGCATGTGATCCCTAGGTTTCAATTCATGTATTGACTTTCTTTATGCTTTCTTTTAATTCAGAGTTAATTTGAGTTTTAACCTTGTTTAATCATTGCTTGCTTGACATGTTTATCATTGCGATTGATTGTTTATGCTTACATTGTTAACTTAATGAGAGAGAGATCTCCATTGGGGATTAGAACATACAAGGTTAAAGAGGGTTGAGAGGGTGAGTTTTGAGATAGAGGAGTGTCCCCTTTCCCTTCCAATTGAATGTTTCCTATCTCCGTGTTTCCTAAGTTTTATGTAACCATATGGGGTGTGAGGCATGAGATTGATAGATTTCTCCGCCGGGACTTTGTAGGGGGTTAGGGATCTTTCACCTAGAAGTAGGGTTATATCTAATTTTAGGAATCGGTTTCACTCTTAGGTATCTCTAAAGTTCATTGCGGTCATATGGGGTGTGAGGTGTTGAGATTGAGCGATTTCTCCGCCGGGATCTTGTACGGGACTAGTATCGGTGGCCTGGAGGCAGGGATTGATTATTCTTGGATTACCTCGACTTATACAACTCGGTTTAGAAGCATTTAGTTAGTCTTGCACTTCATGATAGAGCCTAGGGGGAGCATTGCCCGGGTATCTCATCTTCATTGATAGAGATCTCCTCTACTTTTTCCTTTACTTTCTTGCTTGCTTGTGATTTTCTTATTTTACACATTACATCCATTGCTTCATATTATCGATTCGACTAGATAACTGAGAATTAGTCATTACTAGTACTTCCGTTCCCTGTGGATTTGACTACCCAGTCACCAGAGTAATTATTACTTTGACAACCCGTGCACTTGCGGTACACACACGCAAAGGGTGTGTCATAGTAAATCTTAGTATTAGGGCCTAATTGAGACTAGTGTTCTTTTGCATGGACCAAAGGGTTGGAGCTATTCTTAGAAATAGGGTTTATCACTTGGAATCCCTAGAACCCCAAGCAGTCCAACACAGTGTGAGGCGTCGAGTGCATTCTCTCCGTTGGGGTATAGTGTAGAGGACTAGTCAGGGTTGACCTTAGGTTTGTGACCGTGTGCTTTAGGATATCCATGACTCATTAAAACATCAATTAGAGAGTATAATACTAGTCTTGCACTTAAAACAATAGTCATAAGGGGAGCATTCTTCTATTTTCTTTTGCATACATACACTGATTTCTCCCATCATCGATTTTCCTTCATAGCTAAATAGTGATAACTCTTGTCTTTAAGCCCTATTCCCTGTGGATACAACTACTCACTCACTAGGGTAATTTATTACTATGATAACCCATGCACTTATGGAGCACTCTCACAAGTGGTGTGTCAATATGTTTGTTCATAGTGCAGGATTTTAGGATTCAAAGCAAATAGCAGTGAAATCGGGATTAAAAACAACTAAAGATTGCATATTTCTCTAAGTGTCAAAACCAAGCACAGGCAGAGCACTATGGTGCTTTGTCCCCATGATTATTACTATCTGATAATGCCTGAGTAGATGACCAAACATGGGGGTGCTTCCAAGGAGAGCACGGTCAGAGCATGGTTATGCTTCCTCCCCATGATATTCTTTGAATTGAAGCACCATTTGTTCATAGGGGAAGCTTCTAATGTCTTTGAATTAAAGCTCTGTAGATACAACATTGCTTTTGAGCACCCATAAGGATCTTAGGATGTACCTAGTAGACATTAAAAGGAAGTCAGAACATTAAAACACATAGGGATTGTCCCGGAACATTGATCTCTTATAATTGAAAACTCGATCTTAGCCTGAGTGATAATTCCGTCCTTTTTATCTTTTAATTATTGTTAATATTTCCTCTCACCAATCAATTCTTGACCTATTAGACATTAGAGGAGTAATTAGTACCAGAAGTCTAGTCTCTGTGGTTTGACAACCCTACCCTTTATGGGGTACCACTTTATTACTTGTTATGATACGTACACTTGCAGAGAGTGCAATCTCATATCAACAGAAGAAGAAGTTTTTTTACGGATCTAAAGCACTATATATGGGAGGATCCTTATTTATTAAAGGTTTGTTCTTATCAAGTTGTGAGAAGATATGTTTTACAAGTCAAAGGACAAGATATTCTGAGGCACTGCCATTCAAGTCTGACCAGGAGTCACAAAACGTGCAAATAGAACAACCAAGAAGGTGTTTGGATACAGGTTTCTACTAGCCCACCATGTTTTAGGGCACATAAAAATTTGTACAACATTGTGATAAATGTCAAAAAGCAGGTAACATTTCCAAAAGGAAAAAGATGTCGCAAACTTGGAACCAAGTCTGCGAAGTATTCAGCATGTGAGGGATTGACCTCATTGGTCCATTCCTTAGTTCTTATGGTAATAAGTTCATTTTTGTGGCAGTTGACTATGTTTCCAAGTGAGTAGAAGCACAAGCACTTCCCACTAGTGATACAAGAGTGGTGGTAAAATTTCTGAAAAAGTTGTTTTCAAGGTTGGTACACCAAGAGTGATCATAAGTGACTGGGGCACTCATTTGCATAACTCCTAGTTTGAGAAAACCTTAAAGTGTTATCAACTTTCTCACTGAACTTCGCTCCCATATCACCCCTACACAAGTGGTTAGGTTAAAGAATCAAACCATAAATTGAAAAGAATCTTGGAGAAAACAGTGAGTCATCATAGGAGAGATTGGGTAGATCATCTAGATGATGCACTCTGGGTGTATAGAAAAGCCTACAAAAAACACCTACTAGGGCAACTCCATATAAGTTGATCTATGGACACATAGCGTATTGGGCCATCAAATGGTTGAATTTTGATCCTTCAATAAATGATCATAAGAGGAAGTTCCAATTAAATGAGTTAGATGAATGGCGCACTATGCCTTATGAAAACTCTGTGTTCTACAAAGAAAAAGTAAAAGAGTACCATGACCAACATATCAAGTAAGACAAGCACTTCAAAGAAAGGGATCAAGTGCTCTTTTTCAATTCTAGGATAAAACTTTTCCCGGTAAAGCTAAAGTCAAGATGGTACTGACCTTTCAAAGTTTCACAAGTGTTTCCTCATGGTGCCATTGAGATATCCCACCTAGAAAAGGGACATTCAAAGTAAAGGTCATGGCTAAAACCATACTTCCCATGTGGAACCATGTTCAAGAATATCGAAAGTAAGTCCCCTCTATTTAACCCTCCATGTGGTAAGAAAGAGGTGTGTCGAGCTAATGACATAAAACAAGTGCTTCTTGGGAGGCAACCAGAATTTCAAACTCTTTGTTTTTCATTTTTCGTATTCTAATTGTTTGTTGGGTTTAGTTAGTGGTGTTTGTGGTTGTATTTTATTTGTTCTTGTGTTTGTTTGAATAATCCATGCTTGTGCTTGAATTTCTAGGCTTTATCCTTTGATTTGAGCTATACTTTTTATCTGTGCAGGACTATTAGGAAATGAGCTTCATTCTCACGACCCCTTGAGGATTGAACTTATCTCCCCCCCAGGCATCCCAATTCATGTATGTATTGGGCAATTCTCACCAAAAAAAAATGGGGAAGTTTCTTTACACCATCTCCTTATACTTATTTGATATTTCATACTATGATAGCTATGTTGCTTAGTTAAGAACATCCTAACTTGAAAGAATGATAGATGTGAGTTGTATTTCTTATCTATGCTTGAATGGAAGTCCTGTTTCATCTCTAGTGCACCCTCACTCTTTGCCATGAAAACTTCCACCTTATACACTCCGACCAACCCATCCCTTTGAAATTGTCATTAATTTGTTAAATTCTACTTTCAATAATCTTTTAAGAGCTTTTAGTTCCTTTATCTGTAGCTTAAGTGAAGTTGTAGTAGGACCAGGAAACATGAGATAGGGTGTGTGTGTGTGTGTGTGTGTAAAGAGAAAAAAAGAGAAGAAAAAGGAGTTTATGACAATATTCCTCTGCTAGTAAAGCATGAATGCATCTATATAGACATGTTATTATAAGTTGGGTGGTTTTTGTGCCTAATCAGCATGTGCATCATGCAAAAAGCTTTTGTGTAGTCTACGATAGTCAGACAAGAATACAAAAAAAAAAAAAAGATCTCCTAAAACTTCATGTAAAGGATGAAGTTTTACTTAGGAAACGAAGGATTCTTGATTAATTATTAAGGGTGTCTTTAACATTTCTAATGCCAGTTATCATTATGTGTGGGGTGAATGGACATCATGGAATAATTCAGGGTAAGAAGGATGAGGTAGGAGGTTCGCACACACTCACATGAGCACTTTAGATAAAACAGGGCTATCATTATTTGGTTACTTGTAGAAAAACTCACTTTCTTGATTTCTTTTCATTTATGCTTGTGGAGTTCTATACTTTTGAGCTTGAGGTCATACATTTAGCCATTTATCTTCTTACTCCTATTCTTCATGTTTGTTTACATGAGGACAAGCAAACGCTTAGGTGTGAGGATGTTTTTTAAACGCCTAAATGTATGTATTTTATACTTATATACTTTTGTACTATTTATGTATATTGCGATAAATCAATGCCCTTTTATGGTTAAATTGGTTTCATTCATGGTACAAGCATCAAAAAGCCTAGGTGAGCTTGACAACGCAATTTAGGAAGAAATCGGTAACGAAAATGATGTTTTAGAGATTTCGGCACTATAGCGACACTGTAGCATAAAGGATTAAAGAAACGGCAAAGTCTCAGGTTTTCCTTTTGGGCAACATTATGACCGTGAAGAAGCCCTCAAGCCAGTTGGAGGAATTGCTTATATGCACTGTAGCTGATTTCATGTTACAGAGGTACTGTAGTAAAGTTGTTATAGCAGGTACTGTATTACTTTATTGAAAAATCAGCAAAAATCTCAATGTGCTTGTAGGAATCCTCATGACCATGAGCTGGGCTGTGAAGCCATCCTAAGAGGATCTTTAAAAATTCTTTTACGCCATTTAGTCTGGATCATCATGTCCTACCTTTGGCTCCCTATTTCCTCAAGCTAAATCCAAGGTGGAGGAGGCTATTTGAGGGTGTTTTCGAGGTGAAAAATGAGGGAAGAGCATCATTTGGATAAGATACTTCTTTGATCTCACTTATGGAAGCTTGAAGATGACAAAGGAAGCTACCCCAATTGCGGTGTTTACATAAGCTTTCCACAGAATTCGGCTTGTCATTTGGCCTCTAGTGTTTAAGGGAGTCTTTATTAAGCTTGTTTTAGTTGTTCCCATGTTTTGGATCATTGTATTTGCTTGTATGGACGGCTAATACCAAGTTCACCAGATATCGGTGAACATTGGGGTCAACTTGTTTGTTTGGATGTTTTGATTACTTTAATGCAATTGATTGGTTTATGGTGTAAGCTTTGTGTTGTTTGATGTGTCAAATTGCATGAGAACTTTGCGTTTGATTTCTAGGTTGTACTTTGTTGTGCAATCTACGCCCTTGTACTATACTCACTTAGCTTATAAGAGATTCATATATGAATACACCATGACCATCGGGCATTTCATACCCCTCAATCCATTAGGAATGAACCTAGATATTGGCCCTAATTAGAGACTTCTTTGAGCATAGTGCAATCATAGGAGGATTTGGTAAAAAGAGATTCTGAGCCAATACTTGTACTAGATTAGCGGTTAGTCATCGAGACCTTGGGGTTAATCTTCTTTAGGTTGTCTCTTGGCCCAAAACCATCATTGCATTGTAACCCTAGCGTCCTTCTAGCCTTAGTAGGCCCGAGGGGATCCGTATCTGTGACTATCTTCTCCCATGGGATTTTCACTCACTCACTCCGCCGTGCAGACATTTTCCTTTAGTTCTTTTTATCCTTTTTAGTATTTTAGAACACTCACACTCAAATTTGTAGGCTAGACAATGAGTAAAGAGGAAGTAATGGTAGCTTGTTGGTCCCGAGGAATATAACCCCTATATCACAAGCAAGGTACTACTTGACAACTCCATGCATTTGTGAGAGTTCATAGCATACCTCTTGGGTAAGCACGAGGGTCATATTTCCCCAAGAACAGAGAGAGGCTCCTATTACTTTCTTTTCACTTAATCAGTAGTCTAAATGTTTATATTCTTTCTTTAATCTACTTCTACAATTTATTAAACAGTACAATTAGCGAATCGTTAAGCATGATTAGAATATGTTTGAGTGATTGTACGATAGTTATTTGATTATTATTTATGATAGCGATTGAGTATGACAATTGTATTCTAGTATTGGACTTTGGTGAATCTAAGGCCCTATTGGTCAAAATCTCTTGGCAACTAGGTCTAAGCACTATGAACTTAAGATGAAATCTCTTCCACCCCAAGCTCCTATGTTTGCCTTAAGTTCAAGAACTCCACTGGAAGGGTTGATCAAATCCTAATCTAGGAATCTAATGAAACCCTAATCTAGAGATTTAGCAATACCTAACCTCTTAGAGCAGGCATAGATCTAACAAAGCATAGGTCTCCTGATGAGTGCTATCCCGCAAGTGCACGAGTCGTCAAGTAATACCCTGTGCGTGACACAGGGGTCGTATTCCCTGGGGCCCGAGAAGCTACCCTTACTTCCCTTTTACAATGTTGTTTGACCGCTACAATTCAAGAGAGAGTGAATATAATGCAAAAAGGCTAAATAAGTAAATAACTAATGCAAACATACGAGGGCAAGATACGGGGTAAAATAGGACTAGGAGTGGTCACGGATGAGTATTCCCTTAGGGGCTACTAAGGTGAGTAGGAAGCTTGGACTAACATGCAAGTGGCTAATTGGACCGAGAAAACCCTAGATTAGGCTAACCCGATGGTCACGGAAGTCGACCCCTAATCCGGTACGGGTATTGGATACGGTACGTATACCACCCAAGATTACCCCTACGATTGCAAAGGGTGAAGTGGTTTTCTCAAACTAGGGTTACAATACAAAAGAGTACTTAACCCTAGGAGTGGAGGGGTACAAATACCCGATGGTCACGGCGTATTTATACGTATTTCCCTTCCAAGTTTGGTGAGTCTAACACTAGGGCAATGGTCATGCAACCTAGCATTTCCTAAGTCTTTTGATACATAGAGTTCTCATACATACCAAGCATGTAAAAACACCAAACAATGGATCACAAACAAGCCACAAACAATAAATAGAACAAGATCATCCAAAACATCACAAGTTCACCCCCAAGGTTCACCTACATCCGGTGACCTTGGGGTTTAAGTGCTCATGTTCACCAAATACAACAAGAAATGCATGGAAACAACCAACAAAGGCATGAGAAGAACTCCCTCAAAGGATGAAGGCCGGAGAAGTTCCAAATACGCCACTCCAAGGGGTGGCTTCCCTAGTCTTCAACCTCCAAATGTAAGCCCTAGAACGTAGAATCTTCCCAAAACCTTGCTCTCCTCGCCAAATCCTCGCCTAGATCGCCCTCCAAGAGCTTCTTCTTCCTCAATTCGAAGGTGGTGATGAGAGGCCCCAAGAAGAAAACTCAAGATGCCCTAAAAAGAAGTCTCCAAGTCCATAAAAAGGTGAGTTTGTGTCTCTTCACGGGTGAGCTCACAGTCCATATATGGCCCGTGAGGTAGCCTGTAATGCGGGACAAAAAATTCTGCAAAGTTGCGAAACTGCTACAGTAATCTACTACAGTTGACCTCACGGCCGTGAGCTTGCCCGTGAGGATTTCCAGACTTAAAGAATTCTTCAAACGTTCGTGCTTCAGACTACTACAGTGTTCCTACAGTGTCCGGGACTCAAAAACAGCGATTTCGGTGTTGATTTCTTCTCAAATTGCGTCATTGAGCTCCCCAAAGCATATTTTGCACCTAAAACACGAAATAACCCAATTTAGACCTCAAAAGGGCATTGATTCATTAACAAAATACAAAAAGCATGCACAAGTATACGTATAAAATACATACATTTAGACGTTTATCATCTCCTAATGTGGGGGATATCTTCCTCATCCACATTAACAAGAATATCATTCAAGCAAATATGTCATGATTCACAAAAGACTAGAAAGATTTATTAAATTATCAATTAAGATTCATAAACAATAATCGAGGAACCTCGACATATAATTCCCCTAGAATTAGGTTCTTATAGATCATAAAATAAAGCATTAAAGTAAGAGAGAGCCATAAGAGCAAAGAATAGGTAAGCGTTTAAAGAATTCCTAAACAAACTCCCTCTAATAGGTCTGCCAAGTTGAGGATGAGAGGATCCCAAGATTGACAAACTACGTCAAATCTCTTCACGTGCCCACCTCTAATGATGATCGCTGAATTACCCTTGGGAAACTTATTGGAATATGTTGAAATATGCTTGAAAGTCATCTCCAGCCTTTCATATCTCTAAAACTCCAGCCGCCCTATCTTATTCAGCAAAAGAATCTCCCCGAATTTAGAGAAACCTAAGGTATTTATAGGATCGAGTCCATCACGGCCTCACCACGGGCATCTTGATGTCCGTGGTGAGTAAGTAATTACTTGAGCTCCAAGTAGCATCCTGACATGACTCTCTGGGTGTTATCGTGAGATCACGAGCGTGATGGGTTTTCATAACGCCTGTTGAAGGCCGTTGTGGCTTCTGTGTTGCGTCTAGTGGTTCCATATTGCCACGACAGTATTGGGCATGGACAACGGCCGTGGTGAGATGCCACCATGGTCATTATGAGTCGTGGTAAACATCTTATTCAATATCTTATTCTATTTTGCTGCAAAACGCCCTCAAATTCACTTTTTCCCCCTAAAACAAAAATAAAGGTCGTGGTAAAAAAAGAATGATATCTAAACATGTGAAATTCCATGCTGAATGCAGTGTAAATGATATATAAAAGATCAATTTCTAGCACTTATTAATGGCTGGTTGGCCCGGCTAATTTTTTAAACTTTTTCGGCTGAGTCCGTAATAGCTGGATGGCACGGCCGACGAGATAGAATTTTTTGGTTTAGTCAATGATGCCGGGTTGGCCTGGCTAGCCAAGTAGAATTTCCCGGAATAGTTTGTAATAGCTAGCTCGAACACCACGTTAGGTATAATTTCTTGGCTGAGTCCATGATGGATGGGTGGCACGACCAGCTACGCAGAATTTCTCGAGTGAGTCATAATGGTGCCGGCTAGGCACAATTTCCCAACTGTGTTCATGACGGCAGGCTGGCATGGTCGGCTAGGCAGAATTTCTCGGTTAAGTCGGTTGTGTTCATTCTAAATGTTCTCGGCTGAATTATTTGAATTCTTGTAAAAAATTACTAAATCAAATAAATCATTTTAATTTTAACAAAAGAAAATTTTGACAATATTGACCTAATAGGAGAAGAATACTATTGATGACAATGATTAAAAAATTATAAAAATGAGATATGTACGTGAACTCAATTTTTTATATTTTTCTCATTATTTTGCAAATAGACCCCAAGAATTCCACTTTCAATATTTCTTACTAACTTTGCAAATAAACCCTAATTTTTTCATCTTTTACATTACACCTATGAATTTTGCTACTAAGCCCCTAACTTTTCTCTTTCACAAATTTAATTTTGAAACCCCCTTCTCTAATTTAAATTACAAAAAAAACTTTTATTTTTTTATTCCTTTCGAAGCCTATATAAACATATACTGATATACCCAACTAGCTTTGAGTACCATTTCAGTAATTTCGTAGGACCTTTTCCATGAAGCTTGTATAATGTCTCTTTGCACTCATAGGAGTAAATGAAGTTAATGAAAACTTTTTATGAAATTTCTTTTGAAGTTTACTATGAGGTCTTGAAGGGAATCTATTGCTACTTGACACTCATAGAAGTAAATGAAGTTAATGAAAAGTTATTTATAAAATTTCTCTTTAAGCATACTATGAGATCTTGATGAGGCATCTATTGCCTCTTAACACTCATGGCGGTGAATGGAGTTGATGGAGATTTTCTCGAAGCTTACAATGAGGTCGTTTAACATTCATGGGAGTAGAAAGAGTTGGTGAAGATTTTCTTGAAGCTTACTATGAGATCCCTTAATACTCACAAGAGTACGAAAGGGTTGATGAAAAATTTTTATGAATTATTTTTTCCAAACTTACTAATAGGCCTCTTGACATTTATAGGAGTGAGAAGTAGTTGATAAAAATTTCTATAAATTTTTCTTGAGGCTTACTATAAGGTTTTGAGGAGGTATCTATTTCTCTTAACATTGAGAGGAGTAAATGGAGCAATGAAAATTTATTGAAGTCTTCTCTTTAAAATTACTATGAGATTAATTACTTAACACTCACAAGGTGATAAACTTTATTAAAGACTTCTTTTTAAACCTACTGAGAGGTCAAATTCTTTTACACTCATAGGGTGTTGAATCTTTTAAAGTTTTCTTTTCAAGCCGACTGTGAGATCTAATGCTTGACAGTTGACACTCACAGGTGATGAAAAGTTTTAAAGTTTCTTCTTCATACCTACTATAAGGTCCAATTCTTGGCACTCGCATGGGTATGAAAACTATTAAAGTTAACTCTTCGAACCTACTACGAGGTTAAATACTTGATGATGGATGAGTTATGAGTGTCTAAATTATGCAAATATATAAGCATGCAAGTATGCACTTAATACCACAATTGGTCTATTATATCGCAAGTGCATGGATTGTCAAGTAATACCTCGTGGATGAACACAAGGGTTGTATTTTCCTAGGAACAGCGAGAGGTTTCTATTACTTCCTTTTCACTTAATCAATAGCCTAATCGTTTATGCTCTTTCTTTAGTTCTACTTATACAATACTATTAAATAATACACTTGGAGACGACGTTAAGCACACTTAGAAGGAGTTGGGAGTATGTACTTGATAAACGCCTAAACATACGTATTTTCCATGTATTCGGGTGTATGTATTACGTATTTTTCTATGAGTTGACGCCCGTTTTTGGTCTGAATTGGTTTTTTTCGTGTTACAGGTACTGATGTGACCCCTTCGAGCTCGTTGATAGAATTTGAGAAGAAATCGGCGACAAAAACACTATTTCTGAGCGGGGGGTACTGTAGCACGAACCCTTTGGGGAAATGGCTAAGTCTGGAGGTTCATGCGGGCATTGCAGAGGCCGCATACGGGCTGTAGCAGCCTACTGTAGCAGTTTTACTGTAGCGGCACTGTAGCAACTTACGCGATTTCGGGATTTTCTCGGGAATTTTCTCTCCCCGCATGCGGGGCCGCATAGGGGGCCACATAACTCTCTGGAAAAGGTTTTTAAGGGTTTTGAGTCCATTTGGGAGGGGAGGAGGTTAGGTCTTGAGAAAAGCTACACTTCACCATCTTCTTTGGGAGCTTGAGGCCAGCTTTTGGAGGCATTTCTTGAGGAGAGGACGACGGGGAGAGCACGAGACGACGAATCCACGCCTTCGGTTTGCATTTGAGAGGAAGTTTGACAAAAGAAGCCACTCCTTGGGTGGCGTCTTTGGAAGCGTCATTCGGCCTTGATCTTTTCAGGGGGTGTTTTCATTATGCTTTTGGTTGTTTTTATGTATTTGCTCGCTTACTTTGTGATCATGAGCAACTAAACCCCAAGGTCACCGGATGTAGGTGAACCTTGGTGGTGAACTTGTGTATTTTGGATGCTACTTTCTAGTTTATGTACTTGGTTTGGTTTGTGATCCTTGTTTGGTGGTTCTTGAATGCCTTGATATGTATGAGAACTCTATATGTCAATTCCTAGACAATGCTAGGTTGCATGACCATTGCCCTAGTATTAGGCTCACCAAGCTTGGAAGGGAATACATGTACGAATACGCCGTGACCATCGGGTATTTGTACCCCTCCAATTGTTAGGGTTGTCCTTGATTGTGTTTCAACCCTAGCTTGGGGAAATCCACTAAACCCTTTGCAATCGTACAAGGATTTGGGCGGAAGCATTTCCGTATTCCAATACTTGTATTGGATTAGGGACCAACGCTGTGACCATCGGGTTGGTCTAATCTAGGGTTTCCCGGTCCAAACCACCCACGTGCATGCTAGTTAGGGCATCCTTAGCACTTTAGTAGCCCCCGAGGGAATCCTCATCCGTGGCCATTCCCTCACCTTGATATTTCCCCTCCGTATTTATACTTGCTATTTGCATGCTCTTTGTTTTAGTAGGTTATTGGTAGTTCTTCTTCCAAGTGATTGATTAGGTCAAACAACATTGTGATAAGGAAGTAAGAATAGCTTCTCGGGCCCTTGGGGATACGACCCCCTCGTGTTCGCGCGAGGGGTATTACTTGGCGACCCTGTGCACTTGCGGGTGAGCGATTCAAGCGCGTTACCAAGTTTTTGGCGCCGTTGCCGGGGACCCACGAGGAATATTCGGAAAACTTATAACGTGTTGATTTGATCATTTCATTTTGTTTGTTTTACCATTCCTGTATATATTCCGTCATTTCTTTGTTTGCATTTTATTTTCTTGTCTCTCCTTCGTTTCTAATTCTTGACTCAAATTTTTGCAAGGCACCTATCTTATGACAAGAGCGAGTCAAGCCAATTTGATTGAGCCCGACGACGAAATTGAAAGAACATTGCATCAGAGATTGAAAGAGGTGGCTGAGAGCTCAAGACAACAAGAGGTTAGAGTGGAATCAAGTGAACCCTCAGTCATGGCCGAACCTAGAAGGACTTTGTCGGACTATGAGAGGCCGCAATTCACCGGAGCTGAGTTTAGTGTGCAAGCACCCGCTGTGCTGGCTAATAATTTCGAAATCAAGGCGAGCACAATTGGAATGATACAAAATTCGGTTCAGTTTGATGGACTAGCTGATGAAGACCCACATGCCCACCTATCCCGCTTCTTGCAGATCTGCTCTACATTCAAGATCAATTTGGTGTCAGATGATGCTATCAGATTATGACTGTTTCCATTCAGTTTGAGGGGAGCAGCATACAGATGGCTCACTTCCTTGGCTCCCGGGTGCATCACCACCTGGAAGGAAATGGTTGAGAAATTCTTGGCCCGATATTTCCCACCGAGTAAGGCTGCGAGACTGAGACAGGAGATATCATCTTTTCGGCAGGGAGATTCTGAGACACTGTTTGAGGCCCATGAAAGATTCAAGGATTTGCTGCGCAGGTGTCCTCACCATGGATTCCAGTCTTGGATGAGAGTACAGATGTTCTGCAACGGGTTAAATTATTCAGCAAGGCAACTGATTGATGCTGCTGCAGGTGGATCCCTGAGTAACAAATTGCCTGAAGAAGCTGAGGCCTTAATTGAGAGCATGGCGAGCAATGAGTGCCACTGGAGCACTCGACAGAAGGGACCAAGGGTTGCCGGCCTGTTCGAGGTGAATGAGACCACTGCATTGACTGCAAAGGTTGAGGCTTTATCAAAGAATGTCACCGATAACAACGCGGCAGTCAGTGCATTGACACAGAAATTTGAGCAGTTCATGTTGGGGTCCAGTTCTACCCCTAAGGCAATGTTGTCCTGTGATACTTGCGGTGCTGAGCATGCAACTTCGCAGTGCCCCATATTTATTGCCCCTTCTGCACCCGTGGAATCAGTGGATTATGTTGGTGGAGGTCCTCGAGGACCGGGAAATCAATACGGCAATAGCTACAACTCGGGGTGGAGGAATCCCCCGAACATGTCTTGGAACCAAGGACAGTCTCAGCAGAGACCTCCACCACCCCAGGGCACCCAATTTCAACCCCAGCAGGTCCAAGAAAAGAAATACTCGACTGAGGATGTATTGGCACGATTCATGATCACTACGGAGGCCAAGTTCCAGAATGTAGACAAGAGATTGGATGAATTTGGTACTGTACTGAGGAATATCCAAGCCTCCATTCAGTCTCTCGAGACCCAGGTGGGACAACTTGCTAGGGCACAGTCAGATCGCCCCTTGGGTAGCATGCCGAGCAACACTGAGTGCAACCCGAGGGAACACTTAAAGGCAGTGACACTAAGGAGTGGAAAGCAGTTGGAGGTAAGGACCGGTGATGGTCAAAGTGCCTCCAACGATAGGGTAGCCGATCGGGAAGACCTTAAGCTAAGTGATGAGGTAACTGATGAGATTGAGGGGAAGCACAAGGGAAATGTTCCGAGTTCTTCAACTAAGAGGGAGCCCAAGTATAAACCTGTGGTACCATATCCTTCTAGGCTCAAACAAGATAAAGAGGACGCTCAATTCAAGAAATTCTTGAACATCTTCAAGCAGCTTCACATAAACATTCCCTTGGTGGAGGCACTTTCACAAATGTCGAAATACGCTAAATTCATGAAGGACCTCCTTACCAATAAGAGGAAGCTTGAAGACTTGGAGATGGTGACTCTATCTGGAAATTGTTCGGCCATTATCCAAAAGAAATTACCTAAGAAACTCAATGATCCGGGTAGTTTCATTATCCCTTGTGTGATCGGGGATGGAGTGCAAGAAAGTGCCTTGGCCGACTCGGGAGCTAGCATAAATGTTATGCCGTATAACTTGTTCTTGAGGTTGGGGTTAGACAATTTGAGACCCACACGAATGATTTTGTAACTTGCGGATCGTTCAGTGCGAAGACCCCGGGGAATTGTTGAAGATGTTCTAGTTCGGGTAGATAAGTTGATCATCCCAGTTGATTTTGTAATTCTGGATGTGGATGATGATGTGGAGGTTCCGTTGATCCTTGGTCGTCCATTTCTTAACACCGCCGGCGCACTAATTGATGTAAAAGGAGGAAAAATGACTTTGAGGGTCGGAGATGAACAAGTGGTCTTCACCCTCCCCGAAGCTATGAAACGTACACTTGATCACGATGATACTCTTTATTTCGCGGATACAACTGATGTGATTATCTCCGACTGTGTGCAGGAAGTCCTCGCTTTGAACCCATTGGAGGAGTACTTTGAAGATCTCGGGGATGATGTTGCGGATGATGAGCCTCCCCCTCCACCATTGCAACAACTAGCACAAGTAGAGGTTAAATCTTCACCACATTCCAATGAGAAGAGAACCTTGAAAAAGTTATGGAGGAAGAAAAAAGAGAAGCAAAAGCGGGGGGTGAATGTTTCTACAATGTCACCCGAGGAGGTTGACCATTTGTTCTTCGATGACCGGGGGAAATTAAAGATTTTTTCGTGCCTCTCATTAAACTTTCCGGGTACCAATTCTTCATCGAAAATTGGAGGTATTTCTCACCCCTTTGTCCCACCTTGAATTGAGGTAAGTCATGTCGAGCTAAAGACATTAAAAAAGCGCTTCTTGGGAGGCAACCCAAGTCTTTCAATTCATTGCAATCATTCTTTCTTTTTATTCTTTGCTGTTGTGTTTAGTTTTTTTTTCGTATTTTTGTGTGGTGTTTATGAGTTTGAGTATTGTTGATTTTTGTGCTTGTGGTTGTTGTTTAGTCGAATTCCATAATTTATTTCATCTTGTTGCACCATAGATTTCATGATCTTTGTATTTTTCCTTGAGTGTTGGTGCCTCATTCTCCATGTTTTCAATGATTTTTGAGTGTTTTCGGCTTTGTTTTCATGTAATTTTTGAGTGCTAGGTTGAGTTCAATGTTTAATTTGAGAGTGTTTTGAACTGAAAAATTCCTGGGCCTTGTGCGGCCTGTCATGCGGCCGCACAAGGGGCCACACAAATTTTCCCGAGCCTTGTGCGGCCTGTCATGCGGCCGCACAAGGGGCCGCATGAAATATCCCGAGAGGTATGCGGCCTGCTATGCGGCCGCATAGCAGGCCGCATGGATTATCCCGAGAGCAATGCGGGGGACCATGCGGCCGCACAGGGGGCCGCATGGTCACCCGATTTCTTCTTCTCCCTCTCTTCACTCCACCCCCTCACTATTCACTCAATTTTCATCAAACTTCTTCTCTTTTCTCCTTCATCTCTCCACCATTTTCCTTCATTCTTTTTGCATCCAAACACTCTCTTCATCCTAGCAAGCATATTTTTGGAAGATTTTCAAGGTTTCATCAAGGTTTAAGCCGATTTTCACTTCATCTTCTCATTGGTGCCCTAGTTCAAGGTTTGTGTTCTTATCACCCATTCTTTGGATTTTAATGGTTGAAATGGTGGGAAAACATGATGTTTTACATGGTGAATGCTTCTTGTAATTATTTCTCTTGAATTCCAAGCTTTGTACATCTAGATTGTCACTTTTACAAGAAGAAATTCTACCAAATTTTTCCCGAAATTACTGTAGCACTAGCCAAAAATCAGCCTTTGTTCTTCATTAACTAATTTTCTTAAGTTTTTTTGGCTTGATGATGGTTCTCTTGTTTTGTAGGGATGCCGATCAAACACGTGGCTTCCAAGCGAGTTAGGAGAAGCTCTCCACCACCCGTTTGCGAGCCTACATTCAAGAACGATGCCCACAAGACAAGATTTGCTTTCTTGTCGAAAAGGAGGTTTGGCACGGTGCTTCATCTTCTGTCGGCACCTCCTCCACAGCTACCACGTGCTTTGCGCCATCACTCCCTCCAGATCTCTAGACTCGCAGCACCACTTTAGTTTTTTCTGTTATTTGTACTGATTTTATTTCTAGACTTGTTGGTTTGTAATGTTGTACTTTTCAGTTAGTGAGGGTCCTCACCCTCCTAAACTGCACTTTCCCGTTTTTGATTCGTGCTTACTTGTCCTGCTCTCTATTTGTTTCTTGGGGTGTGATTTGCTTTCTCTCTATTTTCAGGACTGATCACTGTAGAAGCTCCACGCCCTTGCACCCCTCAGCTTTCCCCAGTTCATGCATATTTGGATGTTCCTTTCATCAACCATTTGGGGAAGTTTCTTTACCTCATTCCTTTACTCTTATGGCCTGTCTCGCACCTTATTCCGCTGATTTATGTACATTGAGGGCAATGTACAACTTTAGGTGTGGGGATGGGGTACTTTACTAGTTTTACATGCATGAAGACCGATGATAGCCATGATCTTAGTGTTTACTAAAATGAATGCGTCTATGTAGGCTGTAATTGAGTAGGTTGGGTGGCTCTTGTGCCTAATCAGCATGTGCATCCTTCTGAAAGATTTCTTGTGCAGTCTATGTTAGTCAGACTCAGAAAAAAAAAAAATATATATATATATATATATATTTTGTATATTTGTGAATAGGTAAATAAGTATCTCTGTTGCGTCCCCTGGAACTTGTTACACAGTCGCTTAAGTGCTAGAGTCTTATTTAGGAACTCAAAAGACTTTTAACTGAGTATTGAAGAGGTCTTTAACTACCTAATACCACTCTCACCATATGTGGGGTGAATGGACCCCTGGGGTAATCCAGGGTGTGAAGGTTAAGGTTGGGAGCCAGCACACACTCACGGAAGCATTTTGAATAAAACAGGGCTACCATTACTCGATCACTCACTGTACAGCTCACTTTCTAGATTTCTTTTCACCTGTGCTAGTAGAGTACTTACCAGTTAAGCTTAAGGTCGTATGTTTAGTCATTTATCATCGTGCCCCTGTTCTTCATGTGTGTTTGCTTGGGGACAAGCAAATGCTTAGGTGTGGGGATGTTTGATAAACGCCTAAACATACGTATTTTCCATGTATTCGGGTGTATGTATTACGTATTTTTCTATGAGTTGACGCCCGTTTTTGGTCTGAATTGGTTTCTTTCGTGTTACAGGTACTGATGTGACCCCTTC
Source organism: Dioscorea alata (assembly GCA_020875875.1). Classification (NCBI taxonomy): domain Eukaryota; kingdom Viridiplantae; phylum Streptophyta; class Magnoliopsida; order Dioscoreales; family Dioscoreaceae; genus Dioscorea; species Dioscorea alata. The sequence continues at coordinate 12,364,271 of CM037014.1, forward strand.
GAGCTCGTTGATAGAATTTGAGAAGAAATCGGCGATGAAAACACTATTTCTGAGCGGGCTACTGTAGCGACTACTGTAGCACGAACCCTTTGGCGAAATGGCTAAGTCTGGAGGTTCATGCGGGCACTGCAGAGGCCGCATACGGGCTGTAGCGGCACTGCATCAGGTTTACTGTAGCGGTACTGTAGCAACTTACGTGATTTCGGGATTTTCTCGGGAATTTTCTCTCCCCGCATGCGGGGCCGCATAGGGGGCCGCATAACTCTCTGGAAAAGGTTTTTAAAGGTTTTGAGTCCATTTGGAAGGGGAGGAGGCTAGGTCTTGAGAAAAGCTACACTTCACCATCTTCTTTAGAAGCTTGAGGCCGGCTTTTGGAGGCATTTCTTGAGGAGAGGACTACGGGGAGAGCACGAGACGACGAATCTACGCCTTCGATTTGCATTTGAGAGGAAGTTTGACAAAGGAAGCCACTCCTTGGGTGGCGTCTTTGGAAGCGTCATTCGGCCTTGATCTTTTCAGGGGGTGTTTTCATTATGCTTTTGGTTGTTTTTATGTATTTGTTCGCTTACTTTGTGATCATGAGCAACTAAACCCCAATGTCACCGGATGTAGGTGAACCTTGGGGGTGAACTTGTGTATTTTGGATGCTACCTTCTAGTTTATGTACTTGGTTTGGTTTGTGATCCTTGTTTGGTGGTTCTTGAATACCTTGATATGTATGAGAACTCTATATGTCAATTCCTAGACAACGCTAGGTTGCATGACCATTGCCCTAGTATTAGGCTCACCAAGCTTGGAAGGGAATACATGTACGAATACGCCGTGACCATCGGGTATTTGTACCCCTCCAATTGTTAGGGTTGTCCTTGATTGTGTTTCAACCCTAGCTTGGGAAAATCCACTAAACCCTTTGCAATCGTACAAGGATTTGGGCGGAAGCATTTTCGTATTCCAATACTTGTATTGGATTAGGGACCAACGCCGTGACCATCGTGTTGGTCTAATCTAGGGTTTCCCGGTCCAAACCACCCACGTGCATGCTAGTTAGGGCATCCTTAGCACTTTAGTAGCCCCCGAGGGAATCCTCATCCATGGCCATTCCCTCACCTTGATTTTCCCCTCCGTATTTATACTTGCTATTTGCATGCTCTTTGTTCTAGTAGGTTGTTGGTAGTTCTTCTTCCAAGTGATTGATTAGGTCAAACAACTTTGTGATAAGGAAGTAAGAATAGCTTCTCGGGCCCTTGGGGATACGATCCCCTCGTGTTCGTGCGAGGGGTATTACTTGGCGACCCTGTGCACTTGCGGGTGAGCGATTCAAGCGCGTTACCAGTACTAAAGTTACCTTGATTATTAATTATGATAGCCATTAAGTGTCAATCGTGTTCTAGGTTCAAACCAAGGGAATTCAATGGCCTACTAGCCCCAATAAGCCATGGCGACTAGCTCTAAATCACTAAGAACTTAAGATGGAATCTATTCCACCCTAGCCTCTTATGTTTGCTAATAAGTGCTCATGTTATAGTAACGCGGAGTGTTATTATCTTACATTGAGCATTACTTTTATCAGATTTTATCATTAATTGGTGTGCATTTGTGTGAATTTGTGCATTGTAGGGTTATGGAGCCAATTTGGAGAAAAAAGAGCAAAGTTAGGTCATGATCGCCGTTGTTAGGGAGTTTTCAGACCAAGCAAGGAACAAGGCACGGGTTTAGACTTGTGGGTGTGTGCCAACCTCCTTTGGAGGGTAACAAAGGCAGTCACATTCACAAAAGTCTAACCCGTGTAGCATAGGAGAACTTCACCAATGAGGAGAAAGGAAGCAATCGATATGATCTACCATTGATTGTGTGCCCAATTCAACGGCCTCGATGAAGAACGATGAAATCGGGAGTATTTTGATGTGCCAGTACTGTAGCAATATTATAAAAGATCATTGTAGCAATTATTGTAGCAGTTTACTGTTCACCGCGTGCCAAAAAACTGAATTAAAAAAATCCACATATACGTGTGGAAATTCCACAAGGCCGTGTGAAATCCTGATTTCAGCCGATTTACAGCCGCGACTCAACACTATTTAAAAGCCTTTTTGGGACTTTTTCTGGATCTTTTCGCCTATCTTCTGGAGGCTCGCGGCTAGGGTTTGGAAAGGACATTGTGGAGGATTGGAACGCGCTATCGGTATCAACATCGAAGCCCGTCGGAAGATAGCTATTGGAGGAGCTTTCGTTGGCACCGATCTGGCGAGGTGTGCCCTAGGCTTGACGAGGAGCTTGGTGAAGAGACGAATCGGCCGCACAAGACCACGGCCACGCTACACAAGGGGGTTTTCATCTATGTTTTCAATTTGTGTTTATTCATATACATTGATGGATTTGTATAGCTCCATGAGGAGCTAAAACCCTTATGGGTATTCGGACTTATAAACCCTAGGATGATTTTGTTTCTATGACATGTTATTATGTTTTCTTAATTGATAAATTTAATTGAGTTCCAATCTTTATTGATTCTTGTATTGATTTTCTCTTAGATGTGACACTAGGGTTGAGAGTCATCTAGGTTGTCCTTTGGAGGTGTGACAACTCCTATAGGATTAGACTACTTGAGATTGGAGAGGGTCGAGAGGGTGAGTCGTGAGGGAGCGAAATGTCCCCTTTCCCCTCCAGTGTGATTTTCCCTACCTCTGTGTTCCAAGAGTTCTTAGCAGTCGAAATAGAACAAAGTGCTAGGAGATGAACTCCCTTGGGGCTTAGTCGCGCAAGCGACATAGTGAAGGGTTGTAGTGAATTCTAGTGCTGGGGCTTAATTGAGACTAGGGTTCTTTCACCTGGACCAAAGGTTAGAACTACACTTAGGAACATGGCTAATCACTTTGAATCCCTAGAACGTAAAGCAATCCCATGTAGTGTGAGGCTTAGGAAGATGGACTCCCCTGGGACTTAATTGACAGGTCAACGAGAATTAAGGGTCATAGTGAAACCTAATGGCTTATCTTGCAATGATCATTAATTTAATCAGATTTTATCACTAAAAAGTGTGCATTTGTTTACTTTTGTGCATTGAAGGGTTGTGGAGAAGATCTAGAGAAAAAGAAGGAAGAATAGGTTATGTTCGCCGTTGTTGAGGAGTTCTCGGACCAAGCAAGAAACAAGGCACGAGTCTAGACTTATGGGTGTGTGCCAACCTCCATTGGAGGGGCACAAAGGCAGTCACACTCACAAAAGTCTATAACTCGTGTAGCATTGGAGAACTTCGCCAATGAAGAGAAATGAAGTAATCGACATAATCTACCGTTGATTGTGTGCCCAATTCAACGGCCTCGATGAAGAACGATGGATTTGGGAGTATTTCGGAGAAGTACTGTAGCAGGCACTGTAGCAAAAATACTGTGGATAAATACTGTAGCAGATACTGTTCACATTCTGCCGAAATTCAGAATTCCAGAGAGTTCACACGGGCGTGTGGAAATTCCACACGGCCGTGTGAATTAATTTTCCAGCAAGCCAGAGAGTTCACACGGGCGTGCGGAAATTCCACACGGCCGTACTGTAGCAGGAATACTGTAGCAGAAACACTGTAGCAAAAACACTGTTCACAGGTGCCGAGAAATCACGATTCCAGAATTTCCACACGGCCGTGTGGAATTAACACACGGGCGTGTGGAATTTCTGGATTTTCACAGAAGTCCGATTTCATCCCGAATTCAGCCCGATTTCAGCCTATAAATAGCCCGTTTTCATATCTATTTGGGGACCCTTCTCTTCTATCACTTGGATATCTTTTGGGGGGCTTTCGGCTAGGGTTTGGAGAGGTTCTTGGAGGTCTTTGGAGGCGATTAAACGGCATCGACATCGACATCCTTTGGAAGAAAGCTATTGGGGAAGCTCTCATCGGCATTGATTTGGCGAGGTGTGCCCTAGGCTTGACAAGGGATTCGTTGGAGAAGACACGCGACTACACAAGACCATCGATACGATCTACAAGGGGGTTTTCTTTATGGTTTTCATGCATATTTTCTTAAATTCTTTATTGATTTTGTATTGCTCCATGGAGAGCTAAACCCTAGTGGGTATTCGGACTTGTAAACCCTAGGATGATATTGTTTCTATGACTTTTATTATGCTTTCTTAATTTGATGTTCTTTTATTGAGTTTCAATCTTGATTTTATCTTGTTATTGTTTTCCCTTAGATGTGACACTAGGGTTGAGAGCAATCTAGGCTTTCCTTTGGAGGTGTGACAACTCCTATAGGATTAGACTACTCAAGATTAAAGAGGGTTGAGAGGGAGAGTTGTGAGGTAGCAATGTACCCCTTTCCCCTTCGATGTGATTTCTCCCTACCTCCGATTCCTTGATTTAATAGCGGTCGAAATAGAGTGAAGCAATAGGTAGATAAACTCCCCTAGGGCTTAGTTACGCAAGTAATAGAGTGGAGGGTTGTAGTGAATCCTATTTGCTAGGGCTCAATCTAGACTAGGGTTCTTCCACCTGGACCAAAGGGTTAGAACTACTACACATAGGAACAGGTTTTATCACTAGGAATCCCTAGAGCTTAAAGCAACTCCACGTAGTGTTAGGCTTAGGTAGATATACTCCCCTGGGGCTTAGTTGAGCAATCAACAGAGTGAAGGGTTGACGTGAATCCTAATGCCGGGACATAGTGTTGGGGTTAGTCACGGTTGACCTTAGGTTTGGGACCGTGTGTTTAAGGATATCCTCGACTCAATTAGACATCAATTAGAGGGTATAATACTAGTCTTGCACTAGAAGCATTAGTCTTAGGGGGAGCTTTGTCCGGGTACCCCATCTTTATATCGATTACCTCTCCTACCCTCATTATTCTTCTTGTACTCTTTTATTTTCTTTTACATCTATATATAAATATTTTTCTCATCATCGATTCCCATCATAGCTAAATAGCAATTAACACTTGTTTCTAAACACTATTCCCTGTGGATTCGACTACCTTCTCACCAAGGTAAATTTATTACTTCGACAAACCCGTGCACTTGCGGGATACACGCAAGGGGTCGTGTCAGCATAATGTTGGGGTTAGTCACGGTTGACCTTAGATTTGGGACAGTGTGCTTTAGGATGTCCACGACTCATTAAACATCAATAGGAGAGTATAATACATTGTCTTCCACTAGAACATTAATCCTAGGGGTAGCTTGTCCAGATACCCTACTTTACACATTGATTGTTCCTCCCTCTTATTCTTTGCTTGCACTCTCTTATCTTCCATATTTCTCTTTATTTTCTCATTGCTTTCAACTATTCTCACACACACATACTGATCTTGCTCTCACTTTCCGTACTTCGCATTAGCTAGATAGCAATCGCTTGTATCTACAATCCCTACTCCCTGTGGATTCGACTACCCTCTCACCGGGGTACTATTATTACTTCTACAACCCGTATACTTCTACAACCCGTTGCCGAGGAGTAGGTGTATTTTAGATATTTGTTTTTTTGCTATTTTAGCTATTCACTTCGCATTCTATTTCACACTTTCTTTATCTTTCATCGTTCTTATTTGTTTTCTTTTCTTTTTGTTCAGCTCCAGGTTATGACCCGTGGGAACCCTTTGATTCTTGTTGACGGAGACCCTGATATTGGAAGAAGAACACATCAAAAAAGGAAAGAACCTGTACAAGAATAGTCCAATCAAGCTGAGATAGACATAGAAGGGTTAGAAATAATGGCAGAACAGAATGAACAGCAGAGAACCTTATCTGATTTTGGTAGTCCCACAATCATGGGGACCCAATCAAGCATCGTGAGGCCCCTAATCACGGCTCAAAATTTCGAGCTAAAGCTAGGTTTTATCCAAATGCTGCAACAGACCGCACAATTTAATGGGTTGGTCAATAAAGATCCCAACAGCCATATCGAGAACTTCTTAGAGATGTGCGACATGCTGAAAATTAATGGAGTAACGGATGATGCCATCAGATTGAGAGTCTTCCCATTTTCCCTGAAGGGAAGAGCGAAGCAATGGTTGCACTCATTGCCTAGAGCATCGATCACCACATGGAAGGAGATGGTAGAAGCATTCTTAGGCCGATATTTCCCTCCTGGAAAATCATCAAAGCTTAGGAATGAGATTTCTTCCTTCATACAAACAGAATTGGAGTCTCTATTTGAGATATAGGATAGATTTAAGGAGCTCCTGCAAAAGTGCTCACAACATGGATTCCCCGATTGGATGATCATTCATACTTTCTACAATGGGTTGAATCCAAGTACCAAACAATTGTTAGATGCTGCAGCAGGAGGTATCTTAGGAAGCAAGACTCCCGGTAAAGCCCGATAACTCATAGAAGAGATGGCTTTGAATAGCTATGAATGGAACTCAAGAGATAAAAAGAAGGTTGCCAGACTTCATGAAATAGATGCAGTTACATCGTTGGTGGCACAAGTGGAATCATTAAGTAAGAAGTTAGATACTCTAACTTCACCAAGAGTGGTGGCCATCACAAATTATAACGGATGCGGGATAGGGCATGCTTCGAGTGAATGCCCTATTGCGATTAGCGGTACTTCTTCGTCGGTTGAGCAAGTGGATTATGTAGGCAATGCATTCAGAGGTCAAGGGAATCCCTACAGTGGTACCTACAATCCGGGGTGGAGGAATCACCCTAACTTGTCATGGAGCAACCAAGGGCAACAAAAGAGTAATGCATCACCGGGCTTTCAACAATAACAAGCACCGAATTTGGAAAACCGGGTGTCGGGACTATAAAGCAAGATGACCAACTTAGTGAAGGCACTCACAAGGTTTGTCCAATCTTCGGATGGGAGATTTCAGTAGGTAGAGTCTACACTTCGCAACCACACAGCATCGTTGCACAACTTGGAGAACCAAGTTGCCAAAATTACGAAGTCTCTATCCGAGAGGCCTCAAGGGAGTTTGCCAAGTAATACGGAGATGAAACTAAGGGAACAATTGAAGGCAATCTCCTTAAGAAGTGGCCGAGAGGTCGAGCGTAGTCTCCCTCTAGAGAAGAAGAATGATAAAGCACCTAAAGTGGTGGAGGTAGAGGAGCATCGAAAGAGAAGGAGGTGGCACCCTCACTTGCAAGCCAAGAATTTCTTATCCTTCATGCTTGAAGAATGATCAACAAGACAAGCAATATAAGAAATTTTTGGGGTTGTTTAAACAGTTGCACATCAACATTCCTTTCGTGGAGGCGTTGTCACAAATGCCTAAGTACGCGAAAGTTCTTGAAAGACCTCTTGACCAACAAGAGAAAATTGGAGGAGAGTGCATTTATGATTCTAAATGCCACTTGCTCGGCGATGTTGCAAAAGAATATGCCGAGCAAGAGGAAAGACCCCAAGAGCTTTATCATCCCATGTAACATTGGTGATTTGGGTGAGGAGATGGCACTAGCTGATTCGGGAGCAAGCATAAATGTCATTCCTTACTCATTCTTTCAGAAGCTAGGCTTAGGAGAGCCTAGGCCCACTTAGATGACACTTCAACTAGTGGACCGATCGGTTAGACATCTGAGGGGTATCATTGAAGATGTGCTCATCAAAGTGGATAAATACATCTTTCCTGTGGACTTTGTGGTGTTGGATGTGGACGAGGATGTCGATGTACTGCTGATTCTTGGGAGACCCTTCTTGCGCATTTCCAAGGCACTCATAGACATGGACGGTGGAGAGCTCACCTTGAGAGTGGGAGACGAAAAGCTCACCTATCGTCTCGCCGAAGCCATGAGACATTCTCTAGACTTTGATAATACTCTTTATTATCTTGACGCTATTGATGAGTTAATAGATGAATATGTGCAGGAAATGATGAATCTGGACCCGTATGAAGGGTGGCCGGACCAAGACGCGGAGATTGAAGACGTACTAGCACTTGGTCTTATAGAGGAAGTGAAGTCAGCCCCGGGAGTCATGAGAAGGATGATACGAAAGATGAGGAGGTTGAGGAGACGCCACAAGAAGAGCCCTAACACAAATGGGGATGAGCAATCAAGGAGTAAGGGTGTTTCACCCTTCTGTGGTAACAAATTCGACAACTCCCCCTCTACCCTACAAAGATTATGTTCTGCATGCTTTCAGGTTGTAGGGAAGAGGGTAACTTTTATTGATGAATCCCCGTAAGGTAAGGCCAAGTACGTCAATCTAAGTGATGTTAAACAAGCTCTTCTTGGGAGGTAACCCAAGCTTTTATTGTTTTTCTAGGTTTTAGTTTAGTTCTAGTGTGAATAATAGTCATAGTGTTGGTGTCTTGTTCATACATGCATTGTTGTGTTTTTCTTATGGATAGTTAATGTTTTTATGTGCCTAAATGTTGATTGACGAAGTTTTGGGTCGTTTGAGTGTGTTTTCATGGATCTTTGGTCGCAATTTCATAATGTTACAAGCTCTGAACCGTGTATTTGAGTTCTGAAATTTTTCTGCAGAGCCTGTAAATTTTCTAAGTCATCCAGAGAAAACACACAGCCGTGTGAACCATCTCAGAGCTCATCCCGAGCGTCACAGGGGCCGTGTAACTGCCCTGTGAACGACCCTGTGAAGCGAACACGGCCGTGTGGAATTTTCACACGGCCGTGTGAAATCCTGCAGCACTTAAACTCTCATTCCCGAGAGTCCACAGGGGTGTGTGGATGCCCCTGTGAGTGCCCATATGTTAAGGCACACAGCCGTGTGAAATCCTGCAGAGACTTCCCTTCCATCCCGAGAAAACACAGCGGTATGTGGGTGCCCCTGTGAGAGAGCTTGTGAATGGTACACGTGCGTGTGGATTCTTCACACGGCCGTGTGGAACACTTAGACATTTCTCGAGTCAATCCAGAGAGGCATAGGGGCGTGTGGGTGCCCCTGTGGCCAGCCTTGTGTTCTTGGCCTGGTTGGGCACACGGCCGTGTGAAATTTCCACACGCCCATAAGGAATTTTTCAGAAGCCTTAGGCATTTTCCCAAGATCACACTGCCGCGTGTGACTGCCCCTGTGGACCTCTCCTGGGAAGTCACACGGCCGTGTAGGATTCTCACATGGCCATGTGGGGGTGTTCAGAGAGCAAATAAAGAAGACGCAAGGGCGTGTGACAGCCCCTTTAAACCTTCACAGTAGAGGCACACGGCCGTGTGGATGCGCAAAAAGGCAAAAGTTGCAGCTTTTCTTTAAAATCTCTTTTGCTTTTCATGAATCCCTACCTCTACACTAAAGGAGAACACTTAACCCCTCATTCATGACCTTCTCTCCTTTGATTTCACGGGTTTTCAGAGGTTTTATGGTCAAATTCCAAGCTTTTGATTCTCATACATTCGGTAAACCTTTCTCTCCTGTTTTTCTTCATCGATCTTGATTTGTTTGATTCATTCCGCAATCTTTCACTAGATTTGCATGCGCACACACTCACTGAATGATTGCAGAAAGTATTAAAGTGTTTAAAAGAGTTTTTGTATGAATTTCTGGCTCCACGGCCATGCGGCTTTCGCGGCCCGAAGATCCACACGGGAGTGTGGAATTTCCACACGGCCGTGTGGATTCCTACAGACTAAGTTTTGAAGTCGATTTAATAGATTTTCTTTTCAATCTTACAGGTATGTCTTCCAGATCGAAGAAAACGGCCTATAAATGACTTTGTGAATAGTCCCCCAAAGCAGAACAGGTTGATTTTGCCTTACCCGAGCATCGAACTCGATTTGAGCGGTTGTTGAAGCTACACTTTGGACAGTCTCATTTCCTAGATGTTAGTGCACTCAGAGGGATACACTTATGGAACGAGCTTGCCGACGAGGTTGATGAGCTATTGGTTGTAGGAGGTTGGGACCGTTTACTTTCGATCAAAGAGCCAGTCATCCGCAGCCTTACACTTGAGGTACTCACCTCATTTGAGTTTGATAGAGGCTACAGTAGCTTTGCAGACGCAGATACGATTCAGTTCTGTGCATTTGGCCGGAATCACAGTATGAGTGTAAGCCAGTTTTCGATCAGATTGAGGCTATATGAGGAGACCAACATCAAGTCAAAGGAGTATGAGCAGCTTCCCACTGACTACCCTGGGACATTGACGCCTCAAAGAGCCTATAGAGCATTATGCGGAGAGGGACAGTACGAGCCGGGCATCTCGAAGGCGACATGCCTCTCCCGGCCAGCGTATAGATATATTCATGCTATACTGAGCAGGTCAATGAGTGGCCGAGGAGATAGCACCAGGGTATTGAGCCATCAGGAGTTACTTTACCTATACTCTATAGTGCAGGGCGTCCCACTCCACCTAGGGCACATCTTAGTAGAGTACTTGCACCACCAGAGCCAGTACCCTAGGGTTGGAGTGATCTTTTCGGGTCCGTACATTACGAGACTCCTCATTGGGATGGGTCTCCTGGACGGTGTTCGATGGGCTGAGAAGACAATGATACCCGCTCCTCTCGACACGGAGACACTGAGACTGATGGGTATGGTCCACAGAGCAGGGAGAGCAGGCTGAGGGATCGTAGCTGGTATGTGTTTGATTCGCTCACCCGCAAGTGCACGGGGTCACCAAGTAATACCCCTCACGCGAGCACGAGGGGGTCGTATTCCCAAGGGCCCGAGAATCTATTATTACTTCCTTATCACAATGTTGTCCAACCTTGCAATTACTTGATAGAGATAACTACAAATAATCTACTGACACGACCCCTTACGTGTATCCCGCAAGTGCACGGGTTTGTCGAAGTAATAAATTTACCCTAGTGAGTGGGTAGTCGAATCCATAGGGAATAGGGAATTAGAATACGAGATTTCACTAATTAATCTATGCGGTGTATGGAAAAGCAATAGTAGGATCAATGAGTGAATATAGAATAAAGTAGAATGAAAGACAAGAAATTAAAAGAAAGATGGAAGATGAGAGAGTGCAAGTAAAAGAGAATAGAGAGGACTAGTAATGAATGAAATAGGGCATCCGGACAAGCTACCTCTAGGGTCTATGCTTCTAGTGCAAGACTATGCTATTATACTTTCCTATTGATGTTTAATCGAGTCGAGGATATCCTAAGACTCACAGTACCAAACCTAAGGACAACCGTGACTAACCCCAACACTATGCCCCAATATTAGGATTCACATCACCCTTCACTCTATCGCTCGCACGACTAAGCCCCAGGGGAGTATATCTACCTAAACCTCACACTACGTGGGATTGCTTTAAGCTCTAGGGATTCCTAATGGTAAAACCTGTTCCTATGTGTAGTTCTAACCCTTTGGTCTAGGTGGAAGAACCCTAGTCTAGGGATTCCTAATGGTAAAACCTGTTCCTATGTTAATTCCACACACCCGTGTGAATTCTCTGGAATTCTGAATTTCGGCCGAAAGTAAACAGTAACTTGCTACAGTGTTTTGCTGCAGTAACATGCTACAGTGCTGCTATAGTACTCGCCCCAAAACGCTCCAAAATCCGTCGTTCTTCATCGAGGCCATTGAATTGGGCACACAATCAATGGTAGATCGTGCCGATTGCTTCAAGTCTCCTTCTTGGTGAAGTTCTCCTAAGCCACACGAGTTAGACTTGTTGTGAATGTGACTGCCTTTGTGCCCCTCCAAAGGAGGTTGGCACACACTCACAAGTCCAAGCTCGTGCCTTGTTCCGTGCTTGGTCCGAAAACTTCCCAACATCGGTGAACATGACCTAATTTCGTTCTTCTTCTCCAATTTAGCTCCACAAACCTTCAATGCACAAGAATACACAAATGCACGCCATTTAGTGATAAAAACTGATAAAAGATATGCTCAATGTAAGATAATAACGCTTCGCGGTACTATAACACAAGCACTTATCAAATCCCCTCACACTTAAGATTTTGCTTGTCCTCAAGCAAAATAGAACGTGAAGTACTTGGGAAAAACAATTGAAAGTGCTCGGCCTTAGGTTCACCAAAAGTATGCAAAAGAAGCATTCTACAAGTCAAGGGAAATCAAGACAATGTATAAGGTTATCATTGCTCTAGCTAAAAACCCGAATCAAAAAGGATAAAAACTCGAAAATGTGTTAGTGTGTGCGATTTCACTCAAGAGAACCAACGAGTACTCCTCAAACTTTTGTTAGAAAGGACTTATTTATATACAAAAACAAAACTAAAGAGAGAAGAAAGTAGTAGCTTCACACATCCTTGAAGGTAGCCCTTTCCTAGGCGGCCGCCAAAGGTGGCTTTCACACTTTCGAGGAGGTAGCTCTTTCTACCGGGGTAGTAGCTTTCACGCATCCCATAAGATAGCTCTTTCTCTCATTAGGGCATAACTTGTATCCGACTTATGAGAGTAGCTGCATACTTCATAGGTGGTAGCTCTTTCCACCCCAAATGCATACATAAAACAAAGCAACTATTCAAAAAAGTCATATGTATTTTTTTTTCTTTTTCTCTTTTCCATATATTTTTTTTCATTTTTTTCATCTTTTTCATTTTTTTTATATATGCATTTTCCAAAATAAAACTAAGAACGATGATAAACTTGTCCTTAAAAACCTCAAGATTGAGTTTCCAAAAAATTCCAAGAGTAAGTTGTGCAATATAAGATAATCGAGCAAAAATTCCCTAAAATTCAAGTAGAAACTAGAGCATGATAGGATACAATGTTAAAAATTCTCCTAAACTCTAAGAATACAACCATTGTAACTAAGATGAACCGCCATAGGCTACATGAGCATGAGCAATTGAACGCACAAGTAAAGGTGTGTGCAATGTGAACTCCCCCCCACACTTAAGATGTACATTGTCCTCAATGTACACATGCAAACACAATAAAACAAATAGCAATTAAAACAATTAGTGTGGAAATGGGCAATTGAAACACTACTCCCCTGAACTCCAAGTGTTGCGTTTGATGGAGCTAGTTTCATTGAGAGTTAAGTCTCAATTGGTTGTGGAGCACACACGGTCCCATGACCGTGTCTATGACTATTCCTCAATTTCCTTACATCCAAGACCATCTGCGCACACATACACAAGGGTTCAATATAGCTCAATAAAACTCGAGTATATAAAATATGAAGCAATGAATACAACTCGAGATAAAAGAAAAGCATAAATAAAAGATAAACTCAAAAGGATAATCCTTTCTGAGTACTACAAGTCCAAAATAAAATAAAAAGTACAAAAATGAAAATCAAAAGCAATAAAAACTAAAACTAAGACGCCTCGGCGTCGGTGTCCTGGATAGTGGCCTCTGGTGCTGCTGGAGGCTCTGGAGATGTAGGTGGATCTACTGTTACTGGAGGAGATGGTGGTGGAGGAGTGGGGTCTCTGGGTCGGGCCACAGATGGTACTGACACGGCCTGCTCTAAAAGTCTCTGTATGGTGTCAAGCCGTGCCATAGTCTCTGCGTGTTGTGCAATCTGTGCGGCCCTGATCTCGGCCTGATCTGCCTGTAGCACGCCCACTGCGCTCTCGAGGCGCTCCAACCTGTCCTGGCCCCAAGAGGGCGAGAACATGCGCACCGGAGGTGGCTCTGGCGCGGTGGGTGGTGCCTGTGTCTCTGTATCTGTCGGGGGTGGCTCTAACGGTGCCTGTGACCCCTCGGCCTGATCTGTTTGGGTATGATCCATGTGTAGGTCCCTGGTCCTGCTTTGCGGACCATCCCCATCTATTTCAATGTCTCAATACTAAGGGGGACTGGTGTACTGATCTTCTCGGCCCCCCGAACTCCATCTCTGAGCCCCAATCCAATAATCAATTGGGTGATGTACGGGCCTGCGAAGATAACTCCGATCCTGGGGTACTGACCCTGGTGGCGGATGTACTCGGCCACAATATGCCCAAGGTGGAGTGGCTCGCTCTCCACCATCGAATACAAGTACAAGAGCTCCTGACGGCTCAACACCCCTGTACTGTCCCCTCTGCCACTCACTGACCTGCTGAGTACGGCGTGGATGTATCTGTGAGATGTCCTGGTCAAGCAAGTGGCCTTGGAAACCCCAGGCTCGTACTGGCCCTAACCACATAATCGACTGTATGCGCGCTGGGGGGTCAGGGTGCCAGGGTAATCTGTGGGGAGCAGTGTGTACTCCTCTGTCTCAGTGTACGCCTCGTCGTATAACCCCATCCGCACTGAAAACTAGGTCATGCTCAAAGTAAAATGTTGACCGAGGGCACGGAACTGAATAGTGGAATCTTCAGTGAAGCTGTCGTACCCCCGATCAAACTCAAATGATGCCAGAACCTCTAAAGTAAGTGACCTGATCACGGGATCTCTGATAGATAATAGACGGCTCCAGCTACCAACCGCGAGCAACTCCTCAATCTCGTCGGCAATAGCATCTCCTCCCTGCACTCCTCTAATTGCACTCAAATCAGCGTATCACGTCTGTCCGAATCGGAGTATGGACAATCTATCAAACCTGGTCTGGTGCTCAGGTATACTGAATTCGGACTCCGCTGGAAGGGGTGTAGGCTCGCGAGGACGCTTACCGGCCGATTTCTTAGACCTGGAAGCCATATCTGCAAAATTGCAAAAGAAAATTTTAAAAATCAGTTCAGAAACTCATTCTGCAGAAATCCACACGGCCGTGTGGAAATTCAACACGCCCGTGTGGAGCTTCTGGCGGACAGAGCATCACGGCCGTGGGACTAAAATTCCAAAATTTACAACTAAATTCGTTCTACATTCATCTAAAACATGTTCGCAAACATAATAAGCATTTAAAACAAGCGAATTCATCCAATAGAACGAATCAAATTAAGAATTGACGAAGAAAAGGCTTGAAGTCCTTACCGACGAAGTGGTTGCTACAATGGTCCCGGGCTTAGAAATAGTGTTTTCGATGCCGATTTCTTCTCAAATTCTGTCAACGAGCTCAAAAGGGTCTCATTGGTACCTGTAACACGAAAGAAACCAATTCAAACCAAAAATGGGCATCAACTCATATAAAAATATGCAATACATACGCCCAAATATATAGGAAATACGTATGTTTAGGCATTTATCAGTAGCTAGTATCAGAGCCACCTCCTGAGCAGGCAGATGCATAAGTACTACCTACAGCACCGGAGCTACCTCCAGTGCGCATGTTTTTGCCTTCTCAAGGCCAGGACAGACTTGAGCGCCTTGAGAATGCTGTGGGGGTGTTACAGATTGAGGTGGTCGAGATCAGAGCTACACAGGCTGCACATCATCTGCATACGACGGCACAGCTTGAAGCCATTCGATAGTTACTAAAGCGAGCTGTGTCATCACCGTTTGTAGTACAGCTCCGAGCCTCCCCTACGTCGCCTTCACCAGCATCACCACCTGCCGATGCACAAGTACCTGCTAAGCCTACCACAGCACCCGAGGCTCCAGCACAGGACACCGACGCTGAGGCGTCGTAGTTTATTTTAGTTTTCTTTTATTTTGTACTTTTATTTTCTTATTTTTGGACTTATAGTACTCAGAAAGGATTCTCCTTCTGAGTTTATTTTCTATTGCATTTATCTTTTGCTTGAGTAGTATTTCATTGCTTTATCTTTATATACTCGAGTTTTATTTTGATTTTTCTTGAGCTACACTGAACCCCTTGTGAATGTGTGCAAATGGTCTTGGATGTTTGGAATTTGAGGGATAGTAATAGGCTCAGTCATGGGATCGTGTGTGCTCCACAATCCATTGAGACTCAACTTTCAATGAATATAGCTCCATTGAACGCAACACTTGGATTTCAGGGGAGTAATGTTTCAATTGCCTACTCCCACATTAATTGTTTTTATTGTTATATTTTTTATTGTGCTTGCATGCGTACATTGGGGACAATGTACATCTTAAGTTTTTAGGGTAGTTCACATTACACACCCTTTACTTGTGCGTTCAATTGCTTATGCTCATGTAGCCCGTGGCGGTTCACCTTAGTTGCAACTGTTGTATTCTTATAGTTTAGGAGAATTTTTAACATTGTATCTCATCATGCTCTAATTTCTACTTGAATTTTAGGGAATTTTTGCTCGATGATCTCATATTGCACTACTCACTCTTGAAATCTTTTAGAAACTCAAGCTTGAAGTTTTTAAGGACTAGTTTATCATCATTTTAGTGAGCTCTTAGTTTTATTTTGAAAAATAAAAATAAAAAGTGAACTTGTGAATATTTGTTTAGTTTTATTTGTGCATTTGGGGTGGAAAGAGCTACCACCTATGATGTATGTAGCTACTCTCATAAGTTGGATACAAGTTATGCCCTAATGAGAGAAAGAGCTATTTCATGGGATGCGTGAAAGCTACTACCCCAGTAGAAAGAGCTACCTCCTCAAAAGTGTGAAAGCCACCTTTGGCGACCGCTGATAAGTGCTTGTGTTATAGTACCGCGAAGCGTTATTATCTTACATTGAGCATATCTTTTATCAGTTTTTATCACTAAATGGCGTGCATTTGTGTATTCTTGTGCATTAAAGGTTTGTGGAGCTAAATTGGAGAAGAAGAACGAAATTAGGTCATGTTCACCGATGTTGGGAAGTTTTCGGACCAAGCACGGAACAAGGCACGAGCTTGGACTTGTGAGTGTGTGCCAACCTCCTTTGGAGGGGCACAAAGGCAGTCACATTCACAACAAGTCTAACTCGTGTGGCTTAGGAGAACTTCACCAAGAAGGAGACTTGAAGCAATCGGCACGATCTACCATTGATTGTGTGCCCAATTCAATGGCCTCGATGAAGAACGACGAATTCGGGAGCGTTTCGGGGCGAGTACTATAGCAGCACTATAGCTTGTACTGCAGCAAAAACACTGTAGCAAGTTACTGTTTACTTTCGGCCGAAATTCAGAATTCCAGAGAATTCACACGGGTGTGTGGAATTAACACACGGCCGTGTGAATTAATTTTTCAGCAGACAGAAACTTCAAACGCCCGTGTGTTAATTCCACACGGCCGTGTGAAGCCCCCGATAAGTCAAATTTTAAAGCCGCGATTCAATATTATAAAAGGCGATTTTGGAGACCTTTTGGGATATCTTTTGACCTATCTTTCTCTTCAACTTGGGGAGTGCGGCTAGGGTTTCGGAGAGGATTTCGTGGAGGTTGACACGACCCCTTGCGTGTATCCCGCAAGTGCACGGGTTTGTCGAAGTAATAAATTTACCTTGGTGAGAAGGTAGTCGAATCCACAGGGAATAGGGAGATAGAATATAAGGTTTCACTAATTAAGCTACGCAGAATACGGAGAACGATAATAAGATTGATGAGTGAAAATAATGCAAAGCAATAAACTAAATAGAGAGATGGAAGAAAGAAGTGCAAGTAGGAAAATCGAGAAGGACTAACAATGAGTAAAGGGGGGTATCCGGACAAGCTACCTCTAGGGTCTATGTTTCAAGTGCAAGACTATGATATTGTACTCTCCTATTGATGTCAATTGAGTCGAGGATATCCTAAGACTCACGGTCCCAAACCTAAGGACAACCGTGACTAACTCCAACACTATGCCCCGGTGTTAGGATTCACAACACCCTTCACTCTGTCACCTAGATGACTAAGCCCCAGGGGAGTCCATCTGCCTAAACCTCACACTATGTGGAGTTGCATTATGCTCTAGGGATTCCTAGTGATTAAACCTGTTCCTATACGTAATTCTAACCCTTTGGTCCAGGTGGAAGAACCCTAGTCTAGATTGAGCCCCAGCAAATAGGATTCACTACAACCCTCCACTCTATTACTTGCGTAACTAAGCCCTAGGGGAGTTTATCTACCTATTGCTTCACTCTATTTCGACCGCTATTAAATCAAGGAATCGGAGGTAGGGAGAAATCACATCGAAGGGGAAAGGGGTACATTGCTACCTCACAACTCTCCCTCTCAACCCTCTTTAATCTTGAGTAGTCTAATCCTATAGGAGTTGTCACACCTCCAAAGGAAAGCCTAGATTGCTCTCAACCCTAATGTCACGTTTAAGGGAAAACAATATGAAAGGATAATCAAGATTAAAAACTCAATTTTATTCATCAACGATGGAAAGCATAATAATCAATGTCAAAGAAACATAAGAAACCCTAAAGTTTACAAGTCCGAATACCCCACGAGGGGTTTAGCTCCTCATAGAGCTATACATGTTCATCAATGTGAGAAATAAAGCATAAAACATAGACATCAATGAAAAAACCCCCTCGAATTGGTGTGGCCGTGGTCTTGTGCAAACGTCGAACCTCGAAATCGATGCCGACGACGCGCTAGAACCTCCACGAAATCCTCTCCGAAACCCTAGCCGCGCTCCAGAAAGTTGGGGAAAAGATAGGTCGAAAGATCCCTCAAAAGGTTGCAAAAATCCCCTTTTATATTGTTAAATCGCGGCTTTAAAATTGGACTTATCGGGGGCTTCACACGGCCGTGTGGAATTTCCACACGCCCGTGTGAAGCTTCTGTCTCGGCTGAAAAATTAATTTCACACGGCCGTGTGGAATTTCCACACGCCCGTGTGTCTTCACTGGATGGCTGAAATTGCAAAACACACGGCCGTGTGGAATTTCCACACGCCCGTGTGACTTCTCTGTCTGGCTGGAAAATGGCTCACACGGCCGTGTGGAATTTCCACACGCCCGTGTGACTTCTCTGGAACACTAATCTTCAGCTGAACAGGCTTGGTAACTTGCCGAAACGCCTCCCGGGTCCATTGTTCTTCATCGAGGCCATTACTTGGGCACACAAGCAACGGTAGGTCGCGCCGATTGCTTCAAGTCTTCTTCTTTCGCCGGATTCTCCTAAGTAACACGGATTGGACTTGTTGTGAATGTGACTGCCTTTGTGCCCCTCCAAAAGAGGTTGGCACACATCCACAAGTCCAAATACGTGCTTCGTTCCTTGCTTGGTCCGAGAACATCCCAACATTGGCGAACGCGACCTAATTTCATTCTTCTTCTCCAATTAGGCTCCACAATACCTTCAATGCACAAGAGAACACAAATGCACACATTTAGTGATAAAACCTGATAAAAGGTATGCTTAATGTAAGATAATAGCGCTTCGCGATACTATAACACAAGCACTTATCAAACCCCCCCACACTTAAGCTTTTGCTTGTCCTCAAGCAAAATAGAACGTGAAAGTACTTGGGAAGAACAATTGAAAATGCTCGGCCTTAGGTTCACCAAAAGCATGCAAAAGAAGCATTCTACAAGTAAGGGGAACTCAAAACATTGCATAAGGTTACCAATGCTCTAGCTAAAAACTCGAATCAAAAAGGATGAAAACTCGAAAATGTGTTAGTGTGTGCGATCTTACTCAAGAGAACCGACAAGTACTCCTCAAACTTTGGTTAGAAAGGACTTATTTATATACAAAAACAAAAAATAGTGGTGGAAGTAGTAGCTTCACACATCCTTGAAGGTAGCCCTTTCCTAGGCGGCCGCCAAAGGTGGCTTTCACTCTTTCGAGGAGGTAGCTCTTTCTACCGGGGTAGTAGCTTTCACGCATCCCATGAGATAGCTCTTTCTCTCATTAGGGCATAACTTGTATCCGACTTATGAGAGTAGCTTCATACATCATAGGAGGTAGCTCTTGCCACCCCAAATGCATAATTAAAACAAAGCTAATATTTACAAACTCATATACTTTTTTTTTTTTTTTTTTTTGCATTTTCCAAAGTAAAACTAAGAACGATGATAAACTTGTCCTTAAAAAACTTCAAGATTGAGTTTCCAAAAGATTCCAAGAGTAAGTTGTGTACTAAGATGATTCGAGCAAAAATTCCCTAAAATTCAAGTGAAAACTAGAGTATGATAGGATACAATGTTGAAAATTCTCCTAAACTATAAGAATACAACCGTTGCAACTGAGGTGAACCGCCATAGGCTACATTAGCATAAGCAATTGAACGCACAAGTAAAGGTGTGTGCAATGTGAACTCCCCCCCCCACACTTAAAATGTACATTGTCCTCAATGTACGCATATAAGCACAATAATAAGTGAAAAAGATAAAAGCAATTAGTGTGGAAGTGGCAATTGAAACATTACTCCCCTGAACTCCAAGTGTTGCGTTTGATGAAGCTAGGTCATTGAGAGTTGAGTCTCAATGGTTCGTGGAGCACACACGATTCCATGACCGTGTCAATGACTATTCCTCAAAATCCTTACATCCAAGACCATCTGCGCACACATAAACGAGGGTTCAGTAAAGCTCAATAAAACTCGAGTATATAAAATGTAAAGCAATGAATACAACTCGAGATAAAAAGAAAAAGCAAAATAAAAGCTATACTCATAAGGAGAATCCTTTCTGAGTACTACAAGTCCAAAATAAAGTAAAGATATACAGAAATGACAAATAAAAGAAAAGAATCTAAAATCTAAGATGCCTCAGCGTCGGTGTCCTGAGTGGTGGCCTCTGGTGCTGCTGGAGGCTCTGGATCTGCTGGTGGATCAGCTGATGTCGGGGGAGAAGGTGGTGGAGGAGAAACCCGAGGTCGTACCACGAAGGAGGAGGAGGCGACAATCTGCTCGAAGATCTGTCGCAAGCTCTGGAACTGCGCCATCACCTCCTGGTGCTGTGTAATCTATGTGGCCCTAACCTCGGCCACCTCGGTCTGTAGGATCCCCACTGCGCTCTCGAGGCGCTACAGTCTGTTCTAGCCTCGAGATGGTGAAAACATCTGCACCGGAGGTGGCTCCGGCGCGGTGGGGGGTACCTCGGTCTGTGTATCCGTCGGGGTGGCTCTAAAGCTGCCTGTGTACCCTGAGTCTGCTCCGTCTGGGGTATGGTCCAGGTATACGTCCCTGATCCTCCTCTGCGGATCATACCCATCATCCTCAAGGTATCTGTGCCCAGGCGAACTGGTACACTCGTCTTCTCTGCTCCCCTGACTCCATCTCTGAGCCCCAGGCCAATGAGAAGTCTGGTGATGTAGGGGCCTGCAAAGATAACTCCTATCCTGGGGTACTGGCCCTGATGGCGAATGTAGTCGGCCACAATGTGCCCCAGGTGGAGTGGCTCACTCTCCACCATCGAATACAAGTAGAGGAGCTCCTAGCGACTCAGAACACCAGTACTGTCTCCCCTGCCACTAATAGATCTGCTCATAACTGCGTGTAGACATCTATAGGCAGGTCGAGAAAGGCATGAAGCCTTGGAGACACCCGGCTCGTACTGACCCTGACCACAAAGTCTGCTATACGCCTGCTGCGGTGTCACAGTACCCGGGTAGTCTGTGGGGAGCAATGAGTACTCCTCTGTCTCAGTGTATGCCTCATCATATAGACCCATCCCAATCGAAAACTGGCTCATACTGAGGCTGTAATGTCGACCGAGGGCTCTGAACTGAACTGTGGTGCCCTCGGTGAAACTGCTGTACCCCCGGTCGAACTCAAACGACGCCAGGACCTCTAAGGTGAGCGGTCGGATCACCGAGTCCCGGATAACCATCAATCTCTCCCAGCTACCGACTGAGAGCAGCTCGCCAATCTCTTCTGTGACGCTGTCTCCCCCCTGAATACTCCTCACTATACTCAAATCCAAATATCTCGTCTGTCCAAAATGGAGTCCTGATAAACGCTCGAACCGAACCTGATGCTCAGTTATACTGAACTCTGTCTCTGCTGGAGGAGGTGTGGGCTCACGGGGGCGCTTCCCTGTCGATTTCCTGGGTCTAGAAGACATTCCTGTAAGATTGGAAAAGAAAACAATCAAAAACAGTTCAAAATAACCAATCTGCAGAAATCCACACGGCCGTGTGTTAATTCCACACGCCCGTGTGGAGTTTCTGACGGGCAAAGCATCACGGCCGTGGGGTTAAAAATCCACAATTTACATCTAAATTCGTTCTAATTTCATTCTAAGCATGCTCGTATGTAATGTAAACATTCAAACCAAGCAAAATTGTATAAAAGAACGAATTGAATCAAGAATTGACGAAGAAAAAGGTACTGAAGGTCTCACCGGCGGTGAAGATGAAAAACAAAGTAATACGGCCGGAAAACTCGAACAAATTCCTTCAAAAACCTCAGAGAAAGTCGGGGAAGTGATAGAGAGGGTAGGAGAGAAGTTTAGAGTGGAGAATGAAGAGGCACAAGTGATTTCTATAAGAAAAACGCGCGGCTTTTGAAGTTCTGGAAATTCACACGGCCGTGTGCCTCAGAAATTAGGGTTCACAGGGGCTAACACACGCCCCTGTGCGCACTCTGATCATTCTCTGAACTACCTCACACGGCCGTGTGTTAATTCCACACGGCCGTGTGCCTCCACAGGGGTCTACACAGGGCCACCCACACGGCCCTGTGGACTCTCGGGAAAACACAGACGCTCTCTGAAAAATTTTCACACGGCCGTGTGAAACATCCACACGGCCGTGTGCCCAACTTGGCCAAGAACACAAGGCCGTCCACAGGGGCACCTCACACGCCCCTGTGGCTTCTCTGACTCGCCCGAGAAACAATAAATGTTTCACACGGCCGTGTGCCTTGACAAGCTCTCCCACAGGGGCTCACACACGCCCCTGTGGTTTCTCGGGATGAAAGGGAATTCCTGCAGAATTTTCACACGGCCGTGTGCCTTAGCACAGTGGCACTCACAGGGGCATCCACACGCCCCTGTGGACTCTCTGGAAAAGAGTTGAAGTTCTGCGAAATTTCACACGGCCGTGTGTTAATTCCACACGGCCGTGTGCCCCTTCTGAAGTTTTTCACAGGGGCAAAGTCACGCCCCTGTGTCTTCTCTGGTTGAGCTCCAATTGGTAACACACGGCCGTGTGTTAATTCCACACGGCCGTGTGTTTTCTCTGGTTTACTTAGAAAATTGTACAGACTCTCAGAAAAATTCAGAAACTCTTTTAAAACACTTAGAGCCTGTATAAACCATAAAAACACGACCAGAGACTATCGAAAACACACTCAACCGACTCAAACTTCGTCAATTAACGTTAAGGCACACGTAAATAATCGAAAATCCACATGAAAACTCAGCATATGCACATGAAAATTTGGACACCATTGCTAAGACTTTTATTCAATCCTAAAACTAAACTAGGTCCTAGAAAAAACTGCAAAACACTTGGGTTGCCTCCCAAGAAGCGCTTGTTTAACGTCACTTAGCTTGACATACCTGTCTTACCTTACGGAGGTTCATGAGTGGAATTTGCCCTCTTCCCTATAATTTGAAAGCAAGCATTGCATAATCGTTGCAAGGTAGAGGGAGAATTATCGAGTTTGTTACCACACATGGGTGAAACACCCTTACTTCGTGAATGCTCATCCCCTTTCTTGTTGGGGTTCTTTTTGTGGCGACGTCTCGACCTCTTCAATCTCTGAAGGACTTTCTTTCTAAACTCCTTCTCCTTCTTGATGTCTGTTTCAACTGAAACAAGCGCGAGCACTTCTTCCTCTTCAGTCTCCATGTCTTGGTCCGGCCACCCTTCATATGGATCCGGGTTAAACATATCCTGCATATATTCATCAATGCAATCATCAGTGACATCAAGATAATATAGAGCATCATCAAAATCAAGAGAATGTCGCATGGCTTCGGCGAGGCGGTAAGTGAGCTTGTCGTCCCCAACCCTAAGTGTGAGCTCTCCACCGTCCATGTCTATCAAAGCTTTGGAAGTGCGCAAGAACGGCCTCCCAAGGATCAGTGGCACCTCGACATCCTCGTCTACATCGAGCACTACAAAGTCGACCGGGAAAATGTACTTATCCACTTTCACCAACACATCTTCAACAATACCCCTCGGATGCCTCACCGATCTATCCGCAAGCTGAAGTGTCATCCGGGTAGGTCTAGGCTCGCCCAAGCCTAGCTTTTGGAAGAACGTGTAGGGCATGACATTGATGCTTGCCCCCGAGTCGGCTAGTGCCATCTCCTCACCCATATCACCAATATTGCACGGTATGATAAAACTTCCGGGGTCCTTCCTCTTGCTTGGCATATTCTTCTGTAGCACTGCCGAACAGTTTGCATCGAGGATGACGGATGCACTTTCCTCTAACTTCCTCTTATTGGTCAAGCGGTCTTTTAAAAACTTCGCGTACTTGGGCATTTGGGCTAATGCTTCCGCGAATGGAATGTTGATGTGCAATTGCTTGAAGACACCCAGAAATTTCTTGTATTGCTCATTGTCTTGGTCATTCTTCAATCGTGAAGGATAGGGAATTCTCGGCTTGTAAGGTGGGGGTGCCACCTCTTTCTCCTTTGGTGCTCCATCCTCTATTTCCACGACTTCGGGTGAGTCCTTAGTCTTCTCAAGAGGGAGATGTCCCTCAACCTCCTTACCACTTCTCAAGGTAATTGCCTTTAGTTGTTCTCTTGGGTTGGTCTCCGTATTGCTAGGCAAACTACCTTGAGGTCTCTCTGCCAAAGTCTTCGCAATTTGCCCTACTTGGTTCTCCAAGTTGTGTAGGGAGGCGGTGTGATTACGAAGAGTAGTTTCCACCGATTGGAACCTTGCGTCCGAAGAAGAAACGAACCGTGTGAGGGCTCTCTCTAGGTCAGTCATCTTTCCCTCCAACCCGGTCACTCGGCTTTCTAAATTCGGAGCTTGTTGACTTTGAAATCCCGGTGGTGCACTATTTTTGTTCTGTTGTGACTGTCCTTGATTGCTCCAAGAGAAGTTCGGATGGTTCTTCCATCCCGGATTGTATGTACCACTATACGGGTTGCCTTGGCCTTGTCCTCGATATGAATTCCCCACAAAATCGGCCTGCTCTACCGCACTAGTGCCTCTAATAGCAATAGGACAATCGCTTGAAGCATGTCCTCCCCCACAACCGTTACAAGTAGTGATGGCCGCAACTCTTGGCGAAGCTAGAGCATCTAGCTTCTTACTCAACGATTCCACTTGTGCTGCCAACGATGTAACCGCATCAACCTCATGAATTCCGGCAACCTTTTTCCTATCCCTTGAGTTCCATTGATAGCTATTCATAGCCATCTCCTCTACAAGGTGCCGAGCTTCACCGGGAGTCTTACTTCCAAGAGTCCCTCCGGCCGCCGCATCTAAGAGTTGCTTTGTACTCGGATTCAACCCGTTGTAAAATGTGTGAATAATCATCCACTCGGGAAATCCATGTTGCGGACATTTGCGAAGGAGCTCTTTGAACCTGTCCCATGTCTCGAATAGAGACTCCAATTCCATCTGTACAAAGGAAGATATCTCATTCCGGAGTCTTGCAGATTTCCCCGGTGGAAAGTATCTAGCCAAGAATGCCTCGGCCATTTCCTCCCATGTAGTAATGGAGGCTCTCGGTAATGAGTGCAACCAATGCCTTGCTTTTCCTTTCAATGAAAATGGGAAGGCTCTCAATCGAATTGCATCGTCTGTCACTCCATTTATCTTCAACATGTCACACACTTCCAAGAAATTTTCTATGTGACTATTAGGGTCTTCATCGGCTAACCCATTAAACTGTGCGGACTGTTGCAACATCTGAATGAACGACGGCTTCAATTCGAAATTCATTGCTGTAATTGGGGGCCTCACGATGCTTGATTGGGTCCCCATAACTGCGGGTCTAGCAAAATCGGACAACGTTCGCTGCTGCTCGTTCTGTTCTGCCATTGTCTCTGACCCTTCTGTCTCAATATCGGCTTGATTTGATGCTTCTTGTGCAGGTTCTTTCCCTTTACGATGTGTTCTTCTTCCAATGTCTGGGTCTCCTTCAACAAGTATTGAAGGGTTCCCACGGGTCATAACCTGGAGCCGAAAACAAAGAAAAGAAAAATAAGAACAATGATAGGTAAAGAAAATATGAAATAGAATGCGAAGTGAATAGCTAAAATAGTGAAAAACAAATATCTAAAACGCCTATTCCCCGGCAACGGCGCCAAAAACTTGACACGACCCCTTGCGTGTATCCCGCAAGTGCACGGGTTTGTCGAAGTAATAAATTTACCTTGGTGAGAAGGTAGTCGAATCCACAGGGAATAGGGAGATAGAATATAAGGTTTCACTAATTAAGCTACGCAGAATACGGAGAACGATAATAAGATTGATGAGTGAAAATAATGCAAAGCAATAAACTAAATAGAGAGATGGAAGAAAGAAGTGCAAGTAGGAAAATCGAGAAGGACTAACAATGAGTAAAGGGGGGTATCCGGACAAGCTACCTCTAGGGTCTATGTTTCAAGTGCAAGACTATGATATTGTACTCTCCTATTGATGTCAATTGAGTCGAGGATATCCTAAGACTCACGGTCCCAAACCTAAGGACAACCGTGACTAACTCCAACACTATGCCCCGGTGTTAGGATTCACAACACCCTTCACTCTGTCACCTAGATGACTAAGCCCCAGGGGAGTCCATCTGCCTAAACCTCACACTATGTGGAGTTGCATTATGCTCTAGGGATTCCTAGTGATTAAACCTGTTCCTATACGTAATTCTAACCCTTTGGTCCAGGTGGAAGAACCCTAGTCTAGATTGAGCCCCAGCAAATAGGATTCACTACAACCCTCCACTCTATTACTTGCGTAACTAAGCCCTAGGGGAGTTTATCTACCTATTGCTTCACTCTATTTCGACCGCTATTAAATCAAGGAATCGGAGGTAGGGAGAAATCACATCGAAGGGGAAAGGGGTACATTGCTACCTCACAACTCTCCCTCTCAACCCTCTTTAATCTTGAGTAGTCTAATCCTATAGGAGTTGTCACACCTCCAAAGGAAAGCCTAGATTGCTCTCAACCCTAATGTCACGTTTAAGGGAAAACAATATGAAAGGATAATCAAGATTAAAAACTCAATTTTATTCATCAACGATGGAAAGCATAATAATCAATGTCAAAGAAACATAAGAAACCCTAAAGTTTACAAGTCCGAATACCCCACGAGGGGTTTAGCTCCTCATAGAGCTATACATGTTCATCAATGTGAGAAATAAAGCATAAAACATAGACATCAATGAAAAAACCCCCTCGAATTGGTGTGGCCGTGGTCTTGTGCAAACGTCGAACCTCGAAATCGATGCCGACGACGCGCTAGAACCTCCACGAAATCCTCTCCGAAACCCTAGCCGCGCTCCAGAAAGTTGGGGAAAAGATAGGTCGAAAGATCCCTCAAAAGGTTGCAAAAATCCCCTTTTATATTGTTAAATCGCGGCTTTAAAATTGGACTTATCGGGGGCTTCACACGGCCGTGTGGAATTTCCACACGCCCGTGTGAAGCTTCTGTCTCGGCTGAAAAATTAATTTCACACGGCCGTGTGGAATTTCCACACGCCCGTGTGTCTTCACTGGATGGCTGAAATTGCAAAACACACGGCCGTGTGGAATTTCCACACGCCCGTGTGACTTCTCTGTCTGGCTGGAAAATGGCTCACACGGCAGTGTGGAATTTCCACACGCCCGTGTGACTTCTCTGGAACACTAATCTTCAGCTGAACAGGCTTGGTAACTTGCCGAAACGCCTCCCGGGTCCATTGTTCTTCATCGAGGCCATTACTTGGGCACACAAGCAACGGTAGGTCGCGCCGATTGCTTCAAGTCTTCTTCTTTCGCCGGATTCTCCTAAGTAACACGGATTGGACTTGTTGTGAATGTGACTGCCTTTGTGCCCCTCCAAAAGAGGTTGGCACACATCCACAAGTCCAAATACGTGCTTCGTTCCTTGCTTGGTCCGAGAACATCCCAACATTGGCGAACGCGACCTAATTTCATTCTTCTTCTCCAATTAGGCTCCACAATACCTTCAATGCACAAGAGAACACAAATGCACACATTTAGAGATAAAACCTGATAAAAGGTATGCTTAATGTAAGATAATAGCGCTTCGCGATACTATAACACAAGCACTTATCAGAGGTTTAGCGCGCGTCATCGGCATCGTCACCGACGTTCGACGGCCGCACAAGACCACGGCCACACCATACGCAAGGGGGTTTTCATTGATGTCCTTATTTTGTGTTTTCTTTCATACATTGATGAACATGTATAGCTCCATGAGGAGCTAAACCCCTTAAGAGTATCCGGACTTGTAAACTCTAGGGTTATTATGTTTCTTTGACATTGTTATTATGCTTTTCCATTATTGATGAATAAAATTGAGTTTCAATCTTAATTTCATCTTGCTAATGTTTTCTCTTAGATGTTACACTAGGATTGAGAACAATTTAGGTTGCTTCTTGGAGGTGTGACAACTCCTTAGGGTTAGACTAGTTAAGATTGAAGAGGGTTGAGAGGGAGAGTTGTGAGGTAGCGATGTACCCCTTTCCCCTCCGACGTGGTTTCTCCCTACCTCCGTTTCCTTGATTTCATAGCGGTCGAAATAGAGTGAAGTACTAGGCAGATAAACTCCCTAGGGCTTAGTTACGCCAGTAACAGAGTGAAGTGTTGAAGTGAATCCTATGCGCCGGGGCTTAATCTAGACTAGAGTTCTTCCACCTGGACCAAAGGGTTAGAACTACATATAGGAACAGGTTTTACCACTAGGAATCCCAAGAGCTCAAAAGCAATCCCACGTAGTGTGAGGTTTAGGTAGATATACTCCCCTGGGGCTTAGTCGTGTGAGCGACAGAGTGAAGGGTGACGTGAATCCTAATACCGGGGCATAGTGTTGGGGTTAGTCACAGTTATCCTTAGGTTTGGGACCGTGAGTCTTCAGATATCCTCGACTCAATTAAACATCAATAGGAAAGTATAATAGCATAGTCCTGCACTAGAAGCATAGACCCTAGAGATAGCTTGTCCAGATGCCCTATTTCATTCATTACTAGTCCTCTCTATTCTCTTTTACTTACACTCTCTCATCTTCCATCTTTCTATTTGATTTCTTGTCTTTCATTCTACTTTATTCTATATTCACTCATTGATCCTACCATTGCTTTTCCGTACTCCGCATAGCTTAATTAATGAAATCTCGTATTTTAATTCCCTATTCCCTGTGGATTCGACTACCCACTCACCAGGGTAAATTTATTACTTCGACAACCTGTGCACTTGCGGGATACACGCAAGGGGTCGTGTCAACCACCTATGAAAGGGCTACCTTAGAGATTGTGTGAAGCTACTATCTCCCTACTTTTGTATATAAATAAGTCCTTGTAACAAGAGTTTGAGGAGTACTTTTTAGGTTATCTTGAGTGAGTTCGCACACACTTACACATTTTCAAGTTATTGTCCTTTTTTTATTCAAGTTTTTAGCTAGAGCAATGATATCTTTATGCAATGTTTTGATTTCCCCTTACTTGTAGAATGCTTCCTTTGCATACTTTTAGTGAACTTAAGGCCGAGCACTTTCAATTGCTCTTCCCAAGTATTTTAATGTTTTATTTTTGCTTGAGGACAAGCAAAAGCATAAGTGTGGGGGAGTTTGATAAGTGTTCGTGTTATATTAACCTGAATTGTTATTATCTTAGATTGAGCATTACTTTTATCAGATTTTATTATTAATTGGTGTGCATTTGTGTGCTTTTGTGCATTGTAGGGTTATGGAGCCAATTTGGAGAAGAAAGAACAAAGTTAGGTCATGTTCGCCATTATTGGGGAGTTTTTGGACTAAGCAAAGAACAAGGCACGGGTTTAGACTTGTGGGTGTGTGCCAACCTCCTTTGGAGGCGCACAAAGGTAGTCATATTCACAAAAATCTAACTTGTGTAGCATAGGAGAACTTCACCAATGAGGAGAAAGGAAGCAATCGATATGATCTACCGTTGATTGTGTGCCCAATTCAATGGCCTCGATGAAGAATAATGAAATCGGGAGTATTTTGATGTGCAAGTACTGTAGTAGCAATGTAGAAGATCACTGTAGCAATTTACTGTTCACTGCGCCAAAAAACTAAATTCAAAAAATCCACAAGGCCGTGTGAAATCCTGATTTCATCCAATTTACAGCCGTGACTCAGCACTATTTAAAGGCCTTTTTGGGACTTTTTCTGGATCTTTTCACCTATCTTCTGGAGGGTGGTGGCTAGGGTTTGGAAAGGACTTTGTGGAGGATTGGAGCGCGCCATCGGCATCGACATCGAAGCCCGTCGGAATATAGCTATTGTGGGAGGGAGCTTTCATCGGCACCGATCCGGCGAGGTGTGCCCTAGGCTTAACGAGGAGCTTGGTGAAGAGACGAATAGGCCGCACAAGACCACGGCCACGCTACACAAGGGTGTTTTCATCTATGTTTTCGATTTGTGTTTATTCATATACATTGATGGATTTATATAGCTCCATAAGGAGCTAAAACCCTTGTGGTTATTCGGACTTGTAAACCCTAGGATGATTTTGTTTCTATGACATGTTATTATGTTTTTTTAATTGATGAATTTAATTGAGTTCCAATATTAATTGATTCTTGTATTGATTGTCCCTTAGATGTGACACTAGGGTTGAGAGTCATCTAGGTTATCCTTTGGAGGTGTGATAACTCCTATAGGATTAGACTACTTGAGATTGGAGAAGGTCGAGAGAGTGAGTCGTGAGGTAGCGAAACGTCCTCTTTCCCCTCCGGTGTGGTTTTCCCTACCTCTGTGTTCCAAGAGTTCTTAGCGGTCGAAATAGAGCGAAGTGCTAGGAGATGAACTCCCATGGGGCTTAGTCGCACGAGCGATAGAGTGAAGGGTTGCAGTGAATCCTAGTGCTGGGGCTTAATTGAGACTAGGGTTCTTTCACTTGGACCAAAGGGTTAGAACTACACTTAGGAACATGGCTAATCACTTGGAATCCCTAGAACGTAAAGCAATCCCACGTAGTGTGAGGATTAGGAAGATGGACTCCCTTGGGACTTAGTTGACAAGTCAACGAGAGTTAAGGGTCGTAGTGAAACCTAATGCCGGGGCATAATCTTAGGGTTAGTCATGGTTGACCTTAGTGATAAGTGCTCATGTTATAGTAATGCGAAGCATTATTATCTTACAATGACCATTAATTTAATCAGATTTTATCACTAAAAAGTGTGCATTTGTTTACTTTTGTGCATTGTAGGGTTGTGAAGATAAAGTGAAGGAAAGGAACAAAGTTAGATCGTGTTCGCCATTGTTGGGAAGATTCTTGGACTAAGCAAGGAGCACGGCATGAGTAGAGACTTATGAGTGTGTGCCAACCTCCTTTGGAAGGGCAGAAAGGCAGTCACATTCACAATAAATCTAACTCATGCTAGCAAGGAGAATTTTACCAATTAGGAGATTTGAAGCAATCGACACGATCTACCGTTGATTGTGTGCCCAATTCAACGGCCTCAATGAAGAACGACGAATTTGGGAGCATTTCGGGACAATACTGTAGCAGCAATGTAGCAAAATACTGTAGCAACTTACTGTTTACTGTTTGCCGAAATTCAGCATTCCAGCAACTTCACACGGGCGTGTGGAAATTCCACACGACCGTGTGAATTCCCGATTTCTGCGATTTTAAAGCCGTGACTCAACATTATAAAAGCGCGTTTTTGAGACTATTTGGGATATCTTTGGACCTATCTTTCTCCCCAACTTCTGGAGAGGACTTCGTGGAGGTTTAGAGCGCGTCATCGACATCGTCACCGACGTCCGGCGGCCGCACAAGACCACGGCCACACCATACGCAAGGGGGTTTTCATTGATGTCTTTACTTTGTGCTTTCTTTCATATTTTGATGAACATGTATAGCTCTATGAGGAGTTAAACCCCTTGTTGGTATTCAGACTTGTAAACTCTAGGGTTATTATGTTTCTTTGACATTATTATTATGCTTTTCCATTATTGATGAATAAAAATTGAGTTTCGATCTTAATTTCATCTTGTTAATGTTTTCCTTTAGATGTGACACTAGGGTTGAGAACAATCTAGGTTGTCCTTTGGAGGTGTGACAACTCCTATAGGATTAGACTATTTAAGATTGAAGAGGGTTGAGAGGGTGAGTTGTGGGGTAGCGAAGCATCCCCTTTCCTCTCCGATGTGGTTTCTCCCTACCTCCGTTTCCTTGATTTCTTAGCGGTCAAGATAGAGTGAAGTGCTAGGTAGATAAACTCCCCTGGGGCTTAGTTACGCGAGTAACAGAGTGAAGGGTTGAAGTGAATCCTACGCACTGGGACTTAATCTAGACTAGGGTTCTTCCACCTGGACCAAAGGGTTAGAACTACACATAGGAACAGGTTTTACCACTAGGAGTCCCTAGAACTTAAAGCAATCCCACGTAGTGTGAGGTTTAGGTAGATATACTCCCTTGGGGCTTAATCGTGCCAGCGACAAAGTGAAGGGTCGATGTGAATCCTAATACCGAGGCATAATGTTGGGGTTAGTCACGGTTGTCCTTAGGTTTGGGACCGTGAATCTAAGGATTTCCTCGACTCAATTGACATCAATAGGAAAGTATAATAGCATAGTCTTGCACTAGAAGCATAGATCCTAGAGGTAGCTTGTCCGGATACCCTATTTCATCCATTGCCAGTTTCTCTCTATTGTCTTTTACTTGCACTTTCTTATCTTCCATCTTTCTATTCAATTTCTTGTCTCTTATTATATTTGCTTCCATATTCACTCATCGATTCTATTCTTATCTTCCATACTCCACATAGCTTAAATAGTGAAATCTCGTCCTTATTCCCTGTGGATTCGACTACCCACTCACTGGGGTAAATTTTATTACTTCGACAAACCCGTGCACTTTCGGGGCGTGTCACTTAGATTTGGGACCGTGTGCTTTAGAATGTCTACGACTCATTAAATATCAATAGGAAAGTATAATACATTGTCTTCCATTAGAACATTAATCCTAGGGGTAGCTTGTCCGGATACCCTACTTTACACATTGATTGTTCCCCCCTCTTATTCTTTGCTTGCAATCAGATCCTAAGCCTAAGGGACAATCAATCCTTAATCCAGAAATCTAGATATGCCTAACCTCTTAGAACATACATAGATCTATCATGGCATGGTTGTCATCAATATGGGGGCATATCCTTCTCATTCACATCAACATGTAATAATAAATTAAGAACATGTAATGATTATGAAAACTAGAACAATTTATATTAATCGATCAATATTCATAAATAATAGCTGAGGGACCTAAACATATAATTTTCCTTGAATTAGGCTCTTATAGATCATACAAAATAAAGCATCAAAGCATAAGAGAACCACAAGACCAAATAAAGAATAAATACACGGTTAATGAATTCCTACACTAACTCTCTCCAATAGTTCTCTGAAGATAGGGATTAGAGGATCCCAAGATTTTTTTGATGATGTGTGTCACTCACACTTCTCTGATGATGATCTTTGAAGATGCCTGTCACGCACGATCTTCTCCGATGATGCTTGTTAATGTACTTTTGATAAATCCGCCAGAATTCATTTGAATATAGAAACACCATCTCCCACCGCTCAGATCTCCAGAAATCCGGTCGCCCTAGGTTCTTCGGTAAAAGAGTCTCCCCAAATTTAGAAAAAACTAGGGTATTTATAGTAATCAACTCCTCCACCTCCTCACCATGGGCGTTGTGATGCTTCGTAATGAGTTAGTTATTGCTTGGGCTCCAAGTTATGTCCTGGTACGATTTTTTTTGGGTGTTATAATAAGTTTTTGTGATTACAACTGCCATTGTGAGATGTCACCATGCCCACCACGCCCGTTGTGAACTTTTGACTCTAGAAATCTCTGGTGCAGGCTTCCAATAGGTGTAGTTTCATGCTCTTATGTTCATAGTGGACTCACCATGCCTGTTGTGATGCCTGTTGTAAAGCCAATTGCTCTCTGGCATGATCGGAAGCGATTGAAATTTACTACTACAGTATTTGATATAGTGATATGCTACAATAATTATTACAATAATCCTCCTAGATGTGTATGAGCTTAGATAAATCTTCTGAATATTGCCAAAATGGAGTCACTCATACTATATGTGATTCTCCTTGTCTAGTGAGCTTATGAAAAATTGTATTTTGGTCCGATTTGCTTCAAATTGCCTCAATATTTGCTATTTTTCCCCTAAAACGCAATTTGACCCTATTGTGAACAAAAGAGTGAAATCACGTACTAATTTAGTGCTAAACATGTCGAATTCCAAGCTGAATGTTGTGTAAATGATATGAAAAATATGATCTATTTAGCACTTATCACTTGACACTAACAAGGGTGATGAAAATAGAAGTTTTCTCTTCAAACATACTGTGAGGTCCAATGGTTGACATTCATAATGGTTATCAAAATTTTTTTAGACTTCTTTTGAAACCTACTATGAGATCTAACTCTTGATACTTTGCAGGGGTGGATTGGAAGTCTTTTGATGACTCAATCAAATGAAATCCAATTCATCATTACAACTTTAGATTTGTTCCATAAGTAAACAAGGCAAAGTAGTCAAGTAAGTAACTCAATCATGTTAAAGTTTATGACCTACTTATAAGCAAGTCAAAGCTCAAAAGCATGGAAGAGTCAAGACATAAATGACCCCAAATGAATGAAAAATGTAACCCTAAAGGCTTAAGATATAAAAAAGTTAAAAACATGATAAGTTCCAAATAAATGTTTGTTGTGACATGTTTTAAGTGAGCATTTTGCATTGTAAGGGCATGATTTTTATCTGTTTATGGGTTCATCTGTATCTTTATTGTTCATTTTTACAAATACGATGATTAGAGAGTGTTGCTTGAAGAAATGAAGTTAAAAAGGTAAGGTTTCAGGAAGTTCAAAGGGGTACACGACTATGGGATTACTCTGCATGCCCATGTTGAACAAATCAAAGTGAACCAGGCGCATACACAACCGTGGGAAGGATAGGACTGAAGATTAACTCAAAAGGCAAAGACATTCACAGGCATGGGAAGCCTGTACAAGATTTTGTGAGGGGGCAGCCAAAAGGAATTGCCAGAGAAACAACAACATGCACAATTGCGTGGATCTTTGTACACAAGCGTGTGAAATTACACTAGAAATTGGGCTGAAGGCAAAAAGATACACAGCCGTGGGAGATCTTTACACACCCATGTACAATCATGGGACAAAGGTATTTAAGGCAAAGCTTTGAGAAACTAGGGGAGCTTTTTGGCAGCTAGACAAGAGGCTATTGTTGACCTAATTTTCATAGGATTTTCTAACCAAGGAGGAGGCATCCGACTGCAATTATCATCAACATTCATCATCTTTCTTGTCTCCTCTGTCCCCAATGAGCACAGACAAACATCATTCGGCCTTTCAAGGGGAAACACTTGTTCTTAGATTTTCAGCCATAGATTTGGAGGGATTTTTTTATTTGTTTTTAACATGTATTTCCTTTAGATTATTATGCTTGGACTGTTTTGCTCCATGAGGAACTAAACCCCTCTTTGTGGGTGTTAAACTTGTGAACCATAGGATGTTTTAGTGTTTGGTTTATTTATCTCTTCTTAATTCTTCATGATTTGAGTTTCAATCTTGTGTTTTTTCGTCTCATAATCCTATTTGGTGAGAGCCCCATTTATGTGTTTGATTTGAACTAGTGATGAATCGAGAGACCCACTAGGGTTAGATCTACCAATATTGGAAAGGATTGAAAAAGTGAGCCTAAGGTAGAGGAGTTCCTACTAACTTTTTTGATTTGATCACTCCTACCTTTGTATTCCCTTATGCGCCTAGCAATTATGTAAGTCTTGATAACTAGAGAGGTCATCGTTGGGGTTTGTATAGGATTAGGGGTTAAGTTTCTTGAGACAGTGTTTAATCTGTTTTGGGGAGTCTAGTCGATTAACTGGGGTCCCTAGAGCATTAAGCATCCTCAGGTTGTTAAGTGACGAAAGAGATCACCACTAGAACTTCTTATTGGGATAGTTGCCGATTGTTGTGAGAAAGGAATCAGAGTGTCTTTGGATTCATGTAGCTTATTTAAGTTTAATTAGAGGAAGTAATTGAATCTTGTGAGTAAAGTCAAAAATTCTAGGGGGATTAATGTTCAAGTACTCATTCTCTTTTAATTGCATTCTCTCTTAATTGCTCACCGGTTTATTAGTCTTTTTCATCTCTTTGCCAATTTGCATTTCTTTGCAACTTCATGAATAGGGTTAGATAATAAAGTTGGAGTTAGAGCTATTATTCTCATTCCCTATAGATACGATCACCCGATCTCTAGTGCTTTTACTATTTTGTACACCTGTACACTTGTGGTACATATACAAAAAGAGTATCAGTTCCGCAAGTAAGAGACTTAAATATTTCACAATCACGAAATGGTGAAATCTTTTGTAATAATTTTTTTAAATCTAGTACATGGCTCATAAATGTAGAATTACTACAAACTCATATCCAAAAGATATGTAAAAAATGTAAGCACATAAAAAAAAAGAAAATAATTGAAAAAGACCATAGTCAAGAAAGGTAAGGAAGACATTCAATTATATTTCTTAACAATAGAGTCGGGAGAATGGGAAATAGTATGGTTCTTGTTGACAACGTCAAATAAGCTTTGTTTATGCGAAAATTAGGAAAACAGGATTAAGTAAAATAAAGTTCTTAGTCTTAGCACATGCAACAAAGTTTATGCACTCATGTACTTTTGTTAAAATTAATAAAATTAATGCTATTCATCTATTTGTCTCTCTCATTCATGCTTGTTATTAATTCCATAATCAGTTGGAAAACAAAAAAAAAAAATTTTAAAATGATTGTGACTTATTATTTATAACAGATCAAATTTATTAAAGGCTGATTAAGAGTAAGGACTCTAGTACAAAAATAATTAATGATTTTGATAATCAAAGAAGTAATTAAATTAAATTTTAAATTTTAAAAAATTCTAATCATTTTGATGGTGATTTAGAGATTTAATTAGAATAATTACAATTAAATTAATAAAGCCAGAAGAATATTCTATTACCAATTTTACCCTTCAAAATCTATTCGCTAGTAATCCAAATTCTTTATGTATTTTTTTAATTTTTAATATTTAAACCAGAGAAAGAGAACGAAGCTAATGCCATGCCCTAACTCAACTTAGGACGATCAGCACTTCCGCCGCCGATGGGTAGCACCACCGCTACCTTCCTATACGACACCCTCTCACCGCTCACTTTCTCCAGTACCTTCCCCGCTGACGACGCCGAGCCTTATGAGGTTTTCCGCAACACGATAACCTCAACCGCCTGTCCATCTTCCGAAATCCCCGCTGCCGACTACTTCTCCCTCGACGTCACCGTCACTGATATCCCCAGCCACGACCCTTTCACCACTCCGAACGCTCGACCCCGACATGGGGATGCTAACGACGACGCCTCACCGGTGTCGTGGTTACGCTCCGGCCGCCGCTTCAGGAGCCCTATGCTCCAGCTCCACAAAGGTTTGCTTCTAGCTCGTGCTTGATTTAATCAGTTGGGATGCTTGCAATTTGGCTGTATTTTGCTTGTTTTGTTGTGGAAATATTGTGATATTGAGCGATTTGACTAAAGTTTGAATGCATGGGTTTTTAGTGGATTGATTAGGTATTACTTACTAAATTATTAAATCTGTAACATTGGATATGCAATGGGTTATTGGTGAAGTTCCAAAGCAGTTGACTGTTTCGGGAGGTTGATGTTTACATGTGAATTCAACATCTTTGGCTTGGATTTTGGTTTCGAAGTTATATGCACCCCTTATTATTAGGTCATTATGTGCTTATGTTACATTTAGAAAATATGGAGGCCACTGAACTGTGTAGAGCATTTTGCTGATTTCTCGTGGAGTTGAATGCTTCAATTAAAATTTGAATGCGTTTTGAGTTATCAGAGGTCTCAGGCATGCATATTTAGTAACTTGATTTTGTTTTATTTTAATAGATTACTAAAGCTTTGAGACTAGCTGTGCAATAGGGCACCAATGGAGTCCAGAGTATTTGACTGACTTTGTAGAGTGGATGTTTTGCTCACAATGACAAGATATTTGGCCCTGATTTTGTTGTGGATGTTATGACACAGAAGCATACAGTCATAATTCATTGGTAGTGTGCTTATGTTGAGAACTTCATGGTTATTATTGTGAAATCAAATGCTTCAATTGAAATTTGAATGCATTATGATTGGTCAAGGGTTAGGCTTGGATTTATAGTAGCTGGCTTTTGCATTGTTTAACTAGATGCTTAAAGCTGTAAGATTGGATATGTGATAACTAATTATTGGAGTTCTAAGAACATGGACTGATTCAGAAGAGTTGATGTTTACAGATGAAAAAAGACAATATCTTTTGGCTTGGACTGAATGTGAGTTTATGAATATACCTTCTCATGCCCATAACTCTAGGAGGCAGTCAACAGTTGATTTGTACAATAAAGTTGCTATACATTTTCTTTCTGTATATCTGCCTTTCTTCTTTGTGAAGCAGCTCACTGTTTTCAGAAAGGTGGTTTTTACATTTAAATACAATATTTATGGCCTAGATTTTGTTTTGTAGATTGTTATTTGTAGATGGTGTCAGTCATGTGCTTAACTCTTCATGCTACTCACCTGTTGACCTGTGAATAGCTTGATTATGCCTTTTTCTTTTTTTCTTTTTTTTTTATGATTGTCTGCCTTTCTTTGTTTCTTCACTTTCTTCTATCAATCTTGATTTTATCTTTTTGGACATGTTGCTCTTCTCTATTTGACACCAAATTTCTAAAATCAATTCTCCTTTGCACCAGTCTATTGATGTATTCTACCATTTTGTATAAACCTTCTTCTCTGATGCAAACTCAGTTTACATCTTGATTTTTGCTATAGAGATACTTGATTTTTGTGACTTCATTTCACCAACCACTGATGAACAAGACTTGCGCACTGCTGCTGTAGAACGTGTTTCCGATGTTGTCAAGTATATTTGGCCACATTGCAAGGTGTGCTAAATTGTCTTATTGTTTTCATCTTCATTTTGTTTGAAGTTTTATAAATTAACTTTTGTTATATTTTCCCTTCAGAGTAATAAGTGGCTCTTGTTTTGCAGGTTGAAGTTTTTGGATCATTTACAACCGGCCTTTATCTACCCACCAGTGATATAGATGCAAGTATACTGCTCCTGTTAAATTTTCTACTGCAATGGGAAAAATTAGAAACAATATGTTATCCATTCTACAAGTTTTGAAAGTATGGAAATAGACCTCACAGTTGTTTTGACTGCTTTACTTTTATTAATGATTGGTATTATTACCTCACATGGAATGGATGATATAAGGCTATCCCATCTACATTCATGCATTCAAAAAATATTACTGCTGTTTTGTGGTCTGATTCTTTGTCCATGGTGTTATGTTTCTTTATCTTAGAGGATGTGAGCTAAATTCTTGTATCACTGATAGTGTCATATGCTTCCACTGGGTTCCTTTCCAATCTCCTACCTACTTACTCTTTGTGTTATCTACTACATCCATGAAGGTTATGTTATCCTTAGTTCTGAGTGAGAAGCTGGCTCAGATTTTGTGTTAGAGGGATATCTTATTGCTTTATGCTTTATAGATGAGTTATTTTCATTCATTCCTTCTGAACACTATATGCTCTAATATAATGTATTGATGAACTTGGTACATGCCAAATTGTACAAAAGCCCTAATTGCATCGTGTACCATTATAGCCATAATAAGGTTTTACATTAACATTATATATAGCTAATGTAATGTGTCATTCCCATTATTTAATAGATTAGAATTGGTTAGAAATTGAATATCATTGGATGGGTTTGTTGGGGCTGGGAGGGTTGTTCTAGGAACAAAATGCCCTGTATTATTTATAATCTAGTGTTTGCTATACCCCAAGGGAAGGCACTATGGGAAAACACTATTAGCAAGCAGAAATTTTTGAAATTGCAAAGCAATTTGCTTGTGTGTGAGCAGGAACTTATGAAATGACCTAAGCATGAAATCAGGGAGGAAAAAGTGGCCTGATTCAGCAAGAAAACAAAACCTAGATATTTTTACTCAAGCAAGACAAAATAATTGTTAAAAAGTGGATTTTAATTATTTAAGATTTAGGTGGAAGTGCTACCAAGTATATTATGGGATTGAATTAGTACTAAACATATTACTAGTTTCTAAGTTATGTACATGCCTTTAATTGTACGAAACAAGAGTGGCAAGTGATATTTAGCTTGCAGGAAAAATAAATGGATAGCGATATTGAGAGTCAGCATTTAGAAAATTCTAGAGCTTCTGGTGAGTATACTTACTAAAATTGTGTTCTATCATTTATTTTATACTTAATTGTTGTCTCCATTATACAATAATAGTTCTTGTGATAAACCTTTTATTTGTTTTTGTAAGTTCAACTTCAGAACTGAGGTCCAACTTCTGGATTTTTACATAAATATCTTTGTTCTTCTAGGTTGTGATCTTGGATTCAAAGGTGAGAACTCCACAAATGGGTCTTTATGCTCTTGCAAGGGCATTATCGCAAAGAAGTATTACCAAAAAAATGCAGGTATGCGGCCAATACGATTGGTCAATAAGGTTCTTTATAATCAAATAAATATTATATGCTGAACCCTCATCAGATAGCAGAATTCTAGTTGATAAGTAGTTTTGAAAGAATTCAAGCTGAGATTCTCTACCCGATGTAAATGTCTTATTTTCTTGTCCACAGGTAATAGCTAAGGCTCGCGTGCCAATCATAAAGTTTGTGGAAAGGAAAAGTGGCATTGCATTTGATATCAGGTGTATTTTGGCTTAAAACTTTGACTTCTTAATGTCATAGTTATTTTCTACTTTTCTATAGTTGCTGTATGTCATCCAACATGTAGTACGAGTGTATGATACTTGTGTCATTTGTCCGATTGGTTTGTATCATACGTAGTTAATGCCACTGAATATTAGTTTTTATGTCTCGGCACCTAATTTTACCCTAGTCAAGAAAATTTTACTGTTTTTACAAATTTAATCTGATCACTTTCCCATTCTTATTTCAAAATTGGCACTTGCTTATTACATGTGCTTCAGCCAGACCTTTGAGCAATATATGGCAAAAACCCTTTTTGCGGATTTTGGGCACCAATCAAAAAATTTGTTTGCTTCGATATGCAGGGGCTGCTCTACAGTACCTGTCTCATTTCATAATCCATGCTTCTATCTGTTCATGTCCAATTTGATAAGGAAGTTCTTCTTCCTACCTATTTGGCGCAAGAACTGTAACTATAACCATTAGGCCTTATTCTATCTAGTCTTTGTTTATTTTATTTATTTATTTATGTATAATTTTTTGCCAATTTCCAATGCATGATCATCCTTTTGCGAGCAACTTGATAAAAAGTTGCAACAAATTAAAGCTTTTAAATATTTATTTCTAAATGCTAATCAATATACTATTCTTTTGCTAGTGTGTGTTTGTTCACGGATCATCTTGCCCATCTTCTGCTTTCTCTCTCCTTTTCTTTTCTGTTTTCCTTTTAAACTTTTCTTGTTCTTTGCATCTTGTATTCATTTGGATTCAAAAAGGAATATGTTTCAGAACTTGAAAGTGATTGTCTGAGCAATGATTATGATTTTCTATAGTTGTTAACTCAATATTTTCCTCCCACAGCTTTGACATTGATAGTGGACCAAAGGCTGCAAGTTTCATTAAGGTATATATACAAACTATGCTTTTGTTATTATATTTAGACGTGCACGTAGCAATGAAATGCAAATTGCCTCTGTAAACGGGAAATAAACCATTAGTTATTGCACTATCATCAAATTCATGTAGGGCATACTAAAATGAAAATCCTTAACAAGGAAAATTAATTTAGTTATGGGCTCAAATAGCAAGTGGTGGGTGGATAAAGGCCTAGGACATAAGGTGCTTGTTGAAAAAATTTAGATTGTAACCTTTGAGTATGTTTGTGGAGGTATATTTCAGAACATACCTTCTAAGTTTGAGGTCATCAGTAAATTGAATTGTTTTTTGAGCAAAATGACATTCACAATGATATTTTTTCTTATACAAGGAGCTATCCAATTTTTCATGATGCTTGCTATAGCAATAAATCAAACTTAAGTTACAAAGTTAATGAGTTCTTTGACTTGGCTGTAAAATATACATGAACCACTGAATGTCCATCAAACTCAGTCTGGTGAAGTTCGTTCAAAATGGCCTTTGCCTATTTATCTTCATCGCATTATTTATAAAACTATTGTTTATTTGTGGTCCACTTATTGTTGTTGTTATTGTTTGTTTTTTCCCTTTATTTTTCTTAACCATTTTTCTCAAACAAAAGCACAGATGCAGAAAGTAAGACCTCTACTTTTCCTAATTAGTGTTTGTCATATTGGCATAATTAGTGAATAATTACATGCATATGGCGAATTCTTGGAAAAACATTAGAATTTAACTTTATCAAGGTGTACACAGTAAAGGCTAAAAATTCCAGTCCTAATTGATCATCTGGTTCTTTTTGTCCTTTTTAGTGATTGAAAGCTTATTATTTGAGTAGTGCAACTATTGAGTTAATTAAAACAACTGCTTTAGGTTTCACTCTATTGAATCTGCTGAAGAGACATTTAAAGCTCTATTGATTCTTCAATCTAAGCTGAAGTGATATTGTAATTCTTTCAGGATGCTGTAAACAGGATACCTCCTTTAAGGCCATTATGCTTGATTCTGAAGGTTTTTTTACATCAAAGGGAGCTGAATGAGGTTTTTTTTCTGCTTCAAATTAATTATTATTTTTATTATGTTTTTGATAAACTAAAACTATATCATACTTATTTGCTTGCAGGTATATTCGGGTGGAATTGGTTCTTACACCCTCCTTGCAATGTTGATAGCTTGCTTGCAGGTAAAAAACTTATTCATGTAAGCTATTTTCACAATTGTTAAAAATATGTTGGTGGTCATTCTTAGTGATGTATAATAATTTAATTGGAAAACCATGTCTAACATTCAAAATAATTCTTTTAAAGACATGTTTGTTACTACCGGTTGAAATTGTCTAAAAAAAATAATGTTAAACATTGAGCATATGAGCAAGTGATGATGTTTTGTAGAGTTATATAATCTTATCTGATTTTTATTGATATGTAAGAAGCGATTTAATTCTTTGTGATTATATATTCAATTATTTTTAATTAATTGCCAACGGGCTTGATCTCCTTATCTTTTGTATGAGTTTGGCTTTATATTTCCACATGTTTATTCTTGTCAAGTCAATACATTCCGTTGGATTTCCACATAGTGAATTGGCTGTAATTGTGAATTGTGTATGATAGAGGAACCTTTATGTTGCTTAAATGCTAAAGCTCCTGAAGCCTTTATTTTATATAATATATTTGCAGATGCATTGGAGAGAACAAGGTTCACAAGGATGCAAAAAACGTATGGAACATAATTTGGGCAT
Source organism: Dioscorea alata (assembly GCA_020875875.1). Classification (NCBI taxonomy): domain Eukaryota; kingdom Viridiplantae; phylum Streptophyta; class Magnoliopsida; order Dioscoreales; family Dioscoreaceae; genus Dioscorea; species Dioscorea alata. Next base: position 12,407,343 of record CM037014.1, read on the forward strand.
TCTTTTGGTATGTGTCATAATTTCTCTAGAGTTCAAATTGTCCTTTTCGAAATATGCATGATTGTCAGATCAGGAAGGCTTCTGAAAGGATTTATTGGAAAATAGTTACTTCTGGAGGACATGTAGTTGATAGAGAGAGAGTGAGGCATGTCCAATGTAATAGTAGAATAAAACCCTTAGTAGATAAATGGAAACAACAATACAAGCGATACCTTAAGCAATAGTTGAGCACCGAGATTATTTGGATACTTGGATATCTTTAATTTGCATTGAAGGGTTGAGCTCTTTGTTTCATTAAGAAAGCTTAATTTCTGCACCAAGCTGAATTGTTACACTCATGAAATGATGGTGATTTTGCCCTGCCCAATTTTGTGGGTTCATTTGAAAAGCTTTGTCGAGAACACATAGGAAAATAGTATGTTGATTTTTGCATGTAACTTTGAAGCATAAATGGATTAATATTCTTGCCATTTTAAATAAGTGCAATTATCTTTCAAATCCAGGTCTTTGGAACCTGTGTCATGATTAAAACCTACATTTTTTATTTAAGAAATATGAACATTGGTGCCATTGTAATTTCCTGTTAGTTTTATCTGGATCTTTTGCCTGTTTTGAAGAATGTTGGTTAAGTTTCCCAAAATAATTTCTTCTAATTCTAAAATTATTTCTGATCACATAATGTTCTTTTTTCTTCATTTGGTGGAACAGGTTTCCTTCTTTGATTTGTATGGACGCAAATTGAACACAATGGATGTTGGTGTATCATGCAACTTACGGGGCATGTTTTTCTTGAAGACTGACAAAGGGTAGCTTGAAGTTCATTCTTGAAACTTTTGTTGTTAAAGCTTCCATATTGATCTTGTTGATTTTTTGAGAGATGACTTACTTAACACCTATGACATATGCTTAGATTTGTCAACAAAGAACGGCCAAATCTACTCTCAGTTGAGGATCCCCAGGTTAGCTTAACTTTAGCTTTATGCTTGTGATGTTCTCTTCATTGCCCATCATTGTGGATATAACTGATTCTACATTGATGACAAATGAACTAGGCGGCAGACAATGACATTGGGAGAAACTCGTACAACTTCTATAAGGTAATGTTTCTACATTTTTGTCACTATTACTGTTTTTCAGGTATTGGATGCAGAATGTTTGCAGTGTTTATTTACTTGTTTGCCTAGAAAACCAAATATTCAGACATACGGCGCATTTACCTTTTGCGGACTTGACCCATGAGAGAAAGAAAACTAATTTCACTGCATGGTTGTTAAATTCTGATTATAAATTTCTGAAACATTTCTCCACCCACCATGAGTTCCGGCCAAATGGAACCTCAAGCTTGTGTGCACTTGTTTAATCTCAGTGTTGCTTTTATGTGCATATGCATGCTTTGATATAGCCATTTGACTTAAGAGACCTTCATCCTTCTTTTTGTTTTTTTGGAAAATCTATTTGAATGTTTTCTTGCTGCAGGTGAAATCAGCCTTTTCAATGGCTTATTCTTGTCTGACAGATGCGAAGGCAATCATAGGCTTGGGCACAAAGAGGAGTATCCTGGGGACCATAATTAGACCAGATCCTTTTCTCTTAGATAGGAAAGGTGGACACCAAGGAGAACTTACCTTCAATAGTTTGCTTCCTGGGGCAGGAGAACCCAGACCACAGCTACTTAGAGATGAGAGTGATGTCATATGTAATTGGCCGTTCCTAGATGATGAACCACTTCCACGAGATAATACATCATTTGAGAATGATAATAATTCATCTTCTCGAAAAAGGAAGTCCTCGAGATCTAAATGTAAATCTGACAAAAGAGAAGTTCTTGTAAATCCTGTGAGAAGACAGGAAGAAAAAGGCAGTATCAGTGAGAAGAAAGTACAGAAGCGCAAGAGAATATTTGACGGATTGGATAGGAATCTCCCTTATTATCCTAGACATAGCCGGTGATTTTGTATATATATATATTTTGTCCTTTTGTTTCATGTATTCTCACCGACTGATGAGCAGATTGGCATTGAATCAGAACGACAGTTGCATCGGAGTAATAACTGCATTAGTTATCCAACGGGCAGTAGATTGTGTATTAACTAAGCATGCTTGTGGTGCTACACTTTTGTTGTGGCATTGTGATCTATGTACGAACAAAGTAAAGTGGTAGTATGTGTTTTGGGTTTTGTCAGCTGTGATCACATTATTTTGATCCGCTATAGTCTTTCGAGTTCGTTCATTTTGGATGGGAGGCTATATTAATTTACTTCTATTCTTTGAAAAACATAAAACAGTTAAAGAGGTGGAAGTGCCTGTTTGAACTTTTTCATCCAATGTCACTTTGCTCAGACCGATTCCCCAAAAAGCTGAATTTTAAAATGTTGTCGATGTTTTATCCGACATCAGGATTTTACAGTGATAAACGTAGTTAGAAAAATTACAAAACAGAAGCAACATATTTTTAGAACTAAAAGGCAGCGGAAAATGACCGTTTTCTGTGAAAGTCCCCGGTGATCTCAAGTCATTTTCTCTTCTAAAATTTTCCCAATTAAGGAGAAAATAATTTAAAGGGGCTCATCGAGTCATCGTTACTTTAATAGTAGATCTCTTATATCCTAATTCCCTAACCGGATCTCATGCAAGTACAAGTTTGTTCACCGAAAACGATTTCGAGGGTCGCCATCATCCCGACCTACTACGCCATCATCCCGACCTACTACGCCATCATCCCGACCTACTACTTCGCGCGCAAGTTGTTAGACCAAATTCCTCAACTAGCTTTTCGCTCTCTCAATACTTTCTATGCTAAGCCGAATCCACCTGATGATGCCTTCTCACTTCTCCGATGGACGTTGGCCTCTGGGACAAGGCCTACAAGCTTCACCTTTGTTCCAGTTCTCTCATCCGCATTACTTGATCTACGTCATGGGATCCAGCTACATTCATTGATCTTCAAGACTGGTTTACTCTATGCTGAGCCCTTTTCAAGCACCGCATTGCTTAATGTTTTGGCGAGGAATGGGCATTTTGATGATGCACTCAAGTTATTTGATGAAATTCCTTACAAAACTGTGGTCACATGGAACTCACTCATTTCCAGGTTTTCACATCATGGTTTTGCTAAAAATGCAATTGTTATGTTCCGTGATCTTCTCAGAAGTGAGATTAGACCATCAGAGTGTTCTTTTATTGGTATCCTGTCTGCTTTTGGTTCTTCAGAAATTTTGGAAAATTGTAGCCTATGCTGCTTCAAACTGGAGTTTCAAATGCATGGCCTCATGATCAAGACGTCTATGGATTCTTATATTGTGGTTTTGAATGCGTTGATGAATGTTTATTCGAACTGGTCCAGTGTTTGTGTGGTGCAGAGGTTGTTTAAGACGTCACCTGTTAGAGATGTTGTGACCTGGAACACGTTGATCTCAACTTTTGCGAAAGGTAGTGAGCCTGAGAAGGCGTTAGTTCACTTCTTGGTTATGCTGCTTGAAGGGCCGCTGCCAAATGAGAGCACATTCACTATTGCCGTTGGTGCTTGCACTGATTTGGACACACCAAAGTATGGGCAATTCATACATGCCAAAGGCATCAAGTACAACTTATCGAGCGGTGTCTATCTTGGTAGCTCACTGGTTAGTTTTTATGCGAGGTGTCAGAACCTAAATAATGCATACAAGATTTTCTCTGAGATTCCTGACAAGAATGTTGTTTGTTGGAATGCTTTGATCGGTGGTTGTTTTAATGAAGATGCTGGTGCTTCAGTAACCCTTCTGAAAGAGATGCTTCTGTCAGGAATTCTACCAAATGAGTTCACTTTCTCTTTAGGTCTCAAAAGAATTTCTATAATAGAACTCACTCAAATTCATTCCTTGATTACCAAAATGGGTCATGATGGTAACAAATATGTCATGAGTTCTGTCATTGCCTCATATGATGCTCATGGGATTATTCTCGATGTTTCAGCTTGTGATAAAACTTCAGTTGTCAGTTCCCATTCTCTCCCTAGAAATGCTATAGCTGCTATTTACAATAGACAAGGTCGATTTCATGAGACCAAGCAACTGCTCTCTCAGATACAATACCGAGATGCTGTGTCATGGAACATCTTGCTGACTGCTTGTGCACGCAATGAAGATTACTCTGAGGCTTTCCAAATTTTCAAGCAAATGCAAAGTGAAGGATTTCTTATGGACAACTACACTGCTGTGAGTCTACTGAGCATTTGTTCAAAGATCAACAGGCTTGATCTCGGTAGTGCTCTTCATGCATTTATCATCAAGGTAAACTCTGGGTATGATGAAGTGTTCGTCAATAATGTTTTGTTGGATATGTACACAAAATGCGGTAGCCTAGATTGTGCTTTAAGAGTATTTGAGGAGATGGATGGGAGAAATCTGATATCTTGGACAGCACTGATTTCTGGATTAGGACTTCATGGCTACATTCATGAAGCACTGGAAAGGTTCAAGCAAATGGAATTGGAAGGATTCAAGCCAGACTCTGTTACTTTCATGGCTGTTCTCTCAGGTTGTAGACACAATGGGCTTGTGGAAGAGGGAATGTGGTTATTCAACCATATGAAAAGTGTTTATGAAATTGAACCGGATATGGATCATTATGTTGCTGTCTTGGACTTGTTGTCTAGGTATGGGCATATAAAGGAAGCTGAGAGTGTAATCAGTAGCATGCCTTTTCAACCAAATGCTGTCATTTGGCGCATCTTCTTGCAAGGTTGTAAGAGATATGGCAACTTGCATTGTTAAATGTTTTAGGAGAAGAATTAAAGTGAACTTTTCCAAGTAATGTAGATGATAACATGGGTATGTTTTTTTACTTCCCCACCCGGGACAAGTGGAAAAGTGGAATTGTTTGCCACCTACTATTTTTATAACCTATAATCGCTTTTTCTCATTTTATTTTACTTGTCATCATATTTAGAAAATTTTCATATTTGAACTTGGGCTGTGATATATGTAACTGGTTTTATTATTATTATTATTATTATAAAACCTTTTTTATAATTTTGACCATTCTGTTTTAGATATATCTACTTGGTTTTAATTAAAAAAATTTAGAATTTTTTTATTGAAAGTTCCAGAGATATATAATTGGTGTAAATGGAAAAGAGTAATGGATTCTTAATAGGAAATAAAGACTATTCTTAATTTATCCATAATATCTAGTGACATACGTTAAAAAAGAGATTTTATTTTTATTTATTGTAACTCAAAGTAAAACTTAAAAAAACTGAATAGGATTGACAAGTAAAATAAAATCAGAGAGGATTATGAGATATTTTTGAAAAATAAGATTACAAGCATAACAAAATCAATAGAGTTGATGTGAGGTAATTTTAAAAGTAATTTTCCTTGAAACCCCACAAATTAGCCATTATGAACTGCCATTTGCCTTGGCATTGCTAATAGTTTATCACTACATGAAAGGAGATGGTGGAGAAATTTCTTGCTAGATATTTTCCACTAAGCAAAGCAGCTAGACTGAGACAGGGGATTTCATCTTTCAGGCAAGGAGGTACTGAAACATTCTTTGAAGCACATGAACAATTCATGGATCTTCTATGCAAGTGTCCACATTATGGGTTCCCTACATGGATGAGAGTACAAATGTTATGTAATGGACTGAATTATGCTGCAAGGCAACTCATCAATGTGGGTTGAATTCTGCTACAAGGCAACTCATTGATGCAGCAGCAGGTGGCTCATTAAGTAGCAAACTTTCTGAAGAGGCTTAGAAACTGATTGAAGATATTGCTAGCAATGAGTGCCATTGGAGCACTAGATAGAAACCCCCATGAGCAGCTGGGCTTTATGAAGTGAGCGACACTACTACTTTGGCCGTGAAAGTGGATGCTTTGACCAAGTGTGTCATGGACAATAATGCATTGGCTGCCAAGGTATACGCATTAACACAGAGGTTCAATCAGTTTATGTTAGGATCCAGTTCCAATCCTAAAGCAGTTATGTTGTGCGATACATGTGGTGCTGGGCATGCAACATCACAATGCCCTATCTTTATTGCTCCCTCATGACTAGTGGAGACAGTAGATTATGTCAGTGGAAGACCAAGAGGACCGGGAAATCAATACGGCAATATCTATAAATAGGGGTAGAGGAACCACCCGAACCTGGCTTGGAACCAAGGACAATCACAGCATAGGCCTCTGCCACCTCAACGAAGTCAATATCAAGCTCCTCCATGACAAGAAAAAAAAAAATACACCACTAAAGATGTCTTGTCCAAATTCATAATCAACACAGAGGCAAGGTTCATAAATGTAGACAAAAGGCTTAATGAATTTGGCACAGTGCTGACAAATGTCCAAGCTTCTATTCAGTCTCTCAAGAATTAAGTTGGGTAGCTTGCTAGGGCACAATCTGAAAGCCCCTCAGGTAGTCTACCAAGTAACACCGATAGGAACCCAAGGGAACATTTGAAAGCTTTCACACTAAGAAGTGGAAAACAGTTGGAGACAAGGACCGAGGAGAGCCCAAGTGCCTCCAATGAAGGAGTAGCCGTTCGGGAAAACCCTAACTCGAGTAAAGATACAAGTAAAGGGAATGAGAAGAGCCCTGATGAAGATGTTCCAAAATCTCCAATTCCAAAGGGGCCTGAATATAAACATGTAGTGCCATATCCTTCAAGGCTCAAGCAAGACAAGGACGATGTTCAATTCAAGAAGTTCCTTAACATCTTCAAGCAACTTCACATTAATAGATGCCCAAGTATGCTAAATTCATGAAGGACCTCCTCACCAGCAAGAGGAAAGTAGAAGACTTGGAGACTGTGACTCTATCAGGGAATTGCTCTGCCATGATCCAAAAGAAACTGCCCAAGAAACTCACTGATCCTGACAGCTTTATCATCCACTGTGTGATCGTGGAAGGGATGCAAGAAAATGCCCTGGTCGATTCTGATGCTAGCATAAATGTGATGTCATATAATTTGTTCTTGAAGCTAGGGTTGGAGGATTAGAGACCCAAACAAATGATCCTACAGCTTGTAGATCGGTCAGTACAAAGACCTCGGGGAGTGGTTTAGGATGTTCTCGTTGGAGTCGACAAGATTATTATTCTAGTGGACTTTGTGATTTTAGATGTGGATGATGAAAAGAGGAATGATTGTTTCCACAATGCCACCCGGGTAGGTAGACAGTTCATTTTTTGAGAGCCAAGGTAAGTTTCAAATTTTTCATGTCTCTCAATGAATTTTCCGGGTAACAACTCTTCACCGAAGAATGGAGGTAACTCTCCCCTATTTGTTCCACCATGAATGTGGTACAACATGTCAAGCTAACAACGTTAAACAAGCCCTTCTTGGGAGCAACCCATGCTCTTTTAGATTCAGTGCATTTCCATTTTCGTGTTCTTTGAGTGCTTAGTGTTCTCATTTTTCATATTCTTTGAGTGTTAGTGGTTTATGTTTTTAGTTGATGTTCATGTTCTAGTTATTTTTTTCATCATTTTTATCTAACCTTCCATTGAATGCTGTTGTGATGTCTTGAGTTGTTTGATGATTAGATGCCTTGAGAATGACTTCTTGAGTGTTTATGAGCTTAGTATGGCTTTGTTTGTTCTTATTGTTTTTAGGGTTTTGAGGAGGTTAAGTTGAAGAAAAACTGGTTTTTGGCCGTTTGTGGACCATGAGAGCACTTGTGAATCATCCAGAGAGGGCTCACGAGCAAGCTTGTGTCCGCAAGCTTGCCCGTGAGCAAGACAGAGAGCTCTTGCAGGTGAGCTTGCGGCCGCAAGCTCACTCTCAAGCAAATCAGAGAGCACTCATGGGCATGCTTGCGGCCCCAAGCATGCCCGAGCCTTGTTTTCATGTTTGCACTATTCACTTATCTTCTCCACTTCTTTCTATCATTTCTCTTCCATTTCTCCACTAAATCACTCCATTTTTGCTGCTCTAAATCACTCTCAACCTTCTCTAAACTTGTTTTGTGAAAAAATTTTGAAGATTAAAGACTCTTTTGGCCAGTTTTAACAAGTAAATCACTCAACTTACTCTAGGGCATAGGTAAGCTTCTTCATCACTAAAACCTTGGGCTTTTAATGGTTTTGTTGGGTGTTTTCTTTGTGATTTTGGTTCTCCTTGGATGCTAAAACATTGTTAGAATGATTCTCCATGGTTGTAAATTTTTTGGCTACTTTTACAAGCAAAACTCTTGCAAAACTTTTTCGGGGTTATTGTAGCACTGGGTATTCTTCACTAGTTTTTCAATCTTTTGGGTTTATTTTGCTTGTAACTTGATTAATTGGTGTCTCTTTTTCCTTGTAGGCATGAGGAACAAGAAAGTGGCTTACAAGAGGACATGGAGAGATCGTTCTCTGCCCGTCGATGAGCAAGGTTCAAGAATGAGGATCGTAAGACACGGTTCGCACATTTGTCGCGAAAGGGATTCGGTACCGTCCGTAGGATAGATTAGGACGTATTGAAGAGTTTGGAATTGGATGGTATTATCTTGGAGCTCATTTCTTATGATGGCTGGGATAGGTTGTTCTCCATTGAAAAGCCCACCTACAAGGAACTCACTTTAGAAGTACTGAGCACCATCGAAGTTGCGAAGCATTGTCCATTCACTCACCAACCTAGTTCAATTTCCTTTCATGCATTTGGGAATAAATAGTGGGTTACTCAAGATCATTTGGGTGTTCTTTTGGGATTCTACGCAGAAGCATACACAAGCACACTCGAGTTTCAAAACCTATCTCAAGACTCCCCGTATCCTGTGACAAATGAGAAGTATTGGACCTTCATTGCCACTAGCCTGAGGATAAGGAAAGCATCCCAGTTATTGAACCCCGTACATCTTTATATACATGCACTGTTGATGAGAGGCATTAGGGGTCGACTGGAAGCGATAGGGATGGTGTCATGCACAGACTTATTGATGCTCTACAACATTATTGAGCGTTACCCCCTCCACATGGGACACCTTGTAGCAGAGATCCTAGTACATCAGGGGCAGTTTGTTCGCCTTGGGGCTATTGACAGGGGCCCGAAAGTGCACAGGTTGTCACAGTAATAATAGTACCCCGGTGAGAGGGTAGTCGAATCCACAGGGAGTAGGGATTGTAGATACAAGAGATTGCTATCTAGCTAGTGTGAAGTACGGAAAGTGAGAACAAGATCAATGTGTGTGTGCAAGAGTAATTAAAAGAAATAAGAAAATAAAAGAGAAGTATGGAAAACAGGAGAGTGCAAGTAAAAGTGAAGAGAGGAACAATCAAGTGTAAAGTAGGGTACCCGGAAAAGCTTCCCCTAGGATTAATGTTCTAGTACAAGACAATGTATTATACTCTCTTATTGATGTTTAATGAGTCATGGACATCTTAAAGTACACGGTCCCAAACCTAAGGTCAACTGTGACTACTCCTAACATTATGGCCCGGCATTAGGTTTCACTATGACCCTTTACTCTTGTTGACCTGTCAACTAAACACTAGAGGAGTCCATCTTCCTAAGCCTCACATTACGTGGAATTGCATTGCGTTTTAGGGATTCCAAGTGATTAGCCCTGTTCCTAAGTGTAGTCCTAACCCTTTGGTCCAGGTGAAAGAACCCTAGTGACAACCTAGACGATTCCCAACCCTAGTGTCACGGCTAAGGGAAAATCAATACATCAAGCAATCAAGATTAGAACTCAATTAAATGCATCAATTAGAAAAGCATAATAAAAGTCATAGAAACAATGTCATCCTAGGGTTTACAAGTCCGTATACCCATGAGGGGTTTAGCTCTCCATGGAGCTATACAAATCCATCAATGTATTAGAATAAACAAGAAAGATAAACATAGATGAAAACCTCCTTGTGTAGCGTAGCTGTGGTCTTGTGCGGCCGCTTCATCTCTTCACCAAGCTTCTCGTCAAGCCTAGGGCATACCTTGCCAGATCGATGCCGACGAAAGCTCCCCCAATAGCTATCTTTAGATGGGCTTCGATGTCGATGCCGATGATGCGCTCCAATCCTCCACAAAGTCCTCTCCAAACCCTAGCCGAGACCCTCTAGAAGTTAGGAGAAATGATCCTCAAAAAGTGCTCAAAAAGGCGTTTAAATAGTCTGAGTCGCGGCTTGAAAATCTGTTGAAATCGGGCATCCACACGGCCTTGTAGAATTTCCACACGCCCGTGTGGATTTTCTGGATTTGGTTTTCTGGCGTGTAGTGAACAGTAAATTGATACAGTAATCGCTACAGCGAATTGCTACAGCAACCGCTACAGTACTCACGCATCAAATGTTCCCAATTTCATTATTCTTCATTGAGGTCATTGAATTGGGCACACAATCAACGGTAGATCATGTCGATTACTTCATTATCCTCATTGGCGAAGTCCTCCAATGCTACACAGGTTAGACTTTTGTGAATGTGACTGCCTTTGTGCCACTCCAAAGGAGGTTGGCACACACCCACAAGTATAAACTCGTGCCTTGTTCCTTGCTTGATCTTAGAACTCCCCAACAACGACAAACATGATCCAACTTTGCTCTTTCTTCACTAAGTTTACTCCACAACCCTACAATGCACAAAAGAACACAAATACAAACTAATTAATGATTAAATCTGAGAAAAGTAATGCTCAATGTAAGATAATAATACTTCGTATTACTATAACACGAGCACTTATTAGCTATCTTCACCGGACATATATTACACGGATGATTAGAGGCATGGGTCTTATTGAGCATACCTAGGGTATGACAGTTATTGGCACTATTGCCCGGCTTGGGATGCAGACTCTCACATGTATTGGTATAGTTGAGCAACAGGGCGGTACTTACAGACTTGCACAGCATCAGGCCACAATTGTACAAGACCCCGGTGCTTCACACGAAGCAGAGTCAGCTTTTGAGTTTGAATCCGAGCTTGAGCCTGAGCAAGAGTCCAGGGAGCGTAGACCTTCAATTGAAGCAAGATTTGAAGAATTTTGTACTGAGGTCTACCAGCAGCTGCAGGTGCTTGAGAGGGGACATTGAGACCTAACTGCGTCACTGAGCCACATTAAGAGTAGTACCACTGAGATCTTAGAGTTTATATGTAGCTCATCGTCATCAGTTGTCACCACATTTGCAGCTACCACCGTCGTGGCATCTTCACTTCCTACTGATCCTTAGGCTCACAGCACATGGACATTTCTCTATTTTTTGTTATTTATTTTTGTGTTTTGACGGTACATTTTATTGTTTGTTGTAGTGTGTACTTTTGAGTTAGTTAGGGTTCTGACCCTACTAAAGTTGGTTTATTTTCTGTGGATTCTTGTTTATGCGCTCTTCTCTATTATTTTTGTTTCAGGAGTTGTGAACAACTCTTTTTGTTGCTTTTAGGATTATTGTTAAGGAGCGCTTCACACTCCAGGCCCTCATTGCACTGTTGTTTCCCTAAGTCCAGGGCAAATTATCATACACTCCATCGATTGACTAGGGAAGTTTCTTACCTCTATTTCCATGTATTTTTTGCATATTTCCCACCTATTTTGCTGACATACATACATTGGGGATAATTTACAACTTTAGGTGTGGTGATGGAGTATTTTACTTTGTTGCATGCTTGAACTACCTATGATAGCTATGATTTAACAGTTAAGGACTTCCTAGCTTGGTAGAATGATAGTTGTGAGCTATACTTTACTTGTATTTGAATGCAGTTCTGTTTCATCTTTAGTGCACCTTTATACCTATTCACGATCACTTCCACCTTATATGTTCCAACCAACCCATCATAATGATTTTGGCATTAGATTGTTAAATTCTATCCTCAATACTCTTTTAAGAGCTTTTGAGTTCCTTCATTGTTCTCTTTAGCTAAAAGTGAACTATTGTAGTATGTTTTGTACCAGGAAACACGAGATACAGTATATACATAAAAAAAGAGATTCTATTAGAGTATTCCTTTACTAGGTATAACACGAATGCATCTATGTAGACTGTAATCGAGCAAGTTGGGTGGCTCTTATGCCTAACTAGTATGTGCATCCTTCTAAAAGTTTTTTGTGCAATCTACTTTAGTCAGACTCAAAAAAAAAAAAAAATAAAAGAGAGAGAGAGTGTGTATGCCTGTATATATGTGAGAGAAATAAAGTATCTTGATTCCCTAGAGCTTGCTGCGTAGTCACTTAAGAGCTAGGGTTTATCTAGGAACCGAAGGACTTTTAACTAAGTATTGAGGGTGTCATTAACATTTTAATGCCGTTTTCATTGTGTGTGGGGTGAATGGACATCCTGGGGTAATCCAGGGTATGGAGGTCAAGGTAGAAGTGAGCACACACTTAGAGGGGCACTTTAGAGGAAATAGCTCACTCCTTGATTTCTGTCCATTCATACTTGTGGAAACCTTTACTATTGAGCTTGAGGTCATGAATTTAGCCATTTATCTTCATGCCCCTATTCTTCATGTTTGTTTGCTTGGGGACAAGCAAACGCTTAGGTGTGGGAATGTTTGATAAACATCTAAATATACATATTTTTTATGTATGTATGGGCATGATTTATGTATTTTATTGATGAATTGATGTCTTTTTATAGTCTAAATTGGTTTCTTTCAAGTTTTAGGAGTAAAAGAAGGCTAGGTGAGCTTGACAACGTGATGCAAGAAGAAATCTGTATTTTAGAGCACGGACACTGTAGCAACAATGTAGCAGCCTGAAATACGAAGACTTTGAAGAAAACATAAGTTTGGAAATCCTTATAGGCAACCTCACGGCTATAAAGTCAACCCCAAGAAAATCAGAGAGCATCAGTACTGTAACAAGTTTTCTGGGCAACCTCACGACCCGTATATTAGCCATGAAGCCACCTGTAAGCCATCCTAAAGCAATCCTTTTTAAGCATCTTTAGGGTATTTCTTTGAGGGAGAGACCTTTCTTCTTAGAGCTCATCACCACCATTGTCGATCTGAGGAAAAAGGAAGGATTTGAGGCCATTTTCATGGCGGATTTGGCGAGGACAGCGCGAGTTGGAGCAAGATCTAATCCAAGGGATTAAGTTGAAGAGGTTGAAGAAGATGGGAAGCCACCCCTTTGAGTGACGTCTTTGGAAGCTTCTTCAGCCTTCATCCTTTGAGGGAGGGTATCTTATGTTTTGTTTGGTTGTTTACATGAATTCTTGGTGTATTTCTTGACCATGAGTAAGTAAACCCCCAAGGTCACCGGATGTAGGTGAACCTTGGGTTGTTTGGATGATTTATTCTATTTATTGCATTTTGGCTTGTTTTTGATGCATGTTTGGTGTTTTTGAATGCTGTGGTATACATGAGAACTCTGTGTATCAATTCTTAGGTAATACTAGGTTGCATGACCATTGCCCTAGTGTTAGAATCACCAAGCATTGGAAGGGATATACGCATAAGTACACCGTGACCATCAGGTATTTGTACCCTTCCAATTCTAGGGTTAAGCATTAGCTTGTGTTTTAACCCTAGCTTGATAAAACCACTTCTCCCATTGCAATTATAGAAGGATTTGGGTAAAAGAGACTCCATATCCAATACTCATACCGGATTAGGGGTCAATTGCCGTGACCATCGGGTTGGCCTAACCTAGGGTTTTCTCAGTCCAAATAGCCACTTTCATATTAGTTCTTCCATCCTTCACACTTTGGTAGCCCTTGCCGGGATCCTCATCCGTGATCACTACTTGCCCTGATTACTCACCGTATTTTGCCTTTGTTATGAGCATTTTATTAGCATTTGTTTAGTTTCCTTGCATTCTCTAAATTATTCGGACTTGTAGGTTAAACAACATTGTGATAAGGAAGTAAGGGTAGATTCTTGGGCTCTTAGGAGTATGATCCCCTCTTGCTCATGTGAGGGGTATTACTTGACAATCTGTACGCTTGCGGAATATGTATCAGCGTATTCATACATAAATCCCTATTAAGCTAAGTGAGTCTAATACAAGGGCGATGGTCACGCAACTGAGTATAACCTAGATGTTGGATCGGATAGTTCTTATGCAAAACAACACATCAAAGGACACAAAGCTTGAACCACAAACCAAACCAAATGCACTAGAAGTAAATCACAACATCCATACAAGCAAGTTCATCCCAATGTTTATCGAATGCCTGCTGACCTTGGGAGTCTACTTCAATATGAATAAAAAAGAGATCTTAAGATACAAATATAACATAAACAAAATCAAAGAAACCCTCTTGAAATGTTGACTAAAAGATGGGGATGGGAGCTTGTTGAATTTGTGCCAGCAAGCTCCTTAATGTTCTCCTTGATAGCACTCCTCTTCTCTCCTTGGAATTGCACCTTAGATCTGTGACAGGAGCCCGAAAGTATACGGGTTGTCACAGTAATAATAGTGCCCCAGTGAGAGGGTAGTCGAATTCACAGGGAGTAGGGATTGTAGATACAAGAAATCGCTATTTAGCTAGTGTGAAGTATGGAAAGTGAGAGCAAGAATCAATGTGTGTGTGCAAGAGTGATCGAAAGCAATAAGAAAGTAAAGAGAAATATGGAAGATAAGAAGGTGCATGCTAAGAGTAAAAGAGAGAAACAATCAAGAGTGAAATAGGGTACCCGGACAAGCTACCCGTAGGATTAATGTTCTAGTACAGGACAATGTATTATACTCTCCTATTGATGTTTAATGAGTCTTGGACATCCTAAAGCACACGGTCCCAAACCCAAGGTCAACCGTGACTAACCCCAACATTATGCCCTGGCATTAGGTTTCACTACGACCCTTAACTCTCGTTGACCTGTCAACTAAGTCCCAGGGGAATCCATCTTCCTAAGCCTTACACTACGTGGGATTACTTTACGTTCTAGGGATTCCAAGTGATTAGCCTTATTCCTAAATGTAGTTCTAACATTTTGGTCCAGGTGGGAGAACCCTAGTTTCAATTAAGCCCCAGCACTAGGATTCACTACGACCCTTCACTCTGTCACTTGAGCAACTAAGCCTCATAGGAGTTCATCTCCTAGCACTTCGCTCTATTTCGATCGTTAAGAACTCTTATAACACGGAGGTAAGGAAAATCACATTGAAGGGGAAATGGGACATTTCGCTACCTCACAACTCACCCTCTCCAATCTCGAGTAGTCTAATCCTATAGGAGTTGTCACACCTCCAAAGGACAACCTAGATGACTCTCAACCCTAGTGTCACATCTAAGGGAAAATCAATACAAGAATCAATCAAGATTGGAACTCAATTAAATTCATCTATTAAGAAAGCATTTTGATATTTCGGTCTCTTTGCCCTTGTTTGTTGTTTTCATTGTCTTAGGTGTTGTGGTCGTTTTGCCATTGAGTTTTCTTCGAGTTTTCTTGTCAAGCCTTTGGGGTTGTTTGCCGGGTATTTGAGAGTGTTTTGGAGGAGTTAGAGAGGGTGTGGGCTGTGCACAGGCGGCACAGCCTCTCCTGGGGGCTGTGCGGCCTCTGTGCAGGGCCGCACAAAGGACGCACACCCCAGGAAGAGGCGTGTGCGGCTGGTGTGCAGGGCCGCACACCACCCGCACACTTTTCTGCCTGTGGTGTGCGGCTGGTGTGCGGGGCCGCACACAGCCCGCACACCGACCCGATTTTGGTTATATAAACCCGTTTCTAGCCCTTTCTCTTCATTTCTTCTCTTCCAAACTTCTCTATCTCCTTCTCCTCTTTTCCTCCATCATTCCATAGAGTTTTAAGGCTGACGTAGAGGAGATTTTAGAGCTTGAAACTTGGATCATCAAGTTGCTCATTCTTAAGATTAAGGTATGCTTTCATCCATTTGTTCCTTCTTCTTGATTCTTTGATGATGATGGTTAGGGTTGGATGTGAACCCCTTCATGAGAGCTTGATTATTGTCTCTTTCTTCCTCTTTGATGGTTAATCTTGTGAGGATTTATTTTATTGAGTTGTATGACTTTAACTTCATGAAATCCTTGAACCTTCATAACCCTAATCCCGGAATTACTGTAGCACCGACCAGAACTAGGTCATTCTTGCTTTATTTGTTGGTTTTAGGAGTTTTGAGAGGTCTTCTCCTTGCTATAACTTCTTGTGATGGTGTTTAGCAATCCCTAGAAGCAACCATTCCCCATTTCTGAGCATTTTCCTTTATTCTAGTTAATCAAGTGTTGTTGATGTTTGGTTGCTTGATTTCTTCTATGAGGTGAGGTTTCGAGTAAGGGCAAAGAGCTGGTGGAGAAGTGACTTTGAGGTGTTTTGTTCGCTGAGTTTGTGAGTGGAAAATTACCAAAGTTGGACTATAATTCATGCATGATATTTCTTGGTATTGAGTTGCTTGTTTTGAATTATAAAATCCTTATTGCTGAACTTATTCAAAAACCTAGAATGATGTTTAGAATCATGATGATTTATGTATTGGCTCATTGCATAACTATTTTCAAAGTTTATATATTGATTATGGTTTGGAACTTTATATTCAAAGTATGTGTTTTACACTACATATTTTCAAGAGATTTGATGTTCTCATTATGATGAACAATGATAAGTGCTTGTGTTCTAGTAATGCGAAGCGTTATTATCTTACAATGAACATATCTTTTATCAGATTTTATCACTAAATAGTGTGCATTTGTGTATTCTTATACATTGTAGGTTTGTGGAGCTAATTTGGAGAAGAAGAACGAAGTTAGATCGTGTTCGCCTTTGTTGGGAGGTTTTCAGACCAAGCAAGGAACAAGGCACAAGATTAGACTTGTGAGTGTGTGCCAACCTCCTTTGGAGGGGCACAAAGGCAGTCACATTCACAACAAGTCTAACTTGTGTAGCTTAGGAGAAGTTCACCAAGAAGGAGACTTGAAGCAATCGACACGATCTACCATTGATTGTGTGCCCAATTCAATGGCCTCGATGAAGAACGATGGACTCGGGAGCGTTTTGGCGAGTTACTGCAGCAGCACTGTAGCTTGTTACTGTAGAAAAACATTGTAGTAAGCTACTATTCACTTTCGGCCGAATTTCAGAATTTCAGAGAATTCACACCGGCGTGTGGAATTAACACACGGCCGTGCAAATCAATTTTTCAGCAGATAGAAACTTCACATGCCCATGTGTTAATTCCACACGGCCGTGTGAAGTCCCGATAAGTCCAAAATTTAAAGCCGCACTCAGCATTATAAAAGTCCGATTTGGAGACTTTTGGCATATCTTTTGACCTATCTTTCTCCCCAACTTCTGGAGAGTGCAGCTAGGGTTTCGGAGAGGACTTTGTGGAGGATTGAAGCGTGTCATTGGCATCGACATCGACATTCGACGGCCGCACAAGACCACGGCCACACCATACGAAAGGGGGTTTTCATCAATGCTTTTGTTTTGTTCTTTCTTTCATATTTTGATGAATATGTATAGCTCCATGAGGAGCTAAACCCCTCGTGGGTATTCGGAGTTGTAAAGCCTAGGATTATTATGTTTCTATGACAATGTTATTATGCTTTTCCATTATTGATGAATAAATTCGAGTTTCAATTTTAATTATCTTGTGCTGTTGTTTTCTCTTAGCCGTGACACTAAGGATTGAGAAAAATCTAGGTTATTCTTTGGAGGTGTGACAACTCCTATATGGTTAGATTACTTAAGATTGAAGAAGGTTGAGAGGGAGAGTTGTGAGGTAGCGATGTATCCCCTTTCCCTTCCGATGTGATTTCACCCTACCTCCGTTTCCTTGATTTATTAGCGGTCGAAATAGAGTGAAGTTCTGGGTAGATAAAGTCCCCTGGGGCTTAGTTGCGCAAGTGACAGAGTGAAGGGTTGACGTGAATCCTACGCACTGGGGCTTAATTTAGACTAGGGTTCTTTCACCTGAACCAAAGGGTTAGAACTATACATAGGAACAGGTTTTATCACTAGGAATCTCTAAAGCTTAAAGCAATCCAATATAGTGTTAGGCTTATGTAGAAATACTGCCATGGGGCTTAGTTGCGTGAGTGACAGAGTGAAGGGTTGACGTGAATCCTAATGCCGGGACATAGTGTTGGGGTTAGTCACGGTTGACCTTAGGTTTGGGACCCTGTGTTTAAGGATATCCTCGACTCAATTAACATCAATAGGAAAGTATAATAGCATAGTCTTGCACTAGAAGCATAAGTCCTAGTGGTAACTTGTCCGGATACCCTATTTCATTTATTGCTAGTCTTTCTCCTTCTACCTTTACTTGCACTCTCTTGTCTCCCATCTCTCTATTTACTTTCTTGTCTTTTATTTTAATTGATTCCATAATTCTCTCATCAAACCGATTATCACTTTTCGTACACCGCATAACTAAATAGCGAATAATTGTGTTCCAAATCCCTATTCCCTGTGGATTCGACTACCCACTCACCAGGGTAATTTTATTACTTTGACAAGCCCGTGCACTTGCGGGACACACGCAAGGGGTCGTGTCAAACAAAAAGGCATGTGAAAGAAAATTTGGCTTTTCATTGTGTTAATACAATGTTTGAAGTGTATTTTCGGAAGATATCCTTGTATGATGCATTTCATGAAAATGATTTCATTATTGATGCTATGACCAAATCCATCACTCTTGGAGTGAGAATTTCTATTGTAAATACTTATGAACTCTTATTGAGAATTATGATATCTTGATGATGCATACATTGAGCCTATCGGCCAAGCTATTATTATATTCTTTGTTGGTGACATGGGAGCCGAGCTCCAGAACTTGCTGCAGTAAGAAATGGATGGTTTCCACGGGCTGACCTATATATAGGTGACATGGAATACTGTCAAAATAGTTATACCATGTTTGGTGGGAGAGTAGATCCCTGACATGGGTATAGTTGGGTTGTTCGGAGTCACCACACGAACTTCCCAGCGCCCAATGTCAAGATATGCGCATCTTGGTAGCTCCAGACCTAACCAAGGCCATGGTTAGTGACAGAGAGTTTTTTGAGGCCATTCTGGACATTATTGTTGATTTATGATCGATGAGTTAATTATTTCTAAGTATCTTGATATTTGAATCTATCAATGAGAATTACGCTTATGCTAGGTCCAGGATGACATGTGTTTTCTTGATGATTTCTATGACATTCTATTTGTATTTCATTGAGAAAGATGATATTCTTATGTGATAAGTGTTATTCAAAGTATTTTTCATTCTTATTGAGAATTGAAATATTTTATGATGTTTTTTTTGACTATTTGATCATGTTTGAGCTATAGTCCTATCTAACCCCTCACTGAGTAACCTAGTTACTCACCCCCTCTTTCTTCCTCCCAGGTGATAGCACAACACAGTGGTGAAGCCATGAAGTGCTTGGCTAGAGTCGTCATTATCTTCTCATTTTGAGTGGTATATGTTATTATGTCTTTGCATGTATTATGAGGGATCCACTATGCATTGTTGAACCCTATCATGTTTTTCCATACTTGCACACTTTGTATGCCAGTCTAGTCCATGTTTTGTAGGAGGAGTGTATCCTTTATTTGGAGTGGTTGTTATTAACTTCCTTATGTACTCCTTGTTATAAGTATCAGTGTGTGATACCTTGTATGAGTAATATAAGTAATTATTGTTGAGTTATGTATTGTGATTACAGTTGCAATGTACAAGGAATAGGTTAGCCTTACGGCTACTTAGGGTTGAGGCAGTGTAGGACCTCCCCTGGGTTGTCATGGTGGAATGTCATGCTTGGGACCCGCGGGTCGGGGCGTGACAAGCATAATAACATGTCATAGAAACAAAATCATCCTAGGGTTTACAAGTCCTAATACCCACAAGGGGTTTAGCTCCTCATGGAGCTATACAAATCCATCAATGTATATGAATAAACACAAATCAAAAACATAGATGAAAACCCCTTGTATAGCGTGGCTGTTGTCTTGTGCGGCTGATTCGTCTCTGCACCAAGCTCCTCATCAAGCCTAGGGAACACTTTACCAGATCAGTGCCGATGAAAGCTCCCACAATAGCTTTGTTCCGATGGGCTTTGATGTCGATGCTGATGGCATGCTACAATCCTCCACAAAGTCTTCTCCAAACCCTAGCCGCGACCCTCCAGAAGATAGTTGAAAGATCCAGAAAAAATCCCCAAAAGGCCTTTAAATAGTGCTGAGTCGCGGCTGTAAATTGGCTGAAATCAGAATTTCACACGGCCGTGTGAATTTTTTGAATTCAGTTTTTTGGAGCGCAGTGAATAGTAAGCTACTACAGTATTGCTACAGTGATATTCTACAGTACTGCTACAGTGCTTGCGCATCAAATACTCCCGATTCCATTGTTCTTCATTGAAGCCATTGAATTGGGCACACAATCAATGGTAGATAATGAGGATTGCTTCATTCTCCTCATTGGCGAAGTCCTCCAATGCTACACGGGTTAGAATTTTGTGAATGTGACTGCCTTTGTGCCCCTCCAAAGGAGGTTGGCACACACCCACAAATCTAGACTCGTGCCTTGTTCCTTGCTTGGTCTAAGAACTCCTCAACAACGGGGAACATGACCTAACTTTTCTCTTTTTCTCCAAATTGGCTTCACAACTCTACAATGCACAAAAGCACACAAATACACACTAATTAATGATAAAATCTGATAAAAGTAATGCTCAATGTAAGATAATAATACTTCGCGTTACTATAACACGAGCACTTATCAATCTGCCTTCTTTCGCCGCCTTGAAGCCCTAGGTGATGAGGGTAGAGAAAGGGTGACCAAAGACCACTTCAATAATGCCCTAACCCTTCTTTTAAAATGTTCTCGGGTTGGCTTTATGGCCTTCTTCATGGGTGCAAAGGAGGCCGTTAGAGTCTCGGGAATTCGCCAAAAATTCACGAAGTTATACAGTTTAAAAAAAAGCTATAGTAAATTGCTATAGTAAACTTCAAGTTCTTCATCCAGTTCATGGGCATCTTCACGGCAGTCAGCAAACTTGTCAATGAAACCCGAGACTTTGTCATTACTTATGTTTTTCGTGCTATAGTAACTACTATAGTGCTGCTACAGTATCGGGCTCTAGAAAGTTATTTTCGGTGTTGTTTTCCTTCTCTTTTGCGTTGTTGAGCCCACCTAGGCATCCTCAAGACCTGTAACATGAATAAGACCAATTAAACCACACAAATAGCAACAAATCATCAATTTATACATAAATAGTGTAACACAAATATGTATAAAATACACATAATTAGGCATTTATTAGCTCCTTTCAACCCCGAATTAAAATCCTAGGCTCCACTTTTTTCTCTCCACAAAGCTTCGTCATAAAACCTAACTTTCGGGCTTTATTTTGTAGGAATCACAATAATTCACACACATGCTTAGGATATGCTTAATCTGTGCTCTTTAACTTAGGTACTTGGGACTCAAATCTTCATGAATTTGAATCTCTAGAAATAAGCATAACCTTTCGCATGCCAGGGCTCTTCGGAAGCACACCCATGGTCTAGGCTGCATGGGTATACTCTTCGTTGTGCTTAGCTTCAGTATACTCCCATGTAGATTTTGGCTTGAACTATTCATAGAAATTGGTCAGCAGGCCCTATGAAAATTGGTGCTCTTGCCATGCTCCTCATTAGAAGTAGTGCATTGCTGCTTAATTCACCTTGATTTGCCTTAACTTTAATTCCTTTTGTCTCTAGTACCTAAATTCCTGCTCATTTACAGGACGTGAATAACAATGTACCAAAGTAGCATAACTTATGTGATAAGTGTTATGTGTAATTCTATACCATGAAAATATACACTTTACATGTACATGATTGATCCTCAAGAGCACAATAATGGAGATCCCGCAAGTGCATGAGGTCATCAAGTAATACCTCTCGTGCAAGCACAAGAGGGTCGTATTCCCTGGGGTCAAGGAGCTACCCTTACTTCCTCTTCACTCATTGTTTAACCTACCAAATCATGTTTAAGTGCGCTAAACCTACTAAGGAAACTAAAACAATGTGAGAAAATGTATACACACGAAAGTGAGAGGATGAAAATCCAAGGAATGAGGGGTGTCACGGATGTGGGTTTCCTTAGGGTTACTAAAGTTAAAGGGATGCTAAAGTTGCTAAGAAAATGGTAGTTCAGGCTAAGAGAAATCCTAAAGTAGGTTACCTCGATGGTCACAGCGATAACCCCTAATCCCATACAAGTATTAGCTCAGAATCTCTTTCAACTAAATCCTCCTATGATTGAATTACAAATAAGGAAATCTCTAATTAGGGTTGATACTCAATACCTAGGTTCGATCATAATGGTTGGAGGGGTATGAAATACTTGATGGCCACAGCGTATTCATACATGAATCCTTATCAAGCTAAGTGTGTCTAGCACGAGGGCTTAGGTCATGCATCCCAGTGCAACCTAGAAGTTAAAATACAGAGTTCTCATACAAGTCAACACATCAAAGATCACAAAGCTTAAACCACAAAACAAACAAAATGCATTAAAACAACTCAAAGCATCCAACTGAACAAGTTCATCCCAAGGTTCACTTGCATTTGGTGACCTTGGGGTCTAGGTATCCATACAAGCAAATACAAGAGATGAGTTCATGGAAACAACTACAAAATTCATAATAGAACTCCCTCAAAGAATGGAAGCACGAGGATGAGAAGGAATGGCTTGGAAAGCTTCCACGAAAGCCGCTATGGAGGTGACTCTCTTGGTTGTCTTCAAGCTCTCTAAAGATGAAATCGGTGAAGATTTTACCTAATAACGATTCACTGTTTGATTTTCTCCCATGATTTGGCCTTCTTTTGCCTAGGTGAAGTTACCTCCTCCTAGGGCTTCAAAGTGTCCAAGCAAGAATTTCCCAAAATTTGCCCTAACTTTTAACATAAAAAGGCTCGCCCGAGCCTTATAGTTGGAGGGATATAAAATACCTATGTCCAATCCTAATGGTTGGAGGGATATAAATACCTGATGATTAAGATGTATTCATATATCAATCCCTTCCAAGCTAAGTGAGTCAAGTACAAGGGCGCAGGTCACGCAACCAAGTACAACCTAAAAGTTAAAGCACAGAGTTCGCATGCAATCCAACACATCAAAGAACACAAAGCTTGAACAACAAACCAAACCAAATGGAATAAAGGCAAATCACAACATCTATACAAGCAAGTTCATCCCAAGGTTCACTGGATACCCGATGAATTCGGGAGTCTAGTTCAACATGAATAAGAGAGAGATCTCAAAATACATAACAAGTATGATCAAAATCATAGACAAACTCCCTTAGATGTGTTGACTAGAAGGTGGTGATGGGAATCCATCGGATCAGCGCCAACGAACTCGTAGATGATCTCCTTGATAACAACCTTCTTCTCTCCTTTGATCTTTCTCCTTAGATCTATGTTCTTTAGCCGGTTGAAGCCCTTGGCGATGATGGTCAAGAAATGGTGGCCATAAGACACTCTCATTGATGCCTGTGAGGTTCCCAGCCTTTTCAACTCAAAAAATATCTCGTGGTGCTACAGTACCTCTTATAGTTCCCTTGCTACAGTAATCTTATCTACAATAGCTGGTGCAAAATTCTCCTATGAGCCTCACGAGCATCCATGCGGGCGCGTGGAGGCCGTGAAGCTTTTAGCCAAGCTCTTGTAGCTCTAAATAGTGATTTTACTACAGTGTTGCTATAGTATCCATAACCCTAAAACATTGCTTTTGATGTCGATTTTTTTCCAAATGCGTTCTTAAGATTACTATGGGCTTTTTAGACTTGTACCACAAATAAAACAAATTTAAACACAAAAAGGGCATTGATTCATCAATATCTATCTGAATAGTACAAGAATTTTAAGTATAATATACATACATTTAGACACTTATCGATATATTTGATGAAATTGTCTCCCACTTGTATATAGGTTGTTGTAATTTTGTATATAGGATATGCAAAGGGCTTTTAGGGTGTGAGGGAGTATGTAGATGTGTTTTGAGGCAAAATGTACAAGTTTGGAGCCAAAAAAGACCTATACGGGGTGCATTATGCCCGTATGCATCGCATGCTTGTTTTCCCAATTTAGAGGAGTTAAGAGAGGTGTTTTCATGGGTATATGGGCTACCATATGGACATATAGAATTTTTAAAATTTTATACAAGCAAACATATGCCCATATGACTAAGCATATTGATTTCCAGCAACCCAATTTTTAGGCCATAGGAACCCATACAGTTGTACATATGCTCATTTTCTTACCCATATATGGGAACCATATTTAAGGCATCATTTAGGGTTAATAAAGAGATTTTGATTAGGACATTGATGAGTGCATTTCATATCATGTTTTTTATACCTCCAATTTATACTTTTGCTCATCTTTTAGCACTTTTTGCATATAGATGATGCAATTATAGGTATGTTGTGTTCATTGTGTAGAATTTCATGGCTCAGAGCAAGTAGGAGTAAAATCAGAGAAAAAATTGACCAAAGAAGATGAATTTCCAAGTGTCTAAGACAAGCACTATTAGAGCATGGTTATGCTCTTTAGCTGTGATTATTGCTGTCGCCAAGTAGTCTGAGTAACATGGCCAGCATAGGTGTGCTCCAAGGAAAGCATGAGCAAAGCACTGGCATGCTCCCTCCTCGTGATTATCACTGGATTGAAGTGCTTATTTCCTTCAGGGGAAGCATGGCCTGAGTGTTCCTTTCACGGGCGTGTTTTGGCAGAGCACGAGCAGAGGACAACCGTGCTTTCCCCGTGAACTTCTCTGGGTGACACTTAGCTGATTCTCTCCAAAGCCCCAAGAAAAGCACAGGTTAAGCACACTTGTGCTTAGGCTGTGTTGAGCTCAAAAAGTCCTTTTTACCTTGCAGATCTAGGTTTTTGGATGGGCGCTTGGCCAAGGTTTTTATCTCCATTGTTTCGGGAATCGACGCAGACCATGAGCAGTCTTCACCACACAGCATAAGGGGATGAAGGTTGAGTTAGATGCACTTGAGAAGTGGAGTTGATTCATTCATCAAGCTTTTGAGGCACAACTGGGAAAATCTTGTGAAAAGGAAGAGTCATGATTTCTCACTTTATTGTACTCATTTTTTTTCTCACTTGTATGAACTCATGAGGGGCTAACCATTCCACCGTGTCCAGGGATGCTGAACTATGTTTTTTAGTATACTTTGATTTACTTGCTTTTAATGTTTATGAAGTTTTATTGTGCTCTTGTGTTAATTCATGTGCTGTAACTTGGTGTGCTTGATTTTCGTAGTTGTATATGTAAAACTTGATGTATGTTGATTACCATAGTTGTGATTGCTGATAAGTGCTTGTGTTGTAGTAACGCGAAGCGTTATTATCTTACAATGAACATACTTTTTATCAGATTCTATCACTAAATAGTGTGCATTTGTGTATTCTTGTGCATTGTAGGTTCGTGGAGCTAAGTTGGGAAAGAAGAACGAAGTTAGGTCGTGTTCGCCATTGTTGGAAGGTTTTCGGACCAAGCAAGGAACAAGGCACGAGCTTAGACTTGTGAGTGTGTGCCAACCTCCATTGGAGGGGCACAAAGGCAGTCACATTCACAACAAGTCCAACTCGTGTAGCTTAGGAAAACTTCACCAAGAAGGAGACTTGAAGCAATAGGCACGATCTACCATTGATTGTGTGCCCAATTCAATGGCCTTGATGAAGAACAACGCATTCGGGAGCATTTCGGAGAGTCACTGTAGCAGCAATGTAGCTTGTTACTGTAGCGAAATCACTGTAGCAAGTACTGTGCACTTCTGCCGAAAATCAAGATTCCAGAGAATTCACACGGGCGTGTGGAATTAACACACGGCCGTGTGAATTAATTTTCCAGCAAGCAGAGACCTCACACGGGCGTGTGGAATTACCACACGGCCGTGTGAATTGATTTCCCAGCAAGCCAGAGACTTCACACGGGCGTGTGGAAATTCCACACGGCCGTGTGAAGCCCCGATAACTTCAAATTTAAAGCCGCACTCAGCCTATTTAAAGCCGGATTTGGAGACTTTTTGAGGATCTTTGAACCTATCTTTCTCCCCAACTTCTGGAGAGTGCGGCTAGGGTTTCGGAGAGGACTTTGTGGAGGATTGGAGCGCGCCATCAGCATCGTCACCGACGTTCGACGGCCGCACAAGACCACGGCCACACCATACGCGAGGGGGTTTTCATTGATGTCTTTAGTTTGTGTTTTATTTCATACATTGATGAACATGTATAGCTCCATGAGGAGCTAAACCCCTCGTGGGTATTTGGACTTGTAAAACTCTAGGATAATTATGTTTCTTTGACATTGTTATTATGCTTTTCCATTAATTGATGAATAAATTTGAGTTTCAATTTTAGATATCTTGTGCTATTGTTTTCTCTTAGCCGTGACACTAAGGATTGAGAACAATCTAGGTTATCCTTTGGAGGTGTGACAACTCCTATAGGATTAGACTACTTAAAATTGAAGAGGGTTGAGAGGGAGAGTTGTGAGGTAGCACCGTACCCCTTTCCCTTCCGATGTGATTTCTCCCTACCTCCGATTCCTTGATTTATTAGCGGTCGAAATAGAGTGAAGTGATAGGAAGATATACTCCCCCAAGGCTTTGGGGTGACGTGAATCCTACGCACTGGGGCTTAATTTAGACTACGGTTCTTCCTCCTGGACCAAAGGGTTAGAACTACTGCACATAGGAACAGGTTTTATCACTAGGAGTCCCTAGAGCTCAAAGAAACTCCACGTAGTGTTAGGCTTAGGTAGAAATACTCTCTTGGGGCTTAGTTGAGCAATCAACGGAGTGAAGGGTTGACGTGAATCCTATTGCCGGGACATAGTGTTGGGGGTTAGTCACGGTTGACCTTAGATTTGGGACCGTGTGTTTAAGGATTTTCCTCGACTCAATTAACATCAATAGGAAAGTATAATAGCATAGTCTTGCACTAGAAGCATAAGTCCTAGAGATAACTTGTCCGGATACCCTATTCTCACTTATTGCTAGTCTCTCTCTTTACTCGTTGCTTGCACTTCTCTCTCTTTCATCTTTCTATTTACTTGCCTTGCATCTACTCTAATTTTCATAAACTCACTCATCATGCCGATCATTGTTTCTTTTCGTATATCGCATGATTGAATAGCAATTTCTCATATTTTAAATCCCTATTCTCTGTGGATTCGACTACCCACTCACCGGGGTAATTTTATTACTTCGACAAGGCCGTGCACTTGCGGTACACACGCAAAAGGTTGTGTCAATTGCCTTTGTAATTTCAAAACATGGTGTGCATGAAGCCCATAGTTACATTTGCAAAACATGGCACATTTGAGAGCCGTAGATGTGACATTGCTTTTGAGCTCTGATAAGTGCTCGTGTATAAGTAATACAAAGTATATTTTTTTTTACATTGAGCATTACTTTTTCAGATTTTATCACTTAATCATGTGTATTTGTGTTCTTTTGTGCATTTAGGGTTGTGGAGACAAGTTTGGAAGAAAGAAAGCAAAAATAGATCATGGACACAATTGTTAAGGAAAATCTTGGATCAAGTAAGGATCAAGGCACAAGTTTTAGACATGTGAGTGTGTGCCAACCTCCAGAGAGCTCAAGTGAAGATACAAATTGGAGGGGCATGATGAGCGAGCGCGCGACTAGCTACAGAGCTAGCACGCGACTCCCCGGCCGCAAGTGCACGGGTCGTCAAGTAATAAACCTCACGAGGAGGGTCGTATTCCCAAGGGCCCGAGATCTACTATTACTTCCTTTTGGGAGTCACTTTCTAGTCGATCGAAACAGGGTTGAAGCAATATTAAAATAATAAAAACAAGTAAAGAAATTCAAATAAGATAAAACTCAATCCGGAATAAAATAGAGATGAAGAATCCAATAATTATGGAAGGCCTCGGGCGAGGATTCCCCCGGGAGAAGACTAAATACGAATGCCCAAGATAATTATAAAACTAGGGTTGGCTTGGTTTCGGTCCGCTAGACTCGGATGTCGACTACCCCGGAACCTCCGTAGTGTAGCCCTAATCCAGTACGGGTTTCTCTATCCAGAAAATACCCCTACGATGTCAATGAGAACAAGGAGTCTTGAGTAGGGTTAATCTAATGCACGCTCTCGGCTAAATTAACCCTAATCGCGCGGGAGGCTATTAACACCCGGAACCTCCGGTGTATTAATACATGTTACCCTCTTTAACTCATCAAAGGACCTAATACAAGCTAGCATCCCGCCAAACAAGTATCATTCAAAATCAATTCTACGGAATCCATCCATTGTAGAATGAACAACATGATGATGAATTAAAACCAAACAATCAAACTAACACATTCATTTAAAGCAAAATATAGGTCATTCATACAAAGTCTCCTCCCAAGGTTCACCGGGAGCCCGGCGGCCTTGGGAGGTTTAGTTCAACATCACAAAACTAGGGAGCTCATCATACAACAATTCCATCCAATAAAAACAAGAAAAACCCCCTCGAAGATGTCGACTAGGGTTGAAGGCGTAGCTCGTCGGATCCGCGCCGGCGAGCCCTATGAAGCTTCTCAACGTCTTCCCCTTCTTCTCTCCTTCGAATCTAGCCGAAAATCCTTCCAAAATCCCTCAAGAAATGGTGAAATGAAGTCTAGGACAAGTGGAGGCCGGATGAGAACCCAAATTCTCCTCAAAAACTCTTCAGAACAAGCATATATAGCCCGAAGGTGTGCGGGCACTGTGCGGGCCGCACAGTGCCCGCACAGCCTTCTGGCTGTGCTGTGCGGCCAGTGTGCGGGCCGCACACTGGCCGCACACCTCTCTGTCTCCCTTGTGCGGCCACTGTGCGGGCCGCACAGTGGCCGCACACGGCCGAGAAAATGTGTCCGTGTGCGGCGCGTCGGCTTCCAGGGTGCTCCAACTCTTCGTTTCTTCTTCAATCTTCCCCGGAATGACACGAATACGGTCGAAACTTGCGCACTTGGTCCTCGAAACCCTGAAATGAAAATAAAACATCAAGTGCGCAAAAACTCATCGAAAATACACATAAGTTGCATGAATGTACAAGAACATCATAGCTAAAACATGATGTATTTTGGCACTTATCAGGGCACAAAGGGAGTCACACTCATAGGGTCTGACTTGTGTAACATTGAAGAGCTTTATCAATGTGTTTAAAAGCAAGAGGCGACGTGATCTATCACATGGTTGTGTGCCCAACTTGGCGGCCTTGATGATAAAAATGAAGTTGGGAGCTTTGTAGTGAAATCCCTGTAGCAAAGTATTGTCTATGATTTACTGTAGTAATACTGTTCATAGAACTAGAAAAACATAACCTGGAAATCCACACCGGCGTGTGAAAATTTCACACGGCCATGTCGATGCTCGATTTCATCCTTATAAATACCACTATTTGAGTTTTATTTGGGAATCTTTTTTTCCTATCTTTCGGCGATCTTTTTGCGGAGAACATAGCTATGGTTTGGAGAGGTTTTTGAGAGGCTTTAGGAGTGGTTCTACGGTATCGACATCGATATCTTTTGAAGGAGAGTTATTGGGGGAGCTTTCAACAACATCGATTCGGTGAGATGTGCCCTAGGCTCGATGGAGGAGTCCTTGGAGAAGATGAGGTGGCTCTTGAAGGCCATCGACACGGATGATGAGGGGGTTATCTTTATGGATTGCTTGCACTTATATTTAATTTTATTGTTGATTTTGTATTGCTCCATGGAGAGTTAAACCCCTAGTGGGTGCTTGGACTTGTAAACCCTAGGATGATTTTATTTCATTCACTTCTATTATGCTTCTTTAATTGATGATTTAATCAAGGTTCAATCTTGAATGCTTATTGTGTTGATTTTCCCTTAGAGTGACAATAGTGTTGAGAATCCATCTAGGTAATCCATTGAAGGTGTGATAACTTCATTAGGATTAGACTAAGCAAGATTAAAGAGGGTCGAGAGAGTGAGTTGAGAGATAGCGGAACTTCCTCTTTCCATTCTGATGTGATTTATCCTACCTCTACATTCCAAGAGTTCTTTGCGGTTACAATAAAGTGAAGTAATAAGAGATGAACTCCACTGGGCTTTGTTGCAAGATTAATACAGTGAATAGTTAAAGTGAATCTTAGTGTTGGGGCTTAATTGTGACTAGGGATCTTTTGCCTAGACCAAAAGGTTAGATCTATATTAGGGAATAGGGTTTCTCACTTGGAGTCTCTAGGGCCCCAAGCAGTCCCACACAGTGTGAGGTGTTGAGAGTATTCTTTTCTGCCGAGGCATAGTGCACAGGACTAATTACGGTTGACCTTAGGTTTGAGACCGTGTATCTTTGGATTTACACGACTCATTAAATATCAATTAGAAGATATAATATTAGTCTTGCACTTGAAATAATAGTCCTAGGGTGAGCATTGTCAGGGTGCCTGACACGACCCCTTGCGTGTATCCCGCAAGTGCACGGGTTGTCGAAGTAATAACGTTACCTTGGTGAGAGGGTAGTCGAATCCACAGGGAATAGGGATTTAGAATATAAGATTTCACTAATAAATCTATGCGGCGTATGGAAAAGCAATAATAGGATCAATGAGTGAATGTAGAATTAAACAGAATGAAAAACAAGAAATTAATTAGAAAGATGGAAGATCAGAAAGTCCAAGTAAAAGAGAATAGAGAGGACTAGCAATGAATGAAATAGGGTATCCGGACAAGCTACCTCTAGGACCTATGCTTCTAGTGTAAGACTATGCTATTATACTTTCCTATTGATGTTAATTAAGTCGAGGATATCCTATAACTCACGGTCCCAAACATAAGGACAACCGTGACTAACCCCAACACTATGCCCCGGTATTAGGATTCACGTCACCCTTCACTCTATCGCTCGTACGACTAAGCCCCAGGGGAGTATATCTACCTAAACCTCACACTACGTGGGATTGCTTTAAGCTCTAGGGATTCCTAGTGGTAAAACCTGTTCCTATGTGTAGTTCTAACCCTTTGGTCCAGGTGGAAGAAGCCTAGTCTAGATTGAGCCCCAGCGCGTAGGATTCACTTCAACCCTTCACTCTGTTACTCGCGTAACTAAGCCCCAGGGGAGTTTATCTGCCTAGCACTTCACTCTATTTTGACCGCTATGAAAATTAAGGAAACGGAGGTAGGGAAAAACCACGTCGGAAGGGAAAGGGGTACATCGCTACCTCACAACTCTCCCTCTCAACCTTCTTCAATCTTAAGTAGTCTAACCCTAAAGGAGTTGTCACACCTCCAAAGAGTAACCTAAATTGTTCTCAATCCTAGTGTCACATCTAAGAGAAAACATTAGCAAGATGAAATTAAGATTGAAACTCAATTTTTATTCATCAATAATGGAAAAGCATAATAACAATGTCAAAGAAACATAAAAACCCTAGAGTTTACAAGTCCGAATACCCTTAAGGGGTTTAGCTCCTCATGGAGCTATACATGTTCATCAAAATAGAAAAGAAAGTACAAATCAAAGGCATTGATGAAAACCCCCTAGTATACGGTGTGGCCGTGGTCTTGTGCGGCCGTCGAACGTCGGTGACGATGCCGATGGCGCGTGCTAAACCTCCACTAAATTCTCTCCAAAACCCTAGCCGCACTCCCTAAGTTGAAGTGAAAGATAGGTCAAAAAGATATCCCAAAAGGTCTCCGAAATCCCTCTTTATAATGTTGAATCGCGGTTTTAAAATCGGACTTATCGGGGGCTTCACACGGCCGTATGAATTCTCTGAAACCCTGATTTTCGTCAGAAATTGAACAGTAGCTTGCTACAGTGTTTTGCTACAGTGCTGCTACTTCAAGTCTCTTTTTTTGTGAAGTTCTTCTAAGCTACACGAGTTAGACTTGTTGTGAATGTGACTGCCTTTGTGCCCCTCCAAAGGAGGTTGGCACACACTCACAAGTCCAAGCTCGTGCCTTGTTCCGTACTTGGTCCGAAAACTTCCCAACATCGGCGAACACGACCTAATTTCGTTCTTCTTCTCCAATTTAGCTCCACAAACCTTCAATGCACAAGAGTACACAAATAGACACCATTTAGTGATAAAAACTGATAAAAGATATGCTCAATGTAAGACAATAACGCTTCACGGTACTATAACACAAGCACTTATCAAACCCCCCCACACTTAAGCTTTTGCTTGTCCTCAAGCAAAAATAAAACGTGAAAGTACTTGGGAAGAACAATTGAAAGTGCTCGGCCTTAGGTTCACCAAAAGTATGCAAAAGAAGCATTCTACAAGTAAGGGGAAATCAAAACAATGCATAAGGTTATCATTGCTCTAGCTAAAAACTCAAATCAAAAAGGATAAAAACTCGAAAATGTGTTAGTGTGTGCGATTTCATTCAAGAGAACCAACGAGTACTCCTCAAACTTTTGTTAGAAAGGACTTATTTATATGCAAAAACAAAACTAAGGAGAGAAGAAAGTAGTAGCTTCACACATCCTTGAAGGTAGCCCTTTCCTACGCCGCCGCCAAAGTTGGCTTTCACACTTTTGAGGAGGTAGCTCTTTCTACCGGGGTAGTAGCTTTCACGCATCCCATGAGATAGCTCTTTCTCTCATTAGGGCATAACTTGTATCCGACTTATGAGAATAGCTACATACTTCATAGGTGGTAGCTCTTTCTACCCCAAATGCATACATAAAACAAAGCAAATATTCACAAAGTCATATGTATTTTTTTTCTTTTTCTCTTTTCCATTTTTTATATGCATTTTCCAAAGTAAAACTAAGAATGATGATAAACTTGTCCTTAAAAACTTCAAGATTGAGTTTCCAAAAGATTCCAAGAATAAGTTGTGCAATATAAAATGTAATCGAGCAAAAATTCCCTAAAAATTCAAGTGAAAACTAAAGCATGATAGGACACAATGTTAAAAATTCTCCTAAACTATAAGAATACAACCGTTGCAACTAAGGTGAACCGCCATAGGCTACATGAGCATGAGCAATTGAACGCACAAGTAAAGGTGTGTGCAATGTGAACTCCCCTCCACACTTAAGATGTACATTGTCCCCAATGTACGCATGCAGGCACAATAATAAGTAATAAATAAAAACAATTAGTGTGGAATTGGGCAATTGAAACATTACTCCCTTAAACTCCAAGTGTTGCATTTGATGGAGCTAGGTTATTGAGAGTTGAGTCTCAATGGTTTATGGAGCACACACGGTCCCATGACCGTGCTAATGACTGTTCCTCAAAATCCTTACATCCAAGACCATCTGCGCACATATATACAAGGGCTCAGTATAGCTCAAGAAAAACTAAAACAAAGCTCGAGTATATAAATATATGAAAATGAAATACAACTCGAGACAAAATAAAAATAGACGGAAAATAAAAGCAAACTCAGAAGGAGAGTCCTTTCTGGGTACTACAAGTCCAACAGAAATAGAAAATAAAAGTGCAACAGAAAATCAAAAAATAAAAACTACGACGCCTCCGCGTCGGTGTCCTGAATAGTGGCCTCTGGTGCTGCTGGAGGCTCTTAAGGTGCAAGTGGATCTGCTGCTGCTGGAGGAGATGGTGGTGGAGGGGTAGAAGCTCGGGGTCGGACCACGAAAGGTAAAGTCACGGCTCGCTCGAGCAACTGCTGCATAAGCTCCAATCGAGCCATGACCTCAGTGTGCTGTGCTATCTGTGTGGCCCTGACCTTAGCTACCTCTGTCTGTAGTACCCCCACTACGCTCTCGAGGCTGAAGTAGTAACACCCATCTAATCAACCTTGGTTTAGCATCTGATTTGCTAAGCAAGTACCTCAAGGCTGAATGATCAGTATACACCACTACTTTCGATAGAACTAGATAGGACCGGAATTTATCAAACGCAAACACCACGGCAAGTAATTCTTTCTCAGTTGTAGTGTAATTCTCCTGAGCCCCAGTCAAGGTCTTGCTTGCATAATAGATGGGATGAAAATGTTTGTCCTGTCTCTGCCCAAGGACTGCACCCACAGCAAAATCACTTGCGTCACACATCAGCTCAAATGGGGAATCCCAATCTGGGGCTACCATTATGGGCGCTTGAATTAGCTTCTCTTTGAGTGTGATAAAGGCTTTCATGCAATCATCATTGAATTCAAACGAGACATCCTTTTCTAATAATTTTGTCAAGGGTCTAGCAATTTTCGAAAAATCCTTGATGAATCTCCTATAAAAACCTGCATGCCCAAGGAAGCTTCGGATGGCCTTCACCGAGACTGGGGGAGGTAGCTTCTCTATGACTGAAATTTTTGCTTTGTCTACCTCGATCCCTTCTTTAGAAATTTTGTGACCCAAGACTATCCCCTCTTGAACCATGAAGTGGCATTTCTCCCAACTTAGCACAATGTTAGTTTCCTCACACCGGATGAGGACACGCTCCAGATTCTTGAGGCATAACTCGAATGTATCCCCAAAGACAGAAAAATCATCCATAAACACCTCCATGAAGTCTTCTACCATGTCCTCAAAAATTGCCATCATGCATCTTTGAAAAGTAACCGGGGCATTGCAAAGCCCGAACGGCATTCGGCAATAAGCAAATGTTCCATATGGGCATGTAAATGTGGTCTTTTCCTGATCTTCTGGTGCGATGGGGATTTGGAAATAGCCAGAAAAGCCATCCAAAAAACAATAGTAGGAGTGTCCCGCTAGCCGCTCAAGCATTTGATCAATGAATGGTAACGGGAAGTGATCCTTCCTAGTAGCATCATTCAATTTTCTGTAATCAATGCAGACACGCCATCCGGTAACTGTGCGAGTGGGGATTAACTCATTCCTCTCATTGGTGATCACGGTCATCCCCCCCTTCTTAGGGACCACTTGCACAGGACTGACCCATTCACTGTCAGATATTGGATAAATGATGCCTGCATCGAGGAGCTTTATAACCTCAGCCCTGACCACTTCCTTCATATTCGGATTAAGTCTCCTTTGAGGTAGGACTGAAGGTTTGTGATCATCCTCCATCAGAATTTTGTGAGTGCAAAAAGAGGGGTTTATTCCCCTGATGTCAGCTATTTTCCAAGCAATTGCTTTCTTGTGTTTCTTCAAGACACTCACCAAATCATTCTTTTGCCCAACTGTTAAATCTGCTGCAATGATAACAGGGAGTTCTGTTCCTTCACCCAGAAAGGCATACTCAAGATGGTTGGGTAGCTCCTTTAGCTCCAAATCAGGTGCTTCCTCCGTTGAAGGTCTCAAACCCTTGTTTCTCAATTTATCACACTGTTCTTTTTCCTCCTCTTCTGTTGACATCGAACTTCCATCCGAACTATCATCTATACCAAAGACATGTTGTACAACATATTCTTCAGTATCTCCGCTGTCCCTTGTTATTTCGACTATCTGACTTGGATGGGGTGTTCGAAGTTCATCCAATTTTTGCAACAGCAAGTCATTCGGGGTAATATTTTCCTTATTTTGTGGAACCACACCATTATTCATGTATCCTGTGAACAAGGCCTTAACAGTGTCGTTCTTATTTTCTATGGCTGAACCTTCCCACGGCTTAAACATGCAAAAGGAAGTGTCCTGAATATATGATAAATGTTCTTCAGGTGGTATCCACTCCTGCCAAATGCTAGCCCAAGTTGAATCATGAACTGGTGCAGGGTTTAAATTTGCCATGGTGAACTTCTACTCCAGTCAAGTTCTCATAACTCCTTGCAAAAAAAAATGAGAAAGATAGAACAAGTCAAGCTCAAAAGAAATGAAAATAAGAGAAAAGAAAAGAGACAAAAAGTAAATGGCTAGAGCAATAAGCTAGAAGTTTCTCAGAATTCCTTAGAAAGTCCCCAGCAACGGCGCCAAAAACTTGATTGCTTCCCCGCAAGTGTACGGGATCGCCAAGTAATACCTCGCACAAAAGCACGAGGATCGTATTCCACGGGGCTAAGGAGCTACTCTTACTCCTCCATCGCCTATTATCTAACCTAACCACACAAGCATGGATGTATGTTCTACTGAAGCAAAGGAATAAATACGATATAATTAAATAGAATTGAAAGCATACAATGTGGTTGCAAGTGCTACAATGAAGAGTAAAGGCCTATGGATGTGAATCCCCTTGAGGGGTCATCATGATACATGGATGAAGGATAAAAGGTTGCTTGGTTGATTTAGACCGAAGGATCTCAAGATTAGATCAACCCCAATTTCTCGGCGATTGAACCCTAATCCCATACGGATATTGGTTGGAATCTCTTCCTAACCAACATCCCTACGATTGCATTAAGTACAAGGAGATCCCAAAATAAGGATACACTAAACCCTAGTCTATCCTTAAAGCTCGGAGGGCTATCGACACCCAATTTCTCGGTGTGCCGATACAAGTAACCCCTTTTAGTTCATTAATGACCTAATACACGTGAGTAGGTCACATCTACGTGTATAATTCAAGAAAGAACTACGGATCTCTCCATATGGTAGTTCTAGACATGAAGCACAATGAACTAAATCTTAAACCAAACCAAGCTTGCAATTAAGTAAAGATCATCCAAAATACATGATAAACCCCCCAAGGTTCACCAACATCCGGTGGCCTTGGGGGTCTAGTGTGCCATCAAGCAAGTAACAACAAAAATACAAAGTAAATCACTTAAAAAGCTCATAAATGACACTCCCTAGATGAAATGATGAAGGAGGAGGTGGAGGTCCGGCCGAATGACGCTTTCCCCCGTCCAAGAGATGCCGAATGACGCTTCCCTTGTCTTGGATCCTTGCCTCCTTGATGGTGAAGCTTCTCCCCTTCAAAATGATGTTCTTGCCTCCTCCCTTGGCTCCAAATCGTCGTTTCCCAAAGATTTCTTCGTTTCTTTCCTTTTAGATGCCGGCCAAGAAGTCCCCTTTGTGTGCCCTAAAAACCTCTATATATACTCCCGCAGGATCCCGGGGTGGATAGATCCATCTCGGGGTGGATGGATAGGCAAAAATAGGGCAAAAACCTGTCTCACGTGGGGGTTCATCCCGGGGTGGATGGATGGATCCCGAGGTGGATAGAAGCATCCCGGGGTGGATAGGGGGCCGTGAGAGCTAGTTGAAAATTACTGTCTTTTGATGCTCACGGCCCCTTATACGGCCCTGTATGCTGCAGTACTCCAGCACCCTGATTCTTCATCCTTTTCCGCCCAAATCGTATTATCATGTTCCTCATGGCTCCTCCATGCCCTACAACATAAATAATGCTCAATTAAGCATAAAACGGGCATCCATTCATATAAAAATACATGCTAAGTGAACAAAATATGTATGTTAAAACACATACATTTAGACACTTATCAAACATCCCCACACCTAAGCGTTTGCTTGTCCCCAAGCAAACAAATCATGAAAAACAAAGGGAATGATAAGTGGCTAAATGTACATCTCTGGCTCAAATAAATACGAGATTATACAAGTATAGAATAATGATATACAGATGTTGAGTTACAGTCAATACGTACAATAAACAGATCCTGTCTCACCTCTTATATGTCTGTACAGTGTAAGTGAATCTTTCATCTCATTTGCCCTGACATGGTCTAGCCCTATGACTTCAATCAGTACAGCTCTATATGCTAATCACTCCACAAGTACAGAGTACTAAGTCTTAAAAAGCTAAGTGCCACTCCAATGAACAATTAAGATCCTTCTAATTCTACAACTTGAGACTAAATCCCATTTCTACTCACAAACTCAAGTAGGCAGTCTAAGTGATCACTAGGGTTATTTTTTTATTTAAATGTATATACACATTTTTTTTTCGAGTCCGCCTAACGTAGACTACACAAAAAATCTTTCTGGAGGATGCACATGCTGGTTAGGCACAAGAGTCACCCAACTACTCGATTACAGTCTACATAGACGCATTCATGCTCCATTAGCAGAGGAATACTGACATAGACTCTTTTTTTTTTTTTTTTTTAATATATATATATATATATACCCTAGATCAAACCATTAGACTGCACTACAAGTAACAAAACTAGGACTAGCTCAAAAAGACTTAGAAGTTCTAAAGAGTTCATTGAAGGAAAGAACTTAGTAGTCTAAGGCTAAGTACTCAAAATTGTGTGTTAGGCATACAAGAGAGTTAAGAAAGTCAAGCAGGCTATTCCCAGGGCATCAACAAAAGACTCAGTGCACAGAATAATACTAGAGGTGAAACAGGATTCAATAAAGCACAACAAAAAAAATGTAACTCACATCAATCATTAATTCATACTTGAAGAATCTCACAAGAAAGTAACAAGCCATCATTGATAACACTATCATGTAAAGTTGACCTAATACATGTAAATACACCCATCCCCACACCTAGTGTTGTACATTGCCCTCAATGTACACTAATCATGAAAATAGAGGCAATATACACAATAATAACAAAGGAGGAGGGTGAAAACGAACTTCCCCGGTTTATTTGGTAAAAATGGCGAAGTGTGACCCGTCAAAAGTGTACGGCGAGCTTTACATGTCGGGTCCGGCTCCCACAAAATGTGGAGATGCTCACCAAATTCCCTTCAATGCCCTGCAAAGCGCAAGGGCAAAACCATCATTCCAAAAAAATAAAACAGAAAAGATTAATACTAGGGAGCGGTCAAACACACAACTAAATAAAAGCAACCATAGTGAAAACGAAAGAGATACGAGTGAATTCCAAAAGAAACAGTTCGGCTTTTGAAGTTCTGGGGGTTCACATGGCCGTGTACCTATATACTGAGGGTTCATAGAGGCCGGTACACGCCCCTGTGTGCACTCGATTTGCTCCCTGGGCTACCTGACACAGGTGTATGTTAATTCCACACGCCCGTGTGTTCATCCTGGCCAAGAACAAGACCAGCCACAGGGGCACCCACACGCCCCTGTGGCTTTTCTGGAGTGACCCGAGAATACTCTAAGTGTTCCACACGGCCGTGTGCCTTCACAAGCTCTTCCACAGGGGCAGCCACATGCCCCTGTGTTTTCTCGGGAAAGAAGGGGAAATTTCTGCAGAATTTCACACGCCCGTGTGAATTTTCGACACGGCCGTGTGCCTTAGCATAGTGGCACTCACAGGGGCACCCACACGCCCTGTGGACTCTCTGGAAAAGAGTTTAAGTTCTGCGAGATCTCACACAGCCGTGTGGAATTTCCACACGGTGGTGTGCCCCTTCTGAGTTTGTTCACAGGGGCATGGACATGCCCCTGTGCCCTCTCTGGCTGAGCCCTATGTGGTGACACATGCCCGTGTGGAATTTCCACATGGGCGTGTGTTTTCTCTGGTTTACTTATAAAAATTTACAGACTCTCACAAAACTTCAGAAACACAAATACGATATTTGGAGCGTGTAAAAACCATCAAAACACGACCAGATACCATGGAAAATATGCTCAACCAACTCAAACTTCGTCAATAATCATCTAGGCACATGAAAACGTCAGCAATCCACAATAAAAATCGCAGCGCATGCATTAAAACTTCAAGACACCAAAACTAAGACTCTTATTCAACCTAAACTAAGCTAAGTCCTAGAAAAACTGTAAAACCTTGGGTTACCTCCCAAGAAGCGCTTGTTTAACGTCACTTAGCTTGACGTACCTGGCTTACCTTATGGAGGTTCATGAATTGAAGTTGCCCTCTTCCCTACAACCTGAAAGCATGCGTTACATAATCTTTGTAGAGTAGAGGGAGAGTTGTCGAGTTTGTTACCACAAAAGGGTGTCACACCCTTACTCCGTGAATGTTCATCCCCTTTCTTGTTGGGGTTCTTCTTATGGCGTCTTTTCGACCTCTTCACCCTCCGAAACATCTTCTTCATACGCTCCTTCTCCATCTTGATGTCTGTCTTGACTGGACCAAGTGCAAGTACTTCTTCTTCTTCTATCTCCACGTCTTGGTCCGGCCACCCTTCATACGGATCTGGGTTTAACATTTCCTGCACATATTCATCAATATACTCATAAGTAACATCAAGATAATAAAGAGTATCATCAAAATCAAGGGAATATCTCATGGCTTCGGCGAGGCGATAGGTGAGCTTATCATCTCCAACTCTAAGTGTGAGCTCCCCACCGTCCATGTCTATCAAAGACTTGGAAGTACGCAAGAACGGCCTCCCAAGAATCAGCGGCACCTCGACATCCTCGTCCACATCAAGCATAACAAAGTCCACCGGAAAGATGTACTTGTCTACTTTCACCAAGACATCTTCCACAATTCCCCTTGGATGCCTCACCGATCGATCCACGAGTTGAAGTGTCATCCGAGTGGGTCTAGGCTCGCCCAAGCCTAGCTTTTGGAAGAAGGTATAGGGCATGACATTGATGCTTGCCCCGAATCGGCCAATGTTATCTCTTCACCGAAATTGCCGATGTTGCAAGGTATGATGAAGCTCCCGGGATCTTTTCTCTTACTCGGCATGTTCTTTTGTAAGACGGCCGAGCAATTAGCATCAAGAACTATAGCTGCATTCTCCTCCAACTTCCTCTTATTGGTTAAGAGGTTCTTCAGGAACTTCGCGTACTTAGGCATTTGGGCTAATGCTTCCGCGAATGGTATGTTGATGTGCAATTGTTTGAAGATACCCAAAAATTTCTTATATTGCTCATTGTCTTGGTCATTCTTCAACCTCAAAGGGTAGGGGCTCCTTGGTTTGTAGGGTGGTGGTGCCACCTCTTTCTCTTTTGGTGCTTCTCCCACTACTTCTTCAACTTCGGGTGATTCTTTCGTCTTCTCTAGAGGGAGATTTCTCTCGACCTCTTTACCACTTCTCAAGGTGATTGCCTTCAATTACTCCCTTGGATTAGTCTCCGTATTGCTAGGCAAGCTACCTTGAGGTCTTTCCGCCAATGTCTTCGCAATTTGCTCTACTTGATTTGCCAAATTGTGTAGGGAGGCGGTGTGATTGCGAAGAGTAGCCTCCACCGACTGAAACCTAGCATCCGATGAAGAAACAAACCTTGTGAGGGCTCTCTCGAGGTCGGTCATTTTCCCTTCTAACTCGGTCACTCGGCTTTCTAGATTCGGAGCTTGTTGACCTTGAAGTCCCGGTGGTGCACTATTTTTCTGTTGTGACTGCCCTTGATTGCTCCAAGAGAAATTTGGGTGGTTCTTCCACCCTGGGTTATATGTTCCACTGTACGGGTTGCCTTGGCCTTGTCCTCTATAAGCATTACCAACAAAATCAGCCTGTTCCACCGCACTAGTGCCTCCAATAACAATAGGACAATCACTCGAAGCATGTCCTCCCCCACAGCCGTTACAAGTAGTGATGGCCGCAACTCTTGGTGAAGCTAGTACATCTAGCTTCTTACTCAAAGATTCCACTTGTGCCGCCAAAGATGTAACCGCATCAACTTCATGAATTCTAACAACCTTCTTTCTGTCCCTTGAATTCCATTGATAGCTATTCATAGCCATCTCCTCTACAAGGTGCCGGGCTTCAACGGGAGTCTTGCTTCCTAGAGTTCCTCCGGCCGCTGCATCTAAGAGTTGCTTGGTACTCGGATTTAACCCGTTGTAGAAGGTGTGAATGATCATCCACTCGGGAAATCCATGTTGTGGGCACTTGCGAAGGAGCTCCTTAAACCTATCCCATGTCTCTAATAGAGACTCCAATTCCATTTGCATAAAGGATGATATTTCATTCCGGAGCCTTGCAGATTTTCCCGGCGGAAAGTATCTAGCCAAGAATGCCTCGCCATCTCCTCCCACGTAGTGATGGATGCTCTCGGTAATGAATGAAGCCAATGTCTTGCTTTTCCCTTCAATGAAAATGGTAAGGCTCTCAAATGAATTACGTCGTCTGTTACTCCATTAATATTCAACATGTCACACACTTCGAGGAAATTCTCTATATGACTGTTGGAATCTTCATCGGCCAACCCATTAAATTGTACTAACAGTTGTAACATCTGTATGAACGATAGCTTCAACTCAAAATTCATTGCCGTGATTGGGGGCCTCACAATGCTAAATTGAGTCCCCATGACTACGGGTCTAGCAAAATCGGATAATGTCCGTTGTTGTTCATTCTGTTCTGCCATTGTTTCTGACCCTTCTGTCTCAATATCGGCTTGATTTTAAGCTTCTTGTGCAGGTTCCTTCCCCTTGTGATGTGTTCTTCGTCCAATGTCCGGGTCTCCTTCAACAAGAATCGAAGGGTTTCCACGATCATAACCTGTAACCGAAAACAAAGAAAAGAAAAATAAGAACAATGATAGATAAAGAAAATATGAAATAGAATGCGACGTGAATGGCTAAAATAGTGAAAAACAAATATCTAAAACGCCTATTCCCCGGCAATGGCGCCAAAAACTTTGGCACGACCCCTTGCGTGTATCCCGGAAGTGCACGGGTTGTCGGAGTAATAAAGTTACCCTGGTGAGAGGGTAGTCGAATCCACAGGGAATAGGGATTTAGAATATGAGATTTCACTAATAAAGCTATGCGGCGTATGGAAAAGCAATAATAGGATCAATGAGTGAATGTAGAATCAAACAGAATGAAAGACAAGAAATTAATTAGAAAGATGGAAGATCAGAAAGTGCAAGTAAAAGAGAATAAAGAGGACTAGCAATGAATGAAATAGGGTATCCGAACAAGCTACCTCTAGGACCTATGCTTCTAGTGCAAGACTACGCTATTATACTTTCCTATTGATGTTAATTAAGTCGAGGATATCCTATAACTCACGGTCCCAAACATAAGGACAACCGTGACTAACCCCAACACTATGCCCCGGTATCAGGATTCACGTCACCCTTTACTCTATCGCTCGTACGACTAAGCCCCAGGGGAGTATATCTACCTAAACCTCACACTACGTGGGATTTCTTTAAGCTCTAGGGATTCCTAGTGGTAAAACCTGTTCCTATGTGTAGTTCTAACCCTTTGGTCCAGGTGGAAGAAGCCTAGTCTAGATTGAGCCCCAGCGCGTAGGATTCACTTCAACCCTTCACTCTGTTACTCGCGTAACTAAGCCCCAGGGGAGTTTATCTGCCTAGCACTTCACTCTATTTCGACCGCTATGAAAATTAAGGAAACGGAGGTAGGGAATAACCACGTCGGAAGGGAAAGGGGTACATCGCTACCTCACAACTCTCCCTCTCAACCTTCTTCAATCTTAAGTAGTCTAACCCTAAAGGAGTTGTCACACCCCCAAAGAGTAACCTAAATTGTTCTCAATCCTAGTGTCACATCTAAGAGAAAACATTAGCAAGATGAAATTAAGATTAAAACTCAATTTTTATTCATCAATAATGGAAAAGCATAATAACAATGTCAAAGAAACATAAAAACCCTAGAGTTTACAAGTCCGAATACACTCAAGGGGTTTAGCTCCTCATGGAGCTATACATGTTCATCAAAATAGAAAAGAAAGTACAAATCAAAGGCATTGATGAAAACCCCCTAGTATACGGTGTGGCCGTGGTCTTGTGCGGCCGTCGAACGTCGGTGACGATGCCGATGGCGCGTACTAAACCTCCACGAAATCCTCTCCAAAACCCCAGCCGCGCTGCCCATGTTGAAGTGAAAGATAGGTCAAAAGGATATCCCAAAAGGTCTCCAAAATCCCTCTTTATAATGTTGTATCGCAGCTTTAAAATTGGACTTATTGGGGGCTTCACACGGCCTTGTGGAATTTCCACACGCCCGTGTGGAATTTCCACATGCCCGTGTGAAGTTTTTGTCTGGCTGAAAAATCGATTCACACGGCCGTGTGGAATTTCCACACGCCCGTGTGAAGTTTCTGCAATGGACTAACACTCCCTACAAATGATGCAAGAGTGGTAGTGAAATTTTTAAAAAACATTTTCTCAAAATTTGGCACCCAAGAGCAATTATTAGTGATCAGGGAACGTATTTTTGCAATGCTCAGTTTGAAAAAGTGATGAAGAAATATGGCATTAACCATCGCATCACTGTAGCCAATCATCCCCAAACTAGTGGTCAGGTTGAAGCCACAAATCAAGAACTAAAAAGGATTCTAGAAAAGATAGTTCAGCACAACAGACGTGCTTGGTCCAAACAGTTAGATGATGCTCTTTGGGCTTATAGAACAGCTTATAAAACATCCACAGGGCATATCCCTTATCGGCTAGTTTATAAAAAGGCATGTCATCTACCTATTGAGTTAGAGCACCAGGCATATTGGGCTATCAAATCATTGAACTTTAACATGGGAGATGTACATTGGAAGCAGAAATTTCAGTTGAATGAGTTAGAGGAGCATCGGAAAAATTCGTATGAGAACGTGGTGTTATATAAATCAAGAAGGAAAAGACTCCATGATAGGTATATCAGGAAGGATAAACTATTCCAAGTCGGAAAACAATCCTACTTTTCAATTCAAGATTGAAACTCTTCC
The DNA here is from genome assembly GCA_020875875.1 of Dioscorea alata. NCBI lineage: Eukaryota > Viridiplantae > Streptophyta > Magnoliopsida > Dioscoreales > Dioscoreaceae > Dioscorea > Dioscorea alata. Next base: position 12,451,502 of record CM037014.1, read on the forward strand.
ACAGAAAACTCAAATTACATTGGTTTGGACTGTACAAAATTACTTAGACATTCCCTCATGATGGAATTAAAATTTCTCATCCTACCAAGGGAACATTCAAGGTGAATGGGCATTATTTGAAACCTTATGCTCTAAGGGAAGGGCCTCCCCTATTTATAGCATACAGAGCAATCTTACTGCAAAAACCTCCTTGATGAGGGAAAAAGGTACATGAAGCTAGTTAACACACCCCTTGCGTGTGTACCCCGCAAGTGCACGGGTTGTTGAAGTAATAAAATACCCTGGTGAGTGGGTAGTCGTATCCACAGGGAATAGTGTTCAGAAACAAGCGTTATCACTATTTTAGCTATAAATGGAATCGATGATAAGAGAATTCAATAGGTATGTATATATATATATATATATATAAAAGAAAGTAAAAGAGTGCAAAAAGGGCAATAAAAGTAGGAGAGGTAATCGATATAAAGATGGAGTACTCGGACAAGTTACCCCTAGGACTAATGCTTCTAGTGCAAGACTATGCTATTATACTTTCCTATTGATGTTAATTGAGTCGAGGATATCCTTAAACACAGTGTCCCAAACATAAGGTCAACCATGACTAACCCCAACACTATGCCCCGGCATTAGTATTCACTACGACCCTTGACTCTTGTTGACCTGTCAACTACGCCCTAGGGGAGTCTATCTTCCTAAGCCTCACACTACGTGGGGTTGCTTTAAGCTCTAGGGATTCCTAGTGATTAAACCTATTCCTATGTATAGTTCTAACCCTTTGGTCTAGGTGGAAGAACCCTAGTCTAAATTAAGTCCCGGTGCTAAGATTCACTTCAACCCTATACTTTGGTATTTGCACAATAAAGCCTTAGGGGAGTTTATCGCCTAGCACCTAACTCTATCTTGACCGCTAAGAAATCAAGGAATATGGAGGTAGGGAGAAATCACACCTGAGGGGAAAGGGGACGCTTCGCTACCTCATGACTCACCCTCTCAACCCTCTTCAATCTTAAGTAGTCTAACTCTATAGGAGTTGTCACACCTCCAAAGGATAACCAAGAATGTTCTCAACCCTAGTGTCACGGCTAAGCGAAAACAATTGCAAAAGATAATTAAGATTGAAACTCGAATTTATTCATCAATAACGGAAAAGCATAATAAAAATGTCATATAAACATAATAATCCTAGGGTTTACAATTCCAAATACCCACTAGGGTTTAGCTCTCCATGGAGCAATAAAAAATCAATAAAGAGTTTAAGAACATATGCATGAAAACCATAAAGAAAACCTCATTTTAGATCGTATTGATGGTCTTGTGGAGCGGCACGTCTTCTCCCACGATTCCGTTGTCAAGCCTAGGGCACACCTCACCGAATCGATGCCGACGAAAGCTCCCCCAATAGCTTTCTTCCAATGGATGTCGATGCGGATGCCGTATAATCGCCTCCAAAGACCTCCAAGAACCTCTCCAAACCCTAGCCGAAAGCCCTCCAAAAGATAGGCAAGAGATAGAAGGTGGGGGTCTTCAAATAGATCTAAAAACGGGCTATTTATAGGCTGAAATCGGGCTGAAATCGGAGTTCCACACGCCCCTGTGGATTTTCCACACGGGCTGCAGAATTTCTAAACGCCCGTGTGTTAATTCCACACGACCGTGTGGAAATTCTGTTTTGCTGATTTTCGGCAGATTGTGAACAATAACTTACTACAGTGTTTTTACTACAGTATTAGCTATAGTGCTACTACAGTACTCGCCGAAATGCTCCTGAATTGATCGTTCTTCATCGAGGCCATTGAATTGGGCACACAATCAACGGTAGATTATGTCGATTACTTCATTCCTCTTCATTGGCGAAATTCTCCAATCCTACACGAGTTAGACTTTTGTGAATGTGACTGCCTTTGTGCCCCTCCAATGGAGGTTGGCACACACCCACAAGTCTAGACTCGTGCCTTGTTCCTTGCTTGGTCCGAGAACTCCTCAATAATGGCGAACATAACCTATTCTTGCTTCTTTTTCTTCAAATTGGCTCCACAACCCTACAATGCACAAAAGCACACAAATGCACACAAATTAATGATAAAATCTGATAAAAGTAATGCTCAATGTAAGATAATAATACTTTGTATCACTATAACATGAGCACTTATCAAACTCCCCCACACTTAAGCTTTTGCTTGTCTTCAAGCAAAAATAAAACGTGAACGTACTTTGGAGGAATAATTGAAAGTGCTCGGCCTTAGGTTCACCAAAAAGTATGCAAATGAAGCATTCTAAAAGTAAGGGGAAATCAAAACATCGCATAAAGATATCATTGCTCTAGCTAAAAACATGAATAAGAAGGGCAATCAACTCGAAAATGTGTAAGTGTGTGTGAACTCACTCAAGATAACCCAACGAGTACTCCTCAAACTTCTATTAAAAAGTACTTATTTATATACGAAAAGCAAGAAAGGAAGTAGTAGCTTCACACAACCTCGAAGGTAGCCCTTTCCTAGGTGGCCGCCAAAGGTGGCTTTTACTCTTTCGAGGAGGTAGCTCTTTCTACCGGGGAAGTAGCTTTCACGCATCCTATGAGATAGCTCTTTCTCTCACTAGGGCATCACTTGTATCTGACTTATGAGAGTAGCTACATACTTCATAGGTGGTAGCTCTTTCCACCCCAAATGAATAAATAAAACAAAGCACATATTCACAAACTCATATATATATATATATATATATATATTTTTTTTTTTTTTTCTTTTTCACATTTTTCATTTTTTTTATTATATGCATTTTCCAAAGTAAAACTAAGAACGATGATAAACTTGTCCTTAAAAACTTCAAGATCGAGTTTCCAAAAGATTCCAAGAGTAAGTTGTGCAATATAAGGTAATCGAGTCAAAATTTCCTAAAAAATCAAGCAAAAACTAGAGCATGATAGAATACAATGTTAAAAATTCTCCTAAACTCTAAGAATACAACCGTTGCAACTAAGGTGAACCGCCATAGGCTACATGAGCATAAGCAATTGAACGCACAAGTATAAGGAATGTGCAATGTGAACTCCCCCTCACACTTAAGATGTACATTGTCCTCAATGTACACATGCAAGCACAATAAAACATATAGCAATTAAAACAATTAGTGTGGAAGTGGGCAATTGAAACATTACTCCCCTGAACTCCATGTGTTGCGTTTGATGGAGCTAGTTTCATTGAGAGTTGAGTCTCAATGGGTTGTGGAGCACACACGGTCCCATGACCGTGTCTATGACTATTCCTCAATTTCCATACATCCAAGACCATCTGCACGTATACACAAGGGGGTTCAGTGAAACTCAATAAAAGTAAAATAAAACAAAAGAAACATAAAACTAAAAACGCCTCAAGCGTCGGTGTCGTCTGCAATTGGTGCCGATGCTGCTGCTGCTGCTGCTGTTGATGGTGATCCTAGTGTTTGAAAAAGAAAAGAAAAGATTGACAAAGAAAAGGAGAAAAGATACTTGCAGACAAAATGGAAATCAAAAACTTCGAATATGGGCGGAAAATGACTTAAAAACTCCTTAAAAGGATGAAGAGAGGGTTGGGAAGACGGGAGGAAGCATCCCTTAAGTGTGGAGGCATTTAAAATTGAAAAGGCAAAAACGATTTTAAAATTAAATTACAGCCTATCGTGTTCTGTACATCCATACGTCCTTGTGGAATTTCCACATGGCAGTGTGCCTTCACTGGTAGGGTTCACAGGGGTTGTCACACCCCACTGTGTTTCCTCTGTTTGCCTCTAAACGCACACACACGGCCGTGTGAAAATTCCACACAGCCGTGTGCCCAACCTAGCCAAGCATAAGGCCGGCCACAGGGGCACCCACACGCCCCTGTGGCCTCTCTGGATATCCCGAAAAACTCTAAGTGTTCTACACGGCCGTGTGAGACATCCACACGGCAGTGTGCCTTTCACAAGCTCTCTCACAGGGGCTGCCACACGCCCCTGTGTTTTCTCGGGATGGAAGGAAAGTCTCTGGAGAATTTCACACGGCCGTGTGCCTTAACACCTGGGCACTCACAGGGGCATCCACACGCCCCTGTGGACTCTCTAGAATGAGAGTTGAGGTTCTGCAGAAATCCAACACGGCCGTGTGCCCTTCACTGGGTCGCTCACAGGGGCAGCTACATGGCCCCTGTGACACTTGGGATGAGCTGAGATGGTTTACACGGCCGTGTGGAAATTCCACACAGCCGTGTGTTTTCTCTGGATGACTTAGAAAAATTACAAACTCTATAGAAAATTTCAGAAACACGATTATAACACTTAGAGCCTGCATAGACGATAAGAACATGACCAGAGATCCATGAAAACACACTTAAACGACCCAAAACTTCGACAATCACAATTAGGCACACTACAACACCAATAATACATAAGAAATCACAACACACGCATAATAAAATCAAAACACCAAAGCTAGGCAATTATTCATGCTAAAAACTAAACTAAAGCCTAGAAAAGCAATAAAAACTTGGGTTGCCTCCCAAGAAGTGCTTGTTTAACGTCACTAAGCTTGACGTACCTCTTCCTTACCTTATGGCGGCTTGAAAAGAGTGTATTCCTCCCAACAAGACATTGCATAGCTACTTCCTTTAAAACAAAAATCTACTTGCCGGGGTGGAGTATTTGGTGGATAGTCCAACCATCTTACTTTGGCCCTCCAAGGAAACAATTTGGGTTGGGAATTGTCCAAGCTTAGCATAGGTGGGTCATTGGATGGTTTAAATATCCTCCCCACATCTTTTTCCCTTCCCAAAATCTATTTCTTGCTTTTTGTGAGTTGATCAATTCCAAAGAACGGTGCTTGTTCCATTACCTTAGGGTTTGTTTCTTCTTGTGTATTTTCATCTTGAAAGGAACACGACACTAGCAAATCCCCTTGAAAATTTTCTTGCTCACAAGCACACTGTTCTTTCAAGAAATCCAAATTCTCAACATGATGTTCTTCTTCTTTCTCTTCAATTTCTACAGCAACGTACTCGGTATGCCCCATTTCTTCATTATCGTTCACTACCGCATCATCTCTACAAGGACTTTGTGTTGCTTGCTCAAATACTTCGTGCTCCTTGGAGAGTGTGTCAAGTATCTATCCTAATTGATGCTCAAGGTTTTTATAGGAGGCTTCATGACATTTTCGTGTGGCTTCCATACTTTGGCAAGAGGCATCGGATGCTTTAAAAAAAGTTATCTAGCACTTTTTTCCACTGAGGTGCATCCTCTTCGAGTATCTCATCCTTTTGAAATTGCTCTTGAGGTGCTTCCCAATGTTGTCCATCGTTATTCCATAAAAAATTTTGGTAGCTCCTCTCATTTGGATGATGTGTGCTGTATCCTGGATTGCTCTGTTATTATGAAGCAATAATTCTATCAAGCTTTGTACTGAGAGCTTCAACTTGAGAATATAGCTCAACGACTGCATCAATCTCCATTTAGGCTGCTTGCAAGAAAAAGTAAGACAAAACAAAAGAAAAAAAATAAGAATGACGGAAAAATAAGAAAAGGTGAAATAGAATGAATGATAAATAGCTAAAATAGCAAAGTATAAATGTCTCTAAAACGCCTATTCCCCGGCAACGGTGCCAAAAACCTGACACGACCCCTTTGCGTGTGTACTCCGCAAGTGCACGGGTTGTCGAAGTAATAAAATACCCTGGTGAGTGGGTAGTCGTATCCACTGGGAATAGTGTTCAGAAACAAGCGTTATCACTATTTTAGCTATAAATGGAATCGATGATAAGAGAATTCAATAGGTAGATATATATATATATATATATATATATATATATATATATATATATATATACATATATATATATATATATATATATAAGAAAGTAAAAGAGTGCAAAAAGGGCAATAAAGGTTAGAGAGGTAATCGATATAAAGATGGGGCACCCAAACAAGTTACCCTAGGACTAATGAATGCTTCTAGTGCAAGACTATGCTATTATACTTTCCTATTGATGTTAATTGAGTTGAGGATATCCTTAAACACACTGTCCCAAATATAAAGTCAACCGTGACTAACCCCAATACTATGCCCCGGCATTAGTATTCACTACGACCCTTGACTCTTGTTGACCTGTCAACTACGCCCTAGGGGAGTCTATCTTTCTAAGCCTCACACTACGTGGTGTTGCTATAAACTCTAGGGATTCCTAGTGATTAAACCTGTTCCTGTATATAGTTCTAACCCTTTGGTCCAGGTGGAAGAACCTTAGTCTAAATTAAGTCCCGGTGCTAAGATTCACTTCAACCCTATACTTTGGTATTTGCGCAATAAAGCCCTAGGGCAGTTTATCGCCAAGCACCTAACTCTATAGGAATACAAAGGTAGGGAGAAATCACACCGGAGGGGAAAGGGGACGCTTCGCTACCTCACGACTCACCCTCTCAACCCTCTTCAATCTTAAGTAGTCTAACTCTATAGGAGTTGTCACACCTCCAAAGGATAACCTAGATTGTTCTCAACCCTAGTGTCACGGCTAAGAGAAAACAATTGCAAAAGATAATTAAGATTGAAACTCGAATTTATTCATCAATAACGGAAAAACATAATATCAATGTCATAGAAACATAATAATCCTAGGGTTTACAATTCCAAATACCCACTAGGGTTTAGCTCTCCATGGAGCAATACAAAATCAATAAAGAGTTTAAGAACATATGCATGAAAACCATAAAGAAAACCCCTTTTTAGATTGTATCGATGGTCTTGTGGAGCCGCACGTCTTCTCCGAAATGCTCCTGAATTCATCATTATTGATTTTGTAAACCCTAGGATTATTAGATTTCTATGACATTGTTATTATGCTTTTCCATTATTGATGAATAAATTCAAGTTTCAATCTTAATGCTTTTTGTTATTGTTTTCCCTTAGCCGTGACACTAGGGTTGAGAACAATCTAGGTTATCCTTTGGAGGTGTGACAAGTCCTATATGGTTAGACTACTTAGGATTGATGATTGAGAAGGTGAGTCGTGAGGTAGCGGAACGTCTCCTTTCCCTTCCGGTGTGATTCTCACTATCTCCGTGTTCCATGATTTCTTAGCGGTCGAGATAGAGTGAAGTGCTAGGAGAGGAACTCCCTTAGGGCTTAGTTGCGCGAGCAAAAGAGTGAAGGGTTGAAGTGAATCCTAGTGCTGGGGCTTAATTTAGACTAGGGTTCTTCCACCTGGAGCAAACGGTTAGAAATATACATAGGAACATGGTTTATCACTAGGAATCCCTAGTACTTAAAGTAATCCCAGGTGGTGTAAGGCTTAGGAAGATGGATTCCCCTAGGGCATAGTTGACAGGTCAACGAGAGTCAAGGTTCGTAGTGAAAACCTAATGCCGGGGCATAGTGTTGGGGTTAGTCACGGTTGACCTTAGGTTTGGGACCGTGTGTTTAAGAATATCCTCGACTCAATTAACGTCAATAGGAAAGTATAATAACATTGTCTTGCACTAGAAGCATAAGTCCTAGGAGTAGCTTGTCCGGGCACCCAACTTTACTCATTGCTTGTCCTTCTTTATTTACTCCTACTTGCACTCTCTCACCTTTTATCTTTCTATTTTAATTCTTGTCTCTTTATATTTGCTTTCACACTCACTCATTGATTCTCTTCACAATCACCATACACCGCTTAGCTAAATAGTGAAATCTCGTGTCTTAAATCCCTATTCCCTGTGGATACGACTATCCACTCACTAGGGTAAAATTTATTACTTTAACAAACCCGTGCACTTGCGGGATACACGCAAGGTGTCGTGTCAAAAATCAATGCAATTATCATGCAAGATTTGAACTCAGTTAAAGCATCAATTAAAAAAGCATAATAAATGTTATAGAAACAATGTCATCCTAGGGTTTACAAGTCCGAATACCCACTAGGAGTTTAGCTCTCCATGGAGCTATACAAAATAATCAAAGTATTTGTAACAAAAACCATAGCAAACATGAATAAAACCCCCTTGTGATGCTTGGTGATGGTTTTTTGAAGCCGCTCCGTCTTCTCCACCAAGTCCCTTTTTAAGCGTAGGGCACGCCTCGCCGAATCGATGCTGACGAAAACTCCCCCATTAGCTATCTTCCAAAGGATGTTGATGTTGATGTTGATGTTGATGTCGATGTCGATGTCGTAGACTTGCTCCAAAGCCCCACAAAATCCTCTCAAAACCCTAGCCACAAGCTCTCCAGAAGTTGGCGAAAGATAGGTCAAAAAATGCCCAAAATAAATATGAGTCGCGTTATTTAAAGGCTGAAATCGGGCTTCCACATGGCCGTGTGGATTTTCTGAAAATTGATTTCTGGCGCACAGTAAAATGCTACAGTACTCACGCCCAAGTTGTTCCTGACTTCATTTTTCTTCATCGAGGCTGTTAAGTTGGGTACACAACCAACGATAGATCATGTCGTTTCTTCTTTTCTCCTTATTGACGAAGTTCTTCAATGTTACACGGGCGAGACTTTATGAGTGTGACTGCCTTTGTGCCCCTCCAAATTATAAAACAATTTTAGCACATTGGAGGTTGTCACACACCCACAAGTCTAGAACCCGTGCCTTGATCCTTGCTTGGTCCAAGAAACTCCTTAACAAACTCGGACAAGACCTAATTTTGCTTCTTTTTCTCTAACTCTTCTACACAGCCCTACATGCACAAAAAAACACAAATGCATACTAATTAATGATAAAACCCGAGAAAAGTAATGCTCAATGTAAAAAAAAAATACTTTGTATTACTTATACACGAGAACTTATCATGAAGCTTTGGCTCGAGGCAAGGAACTAGTAGAGGATTAGCATTTGGGGAAGTGGAATCATCTAAGTTTTGAGTGGGATTGTTTATGCATAATTCTACTAGGAGAATAACTATAGTTATATTTTATTGTTTGAGATAAGTTTTATTGGCTTTTATACTCAAATTGAGGTTTTGATTGACTTAAAATGAGTTTATTTACTAATGTTTCATATTTGAAAAATGTTGTTGTTCAAGGAAAAAAAAAATTTAGTATTATATTTGCTTTGCCAGTTGTGAATTATTTTGCTTTGCAAAACTTTGGTTATGCGTCACATTCATCATTTCCGTAGGGAAATGGCAGAAATTTTGATTATTGATTATCGTCCTGGTTATGGGCTCCTCATTGTGAGATGCATGTTTGTATTACTTGGTTGGTGACATCTTACTATAGTAGGTGGTTTTTCACGGCCACCCTGCTGAGGTGGTGTGGAAGACCGGCAGACTTATTTGGACCAGTTCAAGTGCAAGTGTAGACCTTGGCTAGATATTCATCGGGAAGCCAAGGTCACCACATTATGGACCAATGGGTTAACGTTAAGGATATGAGTACATTGATGGATCTAAACCTAGCCATGGCCACGGCAAAGTTTTAGAGAGGTTTCTAGACCATGGTGTGTTTCTTTTGTAGTGTCATATTAAATTTGTGGTTGTGGCGGTGAGTATTGTGTTTTATGTATTTTGAGAATCGTTTGAAGATTAGTTGTTGTTGTAAAGCCCTAGTTATGGTAAAAAGCTTTCTTGACACTATCTGTTGTTATATGGTATTGATGATTACTGTCATGTGTATTTATGTTCTAAACTATTTATATGATTAGTATAGTATTATTTTGGTTTATTATTGTAGTATTGTGCTAACCTACTCACTCAGTGACTTAGGTTACTGATAAATGCCTAAATATATGTATTTTATATGTATTTGTGCGTATGATTCATGTATTTTTGTATGAGTTGATGCCTGTTTTAGGTCTAAATTGGTTCCTTTCATGTTACAGGTGCAAAAGAAGTCTAGGTGAGCTGAACTACTGGATTTGAGAAAAAATCAGCACCAAATACACTATTTTAGAGCCTAGGCACTATAGAAACACTGTAGCACTTTTGAAGTACGAAAACTTTAAGAAAATGCTAAGTTTAGAGTTTTATGTGGATAACTATACGAGCGTGAAGATGGGTGCATGAGGTACTGTGGTAGTTTTACTATAGCAGTTCCTTGTGGCAACTTACGCAAATTTTGGCAATCTTCACAGCCCATATGCCGACCGCATGCTAGGCCATATGGCATCCCAAAAAGAAGTTTTAAATGAACTTTTAGGGCATTCTTGGGGGAGAACCCTAGCCTTATTGGAGCTCACTTCACCATCTCTGAATCCAAGTTAGAGGAAGGATTTAGAGGGCATTTCCGAGGAGAGAACAACGAGGAGAGCGATATACGGCGAGATTCATCCCTTTGATCCACATTTTGAGGGATTGACAACGAGGGAAGCCACCCCTTCAGTAGTGTCTTTGGAAGCCCATCTTTGCGGGATTCAAGCGTCATTCGGCCTCTAATCTTTAAGGGAGTGTTTTTTATGCTTTGTTTGGTTGTTTTCATGTATTTCTTTGTGTATTTTGTGACTATGAACAATTAAACCCCCAAGGTCACCAGATGTAGGTAAACCTTGGGAGTGAACTCGTGTAGAATAGATACTTGACTTGTTATTTATTATTAGATTTATTTGTGATCCTTGTTTGGTGTATTTTGAATATCTTGGTATGCATGATAACTTGGTATATAGATTTCTAGTCTTTACTAGGTTGCGTGACCATTGGCCTAGTATTAGACTCACCAAGCTTGGAAGGGATACATGTACGAATACGCTGTAACCATTGGGTATTTGTACCCCTCCATTGTTGGGGTTGTCCTTGGTTGTGTTTCAACCCTAACTTGAGAAACCAATCATACTCATTGTGATCATAGGAGGATTATGGTAGAAGAGACTCCGTATTCAATACTCGTACCGGATTAGGGGCCAATTGCCGTGACCATCAAGTTGGCCTAATTTGGGGTTTCTCATTTCAAACAATCTAATTGCATGCTAGTTATAGTTTTCTTCACACTTTAGTAGACACATGGAGATCCACATCCGTGACCAATTTCTTGCCTTGTTTACCCCTCGAGAATCGATTTCATTGTAGAGAGTTATATTAGAGTTTGAGTTGTTATTTTATTATCTTGTTACAACACTTGAATTGGTAGGCCAAACTATCACACGAAAAGGAAGTAATGGTAGCTTCTCGGACCCTTGGGAATACGACCCCCTTGTGCTTGCGTGAGGGGTATTACTTGATGACCTGTGAGCTGTGTGATAAGTGCTTGTGTTATAGTATCGCGAAGCGCTATTATCTTACATTAAGCATACCTTTTATCAGGTTTTATCACTAAATGTGTGCATTTGTGTTCTCTTGTGCATTGAAGGTATTGTGGAGCCTAATTGGAGAAGAAGAATGAAATTAGGTCGCGTTCGCCAATGTTGGGATGTTCTCGGACCAAGCAAGGAACGAAGCACGTATTTGGACTTGTGGATGTGTGCCAACCTCCTTTGGAGGGGCACAAAGGCAGTCACATTCACAACAAGTCCAATCCGTGTTACTTAGGAGAATTTCGCGAAAGAAGAAGACTTGAAGCAATCGGTGCGACCTACCGTTGCTTGTGTGCCCAAGTAATGGCCTCGATGAAAAACAATGAACCCGGGAGGTGTTTCGGCAAGTTACAATCCTGTTCAGCTGAAGATTAGAGTTCCAGAAAAGTCACACGGGCGTGTGGAAATTCCACACGGCCGTGTGAACCAGTTTCCAGCCAGACAGAGAAGTCACACGGGCGTGTGGAAATTCCACACGGCCGTGTGTTTGTGCAATTTCAGCCATCCAGTGAAGACACACGGGCGTGTGGAAATTCCACACGGCCGTGTGAAATTAATTTTTCAGCCGAGACAGAAGCTTCACACGGGCGTGTGGAAATCCCACACGGCCGTGTGAAGCCCCCGATAAGTCTAATTTTAAAGCCGTGATTCAACATTATAAAAGGGGATTTTTGCAACCTTTTGAGGCATCTTTCGACCTATCTTTTCCCCAACTTTCTGGAGTGCGGCTAGGGTTTCGGAGAGGATTTCGTGGAGGTTCTAGCGCGTCGTCGGCATCGATTTCGAGGTTCGACGTTTGCACAAGACCACGGCCACACCAATTCGAGGGGGTTTTTCATTGATGTCTATGTTTTATGCTTTATTTCTCACATTGATGAACATGTATAGCTCTATGAGGAGCTAAACCCCTCGTGGGGTATTCGGACTTGTAAACTTTAGGGTTTCTTATGTTTCTTTGACATTGATTATTATGCTTTCCATCGTTGATGAATAAAATTGAGTTTTTAATCTTGATTATCCTTTCATATTGTTTTCCCTTAAATGTGACATTAGGGTTGAGAGCAATCTAGGCTTTCCTTTGGAGGTGTGACAACTCCTATAGGATTAGACTACTCAAGATTAAAGAGGGTTGAGAGGGAGAGTTGTGAGGTAGCAATGTACCCCTTTCCCCTTCGATGTGATTTCTCCCTACCTCCGATTCCTTGATTTAATAGCGGTCGAAATAGAGTGAAGCAATAGGTAGATAAACTCCCCTAGGGCTTAGTTACGCAAGTAATAGAGTGGAGGGTTGTAGTGAATCCTATTTGCTGGGGTTCAATCTAGACTAAGGTTCTTCCACCTGGACCAAAGGGTTAGAATTACGTATAGGAACAGGTTTAATCACTAGGAATCCCTAGAGCATAATGCAACTCCACATAGTGTGAGGTTTAGGCAGATGGACTCACCTGGGGCGTAGTCATCTAGGTGACAGAGTGAAGGGTGTTGTGAATCCTAATACCGGGGCATAGTGTTGGAGTTAGTCACGGTTGTCCTTAGGTTTGGGACTGTGAGTCTTAGGATATCCTCGACTCAATTGACATCAATAGGAGAGTATAATATCATAGTCTTGCACTTGAAACATAGACCCTAGAGGTAGCTTGTCCGGATACCCCCATTTTATTCATTGTTAGTTCTTCTCGATTTTCCTACTTGCACTTCTTTCTTCCATCTCTCTATTTAGTTTATTGCTTTGCATTATTTTCACTCATCAATCTTATTATCGTTCTCCGTATTTTGCATAGCTTAATTAGTGAAACCTTATATTCTATCTCCCTATTCCCTGTGGATTCGACTACCTTCTCACCATGGTAAATTTATTACTTCGACAAACCCGTGCACTTGCGGGATACACGCAAGGGGTCGTGTCAAGTTTTTGGCGCCGTTGCCGGGGAATAGGCGTTTTAGATATTTGTTTTTCACTATTTTAGCTATTCACTTCGCATTCTATTTCATATTTTCTTTACCTATCATTGTTCTTATTTTTCTTTTCTTTGTTTTCGGCTCCAGGTTATGACCCGTGGGAACCCTTCAATACTTGTTGAAGGAGACCCAGACATTGGAAGAAGAACACATCGTAAAGGGAAAGAACCTGCACAAGAAGCATCAAATCAAGCCGATATTGAGACAGAAGGGTCAGAGACAATGGCAGAACAGAACGAGCAGCAGCGAACGTTGTCCGATTTTGCTAGACCCGCAGTTATGGGGACCCAATCAAGCATCGTGAGGCCCCCAATTACAGCAATGAATTTCGAATTGAAGCCGTCGTTCATTCAGATGTTGCAACAGTCCGCACAGTTTAATGGGTTGGCCGATGAAGACCCTAATAGTCACATAGAAAATTTCTTGGAAGTGTGTGACATGTTGAAGATAAATGGAGTGACGGACAATGCAATTCGATTGAGAGCCTTCCCATTTTCATTGAAGGGAAAAGCAAGGCATTGGTTGCACTCATTACCGAGAGCCTCCATTACTACGTGGGAGGAAATGGTTGAGGCATTCTTGGCTAGATACTTTCCACCGGGAAAATCTGCAAGACTCCGGAATGAGATATCATCCTTTGTTCAGATGGAATTGGAGTCTCTATTCGAGACATGGGACAGGTTCAAAGAGCTCCTTCGCAAATGTCCGCAACATGGATTTCCCGAGTGGATGATTATTCACACATTTTACAACGGGTTGAATCCGAGTACAAAGCAACTCTTAGATGCGGCGGCCGGAGGGACTCTTGGAAGCAAGACTCCCGGTGAAGCTAGGCACCTTGTAGAAGAGATGGCTATGAATAGCTATCAATGGAACTCAAGGGATAGAAAGAAGGTTGCCGGACTTCATGAAATTGATGCGGTTACATCTTTGGCGGCACAAGTCGAGTCATTGAGTAAGAAGTTAGACTCCCTAACTTCACCAAGAGTTGCGGCCATAACTACATGTAACGGTTGTGGAGGAGGACATGCTTCAAGTGATTGTTCTATTGCCATAGGAGGTACTAGTGCGGTGGAGCAAGCCGACTTTGTTGGAAACACGTATAGAGGACAAGGCCAAGGCAACCCGTATAGTGGTACATACAATCCGGGATGGAAGAACCATCCGAACTTCTCTTGGAGCAATCAAGGACAGTCACAACAGAACAAAAATAGTGCACCACCGGGATTTCAAAGTCAACAAGCTCCAAATTTAGAAAGCCGAGTAACCGGGTTGGAGGGAAAGATGACTGACCTAGAGAGAGCCCTCACACGGTTCGTTTTCTCTTCGGATGCAAGGTTCCAATCGGTGGAAGCTACTCTTCGCAATCACACCGCCTCCCTACACAACTTGGAGAACCAAGTAGGGCAAATTGTGAAGACTTTGGCGGAGAGACCTCAAGGTAGTTTGCCTAGCAATACGGAGACCAACCCAAGAGAACAACTAAAGGCAATTACCTTGAGAAGTGGTAAGGAGGTTGAGGGGCATCTCCCTCTTGAGAAGACTAAAGACTCACCCGAAGTTGTGGGAGTAGAGGATGGAGCACCAAAGGAGAAAGAGGTGGCACCCCCACCTTACAAGCCGAGAATTCCCTATCCTTCACGATTGAAGAATGACCAAGACAATGAGCAATACAAGAAATTTCTGGGTGTCTTCAAGCAATTGCACATCAACATCCCATTCGCGGAAGCATTAGCCCAAATGCCCAAGTACGCGAAATTCTTAAAAGACCTCTTGACCAATAAGAGGAAGTTAGAGGAAAGTGCATCCGTCATCCTCGATGCAAACTGTTCGGCAGTGCTACAGAAGAATATGCCAAGCAAGAGGAAGGACCCCGGAAGTTTTATCATACCGTGCAATATTGGTGATATGGGTGAGGAGATGGTACTAGCCGACTCGGGGGCAAGCATCAATGTCATGCCCTACACATTCTTCCAAAAGCTAGGCTTGGGCGAGCCTAGACCTACCCGGATGACACTTCAGCTTGCGGATAGATCGGTGAGGCATCCGAGGGGTATTGTTGAAGATGTGTTGGTGAAAGTGGATAAGTACATTTTCCCGGTAGACTTTGTAGTGCTCGATGTAGACGAGGATGTCGAGGTGCCGCTGATCCTTCGGAGGTCGTTCTTGCGCACTTCCAAGGCTTTGATAGACATGGACGGTGGAGAGCTCACACTTAGGGTTGGAGACGACAAGCTCACTTACCGCCTCGCCGAAGCCATGCGACATTCTCTTGATTTTGATGATGCTCTATATTATCTTGATGTCACTGATGATTGCATTGATGAATATATACAGGATATGTTTAACCCGGATCCATATGAAGGGTGGCAAGACCAAGACATGGAGACTGAAGAGGAAGAAGTGCTCGCGCTTGGTTCAGTTGAAACAGACATCAAGAAGGAGAAGGAGTTTAGGAAGAAAATCCTTCGGAGATTGAAGAGGTCGAGACGTCGCCACAAAATGAACCCTAACAAGAAAGGGGATGAGCATTCACGGAGTAAGGGTGTTTCACCCGTGTGTGGTAACAAACTCGATAACTCTCCCTCTACCTTGCAACGATTATGCAATGCTTGTTTTCAAATTGTAGGGAAGAGGGCAAACTCCATTCATGAACCTCCGTAAGGTAAGACAGGTACGTCAAGCTAAGTGACGTTAAACAAGCGCTTCTTGGGAGGCAACCCAAGCATTTTATAGTTTTCTAGTACTTAGTTTAGGTTCGGATTGAATAAAAGTCTTAGCAATGGTGTCCCAATTTTCATGTGCATATGCTGAGTTTTCATGTGGACTTTCGATTATTTACGTGTGCCTTAACATTAATTGACGAAGTTTGAGTCAGTTGAGTGTGTTTTCTGTAGTTTCTGGTCATATTTTTATGTTGTACACAGGTTCTAAGTGTTCTAAAATCGTTTCTGAAATTTTCTGAAGAGCCTGTAAAATTTTTCTAAGTAAACCAGAGAAAACACACGGCCGTGTGGAATTTCCACACGACCGTGTGTCACCATTCAGAACTCAACCAGAGAGGGCACAAGGGCGTGAACCGGCCCCTGTGAACACCCTCAGAAGGGGCACACGGCCGTGTGTTATTTCCACACGGCCGTGTGGAACCCTGCAGAACTCCAACTCTTTTTCCCGAGAGTCCACAGGGGCGTGTGTGTGCCCCTGTGAGTGCTACTGTGTCAAGGCACACGGCCGTGTGGAATTTTCAAACGGCCGTGTGACAACTCTGCAGGAATTCCCTTTCATCCCGAGAAACCACAGGGGCATGTGTGAGCCCTTGTGGGAGAGCTTGTCAAGGCACACGGCCGTGTGGATTATTCACACGGCAGTGTGAAACACTTAGGTTTTTCTCGGGCGAGTCAGAGAGGCCACAGGGGCGTGTGGGTACCCCTGTGGCCGGCCTTGTGTTCTTGGCCAGTTTGGGCACACGGCCGTGTGGCTTGGTCACACGGCCGTGTGAATATTTTCAGAGACCGTCTGAACTTTCCCGTGAGCCCACAGGGGCGTGTACCAGCCCCTGTGGATATCCCTGTGAAGGCACACGGCCGTGTGGAATTGTCACACGGCCATGTGGGGTAGTTCAGAGAGTGACCAGAGTGCACACAGGGGCGTGTGTTGGCCGCTGTGAACCCTAATTTCATAGGCACACGGCCGTGTGGATGGTTCACACGGCCGTGTGAATTCCCAGAACTTCAAAAGCCGCACGTTTCTCATTTAGTTTTCACTTGTGCCTTTGAATGCTTTCACTCTAAACTCTCTTGGACCTTCTCCGTTGCTCTCCCGACTTTCTCTGAGGATTTTTGGGGATCATATTCGAGTTTTCGGCCGTATTACTGTGTTTTTCATCTTCACCGCCGGTGAGACCTTCAGTTCCTTTTTCTTCGTCAATTCTTGATTCAATTCGTTCTTTTATACAATTTTGCTTGGTTTGAATGTTTACATTACATACGAGCATGCTTAGAATGAAATTAGAACGAATTTAGATGTAAATTGTGGATTTTTAGCCCCACGGCCGTGATGCTTTGCCCGTTAGAAACTCCACACGGGCGTGTGGAATTAACACACGGCCGTGTGGATTTCTGCAGATTGGTTATTTTGAACTGTTTTTTATTGTTTTCTTTTCCAATCTTACAGGAATGTCTTCTAGTCCCAGGAAATCGATAGGGAAGCATCCCCGTGAGTCCACACCTCCTCCGGCAGAGACAAAGTTCAGTATAACCGAGCATCAGGTTCGGTTCAAGCGTTTATCAGGACTCCGTTTTGGACAGACGAGATATTTGGATTTGAGTATAGTGAGGAATATTCAGGGGGGAGACAGCGTCGCAGATGAGATTGGCGAGCTGCTCTCAGTCGGTAGCTGGGAGAGATTGATGGTTATCAAGGACTCGGTGATCCGAGCGCTCACGCTGGAGGTACTATCTTCATTTGAGTTTGACCGAGGGTACGACAGTTTCACCGAGAATACAACTATTCAGTTCAGAGCCCTCGGTCGACATTTCACGCTGAGTATGACCCAGTTCTCGGTGCGGATGGGTCTATATGATGAGGCATACACTGAGACAGAGGAGTACTCATTGCTCCCCATAGACTACCCGGGTACCTTGACACCGCAGCAGGCGTATAGCAGACTTTGTGGTCAGGGTCAGTACGAGCCGGGTGTCTCCAAGGCTTCATGCCTTTCTCGACCTGCCTATAGATGTCTACACGCAGTTATGAGCAGATCTATTAGTGGCAGGGGAGACAGTACTGGTGTTTTGAGTCGCCAGGAGCTTCTCTACTTGTATTCGATGGTGGAGAGTGAGCCACTCCACCTGGGGCACATTGTGGCCGACTACATTCGCCATCAGGGCCAGTACCCGAGGGTAGGAGTTATCTTTGCAGGCCCCTACATTACCAGACTTATCATTGGCCTGGGCTCAGAGATGGAGTCAGGGGAGCAGAGAAGACGAGTGTACCAGTTCCCCTGGGCACAGATACCTTGAGGATGATGGGTATGATCCGCAGAGGAGGATCAGGGACGTATACCTGGACCATACCCCAGACGGAGCAGACTCAGGGTACACAGGCAGCTTTAGAGCCACCCTCGACGGATACACAGACCGAGGTACCCCCCACCGCGTCGGAGCCACCTCCGGTACGGATGTTTTCACCGTCTCGAGGCCAGGACAGACTGGAGCGCCTCGAGAGCGCAGTGGGGATCCTACAGACCGAGGTGGCCGAGGTTAGGGCCATACAGATTACACAGCACCAGGAGGTGATGGCGCAGTTCCAGAGCTTGCGACAGATCTTCGAGCAGATTGTCGCTTCCTCCTCCTTCGTGGTCCGACCTCGGGTTTCTCCTCCACCACCTTCTCCCCCGACATCAGCCGATCCACCAGCAGATCCAGAGCCTACAGCAGCACCAGAGGCCACCACTCAGGACACCGACGCTGAGGCGTCTTAGATTTTAGATTCTTTTCTTTTATTTGTCATTTCTGTATATCTTTACTTTATTTTGGACTTGTAGTACTCAGAAAGGATTCTCCTTCTGAGTATAGCTTTTATTTTGCTTTTTATTTTTGTCTCGAGTCGTATTCATTGCTTTACATTTTATATACTCGAGTTTTATTGAGCTTTACTGAACCCTCGTTTATGTGTGCGCAGATGGTCTTGGATGTAAGGATATTGAGGAATAGTCATTCACACGGTCATGGGATCGTGTGTGCTCCATAAACCATTGAGACTCAACTCTCAATGACCTAGCTCCATCAAACGCAACACTTGGAGTTCAGGGGAGTAATGTTTCAATTGCCACTTCCACACTAATTGCTTTTATCTTTTTCACTTATTATTGTGCTTATATGCGTACATTGAGGACAATGTACATCTTAAGTGTGGGGGGGAGTTCACATTGCACACACCTTTACTTGTGCGTTCAATTGTTTATGCTAATGTAGCCTATGGTGGTTCACCTTAGTTGTAACGGTTGTATTCTCATAGTTTAGGAGAATTTTCAACATTGTATCCTATCATGCTCTAGTTTTCACTTGAATTTTAGGGAATTTTTGCTCGAATCGTCTTAGTACACAACTTACTCTTAGAATCTTTTGGAAACTCAATCTTGAAGTTTTTAAGGACAAGTTTATCATCGTTCTTAGTTTTACTTTGGAAAATGCATTTAATCTAAAAAAAAAAAAAGGTATATGAGTTTGTAAATATTAGCTTTGTTTTGATTATGCATTTGGGGTGGAAAGAGCTACCTCCTATGATTTATGAAGCTACTCTCATAAGTCGGATACATGTTATGCCCTAATGAGAGAAAGAGCTATCTCATGGGAAGCGTGAAAGCTACTACCCCGGTAGAAAGAGCTACCTCCTCGAAAGAGTGAAAGCCACCTTTGGCGGCCGCCTAGGAAAGGGCTACCTTCAAGGATGTGTGAAGCTACTTCTTCACTTATTTTTGATCTTTGTATATAAATAAGTCCTTTTTAATCAAAGTTTGAGGAGTACTCGTTGGTTCTCTTGAGTAAGATCGCACACACCAACACGTTTTCGAGTTTTCATCCTTTTTGATTCAAGTTTTTAGCTAGAGCATTGATAACCTTATGCAATGTTTTGATTTCCCCTTACTTGTAGAATGTTTCTTTTGCATACTTTTGGTGAACCTAAGGCCAAGCACTTTCAATTGTTCTTCCCAAGTACTTCCACGTTCTATTTTGCTTGAGGACAAGCAAAAGCTTAAGTGTGGGGGGGGGGGGGGGGGGGGGGGGGGGGGGGGGGGGGTTTTGATAAGTGCTTGTGTTATAGTATCGCGAAGCGCTATTATCTTACATTAAGCATACCTTTTATCAGGTTTCATCACTAAATGTGTGCATTTGTGTTCTCTTGTGCATTGAAGGTATTGTGGAGCCTAATTGGAGAAGAAGAATGAAATTAGGTCGAAGAATGAAATTAGGTCGCGTTCGCCAATGTTGGGATGTTCTCGGACCAAGCAAGGAACGAAGCACGTATTTGGACTTGTGGATGTGTGCCAACCTCCTTTGGAGGGGCACAAAGGCAGTCACATTCACAACAAGTCCAATCCGTGTTACTTAGGAGAATTTCGCGAAAGAAGAAGACTTGAAGCAATCGGCGCGACCTACCGTTGCTTGTGTGCCCAAGTAATGGCCTCGATGAAGAACAATGAACCCGAGAGGTGTTTCGGCAAGTTACAATCCTGTTCAGCTGAAGATTAAAGTTCCAGAGAAGTCACACGGGCGTGTGGAAATTCCACACGGTCGTGTGAACCAATTTCCAGCCAGACAGAGAAGTCACACGGGCGTGTGGAAATTCCACACGGCCGTGTGTTTGTGCAATTTCAGCCATCCAGTGAAGACGCACGGGCGTGTGGAAATTCCACACGG
The DNA here is from genome assembly GCA_020875875.1 of Dioscorea alata. NCBI lineage: Eukaryota > Viridiplantae > Streptophyta > Magnoliopsida > Dioscoreales > Dioscoreaceae > Dioscorea > Dioscorea alata. Next base: position 12,472,092 of record CM037014.1, read on the forward strand.
CCGTGTGAAATTAATTTTTCAGCCGAGACAGAAGCTTCACACGGGCGTGTGGAAATCCCACACGGCCGTGTGAAGCCCCCGATAAGTCTAATTTTAAAGCCGCGATTCAACATTATAAAAGGGGATTTTTGCAACCTTTTGAGGCATCTTTCGACCTATATTTTCCCCAACTTTCTGGAGTGCGGCTAGGGTTTCGGAGAGGATTTCGTGGAGGTTCTAGCGCGTCGTCGGCATCGATTTCGAGGTTCGACGTTTGCACAAGACCACGGCCACACCAATTCGAGGGGGTTTTTCATTGATGTCTATGTTTTATGCTTTATTTCTCACATTGATGAACATGTATAGCTCTATGAGGAGCTAAACCCCTCGTGGGGTATTCGGACTTGTAAACTTTAGGGTTTCTTATGTTTCTTTGACATTGATTATTATGCTTTCCATCGTTGATGAATAAAATTGAGTTTTTAATCTTGATTATCCTTTCATATTGTTTTCCCTTAAACGTGACATTAGGGTTGAGAGCAATCTAGGCTTTCCTTTGGAGGTGTGACAACTCCTATAGGATTAGACTACTCAAGATTAAAGAGGGTTGAGAGGGAGAGTTGTGAGGTAGCAATGTACCCCTTTCCCCTTCGATGTGATTTCTCCCTACCTCCGATTCCTTGATTTAATAGCGGTCGAAATAGAGTGAAGCAATAGGTAGATAAACTCCCCTAGGGCTTAGTTACGCAAGTAATAGAGTGGAGGGTTGTAGTGAATCCTATTTGCTGGGGCTCAATCTAGACTAGGGTTCTTCAACCTGGACCAAAGGGTTAGAATTATGTATAGGAACAGGTTTAATCACTAGGAATCCCTAGAGCATAATGCAACTCCACATAGTGTGAGGTTTAGGCAGATGGACTCCCCTGGGGCTTAGTCATCTAGGTGACAGAGTGAAGGGTGTTGTGAATCCTAATACCGGGGCATAGTGTTGGAGTTAGTCACGGTTGTCCTTAGGTTTGGGACCATGAGTCTTAGGATATCCTCGACTCAATTGACATCAATAGGAGAGTATAATATAATAGTCTTGCACTTGAAACATAGATCCTAGAGGTAGCTTGTCCGGATACCCCCCTTTTATTCATTGTTAGTCCTTCTCGATTTTCCTACTTGCATTTCTTTCTTCCATCTCTCTATTTAGTTTATTGCTTTGCATTATTTTCACTCATCAATCTTATTATCGTTCTCCGTATTTTGCATAGCTTAATTAGTGAAACCTTATATTCTATCTCCCTATTCCCTGTGGATTCGACTACCTTCTCACCAAGGTAAATTTATTACTTCGATAAACCCGTGCACTTGCGGGATACACACAAGGGGTCGTGTCAGTGCACAAGAGAATTATACCACCACAGAGAACGAGTTATTAGCAGTTGTGTTTGCTCTAGACAAATTCAGGCCATATCTTATCTTGTCGAGAGTCATTGTTTATACAGACCATTCAGCTCTCCGTTACCTCATGAACAAAGCCGATGCAAAGCCAAGGTTGATTAGGTGAATATTGCTACTGCAAGAGTTTGATATGGAGATAAAGGACAAGAAAGGGACTGAAAATGTGGTGGCAGACCATTTATCTCGGTTAGAGGGGAGTATCGGACAAGAGCCATCGAGTAGGAAAATCAATGATTCTTTTCCGGAAGAACATCTATACTCGATCAAGGATTTAGACTCATCATCAGGTGATGCCCCATGGTTCGCAGACTTTGCAAATTACTTATCTGGGAAGGTGCTCAAACAAGGACTTACACTCCAACAGACGAAGAAATTCTTTAGTGATATGAAGCATTACTTCTGGGATGACCCATTTCTTTTTCGCATTTGTGCAGACCATGTGGTTCGGAGATGTGTCTCAAGGGAGGAAGGATGGGATATTATTGCTCATTGTCATTCCGGACCGGTTGGAGGCCATTATGCATCAAGTAGAACTGCAGAAAAGGTCTTGGCCGCAGGGTTCTATTGCCCGACTCTATTCCAAGATGCACACCAATTTGTTCTTCGATGTGATAGTCGCCAAAGGGCAGGAAATTTGTCGCGACGAGATGAGATGCCTCAGAATCCTATGCAATTCTGCGAGGTTTTCGATGTTTGGGGCATTGATTTCATGGGGCCGTTTCCGAAGTCCAATGGGAATCAATACATATTGGTAGCAGCCAATTATGTCTCCAAATGGGTCGAAGCTCAAGCATTGCCAATAAATGATGCGAGGACGGTGGTAAAATTTTTGAAAAGGTTGTTTGCTCGGTTTGGTACTCCACGAGTTATCATTAGTGATCGAGGAACACATTTCTGCAACTTCCAACTCGAAAAGGTGTTGAAAAGATACGGAGTCTACCATCGTCTTGCGACCCCGTACCATCCACAAACTAGTGGACAAGTCGAGGTGACCAATAGAGAGCTCAACAGAACTTTGATGAAATCTGTAGAGCAAGGAAAGCGGGATTGGTCTGAATGATTGGATGATACACTTTGGGCCCATCGAACAGCATACAAGACTCCTATAGGAACTACACCGTACAATTTGCTTTATGGGAAATCATGTCACTTACCGGTGGAGCTTGAACACAAAGCATATTGGGCAATTAAGGCGATGAACCTTTATTTGAGAAAGGCCGGTGAGCAAAGATTACTCCATCTTAATGAGCTTGATGAGTAGAGATTGAAAGTGTATGAGAATGCTAGAATCTATAAGGAGAAGATCAAAAGGTGGCATGACAAACACATTAAGCCACCGAAGGAATTCAAAGTGGGTGACAAGGTGCTGTTGTTCAACTCACGGTTACGGCTCTTCCTCGGAAAACTCAAATCAAGATGGTTTGGCCCATATACAGTCACGCACGTATCCACCCATGGGGCAGTTGAGATCATTCATCCGGAGAAGGGTACATTCAAAGTGAATGGGCATCGATTGAAGCTGTACTTTGGTGGTGAAGTTTGTGGTGATAACAAGGAGGTATTCTTTCTCAAACCGCCATGAGGTAAGCCAGGTACGCCAAGCTAAGTGATATTAAACAAGCGCTTCTTGGGAGGCAACCCAAGCTTTTATTGCTTTTCTAAGGTTTGTTTTAGTGTTAGCATGAATAAGAGTCTTATTATGGGTATCTTGATTCATACATGCTTGTGTTATGATTTTCTTGTGGATCTTTGATGTTTTCGTGTGCCTAAATGATGATTGACGAAATTTTGGGTCGTCTGAGTGTGTTTTCATGGATCTCTGGTCATATTTTTATCGTTTATACAGGCTCTAAGTGTTATGAATGTGTTTCTAGAATTTCCTATAGAACCTGTAATTTTTCTGAGTCATCCAGAGAGAACACACGGCCGTGTTGAATTTTCACACGGCCGTGTGAACCATCTCAGAGCTCATCCCGACCGTTACAGGGGCCGTGTTTATGCCCCTGTGAGCAACCCTGTGAAGGGCACACGGCCATGTGGATTTCCCACACGGTCGTGTGAAGTCCTGCAAAACGTAAACTCTCATCCCCGAGAGTCCACAAGGGCGTGTAGATGCCCCTGTGAGCGCTCAGGTGTTAAGGCACACGGCCGTGTGGGAATACCACACGGCCGTGTGAAATTCTGCAGAAACTTCCCCTTCTTTCCCAAGAAAACACAGGGGCTTGTGGCTGCCCCTGTGGAAGAGCTTGTGAAGGCACACGGCCGTGTGGAATTTCCACACGGCAGTGTGGAACACTTAGAGTATTCTCGGGTCACTCCAGAAAAGCCACAGGGGCGTGTGGGTGCCCCTGTGACTGGTCTTATTCTTGGCCAGGATGAACATACGGGCGTGTGGAATTAACACACGCCCGTGTGGGGTAGCCCAGGGAGCAAACCGAATGCACACAAGGGCGTGTGCTGGCCTCTGTGAACCCTCATTGCATAGGTACACGACTGTGTGACAGTGCCACACGGCCGTGTGGACCCCCAAAACTTCAAAGGCCGAACTGTTTCTTTTGGAATTCACTCGTGTCTCTTTCGTTTTCACTCGAAAACACTCTCCGACCTTATCAAACCACTTCCCAACTGTTTCCTACATTCTTTGAGGTTTCTTTTCGAGTTTCCGACAGACTCCGAATTTTTTCCCATCCACACCGTCGGTGAGAATGACAAACCCTTCTTCTTTATCAATCCGGATTAAGATAGTTCATGATAAGTATTTTGGCTATTTTGCATGATTAACCTGGTTACCAATGAGTTTACAAGGGTTTTGAAGCTAATTTTTGTATGAATATGGAGTTTTGATTCTACAACCTTGCAGTCACGTCCGCCCAACAATCCACACGGGCATGTGGAATTTCCACACGACCGTATGGATGCAAATTATTAAAACAAAGTGACTGACTTTCTTTAAATTCTTTTTAGGAAAGGCACCTAGGAAAGAAACCAATAAAAGGGCACGAGAACATTCTCCAGAGCCAATCAACTTCGTCATGTCTGAACACCGAGAAATATATAGAAGATTGGTGAAACTCAAGATCGGACAATCTCGGTACTTGGACATAGACTGCTTAAGACCAGCTGATTGGGGTAATGATATGGCAGACGAGATTGAAGAGCTTGTTGCGGTCAGAAGTTGGAAGAGCTTGCTATCTATTCGAGATCCAGCAAACCGTCTGCTTACTTTAGAGGTGCTCTCATCATTCAAGTTTGACAAAACAAGTAGAGAGTTGACGAATGCAAATTCTATACAGTTTCGGGCATTTGAGCATGAGTACAATATGTCAGTAACACAGTTTTCCATTTATAGGGGGTTATACAACGAGGAGTTCACTAAGGCAAAGGGGTACAAGAGCCTTCCAACTGACTATCCCGACAGTTTGACTCCTCAAGGAGCTTACAGAGTATTGTGTGGACAAGGGAACTATGAACCAGGTGTATCAAAAGCTACTTGTCTATCACGACCGGCCTATAGATACATTCACGCTATTTTGAGTAGTTCAATAAATGGCCGGGGTGATAGTACAGGGGTCCTTAGTCGGCAAGAGCTCCTTTGCTTACATTCAATGGTACAGAAGGAGCCGCTCCATCTTGGGTATATACTCGCCGAATCCATGCGTCATCAAAGTCAGTACCCCAGGCTTGGAACGATTTTTTCAGGGCCATATATTACAAGAGTTATGAAGGTGATGGGTCTTCGGGCAGCAATCAGAGGGATAGAAAGGAAGATCACACCTTCCCCAATCGACTTCGAGATGTTGAGACAGATGGGCATGGCCTGGAAACATTACCAACAGTATGTACTGAACTGGCCTGATGCCTTTCCAACCGAGGGGTCCAAAGGAGCCTTGGAGCCACCCGCAGCGGATACGGAGACACAGGCACCACCCACCGCACCGGAGCCACCTCTGGTGCGCATGTTCTTACCTTCTCGAGGCCAGGATCGACTGGAGCGCCTCGAGAGCGCAGTGGGTGTGCTGCAGTCAGAGCAGGCCGAGATTAGGGCTACATAGGCTACGCAGCACTTAGAGACCATGGCACGGCTTGACACTATACAGAGACTCCTAGAGCAGGCCGTGTCAGCACCATTCGTAGTCCGACCTCGAGCTTCTACCCCTCCACCACCATCTCCTCCAGCAGCAGCAGATCTACTTGCATCTTCAGAGCCTCCAGCAACACTAGAGGCCACTACTCAGGACACCGACGCGGAGGCGTCGTAGTTTTTTTTTTTTATTTTCTGTTGCACTTTTATTTCCTATTTCTGTTGGACTTGTAGTACCCAGAAAGGACTCTCCTTCTGGGTTTGCTTTTATTTTCCGTCTATTTTTATTTTGTCTCGAGTTGTATGTCATTTTCATATATTTATATACTCGAGCTTTGTTTTGTTTTTTCTTGAGCTATACTGAACCCTTGTATATGTGTGCGCAGATGATCTTGGATGTAAGGATTTTGAGGAACAGTCATTAGCACGGTCATGGGACCGTGTGTGCTCCACAAACCATTGAGACTCAACTCTCAATGACCTAGCTCGATCAAATGCAACACTTGGAATTCAAGGGAGTAATGTTTCAATTGCCCACTTCCACATTAATTGTTTTTATTTGTTACTTATAATTGTGCTTGCATGCGTACATTGGGGACAATGTACATCTTAAGTGTGGGGGGGAGTTCACATTGCACACACCTTTACTTGTGTGTTCAATTGCTCATGCTCATGTAGCCTATGGCGGTTCACCTTAGTTGCAACGATTGTATTCTTAGAGTTTAGGAGAATTTTTACTTGAATTTTAGGGAATTTTTGCTCGATTATCTTATATTGCACAACTTACTCTTGGAATCTTTTGGAAACTCAATCTTGAAGTTTTTAAGGACAAGTTTATCATCGTTCTTAGTTTTACTTTGGAAAATGCATATATGAAAAAAAAATTGATGAAAATGAAAAAGGTGGAAAAATGAAAAAGAAAAAAAAAAAGAAAAAATATACATATGACTTTGTGAATATTTGCTTTGTTTTACGTATGCATTTGTTGTAGAAAGAGCTACCACCTATGAAGTATGTAGCTACTCTCATAAGTCGGATACAAGTTATGCCCTAATGAGAGAAAGAGCTATCTCATGGGATGCGTGAAAGCTACTACCCCGGTAGAAAGAGCTACCTCCTCGAAAGTGTGAAAGCCACCTTTGGCGGCCGCCTAGGAAAGGGCTACCTTCAAGGATGTGTGAAGCTACTACTTCCTTCTCTCTTTAGTTTTGTTTTTGTATATAAATAAGTCCTTTCTAACAAAAGTTTGAGGAGCACTCGTTGGTTCCCTTGAGTGAAATCGCACACACTAACACATTTTCGAGTTTTTATCCTTTTTGATTCGATTTTTTAGCTAGAGCAATGATAACCTTATGCATTGTTTTGATTTCCCCTTACTTATAGAATGCCCCTTTTGCATACTTTGGGTGAACCTAAGGCCGAGCACTTCCAATTGTTCTTCCCAAGTACTTTTACGTTCTATTTTTGCTTGAGGACAAGCAAAAGATTAAGTGTGGGGGGATTTGATAAGTGCTTCTGTTATAGTACCGCGAAGCATTATTATCTTACATTGAGCATATTTTTTATCAGTTTTTATCACTAAATGGTGTGCATTTGTGTATTCTTGTGCATTGAAGGTTTGTGGAGCTAAATTGGAGAAGAAGAACAAAATTAGGTCGTGTTCGCCGATCTTGGGAGGTTTTCGGACCAAGTACGGAATAAGGCACGAGCATGGACTTGTGAATGTGTGCCAACTTCCTTTGGAGGGGCACAAAGGCAGTCACTTTCACAACAAGTCTAACTCGTGTAGTTTAGAAGAACTTCACCAAGAAGGAGACTTGAAGCAATCTGCATGACCTACCATTGTTTGTGTGCCCAATCAATGGCCTCGATGAAGAACGACGGATTCGGGAGCATTTCGACAAATACTGTAGCAGCAATGTAGCTTGCTACTGTAGTAAAACACTGTAGCAAGCTACTGTTTAATTTTTGCCAAAAATCAGGGTTTCAGAGAATTCACACGGGCATGTGAAAATTCCACACGGCCGTGTGAATCAATTTTTCAGCCAGACAGAAACTTCACACGGGCGTGTGGAAATTCCACGCAGCCGTGTGAAGCCCTCGATAAGTCCGATTTTAAAGCCGCGATTCAACATTATAAAAAGCGATTTTGGAGACCTTTTGGGATATCTTTTAACCTATCTTTCTCCTCAACTTGGGGAGTGTAGCTAGGGTTTTGGAGAGGATTTCGTGGAGGTTTAGCGCATGTCATCGTCATCGTCACCGACGTTCGATGGCCGCACAAAACCACGGCCACACCATACGCAAGGGGGTTTTCATCAATGTCTTTACTTTGTGCTTTCTTTCATACTTTGATGAACATGTATAGCTCCATGAGGAGCTAAACCCCTTGAGGGTATTCGGACTTGTAAACTCTAGCGTTATTATATTTCTTTGACATTGTTATTATGCTTTTCCATTATTGATGAATAGAAATTGTGTTTCAATCTTAATTTCATCTTGCTAATGTTTTCTCTTAGATGTGACACTAGGATTGAGAACAATTTAGGTTACCCTTTGGATGTGTGACAACTCCTTTAGGGTTAGACTACTTAAGATTGAAGAAGGTTGAGAGGGAGGGTTGTGAGGTAGCGATGTACCCCTTTCCCCTCCGACGTGGTTTCTCCCTACCTTCGTTTCCTTGATTTCATAGCGGTCAAAATAGAGTGAAGTGCTAGGCAGATAAACTCCCCTGGGGCTTAGTTATGCAAGTAACAGAGTGAAGGGTTGAAGTGAATCCTAGGCGCTGGGGTTTAATCTAGACTAGGGTTCTTCCACCTGCACCAAAGGGTTAGAACGACACATAGGAATAGGTTTTACCACTAGGAATCCCTAGAGCTTAAAGCAATCCCACGCAGTGTGAGGTTTAGGTAGATATACTCCCCTGGGTCTTAGTCGTGCGAGCGACAGAGTGAAGGGTGACGTGAATCCTAATACCGGGGCATAATGATGGGGTTAGTCACGGTTGTCCTTAGGTTTGGGACCGTGAGTCTAAGGATTTCCTCGACTCAATTAACATCAATAGGAAAGTATAATAGCATAGTCTTGCACTAGAAGCATAGATCCTAGAGGTAGCTTGTCCGGATACCCTATTTCATTCATTGCTAGTCCTCTCTCTTCTTTTTTACTTGCACTCTCTGATCTTCCATCTTACTATTTAATTTCTTGTCTTTCATTCTGTTTGATTCTATAATCACTCATTGATCCTATTATCGCTTTTCCATACGCCGCGTAGCTTTATTAGTGAAATCTCATATTCCAAATCCCTATTCCCTGTGGATTCGACTACCCTCTCACCAGGGTAAATTTTATTATTTTGACAAACCCGTGCACTTGCGGGATACACGCAAGGGGTCGTGTCAGGTGCGCATGTTCAGGCCGAGGTGGCCGAGGTCAGGGCCACTCAGACCACACAGCATCAGGAGGTGATCGCCCAGCTACAGATATTACAACAGATAGTTAAGCAGGCCATTACCTCCCCTTTTGTAGTCCGACCTCGGGCCCCTACTCCACCACCGTCCCCAGCTCCATCAGCAGTAGATCCATCTACAGATCCACTAGCAACAGCACCAGAGGATCCACAGCAGGACACCGACGCTGAGGCGTCGTAGTTTTATTTTCATTTTTTCTGTTGCACTTTTATTTTCATATTTTGTTGGACTTGTAGTACCCAAAAAGGACTCTCCTTCTGGGTTTGCTTTTATTTTTCGTTTATTTTTATTTTTTTTCTCGAGTTGTATTTCATTTTCGTATCTTTATATACTCGAGCTTTGTTTTGGTTTTTCTTGAGCTATACTGAACCCTTGCGTATGTGTGCAGATGGTCTTGGATTTAAGGAATTTGAGGAATAGTTATAGGTACGGTCATGAGACCGTGTATGCTCCACAAAACCATTGAGAGTCAACTCTCAATGAACCTAGCTCCATCAAACGCAACACTTAGAGTTCAGGGGAGTAATGTTTCAATTGCCCACTTCCACATTAATTGTTTTTCATTGTTTTTTTTTTATTGTGCTTGCATGCGTACATTGGGGACAATGTACATCTTAAGTGTGTGGGGGGGGGGGGGGGATTCACATTGCACACACCTTACTTGCGCGTTCAATTGCTCATGCTCATGTAGGCTATGGCGGTTCACCTTAGTCGCAACGTTTGTATTCTTTGAGTTTAGGAGAATTTTTAACATTGTATCCTATCATGCTCTAGTTTCTACTTGAATTTCAGGGAATTTTTGGACAAGTTTATCATCGTTCTTAGTTTTACTTTAGAAAATGCATATAAAAAAAGGAATATGGAAAAGAGAAAAAGAAAAAAATATATGAGTTTGTGAATAGTTGGTTTGTTTTATGTATGCATTTGAGATGGAAAGAGCTACCACCCATGAAGTATGTAGCTACTCTCATAAGTCGGATACAAGTTATGCCCTAATGAGAGAAAGAGCTATCTCATGGGATGCGTGAAACCTACTACCCCGGTAGAAAGAGCTACCTCCTCGAAAGACTGAAAGCAACCTTTGGCGGCCGCCTAGGTTGTGTGAAGCTACTACTTCCTTTCTTGTTTTTCGTATATAAATAAGTCCTTGTTAACAAAAGTTTGAGGAGTACTCATTGGGTTGTCTTGAGTGAGTTCACACACACTTACACATTTTCGAGTTGATTGACCCTTTTTATTCATGTTTTTAGCTATAGCATTGGTAACCTTATGCAATGTTTTGAGTTCCCCTTACTTGTAGAATGCTTCTTTTGCACTTTTGGTGAACCAAAGGCCGAGCACTTTCAATTGTTCTTCCCAAGTACTTTCACGTTTTACTTTTGCTTGAGGACAAGCAAAAGCTTAAGTGTGGGGGAGTTTGATAAGTGCTTGTGTTATAGTAACGCGAAGCGTTATTATCTTACAATTAACATATCTTTTATCAGATTTTATCACTAAATAGTGTGCATTTGTGTATTCTTATGCATCGTAGGTTTATAGAGCTAATTTGGAGAAGAAGAACGAAGTTAGATCGTGTTCGCCGTTGTTGGGAGGTTTTCGGACCAAGCAAGGAACAAGGCACGAGATTAGACTTGTGAGTGTGTGCCAACCTCCTTTGGAGGGGCACAAAGGCAGTCACATTCACAACAAGTCTAACTTGTGTAGCTTAGGAGAACTTCACCAAGAAGGAGACTTGAAGCAATCGGCATGATCTACCATTGATTGTGTGCCCAATTCAGTGGCCTTAATAAAGAACGACGGACTCGGGAGAGTTTCGGCGAGGTACTGTAGCATTATTGTAGCTTGTTGTTGTAGCAAAACACTGTAGCAAGCTACTTTTTACTTTCGGCCGAATTTCAGAATTCCAGAGAATTTACACAGTTATGTGGAATTAATACACGGCCGTGTGAATCAATTTTTGAGCGGACACAAACTTCACACGCCCGTGTGTTAATTCCACACAGCCGTGTGAAGTCCCGATAAGTCCAAAATTTAAAGCCGCACTCAGCATTATAAAAGCCCGATTTGGAGACTTTTGACATATCTTTTGACCTATCTTTCTCCCCAACTTTTGGAGAGTGCGGCTAGGGTTTCGGAGAGGACTTTGTGGAGGATTGAAGCACGTCATCGGCATCGACATCGACGTTTGACGGCCGCACAAGACCACGGCCACACCATACGAAAGGGGGTTTTCATCAATGCTTTTGTTTTGTTCTTTCTTCCATATTTTGATGAACATGTATAGCTCCATGAGGAGCTAAATCCCTTGTGGGTATTCGGACTTGTAAACCCTAGGATTATTATGTTTCTATGACATTGTTATTATGCTTTTCCATTATTGATGAATAAATTTGAGTTTCAATTTTAATTATCTTGTGCTATTATTTTCTCTTAGCCGCGACACTAAGGATTGAGAACAATCTAGGTTATCCTTTGGAGGTGTGACAACTACTATAGGGTTAGACTACTTAAGATTGAAGAAGGTTGAAAGGGAGAGTTGTGAGGTAGCGATGTATCCCCTTTCCCTTCCGATATGATTTCTCCCTACCTCCGTTTCCTTGATTTATTAGCGGTCGAAATAGAGTGAAGTGCTAGGTAGATAAACTCCCCTGGGGCTTAGTTGCGCAAGTGACAGAGTGAAGGGTTGACGTGAATCCTATGCAGTGGGGCTTAATTTAGACTAGGGTTCTTTCACCTGGACCAAAGGGTTAGAACTATACATAGGAACAGGTTTTATCACTAGGAATCCGTAAATCTTAAAGCAATCCTATGTAGTGTTAGGCTTAGGTAGAAATACTCCCCTAGGGCTTAGTTGCATGAGTGACAGAGTGAAGGGTTGATGTGAATCCTAATGCCGGGACATAATGTTGGGGTTAGTCACGGTTGACCTTAGGTTTGGGACCGTGTGTTTAAGGATATCCTCTACTCAATTAACATCAATAGGAAAGTATAATAGCATAGTCTTGCACTAGAAGCATAAGTCCTAGAGGTAACTTGTCCGGATACTCTATTTCATTCATTTCTAGTCTTTTTCCTTCTACTTTTACTTGCACTCTCTTGTCTCCCATCTCTCTATTTACTTTCTTGTCTTTTATTATTTCCATAATTCTCTCATCAAACCAATTATCACTTTTCGTACACCGCATAACTAAATAGCTATTTCTTGTGTTCCAAATCCTATTCCCTATGGATTCGACTACCCACTCACCAGGGTAATTTTATTACTTCAACAAGCCCGTGCACTTGTGGGACACACGCAAGGGGTCGTGTCAGTATCGATATCTGAGAATCTGCTGTACGAACGGCTAAACGCGAACGAGACAAGTACCTCTAGTGTCAACATGTAGATGACTAACTCTCGAATGGACAATAATCGCAGCCAACTACCAACTGAGAGGAGCTCGTCGACCTCCTCAGCCATCTTGTCTCCCAACTGTATCTCTCTCAAAGTACTCACATCCGGGAAATGAGTTAGTCCAAACTTTAACTTCAACAACTGCTCAAATCGTGCTTGATGTTTGGGAATGGTGAACTCAAGCTGCTCAAGGAAAAGGCTCACGAGCGTGTTTGCTGGTTGATTTCGATCGGGGGGTTACATGGGCCCGAAAGTGCACGGGTTGTCGAAGTAATAAAATACCCTGGTGAGTGGGTAGTCGTATCCACAGGGAATAGGGATTTGAGATATAAGTATTCACTATTTAGCTAATGCGATGTGCGAAAGGAAATCAGTGAGTGAGTGCGAGAATAATTGGTAAAAGCAAGAATTAAAAGAGAAGTTTGGAAGATGAGAGAGTGCAAGTAAGAGTAGAAGAGTAGGACAAGCAATGAGAGAAGATGGGTATCCGGACAAGCTACCCCTAGGACTTATGCTTCTAGTGCAAGATAATGCTATTATACCTTGCTATTGATGTTAATTAAGTCGAGGAGAATCTTAAACACACGGTCCCAAATCTAAGGTCAACCGTGACTAATCCAAATACTATGCCCCGGCATTAGGTTTCACTACGACCGTTGACTCTCGTTGACCTGTCAACTAAGCCATAGGGGAGTTCGTCTTCCTAAGCCTCACACTATGTGGAATTACTTTAAGTTCTAGGGATTCCTAGTGATAAACCCGGTTCCTATATGTAGTTCAAACCCTTTCGTCCAGGTGAGAGAACCCTAGTCTAGATTAAGCCCCAATACTAAGATTCACTACAACGCTTCACTTTGTTGCTCGTACAACTAAGCCCCAGGGGAGTTTCTCTCCTAGCACTTCACTCTATCTTGACCGCTAATGAATCATGAAACACGAAGGTAGGGAAAATCACATCAGAGGGGAAAGGCGACGTTCCGCTACCTCACGACTCACCCTCTCAACCCTCTTTAATCCTAAGTAGTCTAACCCAATAGAAGTTGTCACACCTCCAAAGGATTACCTAAATTGTTCTCAACCCTAGTGTCACAGGAAAAACAATAACAAAATAAATCAAGATTGAAACTCACTTTTGTTCATCAATAATGGAAAAGCATAATAACAATGTCAAAGAAACATAATAGTCCTAGAGTTTACAAATCCGAATACCCACAAGGGGTTTAGCTCCTCATGAAGCTATACAAATCCATCAAAGTAATAATAAGAACACAAATTGAATGCATAGATCAAAACCCCCTTGTGTGTGATGTGGCTGTGGTCTTGTGCCGCCGTCGGACGTTGATGTCGACGCCGATGACGAGCTTCAAACCTCCACGAAGTCCTCTCCAAACCCTCGCTGTTCCTCTCCAGAAGTTAGGGCAAAGAAGAGCCAAAAAGATCCCCAAAATAGTCTCCAAAACGGGCTTTTATAATGTTGAGTCGCGGCTAAAATTTGAACTTATTGGGATTTCACACGGCCGTGTGGAATTTCCACACGCCTGTGTGAACTTTCTGGATTTCTGAATTTCCGCCGAAAATGAACATTAGCTTGCTACAGTGTTTTCCTACAGTAACTTGCCGAAACGCTCCCGAATTCGTCGTTCTTCATCGAGGCCGTTGAATTGGGCACACAATTAACGGTAGATCGTGCCAATTGCTTCAAATCTCCTAATTTGGTGAAGTTTTTCTTGTTAGCACGAGCTAGACTTATTATGAATGTGACTGCCGTTGTGCCCCTCCAAAGGAGGTTGGCACACACTCACAAGTCTATACTCATGCCGTGCTCCTTGCTTAGTCTGAGAATCTTCCCAACAATGGCGAACACGATCTAACTTCATTCTTTTCCTTCATTTTATCTTCACAACCCTACAATGCACAAAAGTAAACAAATGCACAATTTTTAGTGATAAAATATGATTAAATTAATGCTCATTGCAAGATAATAACGCTTCGCATTACTATAACACGAGCACTTATCAGGGGGCTATTCCTGCAAAGATTGAACAGAAATTGATCAAATAAAACATAAAACTTCATCTGCAAGAATCCACACACTGTGTGGAAATTCCACACACCCGTGTGTATCTTTGGGGCGTGAAAGCAACACGACCTACACCTCCAATGTACTTAAATTGCATAATAAATTCTTCTAAATCTTTTCTAAAAGCATCTACCAATAATTTAGACATGCAAATCATTTGAAATCGATCATAATAAGCAAAAAAATAAAGATTGGCGAAGAAAAAGGGAAGATTGGCGAATAAAGATTGGAAAATCTTTTATGTTCTGCATATCCGTGTGCCTCCTCTGGAATCGATCATATAGCCGTGTGCCTCCTCTGGAATCGTTTACAGGGATAGTCACAGGCCGTTGTGTGCTCTCGAGTTAGACTCTGAACGCATTCACACAGCCGTGTGCCCAACTTAGCCAAGCACAAGGCTGGCCACAGGGGCACCCACACGCTCCTGTGGCTTCTCTGGGACTCAAGGAATTTATCTAAGTATTCCACATTGCCTGTGGATATTCTACACGGTTGTGCGCTATGCACATGGTCATTCACAGGGGCAGTCACACACCCTTGTGTTTTCTCTGGATCCGTGTGGAAATTCGACACGGCCGTGTGCTTTACACATGGTCTTTCACAGGGGCAATCACACACTCCCGTGTTTTCTCTAGATGAAATCCTCGGCTCTGTAGAGATCCACACAGCCGTGTGTCCTTCACATGGTCGTTCACAAGGGCATTCACATAACCCTGTGTTTTATCTGGATGGAGAAAATGAGCCTTGAATGAATCTACACGACAGTGTGAAAATTTTAGACGGACCTGTGTTTTCTCTGGACAGCCCAAAAATTGCACAGACTCTGTAGAAAATTTTGGAAACACCTATACTATGTATAGAGGCTGCATATATGATAAAATTACCACCAGAGATCCATGAAAAGACACCCCAAATAACCTAAAAATTCGCCAATCATAATAGGGAAAAATACCAATCATCCACGAGAAAATCACAACATACGTATAAAAAAGGTCAAAACACCGATACTAAGACTTTTATTCACGCTAAGACTAAACTAAGTCATAGAAAAATAGTAAAAGCTTGGGTTGCCTCCAAGAAGTGCTTGTTTAATGTCACTAAGCTTAATGTACCTGCTCTTACCTCATGGAGGTTCATGAATGAATATTGCTCTCTTACCTACAACTTGAAAGCATAACGAACATAATCTTTTGCAAGTTGGAGAGGGAATGATCAAGTTCGTTACCACACAAGGGTTTTCCACCCTCACTCGATGAATGCTCATCCTTACTAGTGTTGGGTCGCTTCTTGTGGCGTTTCCTTGCCCATTTAAGCTTTTGGATCATCCTCTTCATGACTCTTGGGGTAAGTTGCACTTCTTCCACTAGGCCAAGGGATGAATTGCCTTCATTCTCCACATCTTGGTCTAGCCATCCCTTATACGGATCCGGACACATCATTTCCTGCATATATTCATCAATTAACTCATCAGTAGTGTCAACAAAATATAAAGTATAATCAAAATCAAGAGAATGTCGCATGGCTTCCGCAAGATGGTAGGTAAGATTGTCGTCTCCAACTCTCAAAGTTAATTCCCCACTATCCATGTCAATAAGTGCTTTGGAGGTGCACAAGAAGGGCCTCCAAAGTATCAATGGAACCTCGACATCCTCGTCCACATCCAACACTACAAAATCCACAGGAAAAATATACTTGTCGACCTTTACAAGCATGTCCTCAACGATACCCCTCGGATGTCTAACTTTATCGGTCGGGTAGTTGTAGCGTCATTCGAGTGGGTCTAGGCTCTCCTAAGCCTAGTTTCTGAAAGAATGTATAAGGCATGGAGTTGATGCTTGTTCCTGAGTCCGCCAATGCCTTCTCTTCACCCAAAATCATCAATGTTACAAGGAATGATAAAGCTTCCAGGGCCCTTCTTCTTACTTGGCATATTCTTTTGCAACATCACCGAGCAAGTAGAATCTTAGATCACAGATGCACTCTCCTCCAATTTCCTCTTGTTGGTCAAGAGATCTTTTAGGAACTTTGCATACCGAGGTGTTTGAGACAACGCCTCTACAAATGGGATGTTGATGTGCAACTGTTTGAATAGCCCAAGAACTTCTTGTATTGCTCATCATTTTGATCATTCTTCAACCTCAAAGGGTAAGGGATTGATAGACTCGATCCGCAAGCGCACGGGTCGCCAAGTAATACCTCGCACAAAAGCACGAGGATCGTATTCCACGGGGCTAAGGAGCTACTCTTACTCCTCCATTGCCTATTATCTAACCTAACCAAACAAGCATTGATGTATGTTCTTCTGAAGCAAAGAAATAAATATGATATAATTAGACAAATTTAAAAGCATACAATGTGGTTGCAAGTGCTACAATGAAGAGTAAAGGCCTATGGATGTGGATCCCCTTGAGGGGTCATCATGATACATGGATGAAGGATAAAAGGTAGCTTGGTTGATTTAGACCGAAGGATCTCAAGATTAGATCAACCCCAATTTCTCGGCGATTGAACCCTAATCCCATACGGATATTGGTTGGAATCTCTTCCTAACCAACATCCCTACGATTGCATTAAGTACAAGGAGATCCCAAAATAAGGATACACTAAACCCTAGTCTATCCTTAAAGCTCGGAGGGCTATCGACACCCAATTTCTCGGTGTGCCGATACAAGTAACCCCTTTTAGTTCATTAATGACCTAATATACGTGAGTAGGTCACATCTACGTGTATAATTCAAGAAAGAACTACGGATCTCTCCATATGGTAGTTCTAGACATAAAGCACAATGAACTAAATCTTAAACCAAACCAAGCTTGCAATTAAGTAAAGATCATCAAAACTACATGATAAACCCCCCCAAGGTTCACCAACATCCGGTGGCCTTGGGGGTCTAGTGTGCCATCAAGCAAGTAACAACGAAAATACAAAGTAAATCTCTTAAAAAGCTCATAAATGACACTCCCTAGATGAAATGATGAAGGAGGAGGTGGAGGTCCGGCCGAATGACGCTTTTCCCCGTCCAAGAGATGCCGAATGACGCTTCCCTTGACTTGGATCCTTGCCTCCTTGATGGTGAAGCTTCTCCCCTTCAAAATGATGTTCTTGCCTCCTTCCTTGGCTCCAAATCGTCATCTCCCAAAGATTTCTTCGTTTCTTTCCTTTTAGATGCCAGCCAAGAAGTCCCCTTTGTGTGCCCTAAAAACCTCTATAAATACTCCCGCAGGATCTCGGGGTGGATGGATCCATCCCGGGGTGGATAGATAGGCAAAAATAGGGCAAAAAACTGTCTCACGTGGGGGTTCATCCCGGGGTGGATGGATGGATCCCGGGGTGGATAGAAGCACCCCGGGGTGGATAGGGGGCCGTGAGAGCTAGTTGAAAATTACTGTCTTTTGATGCTCACGGCCCCTTAAACGGCCCCGTATGCTGCAGTACTCCAGCACCCTGATTCTTCATCCTTTTTCGCCCAAATCGTATTATCATGTTCCTCATGGCTCCTCCATGCCCTACAACATAAATAATGCTCAATTAAGCATAAAACGGGCATCCATTCATATAAAAATACATGCTAAGTGAACAAAATATGTATGTTAAAACACATACATTTAGACACTTATCAAACATCCCCACACCTAAGCGTTTGCTTGTCCCCAAGCAAACAAATCATGAAAAACAAAGGGAAAGATAAGTGGCTAAATGTACATCTCCGGCTCAAATAAATACGAGATTATACAAGTATAGAATAATGATATACAGATGTTGAGTTACAGTCAATACGTACAATAAACAGATCCTGTCTCACCTCTTATATGTCTGTACAGTGTAAGTGAATCTTTCATCTCATTTGCCCTGACATGGTCTAGCCCTATGACTTCAATCAGTACAACTCTATATGCTAATCACTCCACAAGTACAGAGTACTAAGTCTTAAAAAGCTAAGTGCCACTCCAATGAACAATTAAGATCCTTCTAATTCTACAACTTGAAACTAAATCCCATTTCTACTCACAAACTCAAGTAGGAAGTCTAAGTGATCACTAGGGTTATTTTTATTTATATGTATAAACACTTTTTTTTTTTTTTTTGAGTCCGCCTAACGTAGACTGCACAAAAATCTTTCTGGAGGATGCACATGCTGGTTAGGCACAAGAGTCACCCAACTACTCGATTACAGTCTACATAGACGCATTCATTCTCCATTAGCAGAGGAATACTGACATAGACTCTTTTTTTTTTTTTTTTACATACCCTAGATCAAACCTTTAGACTGCACTACAAGTAACAAACCTAGGATTAGCTCAACAAGACTTAGAAGTTCTTAAGAGTTCATTGAAGGATAGAACTTAGTAGTCTAAGGCTAAGTACTCAAAATTGTGTGTTAGGCATACAAGAGAGTTAAGAAAGTCAAGCAGGCTATTCCTAGGGCATCAACAAAAGACTCAGTGCACAGAACAATACTAGAGGTGAAACAGGATTCAATAGAGTACAACAAGAAAAAATGTAACTCACATCAATCATTAATTCACACTTGAAGAATCTCACAAGAAAGTAACAAGCCATCATTGATGACACTAGCATGTAAAGTTGACCTAATACATGTAGATACACCCATCCCCACACCTAGTGTTGTACATTGCCCTCAATGTACACTAATCATGAAAATAGAGGCAATATACACAATAATAACAAAGGAGGAGGGAGAAAACGAACTTCCCCGGTTTATTTGGTAAAAATGGCGAAGTGTGACCCGACAAAAGTGTACGGCGAGCTTTACATGTCGAGTCTGGCTCCCACAAAATGTGGAGATGCTCACCAAATTCCCTTCAATGCCCTGCAAAGCGCAAGGGCAAAACCATCATTCAAAAAAAATAAAACAGAAAAGATTAATACTAGGGAGCGGTCAAACACACAACTAAATAAAAGCAACCAGAGTTCTACAAAGTGTTGGTCAGGGTATAACCCTTCCCAACTTATTCAAAACAAACAAACACACGTGCAGAAAATAAAGAAAACAACAATAAAAGAAACAAAATGCTGCTAAAAGAGAAATAAGTGTCCATGCTCAAGAATGAAACGGCTCGTCGATAACAGGTGGGACAGGTGTGTCGGCGCAGGAGGCGGTGCCAGTCTTGTTGTGCCTCAAAGGTGCTCAAAACCTCCAAAGTGAGCTGCCGGTATGTTGGTTCATCGATAGTAAATAAATTCACCCAACCATTTTGAGATAGAACCTCCCTCACTTGGTCGGCAATTCCAAGCTCTTCCAAAAAATTCCAATCAATACGTCGGACGGTGCCAAAGGGTTTAGTCTTCAATATTTCGTAGTGTGCCATGTGAAGGGGGTGCGTGAACGTAGGTTCCTCGGGAATTTGTGTTGAAGCTCTTGGACGTTTTGAAGCAACCCTCTTGAAGTTTGGCATCCCTACAACACATAAGATCCTCATCAAGCCTAAACCAATCCAACACAACACCGAGAATAACACAAGAAGCAAGAAATGAATGAAAAATGGCTATTAATAGGGTCCATACGGCCGTATAGGGGGCCGTATGGACACTATTCATGGTGGAGCATTTCATTACCATCATGAAAATCGAAAAATTTTTACAAGAATTCAATGGAAATTGAACAAACAATAATCACACCACCAACACATGATAAAAGCATGAATTTATCCACCAAAAAGCTCCATGAACTCAAGAGAAAATGAGAAAGAGAAATCTAGGGCATCAAAAAGCTTACCGGTGAATCCTTGGTGGAACTTGCTTGAAGCTCTTGGTAAATCACTAGATCGATGTCACAAAATGTCGAGGAGGTGATCTAGAACGAGAAATGGAGAGATTTGGTTGAGAAATGATGGAAAAAAAAGGGGAGGGGAAATGGTGGAGATGAAAGGGGAATGGAGAAGAAGACTTAAAGGGCCAAATAATGGGTGGGGGGGGGGGGGGGGGGGGGGGGGTTAAGGTACTAGGCCGAGCCTCACGGCCCCTCTCACGGCCGTGAGGGGGGCCGTGAAGGCTAGTACAAAATCCCAGCCCGCGAATAAAATGCACATACGGCCCCCAATACGGCCGTGAGCTCTAGTGTATTTTCACTGGAGAATGGCTCACGGCCTCCCTCACGGCCCCTTTAGGGCCGTGAGGACCTGGGGAGGCTGGTTTTGGGTCTTAACGCAATCTAAAACTCTCCGGGAAAGTAATAACATGATCCAAAACACCTCCTACTCGGAAGAAATACGCAAAAGACTCGAATAAACTCATGAATTGACAATATAGCAAGTAGGCACAACAAGGAAAAATATAAAACAACACACATGATGAGAGCAAAGATTTTGAGGATGGACTTATTCAAATGCACAACAGATAAGGAAACTAGCACAATGCAAAGTAGATATGAACAACTAAAATATGAAAATTGAATTTAAAAACCCCCGAACACTTGGGTTGCCTCGCAAGAAGCGCTTGTTTAACGTCACGAGCCTGACGTACCTTCTTTCTTACCTCAAGGGGGTTCAAAAAGCTTGCGGTTACCCCCGGTCGAGCTTGAAATATCATTATGATTGAAGTACAATTTCAATCTTTGTCCGTTCACCTTGAAGGTACCACGATCCGGGTGGGTCACCTCAACTGCTCCATGCGGGAAAACCTGAGTGACAACGTATGGACCAGACCATCGCGATTTGAGCTTCCCAGGGAATAATCTCACCCTGGAATTAAACAGTAACACTTGATCTCCCTCTTGGAATTGTTTTGGGTGCTTGATATGCCTGTCGTGGTACTCCTTTACTCTTTCCTTGTAAAGCTTCGAATTCTCGTATGCATTGGAGCGCCATTCATCCAGTTCATTCAGTTGTAGCTTCCTCTTGTTACCTGCAAGAGTGGAGTCAAGATTTAGGAATTTGATGGCCCAAAAAGCTTTGTGTTCAAGCTCAACCGGTAAATGGCAAGCTTTTCCATAGACTAGCCTATAAGGGGTAGCCCCTATAGGAGTTTTGTATGCAGTTCTGTAAGCCCAGAGAGCGTCATCCAAGTGTTCCGCCCAGTCTCTTCGGTTTTGACTCACCATTTTCTCAAGTATTCGCTTTAAGTCTCAATTGGACACTTCTACCTGCCCACTAGTTTGTGGGTGATAGGGTGTCGCCTTTTTGTGGTGTACACCATATCGCTTCAAGATTTTTGTGAATTGGGCATTGCAGAAGTGTGTGCCTCTGTCACTGATGATTGCGCGTGGTGTGCCAAACCTGGAGAACAGTTTCTTCAAAAATTTTACCACCACCCTAGCATCATTTGTTTGCAAGGCTTGTGCTTCCACCCATTTGGATACATAGTCTACTGCCACAAGGATGAACTTAAACCCATGGGAGCTAGGAAATGGTCCCATAAAGTCAATCCCCCAAACGTCAAAGACTTCACAAGCTTGATTCCAATTCTGGGGCATCTCATCCCTACGAGATATGTTGCCAACCCGTTGACAACGATCGCAAGATTGTATGAATTTTTGGGTATCTTGAAATAATGATGGCCAATAGAAACCTGCATCAAGGATCTTCTTTGCAGTCCGGTTCACATTGTAGTGGCCTCTAGTAGGCCCTGAATGACAATGTTTCAGGATGATAAGGCCCTCCGGTCGGGATACACATCTTCGAGCAACTTGATCGGCACAAGTTCGGAATAAGTAGGGATCTTCCCATATGTAGTGCTTGGCGTCCGAAAAAAATTTCTTTCGTTGTTGATAGGTGAACCATTTTGGGATAACCCCTCCAACCAAATAGTTGGCAAAATCGGCAAACCAAGGCGGCTCATTTTCCTCCATAACTTGAATGTTGTACAAGTGCTCTTCAGGGAATGAATCATTGATCTCTTTCTCAGTTACAGTTTCCCTACTGGGGTTCTCTAAGCGGGATAAGTGATCGGCTACGAGATTTTCTGCTCCACGCTTATCCTTGATTTCTAGATCAAACTCCTGAAGGAGCAACATCCATCTAATCAGCCTTGGCTTGGCATCTGACTTACTGAGCAGGTATCTCAAGGGTGAATGATCAGTGTACACTACAACTCTGGACAGAACTAGGTAGGAACGGAATTTATCAAATGCGAACACCACGGTAAGTAGTTCTTTTTCAGTTGTGGTGTAATTCTCCTGAGCTCCAGTTAAGGTTTTGCTCGCATAATAGATGGGGTGGAAATGTTTGTCTCGGCGTTGCCCAAGAACCGCACCCACTGTAAAATCACTTGCATCACACATCAGTTCAAATGGGGAATCCCAATCCGGAGCTACCACAATAGGAGCTTGAACTAGCATCTTCTTGAGTGTAAGAAATGCTTTCATGCAGTCATCGCCAAACTCAAATGTGACATCTTTTTCCAACAACTTTGTCAAGGGTCTAGCAATTTTTGAGAAATCTTTGATGAATCTTCTATAGAAGCCTGCATGTCCCAGAAAACTTCTAATGGCTTTCACTGAATTTGGAGGAGGTAGCTTTTCTATGACAGAGATCGTCGCCTTATCTACCTCAATCCCATCCTTTGAGATTTTGTGACCCAAGACTATCCCTTCTTGTACCATGAAGTGGCATTTCTCCCAACTTAGCACAAGATTAGTTTCCTCACATCTAACGAGAACCCGCTCAAGATTTTTGAGGCAACAATCAAATGTGTCTCCGAAGACGGAAAAGTCATCCATAAACACCTCCATGAAGTCTTCCACCATGTCTTCAAAAATTGCCATCATGCACCTCTGAAAAGTAGCAGGGGCATTGCAAAGTCCAAAAGGCATTCGGCGATAGGCAAACGTCCCATAAGGACATGTGAATGTGGTCTTTTCCTGATCTTCCGGTGCAATGGGGATTTGAAAGTACCCAGAAAACCCATCCAAGAAGCAGTAGTAGGAGTGCCCTGCTAGTCGCTCCAGTATCTGGTCAATGAATGGCAGCGGGAAATGGTCTTTCCGAGTGGCATCATTCAATTTTCTGTAGTCAATGCAGACACGCCACTCAGTGATAGTTCGGGTTGGAATCAACTCATTTTTCTCATTGGTGATCACGGTCATCCCTCCTTTCTTAGGGACCACTTGCACAGGACTAACCCACTCACTGTCAGATATTGGGTAGATGATGCCTGCATCAAGGAGCTTTATGACCTCGACCCTGACCACTTCTTTCATATTTGGATTGAGTCTTCTTTGAGGCAATACTGAGGGTCTGTGATTTTCTTCCATCAGAATTTTGTGAGTGCAAAAGGATGGATTTATTCCCTTTATGTCGGCTATCTTCCACGCAATTGCTTTCTTATGTTTCTTTAACACATTCACTAAGCTTCTCTTCTGTTCAACTGTTAGATTCGCAGCAATGATAACTGGAAGTTGTGTTCCTTCTCCAAGAAAAGCATACTCGAGGTGTTCAGGCAACTCTTTCAGCTCTAGTTCAGGTGCTTCTTCTGTTGACGGTCTTAAGCTTTTATTTCCCAGTCCATCATGCTGAACTGCATCCTCCTGTTCTTCTGACTCCGAACCCTCATCCGAGCTATCATTTATGCCAAACACATGTTGCATAATGCTTTCTTGTGTATCTCTCTGATCCTCTACAAATTTGACCATCCGACTTGGCTGGGGTTCGTCTATTCCTTTCAATTTTCGAAGCAGCAACTCACTAGAGAAGTTACCATCCTCATTTTGTGAAACCACCCCGTTGTTCATGTATTCTGTGAATAGTGTCTTCAATGTGTCACCCTTGTTTTCTAGGGTTGAGCCTTTCCATGGCTTGAATCTGCAGAAAGAATTATCCTGAATGTGTGACAAGTGATGTTTAGGTGGTAACCACTCCCGCCAAATCTCATTCAAAATTGATTCATTTCCTTGTGTATAGTTTAAGTTTGTCATGCACGGTGCCTTGCAAGATCAAGAAAGATAAAATAAGTTAAGCTCAAAAGAAACAAAAACAAAAGGAAATAAAAGAAACAATAAATAAATAAATGAATGGCTAGAGCAATAGGCTAGAAGTTTCTCAGAATTCCTTAGAAAGTCCCCGGCAACGGCGTCAAAAACTTGATAAACTCGATCCGCAAGCGCACGGGTCGCCAAGTAATACCTCGCACAAAAGCACGAGGATCGTATTCCACGGGGCTAAGGAGCTACTCTTACTCCTCCATTGCCTATTATCTAACCTAACCAAACAAGCATTGATGTATGTTCTTCTGAAGCAAAGAAATAAATACGATACAATTAGACAAATTTAAAAGCATACAATGTGGTTGCAAGTGCTACAATGAAGAGTAAAGGCCTATGGATGTGGATCCCCTTGAGGGGTCATCATGATACATGGATGAAGGATAAAAGGTAGCTTGGTTGATTTAGACCGAAGGATCTCAAGATTAGATCAACCCCAATTTCTCGGCGATTGAACCCTAATCCCATACGGATATTGGTTGGAATCTCTTCCTAACCAACATCCCTACGATTGCATTAAGTACAAGGAGATCCCAAAATAAGGATACACTAAACCCTAGTCTATCCTTAAAGCTCGGAGGGCTATCGACACCCAATTTCTCGGTGTGCCGATACAAGTAACCCCTTTTAGTTCATTAATGACCTAATACACGTGAGTAGGTCACATCTACGTGTATAATTCAAGAAAGAACTACGGATCTCTCCATATGGTAGTTCTAGACATAAAGCACAATGAACTAAATCTTAAACCAAACCAAGCTTGCAATTAAGTAAAGATCATCCAAAATACATGATAAACCCCCCCAAGGTTCACCAACATCCGGTGGCCTTGGGGGTCTAGTGTGCCATCAAGCAAGTAACAACAAAAATACAAAGTAAATCTCTTAAAAAGCTCATAAATGACACTCCCTAGATGAAATGATGAAGGAGGAGGTGGAGGTCCGGCCGAATGACGCTTTCCCCCGTCCAAGAGATGCCGAATGACGCTTCCCTTGACTTGGATCCTTGCCTCCTTGATGGTGAAGCTTCTCCCCTTCAAAATGATGTTCTTGCCTCCTTCCTTGGCTCCAAATTGTCGTCTCCCAAAGATTTCTTCGTTTCTTTCCTTTTAGATGCCAGCCAAGAAGTCCCCTTTGTGTGCCCTAAAAACCTCTATAAATACTCCCGCAGGATCCAGGGGTGGATGGATCCATCCCGGGGTGGATAGATAGGCAAAAATAGGGCAAAAAACTGTCTCACGTGGGGGTTCATCCCGGGGTGGATGGATGGATCCCGGGGTGGATAGGGGGCCGTGAGAGCTAGTTGAAAATTACTGTCTTTTGATGCTCACGGCCCCTTAAACGGCCCCGTATGTTGCAGTACTCCAGCACCCTGATTCTTCATCCTTTTTCGCCCAAATCGTATTATCATGTTCCTCATGGCTCCTCCATGCCCTACCACATAAATAATGCTCAATTAAGCATAAAACGGGCATCCATTCATATAAAAATACATGCTAAGTGAACAAAATATGTATGTTAAAACACATACATTTAGACACTTATTAGGGATTCTTGGCTTGTAAGGTGGGGGTGCCATCTCCTTCTCTTTAGGTATATCCTCGACCTCCACTTTTTTGGGCAATTTGTTTCTTGTCTTTTCAAGGGGAAGTCTACTCTCAACTTCGTGACCACTTCTCAAAGTGATCACCTTCACATGTTCTCCCGGATTTGTCTTCGTGTTGCTAGGCAAACTCCCTTGAGGTCTTTCGGATAAAAACTTTGCAATTTGACCAACTTGATTCTCCAAGTTGTGTAACGATGCCATGTGATTGAGAATTGTGGCTTCAACAGACAGAAATCTTGTATCCAATGATTGAATGAAAACATAGGATTCAGGTTTTGATTGAAAGATACAGGACTTTATGTAAAGAAAACTTAGGCCTAGGGTTTTGATTGAAAGATATGAGACATTCTAGAAGAAAAATACAGTAAGGATTAGGGTTTTTCATTCAAATATTGTAGTCATTCCGAAAATAAAACATGGGATTAGGATTTTGATTGAAAAATAAGAGACATTACTATAAGAAAACATACGATTATTGTTTTGATTAAAAAATATTAGACAATTGGGAAAAAATTTACACTATTAGTGTTTGTTTGAAAAATATTAGACATATCAAGAAGGAAACGTAGGATTAGGGTTTTGATGGAAAAATAGGAAACATATTTATGAGAAAAAATAGCATTAAGGTTTTGATTATAAAACAAAAAATATTGGACATTTCCAAAACAAAACAAATGATTAGGGTTTTGATTCAAAAATAGGAGACATTCCCAAAAGAATGGGATTAGGGTTTTGATTGATAAATAGGAGGCATTACCATAAGAAAATATAGGATTAGTGTTTTGATTCAAAAATAGTAGATACTCTGAAATGAAAAAGAAAGAGTTAGGGGCTTGATTAAAAAATAATAGGCATCCTGAAAAAGAAAACAAAGATTAGGATTTTGATTCAAAACTGAAAAATAGGAGATATTACTATAAGGAAACATAATATTAGTGTTTTGATTAAACAATGATAAATAGGAGATATTAAGAAAAGAAAACATAGGATTCGGGTAGGTGACTTTCCGAAAGGAAAACAAAGGATAAAGGTTTTGAAAGATAGGATTAGTGTTTTGATTAAAAAAAATTAGGCTTTTTGAAAAGAAAACAAAGCATTAGGGTTTTGATTCAAA
The DNA here is from genome assembly GCA_020875875.1 of Dioscorea alata. Classification (NCBI taxonomy): domain Eukaryota; kingdom Viridiplantae; phylum Streptophyta; class Magnoliopsida; order Dioscoreales; family Dioscoreaceae; genus Dioscorea; species Dioscorea alata. Next base: position 12,499,202 of record CM037014.1, read on the forward strand.
AATAGGATTAGGGTTTTGATTGAAAGCATAGGATTATTCTTTTGATTAAAAAATAGTAGACATTCAGATAAGAAAACGTAGGATTAGCTCTTTGATTGAAAAATAGGAGACATTTCTATAAGAAAATATAGGATGAGGGTTTTGATTAAAAAAGGAGACATTTAAAAAAACAAAGGATTAGTTTTTTTATTCAAAACTGAAAAATAGGACACATTTCAAAAACAAAACATAGGATTATGGTCTTGATTTAAAAATAGTAGACATTTGTAAAAAAAAAAAAAAAAAAAAGGAAGGATTTGGTGTTTCTTTAAAAAATTGGAGGCATTAGGGAAAAAAACATTGGTTAGGGTTTTGATCAAAACTGATAAATAGGAGACATTAAAAAAAGAAAACATAGGATGTTTGTTTTGTTTGCACAATAGGAGATACTCTGGAAAAAAACGAAGGATTAGAGTTTTGATTAAAAATAGCCAGCATTCCGAAAAGCAAACAAAGGATTAGGGTTTTGATTCAAATCTAGAAAGTAGTACAAATTCCTAAAAGAGAACATAGGATTACGGTTTTGTTCAAAAATAAGATGCATTACTCAAAGAAAACATAGGTTTATGGTTATGATTAAAAAATATGAGACATTACAAAAAGAAAACATAGGATTAGGGTTTTGATTCAAGCTAAAAAATAAGGTTTTGATTCAAATATAGTAAGCATTGCGAAAAGAAAATATAGTAAGCAATGTTTTAATTTCCCATTACCTTTAGAATGCTTCTTTTGTATACTTTTGGTGAACCTAAGGCCAAGCACTTTCAATTGTTCTTCCCAAGTATTTTCACGTTCTATTTTGCTTGAGGACAAGCAAAAGCCTAAGTGTGGGGGGGGGGGGGGGGGGGGGTTTGACAAGTGCTCGTGTTATAGTTATGCGAAGTGTTATTATCTTACAATGACCATTGATTTAATCATATTTTATCACTAAAAAGTGTGCATTTGTGTATTTTTGTGCATTGCAGGGTTGTGAAGATAAATTGGAGAAAAAGAACGAAGTTAGATCTTGTTCGCCGTTGTTGGGGAGTTTTCAGAATAATCAAGGAACAAGGCATGAGCATAGACTTGTGAGTGTGTGCCAACTTCCTTTGGAGAGGTACAAAGGCAGTCACATTCACAATAAGTCTAGCTCGTGTTAACAAGGAGAACTTTGCCAATAAGGAGATTTGAAGCAATCGGCGCGGTCTACCGTTGATTGTGTGCCCAATTCAACGGCCTCAATGAAGAACAATAAATTTTCACACGCCAGTGTGAATTTACTGTAGCAAAATACTGTCGCAAGTTACTGTTTATGTCTGCCAAAAATCAGCAAATCAGCAACTTCACACTGGCGTGTGGAAATTCCACACGGCCGTGTGAAATCCCCATTTCAGCCCGTTTAAAGCGGCGACTCAGCATTATAAAAGCCCGTTTTGGAGACTGTTTTCGGATCTTTTTTTGGCTCTCTTCTGACCTAACTTCTAGAGAGGTGCCGCTAGGGTTTTGGAGAGGACTTCGTGGATGTTTGGAGTGCGTCATCGGCGTCGACATCAGTGTCCGACGGCCGCACAAGACCACGGCCACTTCACATACAAGGGGGTTTTCATCTATGCATTCAATTTACATCTTTTTTCTTATTTTGATGGATTTTTATAGCTCCATGAGGAGCTAAACCCCTTGTGGGTATTCGGACTTGTAAACCCTAGGATTATTATGTTTCTATGGCATTTTTATTATGCTTTTCCATTATTGATGAATAAATTCGAGTTTCAATCTTAATTGCTTTTTGTAATTGTTTTCCCTTAGCCATGACACTAGGGTTGAGAACAATCTAGGTTATCCTTTGGAGCCGTGACAACTCCTATAGGATTAGACTACTTAGGATTGAAGAAGGTTGAGAGGGTAAGTCGTGAGGTAGCGGAACGTCCCGTTTCCCCTCCGGTGTGATTCTCCCTAACTCCGTGTTCCATGATTTCTTAGCGATCGAGATAGAGTGAAGTGCTAGGAGATAAACTTACCTGGGGCTGAGTACGCGAGCAACAGAGTGAAGGGTTGAAGTGAATCTTAGTGCTGGGGATTAATTTCGACTAGGGTTCTTTCACCTGGACCAAAGGGTTAGAACTATACATAGGAACATGGTTTATCACTAGGAATCTCTTGAACTTAAAGCATTCCCACGCAGTGTGAGGCTTAGGAAGATAGACTCCCCTAGGGCTTAGTTGACAGGTCAACGAGAGTCAAGGGTCGTAGTGAAAACCTAATGCCGGGGCATAGTGTTGGGGTTAGTCACGGTTGACCTTAGGTTTGGGACCGTGTGTTTAAGGATATCCTTGACTCAATTAACATCAATAGGAGATCATAATAGCATTGTCTTGCACTAGAAGCATAAGTCCTAGAGGTAGTTTGTCCGGGTACCCTACTTTACTCATTGCTTGTCCTACTCTTTTTACTCCTACTTGCACTCTCTCATCTTCCACACTTCTATTTTATTTCTTGTTTCTTTATAATTGATTACACATTCACTCATTGATTCTTGTCACACATTGCATAGCTAATTAGTGAATACTTGTATCTCAAATCCCTATTTCCTGTGGATACGACTACCCACTCACCGGGGTATTTTATTACTTCGACAACCCGTGCACTTGCGGGGTACACACACAAAGGGTGTGTCAAAGTTTTTGGCACTGTACTGTAGTAAATTACTGTTCACTGTTCGCTGAAAATCAGAAAAACAGAGAATCCACCCGCCCGTGTGGAAATTCCACACGGCTGTGTAAAAATTCCACAGGGGCGTGTGAAACCCCGATTTCAAATCTATTTGGGGACCCCCCTTCTATCTCTTTCCTATCTTTTGGAGGGCTTTCGGCTAGGGTTTGGAGAGATTCTTGGGGATCTTTGGAGGTGATTCTACAGCGTCGGTATCGACATCCTTTGGAAGATAGCTATTGGGGGAGCTTTCGTCGGCATCGATTCGGCGAGGTGTGTCCTAGGCTTGACAAGGGATTCGTTGGGGAAGACATGCGGCTCCACAAGACCATTGATACAATCTACAAGGGGGTTTTTCTTTATGGTTTTTATGCATATGTTCTTAATCTCTTTATTGATTTTGTATTGCTCCATGGAGAGCTAAACCCTAGTGGGTATTCGGACTTGTAAACCCTAGGATGATATTATTTCTATGACTTTTATTACGCTTTCTTTATTGATAAATTTAATTGAGTTCCAATCTTGATTTATTCTTGTATTGATTTTCCCTCAGATGTGACACTAGGGTTGAGAGTTATCTAGGTTGTCCTTTGGAGGTGTGACAACTCCTATAGGATTAGACTACTCAAGATTGGAGAGGGTCGAGAGGGTGAGTCGTGAGGTAGCGAAACGTCCCCTTTCCCCTTCGGTGTGATTTTTTCTACCTTCATGTTCAAAGAGTTCTTTGTGGTCGAAGTAGAGTGAAGTGCTAGGAGATGGACTCCCCTGACATAGTAAAGGGTTGTAGTGCATCTAGTGCTGGGGCTTAACTGAGACTAGGGTTCTTTCACCAGGACCAAAGGGTTAGAACTATACTTAGGAACAGGGTTTTTCACTTGGAATCCCTAAAACCCAAGCAGTTCCACGTAGTGTGAGGCTTAGGATGATGGACTCCCCTAGGGCTTAGTTGACAGGTCAACGAGAGTTAAGGGTCGTAGTGAAACCTAATACCGGTGCATAATATTGGAACTAGTCACGATTGACATTAAGTTTGGGACCGTGTGCTTAAGGATTTTCACGACTCATTAGACATCAATTAGAGGGTATAATACTAATCTTGCATTAGAAGCATTGGTCCTAGGGGGAGCTTTGTTTTGGTATCCCATCTTTATATCGATTACCTCTCATACCCTCATTACTCTTCTTGCGCTCTTTTATTTATTTTACATATATATATATATATATATATATATATTTCTCTCACCATCGACTTCCTTCATAGCTAAATAGCAATAACACTTGTTTCTGAACACTATTCCCTGTGGATACGACTACCCACTCACCAGGATATTTTATTACTTCGACAACCCGTGCACTTGCGGAGTACACACGCAAGGGGTGTGTCAGACTTGGATTTTGATTCAAATATAGTAGGCATTACGAAATGAAAATACATAATTAGGGTTTTGATTGAAAATTGAAAAGTAGTGCAAATTCCGAAAAGAAAACATAGGATTACGATTTTAATTCAAAAATAGGATGCATTACTCTAAGAAAACAAATTTTTATGTTTATGATTAAAGAATATGAGACATTACAAAAAGAAAATATAGGATTAGAGTTTTGATTCAAAGCTGAAAAATAAGGTTTTGATTCAAATATAGTAAGTATTCCGAAAAGGGAATTTAGGATTTGGGTTTTCATTGAAAAATTTTAGACATTGCACAAAGAAAAATCGGATTAGATTATTTATTCAAATATGGTAGACATTCTGACAAGAAAACATACGATTAATGTTTTAAATGAACAAAATGAGACATTACTTAAAAAGAAAACATAGGATTACGGTTTTGATTCAAAACACCAATTATACGTTTTCTTATAGTAAGGTCTCCAATAAAAATGAGGGTTCTGAATCAAAACCACTGATATTATCTTTATGAAAATAAAACATAGGATTAGGTTTATCACTAAAAAAATAAATGAGACATTTCAAAAAGAAAACAAAGGATAAGGGTTTTCATTCAAAATTGACAAATAGGACACATTACAAAAAGAAAACATAGGATTAGGGTTTTGATGCAAAAATAGAAGACACTATAGAAAGGAAAGAAAGGATTAAGTTTTTTCATTGAAAGATAATGAACATTCCGTAAAGAAAACATAGGTTATTATTTTTGATTCAAAACGGATAAATAGGAAACATTAAGAAAAAGAAACATAGGATTCGGATTTTAATTGAAAGATAGAGGACATTATGAAAAGAAAACATAGGCCTAGGATCTTGATTGAAAGATAGGAGACATCCCGGAAAGAAAATACAGTAAGGATTAGGGTTTTTTACTCAAATATTGTAGCCATTACAAAAAAAACATGGGATTAGTATTTTCATTCAAAAATAAGAGACATTACTATAAGAAAACATATAAAAAATATAGGATTATTGTTTTGATTAAAAAATAATATACAATCCAAAAAAAGAAAACATACACTACGGGTGTTTTGATTGAAAAATATTAGACATTTCGAGAAGGAAACACAGGATTAGGGTTTTTGATGGAAAAATAGGAGACATATTTATGATTCAAAAATATTAGACATTTCGAGAAGGAAACATAGGGTTACTGGTTTTTGATTGAAAAATAGAATGTATTACCGTAAGAAAACATAGGATTAGGGTTTTGATTCAAAAATAGTAGATACTCCGAAAAGAAAAAGAAAGGGTTAGGATCTTGATTTAAAAATAATAGGCATCCTAAAAAGAAAACAAAGATTAAGGTTTTGATTAAAAACGAAAAAATAGGAGACATTAAAATAAGTAAACATAAGATTATTTTTTTTTATTAAACACTAATAAATAGGAAATATTAAAACAAGAAAACGTAGGATTCGGGTTTTTGACTGAATGGTTGGAGACTTTACGAAAGGAAAACAAAGGATTATGGTTTTGAAGGATAGGATTAGTGTTTTGATTAAAAAAAATGAGGCATTCCGAAAAGAAAAAAAAGCATTAACTTTTTTATTTAAAAATAGGATTAGGGTTTTGACTGAAAGCATAGGATTACTCTTTTGATTAAAAAATAGTAGACATTCAGAAAAGAAAACATAGGATTATCTCTTTGATTGAAAAATAGGAGACGTTTCCATAAGAAAATATAGAATTAATATTTTGATTTCAAAAAATGAGACATTTCGAAAAAAGAAACCAACGATTAGTTTTTTTATTCAAAACTGAAAAAATAGGACTCATTTTGAAAACAAAACATAGGATTAGTGTTTGATTTAAAAATAGTAGAGATTTCTAAATGAAAAGGAAGGATTTGGTTTTTGTTTGAAAAACGGGACACATTCCAAAAAGAAAAAATGGATTAGGGTATTGATTTAAAACTGATAATAGAAGACATTAAGAAAAGAAAACATAGGATTTTTGTTTTGTTTTTACAATAGGAGACACTCCGAACAAAAAAAAGCATAGAATAGGGATTTGATTAAAAAATAGCCGGAATTCCGAAAAGCAAACAAAGGATTAGGGCTTCGATTCAAAACTGAATAGTAGGACAAATTCAGAAAAGAAAAACATAGGATTACGGTTTTGATTCAAAAATAGGTTGCATTACTCTAAGAAAACGTAGATTTATGGTTATGATTAAAAAATATGAGACATTACAAAAACAAAAACATAGGATTAAAGTTTTGATTCAAAACTGAAAAATAAGGTTTTGATTCGAATATAGTAAGCATTGCAAAAAGAAAACATAGGATTAGGTTTTTTTATTGAAAAATAGGAGACATTCCGAAAAGAAAAATCGGATTATATTTTTTATTCAAATATGGTAGGCATTATGATGAGAAAGCATACAATTAATGCTTTGATTGAATTGAATGAGACATTACTTAAAAAGAAAACATAGGATTATGATTTTGATTCAAAACGCCAAACCTACATTTTCTTATAGTATGGTCTCCAATAATAATGAGGGTTTTGAATCAAAACCAATGATATTATCTTTCCAAAAAGAAAAGAAAGGATTAGGGCTTTCATTCAAAATTGATAAATAAGACACATTACGAAAAGATAACATAGGATTAGGGTTTTGATGCAAAAATAGCAAACACTCTGGAAAGGAAAGAAAGAATTAAGGTTTTTCATTGAAAGATAGCGGACATTCCGTAAAGGAAAAACATAGGTTATGGTTTTGATTCAAAACAAATAAATAGGAAACATTAAGAAAAAGAAACATAGGATTCGGGTTTTAATTGAAAGACATGGGACATTATGAAAAGAAAACATAGGTCTAGGGACTTGATTGAAAGATAAGAGACATCCTGGAAAGAAAATACAGTAAGGATTAGGGTTTTTTGTTCAAATATTATAGTTATTTTGAAAAAAAAAACATGGGATTAGGGTTTTAATTGAAAAATAAAAGAAATTACTATAAGAAAACATATAATAAAATGTAGGATTATTGTTTTGATTCAAAAATAGTAGACAATACGAAAAAAGAAAACATACACTACTGGTGTTTTGATTGAAAAATATTAGACATTTCGAGAAGGAAACGCAGGATTAGGGTTTTTGATGGAAAAATATGAGACAAATTTACGAGTAAAAATAACATTAAGGTTTTGATTATAAACCGAAAAAATATTTGGCATTTTCAAAAGAAAACATCGGATTAGGGTTTTGATTCAAAAATAGGAGACATTCCCAAAAGAATGTATTGGACTTGGGTTTTGATTCAAATATAGTAGGCATTACGAAATGAAAACATAGGATTAGGGTTTTGATTGCAAAATAGAAGTTATTACCGTAAGAAAACATAGGATTAGGGTTTTGATTCAGAAATAGTAGATAATCCGAAAAGAAAAAGATAGGGTTAGGATCTTCATTCAAAAATAAGAGGCATCTTGAAAAGAAAAACAAATTAGGGTTTGATTCAAAATTGAAAAATATGAGACATTACTATAAGAAAACATAAGATTAGTGTTTTGATTAAACTCTATAAAAAGGAAATATTAAGAAAAGAAAACACAGGATTCGGTTTTTGACTGAAAGGTAATAGGCTTTACGAAAGGAAAACAAAGAATTATTGTTTTGAAAGATAGGATTAGTGTTTTGATTTAAAAAAAATGAGGCATTCCAAAAAGAAAACAAAGCATTAGCATTTTGATTCAAAAATAGGATTAGGGTTTTGACTAAAAGCATAGGATTACTATTTTGATTAAAAAATAGTAGACATTCAGAAAAGAAAACATAGGATTAGCTATCTGATTGAAAAAAGCAGATGTTTCTATCAGAAAATATAGAATTATGATTTTGATTCAAAACATGAGACATTCCGTAAAGAGAAACAAAGGATTAGTTTTTTTTATTAAAAACTGAAAAATAGGACTCATTTTGAAAACAAAACATATGATTAGGGTCTGATTTAAAGATAGTAGACATTTCTAAAAGAAAAGGAAGGATTTGGTTTTTGTTTGAAAAACAGAAGACATTCCGAAAAGAAAACATGGATTAGAGTTTTGATTCAAAACTGATAAATAGGAGATAATGAGAAAAGAAAACAGGGGATTTTTGTTTTATTTGCACAATAGGAGACACTCCGAACAAAAAAAACAAAGAATAGGTTTTGGATTAAAAAATAGCCGGCATTCTAAAAAACAAACAAAGGATTAGGGTTTCAATTCAAAACTAAAAAGTAGTACAAATTCCGAAAAGAAAACAAATGATTATGGTTTTGAAGGATAGGATTAGTGTTTTGATTAAAAAAAATGAGGCATTCTGAAAAAAAAAACAAAGAATTAGGGTTTTGATTCAAAAGTATTATTAGGGTTTTGACTGAAAGCATAGGATTATTCTTTTGATTCAAAAATAGTAGACATTCAGAAAAGAAAACATAGTATTAGCTCTTTGATTAAAAAACAGGAGATGTTTCTGTAAGTAAATATAGGATTAGGGTTTTGATTCAAAAAATGAGGCATTTCAAAAAGAAAAAAGGATTAGTTTTTCTATTCAAAAATGAAAAAATAGGACATATTTCGAAAACAAAACATAGGATTTTTGTTCGATTTCAAAATAGTAGGCATTTTTAAAAGAAAAGGAAGGATTTGGTTTTTGTTTGAAAAACATGAGACATTCTGAAAAGAAAACATGGATTAGGGTTTTTATTCAAAATAGATAAATAAGAGACATTAAGAAACGGAAACATAAGATTTTTGTTTTGTTTGCACAATAGGAGACACTCCGAGCAAAAAAAAAAACAAAGAAATAGGGTATTGATTAAAAAATAGCCGGCATTACGAAAATCAAAGAAAGGATTAGGGTTTCGATTCAAAACTGAAAAGTAGTACAAATTGCGAAAAGAAAAAACAGGATTATGGTTTTGTTTTAAAAATAGGATGCATTGCTCTAAGAAAACATAGGTTTTGGGTTATGATTAAAAAATATGAGACTTTACAAAAAAAAAACATAGGATTTGGGTTTTGATTCAAATATAGTAAGCATTCCGAAATGAAAACATAGGATTAGTGTTTTCATTGAAAAATCGGATTAGATTTTTTATTCAAATATGTTAGGCATTTCGACAAGAAAACATACGATTAATGCTTTGATTTAATAAAATGAGACATAACTTAAAAAGTGAACATAGGATTACGGTTGTGATTCTAAATGCCAATTCTACGTTTTCATATAGTAAGGTCTCCAATAAAAATGATGGTTTTGAATCAAAACACCTGATATTATCTTTTTGAAAATAAAACAAACATAGGATACGGGTTTTCATTCAAAATTGATAAATAGGACACATTATGAAAAGAAAACATAGGATTAGGGTTTTGATGCAAAAATAGCAAGACACTGGGAAAGAAAAGAAAGGATTAAGGTTTTTCATTGAAAAATAGTGGACATTCCGTAATGAAAAGATAGGTTATGGTTTTGATTCAAATCGAATAAATAAGAAACATTAAGAAAAAGAAACATAGGATTCGGGTTTTAATTGAAAGACTGGGGACATTACGAAAATAAAACATAGGCCTAGGGTTTTGATTGAAGGATAGAAGACATTCCAGAAAGAAAATACAGGAAGGATTAGGGTTTTTTATTCAAATATTGAAGTCATTACCAAAAAAAAAAAAAAATAGGGATTAGTGTTTTGATTGAAAAATAAGAGTTATTAATATAAGAAAACATACACTATTGGTGTTTTGCTTAAAAAATTTAGGCATTGCAAGAAGGAAACGTAGGATTAGGGTTTTGATGGAAAAATAAGAGACATATTTATGGGCAAAGATAGCATTAAGGTTTTGTTTATAAACCAAAAAATATTGGGCATATTCAAAAGAAAACATTGGATTAGTGGTTTGATTAAAAAATAGCAGACAATCCCAAACGAATTCATAGGACTTTTGTTTTGATTCAAATATAGTAAGCATTCCGAAATGAAAACATAGGATTAGTGTTTTCATTGAAAAATCGGATTAGATTTTTTATTCAAATATGTTAGGCATTTCGACAAGAAAACATACGATTAATGCTTTGATTTGATAAAATGAGACATTACTTAAAAAGTGAACATAGGATTACGGTTGTGATTCTAAATGCCAATTCTACGTTTTCATATAGTAAGGTCTCCAATAAAAATGATGGTTTTGAATCAAAACACCTGATATTATCTTTCCGAAAATAAAACATTGGATACGGGTTTTCATTCAAAATTGATAAATAGGACACATTATGAAAAGAAAACATAGGATTAGGGTTTTGATGCAAAAATAGCAAGACACTGGGTAAAGAAAAGAAAGGATTAAGGTTTTTCATTGAAAAATAGTGGACATTCCGTAATGAAAAGATAGGTTATGTTTTTGATTCAAATCGGATAAATAAGAAACATTAAGAAAAAGAAACATAGGATTCGGGTTTTAATTGAAAGACTAAGGACATTACGAAAATAAAACATAGGCCTAGGGTTTTGATTGAAGGATAGAAGACATTCCGCAAAGAAAATACAGGAAGGATTGGGGTTTTTGATTCAAATATTGAAGTCATTACCAAAAAAAAAAAAAGGGATTAGTGTTTTGATTGAAAAATAAGAGATATTAATATAAGAAAACAAACACTATTGGTGTTTTGCTTAAAAAATATTAGGCATTGCGAGAAGGAAACGTAGGATTAGGGTTTTGATGGAAAAATAGGGGACATATTTATGAGCAAAGATAGCATTAAGGTTTTGTTTATAAACCGAAAAATATTGGGCATTTTCAAAAGAAAACATTGGATTAGGGGTTTGATTAAAAAATAGCAGACAATCCCAAACGAATTCATAGGACTTTAGTTTTGATTCAAATATAGTAGGCATTGTGAAATGAAAACACAGGATTAAGGTTTTGATTGAAAAACAGAAGGTATTACCGTAAGAAAACATAGGATTAGGGTTTTGATTCAAATAATACTAGATACTCTGAAAAGAAAAAGAAAGGGTTAGGATCTTGATCCAAAATAAGAGGCATCTTGAAAAGAAAAAAAATATTAGGGTTTTGATTCAAAACTAAAAAGTAGGAGACATTACTATATGGAAACATAAGATTATTATTTTGATTAAACATTGATAAATAGAAAATATTAAGAAAAGAAAACATAGCTTTCGGGTTTTTACTAAAAGGTTCCTGCTTTACTGAAGGAAAACAAAGGATTATGGTTTTGAAGTATAGGATTAGTGTTTTGATTAAAAAAAAAATGAGGCATTCCGAAAAGAAAACAAAGCATTAGGGTTTTGATTCAAAAGTAGGATTAGGGTTTTGACTTAAAGTATAGGATTACTCTTTTGATTAAAAAATAGCAGACATTCATAAAAGAAAACATAGAATTAGCTCTTTGATTGAAAAACAGGAGACATTTCTATAAAAAAATATAGGATTAGGTTTTCATTTTAAAAAATGAGACATTTTGAAAAGAAAAAAAAAGGACTAGTTTTTCTATTCAAAACTGAAAAATAGGACACATTTCGAAAACAAAACATAAGATTAGGGTTTGATTTAAAAATAGTAGGCATTTCTAAAATAAAAGAAAATATTTGTTTTTTGTTTAAAAAATAGGAGACATTCCGAAAAGAAAACATGGATAAGGGTTTTGATTCAAAACTGATAAATAGGAGGCATTAAGAAAAGAAAACATAGGATTTTTGTTTTGTTTGCACAATAGGAGACACTCCAAACAAAAAAAATCAAAGGAATAGGGTTTTGCTTAAAAAATAGCCGGCATTGCGAAAAGCAAACAAAAGATTAGGGTTTTGATTCAAAACCGAAAATTTGTAAAAATTCCGAAAAGAAAACACAAGAATATGGTTTTAATTAAAAAATAGGATGCATTGCTCTAAGAAAACTTAGGTTTTATGTCATGATTAAGAAATATGAGACATTACAAAAAAAACATAGGATTAGGGTTTTGGTTTAAATATAGTAAGCATTCCGAAAAGAAAACATTCGATTAGGGTTTTCATTGAAAAATTGGAGATATTCCGAAAAGAAAAATTGGATTAGATTTTTTATTCAAATATGGTAGGCATTCCGACAAGAAAACATACGATTAATGTTTTGATTGAATAAAATGAGACATTGCTTAAAATGTGAACATAGGATTACAATTGTGATTCAGAACGCTAATCCTACGTTTTCTTATAATAAGGTCTCCAATAAAAATGAGGGTTTTCAATCAAAACACCTGATATTATCTTTCCGAAAACAAAACATAGGATTAGGGTTTTCATTCAAAATTGATAAATATGACACATTACGAAAAGAAAGCATAGCATTAGGGTTTTGATGCAAAAATAGCAGACACTCTGGAAAGGAAAGAAAGGATTAAGTTTTTCGGTGAAAATAGCAGACATTCCGTAAAGAAAAACATAGGTTATGGTTTTGATTCAAAATGGATAAATAGGAAACATTAAGAAAAAAAAACATAGGATTCGTGTTTTAATTGAAAGATAGGGGACATTATGAAAAGAAAACATAGGTCTAGGGTTTTGGTTAAAAGATAGGAGACATTCTGGAAATAAAATACAGGAAGGATTAGGGTTTTGACTGAAAGGTTCCTACTTTACTAAAGGAAAACAAAGGATTAAGGTTTTAAAGGATAGGATTAGTGTTTTAATTAAAAAAAATGAGGCATTCCAAAAATAAAACAAAGCATTAGTGTTTCGATTCAAAAGTAGGTCTGTGGTTTTGACTGAAAGCATAGGATTACTCTTTTGATTCAAAAATAGTAGACAATCAGAAAAGAAAACATAGGATTAGCTCTTTGATTGAAAAACATTAAACGATTTTATAAGATAATATAGGATTAGGGTTTTGATTATAAAAACGATACATTTTGAAAAGAAAAAAAAGGGTTAGTTTTTCCATTTAAAACTTAATAATAGGACACATTTCAAAACAAAACATAAGATTAGGGATTGATTTAAAAATTGTAGGATTTGGTTTTTGTTTGAAAAAAAGGAGACATTCCAAAAAGAAAACATAGATGAGGGTTTTGATTCAAAACTGATAAATAAGAGACACTAAGAAAAGAAAAGAAAGGATTTTTGTTTTGTTTGCACAATAGGAGACACTCCGATCAAAAAAGGCAAAGGAACATGGTTTTGATTAGAAAATAACCGACATTCCAAAAAGCAAACAAAGGATTAGGGTTTCAATTCAAAACTGAAAAAATAGTACAAATTCTGATAAGAAAACTGACACGACCTTTTGCGTGCGTACCGCAAGTGCACGGCCTTGTCAAAGTAATAAAAGTTACCCCGGTGAGTGGGTAGTCGAATCCACAGGGAATAGTGTTTAGAAACAAGTGTTAATCGCTATTTAGCTATGATGGGAATCGATGATGAGAAAAGTATTTATATATAGATGTAAAAGAAAATAAAAGAGTACAAGAAGTATAATGAGGGTAGGAGAGGTAATCGATATAAAGATGGGGTATCCGGACAAAGTTCCCCCTATGACTAATGCTTCTAGTGCAAAACTTGTATTATGCTCTACAATTGATGCCTATTTGAGTCGAGGATATCCTTAAACACACGGTCCCAAACCTAAGGTCAACCGTGACTAACCCCAACACTATGGCCCGGCATTAGGATTCACTACGACTCTTGACTCTCGTTGACCTGTCAACTAAGCCCTAGAGGAGTATATCTACCTAAGCCTCACACTACGTGGGATTGCATTAAGTTCTAGGGACTCCTAGTGGTAAAACCTGTTCCTATGTGTAGTTCTAACCCTTTGGTACAGGTGGAAGAACCCTAGTCTAGATTAAGCCCCAGTGCGTAGGATTCACTTCAACCCTTCACTCTGTTACTCGCGTAACTAAGCCCCAGGGGAGTTTATCTACCTAGAACTTCACTCTATCTCGACCGCTAATGAATCAAGGAAACGGAGGTAGGGAGAAACCAAACCGGAGGGGAAAGGGGTACATCGCTACCTCACAACTCTCCCTCTCAATCCTCTCCAACCTTGTATAGTCTAATCCTATAGAGGTTGTCACACCCTCAAAGGATAACCTAATAGATTCTCAACCCTAGTGTCACGGCTAAGGGAAAATCTCATACAATCGGCATGCAAGATTGGAACTCAATAATAGAACATTAAATTAAGAAAGCATAATAAAAGTCATAGAAACAATATCATCCTAGGGTTTACAAGTCCGAATACCCACTAGGGTTTAGCTCTCCATGGAGCAATACAAATTCAATAAATAGTTTAAGAACATATGCATGAAAACCATAAAGAAAACCCCCTTGTAGATCGTATCGATGGTCTTGTGTAGTCGCGTGTCTTCTCCAACGAATCCCTTGTCAAGCCTAAGGCACACCTCGACAAATCAATGCCGATGAGAGCTTCCCCAATAGCTTTCTTCCAAAGGATGTCGATGTCGATGCCGTTTAATCGCCTCCAAATACCTCCAAGAACCTCTCCAAACCCTAGCCGAAAGCCCCCCAAAAGATATCCAAGTGATAGAAGAGAAGGGTCCCCAAATAGATATGAAAACGGGCTATTTATAGGCTGAAATCGGGCTGAATTCGGGCTGAAATCGGACTTCTGTAAAAATCCAAAAATTCCACACGGCCGTGTGGAAATTCTGGAATCGTGATTTCTCGGCACCTGTGAACAGTGTTTTTGCTACAGTATTCCTGCTACAGTACTTCTCCGAAATACTCCCGAATCCATCGTTCTTCATCGAGGCCGTTGAATTGGGCACACAATCAACGGTAGATTATGTCGATTACTTCATTTCTCTTCATTGGCGAAATTCTCCAATGTTACACGAGTTATAGACTTTTGTGAGTGTGACTGCCCTTGTGCCCCTCCAATGGAGGTTGGCACACACCCATAAGTCTAGACTCGTGCCTTGTTCCTTGCTTGGTCCAAGAACTCCTCAACAACGGCGAACATAACCTATTCTTCCTTCTTTTTCTCTAAATCTTCTCCACAACCCTTCAATGCACAAAAGTAAACAAATGCACACTTTTTAGTGATAAAATCTGATTAAATTAATGCTCATTGCAAGATAATAACGTTTCACATTACTATAACACGAGCACTTATCAAAAACATAAAATTATAATTTTGATTCAAAAATAGGATGCATTTCTCTAAGAAAACATATGATTACGGTTTTGGCTCAAAGCTGAAAAATAAAGTTTTGATTAAAATATAGTAAGCATTCCGAAAAGAAAACAAAGCATTAGTGATAAGTACTCTTGTTATAGTAATACAAAGTGTTATTGTCTTACATTGGGCATTACTTTTCTCAGATTTTATCATTAATTGGTGTGCATTTGTGTTCTTTTGTGCATTGAAGGGTTGTGGAGTAAACTTAGTGAAAGAAGAGCAAAGTTAGATCATGTTCGCCGTTGTTGGGGAGTTCTTGGACCAAACAAGGAACAAGGCACGAGTATAGACTTGTGGGTGTGTGCCAACCTCCTTTGGAGGGGTACAAAGGCAGTCACATTCACAAAAGTCTAACCCGTGTAGCATTGGAGAACTTCGCAAATAAGGAGAATGAAGCAATCGACATGATCTACCATTGATTGTGTGCCCAATTCAACGGCCTCGATCAAGAACGATGAAATTGGGAACATTTGAAGCAATTCATTGTAGAAGTTTATTGTTCACTGTGCGCCAGAAAACCGATTCCAAAAAATCCATACGGGCGTGTGGAAATTCCACACGACCGTGTGGATGCCTGATTTCAGCCGATTTTCAGCCATGACTCAGCACTATTTAAATAACTTTTTAGGACTTTTTGGGGATCTTTTCACCTGTCTTCTGGAGGATCACGGCTAGGGTTTGGAGAGGACTTTATGGAGGATTGGAGCGAGTTCTCAGTATTAACATCGAAGCCCGTTGGAAGATAGCTATTGTGGGAGCTTTAGTCGGCACTGATCGGGCGAGGTGTGCCCTAGGCTTGACAAGAAGCTTGGTGGAGGGGACAGAGCGACCTCACAAGACCATTGCCACGCATCACAAGGGGGTTTCATCTATGTTTATCTTTAGTGCTTATTCATACACATTGATGGATTTGTATAGCTCCATGGAGAGCTAAACCCCTTGTGGGTATTCGGATTTGTAAACCTTAGGATAACATTATTTCTATGACTTTTATTATGTTTTCTTAATTGATGCTTTTAATTCAGTTCCAATCTTGATTGCTTGTTGTATTGATTTTCCCTTAGCGGTGACCCTAGGGTTGAGAATCATTTAGGTTATCCTTTGGAGTTGTGACAACTCCTATAGGGTTAGACTACTAGAGAATGGAGAGGATCGAGAGAGTGAGTCGTGAGGTAGCGAAACGTCCCCTTTCCCTTCCGGTGTGATTTTCCCTATCTTCGTGTTCCAAGAGTTCTTATTGGTCGAAGTAGAGTGAAGTGCTAGGAGATGAACTTCCCTAGGGCTTAGTTGCGCAAGCGACAGAGTGAAGGGTTGTAGTGAATCCTAGTGATGGGGCTTAATTGAGACTAGTTCTTTCACCTGCACCAAAATTTTAGGACTACACTTAGGAACAGGGTCTGTCACTTGGAATCCCTATAACATCAAGCTATTCCACGTAGTGTGAGTATTAGGAAGATAGACTCCGCAGGGGCTTAGTTGATAGATCAACAGAGTAAAGGGTGGTAGTGAAACCTAATGCCGGGGCATAATGTTGGGATTAGTCACGATTGACCTTAGGTTTGGGACTGTGTACTTTAGAATGTCCATGACTCATTAAACATCAATAGGAGAGTATAATACATTGTCTTTCACTAGAACATTAGTCCTAGGAGAGCTTGTCCGGGTACCCCTTTTTACACTAATTGTCTCTCTTTTACTCCTTGCTTGCACTCTCTCGTCTTCCATATTTCTTCTTTACTTTCTTGCACACACACATTGATTATTCTTCTCACCATTGTATTCTCGCAATAGCTAACTAGAAAATTCTCTTGTCTACAATCCCTACTCCCTCTGGATTCAACTATCCTCTTGCTGGGGTACTTTATTACTATGACAACCAGTATACTTTCGGGCCTCCGTCAAAGTTTTTGACGTATTTTAGATATTTGCTTTTTGCTATTTTAGCTATTCACCACACATTCTATTTCACACTCTTTTTTTTTCCATCATTCTTATTTGTTTTCTTTTCTTTGGTTTCAGCTCCAAGTTATGACCCGTGCCAATCCTTCGATTCTTGCTGAAAGAGACCCAGATATTGGAATTAGAAAAAATTGGAAAGGGAAAGAACCTATGCAAGAACAGTCCAATCAAGCTGAAATAGATACAAAAGGGTCAGAAACAATGGCAGAACAGCATGAACAGCAGAGAACTTTGTCTGATTTTGCTAGACCCGCAGTGTTGGGGACACAATCAAGCATTGTGAAGCCCCCATTATAACTCAGAATTTTGAGCTCAAGCCAGGCTTCATCCAAATGTTGCAGCAGACCGCACAATTTAATGGGTTGGCCAATGAAGATCCCAACAGCTATGTCGAGAACTTCTTGGAGATGTGTGATATGCTAAAAATCAATGGAGTAACGGAGGATGCCATCAGATTGAGAGCTTTCCCATTTTCCTTGAAAGTAAGAGTAAAGCAATGGTTGCACTCATTACCTAGAGCATCTATTACCACATGGGAGGAGATGGTAGAAGCGTTCTTGGCCCGATATTTCCCTCTCAAAAAATCAGCAAAGCATAGGAATGAGAATTCTTCCTTTGTGCAAACGGAATTGGAGTCTCTATTTGAGACATGGGATACGTTCAAGGAGCTTGATAAGTGTTTGTGTTATAGTAATGTGAAGTTTTATTATCTTACATTGAGCATTACTTTTATCAAATTTTATCATTAATTAGTGTGTATTTGTGTGCTTTTGTGCATTGTAGGGTTGTGGAGCCAATTGGGAGAAAAAGAGCAAAGTTAGGTCATGTTCGCCTTTGTTGGGGAGTTTTTCGACGAAACAAGGAACAAGGCATGGGTTTAGACTTGTGGGTGTGTGCCAATCTCTGTTGGAGGGGCACAAAGGCAGTCACATTCACAAAGTCTAACCCGTGTAACGTAGGAAGACTTAACCAATGAGGAGAAAGGAAGTAATTGACATGATCTACCGGTGATTGTGTGGCCAATTCAATTGCCCCGATTTCAGCCGATTTACAGCCGCAACTTAACACTATTTAAAGGCCTTTTGGGGACTTTTTCTGGATATTTTTGCCTACTTTCTGGAGGGTCTCGGCTAGGGTTTAGAGAGGACTTTGTAGAGGATTGGAGCGTGCCATCGGCATCGACATCGAAGCCCATCGGAAGATAGCAATTGGGGGAGCTTTCATCAGCACCGATCCGGCGAGGTGTGCCCTAAGCTTGACGAGGACCTTGGTGAAGAGACGAATCGGCCGCACAAGACCACGGCCACGCTATACAAGGAGGTTTTCATCTATGTTTTTTATTTGTGTTTATTTATATACATTGATGGATTTGTATAGCTCCATGAGGAGCTAAACCACTTGTGTGTATTCAGACTTGTAAACCATAGGATGATTTTGTTTCTATGACATGTTATTATGCTTTCTTAATTGATGAATTTAATTGAGTTCCAATCTTGATTGATTCTTGTATTGATTTTTCCTTAGATGTGACACTAGGGTTGAGAGGCATCTAGGTTGTCCTTTGGAGGTGTGACAACTCTATAGAATTAGACTACTTAAGATTGGAAAGGGTCGAGAGGGTGAGTCGTGAGGTAGAGAAACGTCCCCTTTCCCCTTCGGTGTGATTTTCCCTACCTCCGTGTTCCAAGAGTTCTTAGCGGTCAAAATAGAGCGAAGTGCTAGGAGATGAACTCCCCTGGGCTTAGTTACGTAAGCGATAGAGTAAAGGGTCATAGTGAATCCTAGTGATAGGGCTTAATTGAGACTAGGGTTCTTCCACCTGGACCAAAGGGTTAGAACTACATTTAGGAATAGGCTAATCACTTGGAAACCCTAGAACGTAAAGCAATCTCACGTAGTATGAGGCTTAGGAAGATGGGCTCCCCTGGGACATAGTTGATTGGTTAAGAAGAGTTAAGGATCGTAGTGAAATCTAATGCCGGGGCATAATGTTGGGGTTAGTCACGGTTGACCTTAGGTTTGGGACCGTGTGCTTTAGGATGTCCACGACTCATTAAAAATCAATAGGAGAGTATAATACATTGTCTTGCACTAGAACATTAATCCTAGGGGTAGCTTGTCTGGGTACCCTATTTCACTCTTGATTGTTTCTCTCTTTTACTCTTAGCTTGCACTTTCTTATCTTCCATATTTCTCTTTATTTTCTTATTACTTTCGATCACTCTTGCACACACACATTGATACTTGCTCTCACTTTCCGCACTTCACACTAGCTAAATAGCAATCTCTTGTGTCTACAATCCCTACTCCCTGTGGATTCTACTACCCTCTCACTGGGGTACTATTATTATTGTGACACCTTGTGTACTTTCGGGCCCCTGTAAAAGTTTTTGGTGTCTTTCCCGGGGAGTAGGCATATTTTAGATATTTGCTTTTTGCTATTTTAGCTATTCACTTCGCATTCTATTTCACACTTTCTTTATCTTTCATCGTTCTTGTTTGTTCTCTTTTTGTTGGTTTCAGCTCCTGGTTATGACCCGGGGGAACCCTTCGATTCTTATTGAAGAAGACCCAGATATTGGAAGAAGAACACATAGAAAGGGGAAAAAATCCTGTGCAAGAACAGTCCAATCAAGCTGAGATAGACACAGAAGGGTCAGAAACAATGGCAGAACAGAATGAACAATAGAGAACCTTATCTGATTTTGTTAGACCCACAGTCTTGGGGACCCAATCAAGCATTGTGAGTCCCCCAATTACAGCTTAGAAATTCGAGCTAAAGCCGGGTTTTATCCAAATACTGCAGCAAACCGCATAATTTAATGGGTTGGTCGATGAAGAACCCAACATCCATATTGAGAACTTTTTGGAGATGTGCGACATGCTGAAAATTAATGGAGTAATGGATAATGCCATCAGATTGAGAGCCTTCCCATTTTCCTTGAAGGGAAGAGTGAAACAATGGTTGCACTCATTACCTAAAGCATCGATCACCACATGGGAGGAGATGGTAGAAGCTGTGGAGTTTCGGTCTCTTTGCCCTTGTTTGTTGTTTCAATTTTCTTAAGTGTTGTCGTCGTTTTCCCTTTGAGTGTTCTTTGATTTTTTCTGGTCGAGTTTTTGGAGTTGTTCGTCGAGTGTTGAGGGTGTTTCAGAGACAATTTTAGTGTGCGTGGGCTGTGCACAGGCCGCACAGCCCTTCCTGGGAGCTGTGCGGCCTCCTGTGTGGGCCGCACACCCCAGGCAGAGGGGTGTGCGGCCTGGTGTGTGGGCCGCACACCAGCCCGCACACCCTTCTGCCTAGGGCGTGCGGGCACTGCGCAGCCCGCACATGAGCCGCACATCCACCCGTTTGGCTTATAAAAACCCAAACCTTGGCTTCTTTTCTTCATTTTCTTCTTCCAAACTCCTCTATCTCCTTCTCCTCTCTTCCTTCATCACCTCTTGGGGTTCTAAGGCCGGCTTAGAGGAGGTTTTAGGGCTTGAAACTTGGATCAACAAGTTGATCATTCTTGAGATCAAGGTATGCTTTCATCCTTTTGTTCCTTCTCTTTTGTTCTTTGATGAGGATGGTTAGGGTTGGTTATGAACCCTTTTGAGAGCATGATTGTTACCTCTTTTTCTTCCTCTTTGATGGCAAATCTTGTGAGGATTTATTGTATTGAGCTGTATGGCCTTGAATTCATGAAATCCATGAACGTTCTAATCCCGGAATTACTGTAGCACCGATCATGTTAGGTCATTCTTGCCTTCCTTGTTGGTTTTATGAGTTGTGAGAGGTCTCCTCCTTGCTATAACTTCCTTCTTTGGTGTTTAGCAAACCCTAGAAGCAACCATTCCCCATTTTTGAGCATTTTCCTTCATTCTAGTTAATCAATTGTTTGTTGATGTTTGATTGCTTGTTTTGGGTGTTTAATGGCTTCTAGGAGGTGAAGCTTCAAGTAAGGGCAAAGAACCGGTGGGGAAGTGATTTCGAGGCATTTGCTCGCCAAGTTTGTGAGTGGGAAAATTACTAACATTGGACTATGACTCATGCATGATATTTGTTATTTGAATTGCCTATTTGAATGATGGATTCCTTATTGCTAAATTTCCTTGAAAGCTTTGACTAAAGATTTGAATCATGATGATTTATGAAATTGGCTTATCTCTTGAATTCTTGCAATTCATATGTATGCATATATATATGTTGATTATGATTTGGAACTCTATGTTCAAAATACATGTTTTAAGCCATGTTTTCAAGAGAATTGATGTTCTCATTTTGATGACCAAAAAGCATGTGAAACCAAGTTGATTTCATTGTGTTAAGTCAATGTCGATGTGTATTTTCAAAAGACACCTTCCTATGATGTTTTGATGAAAAGTGGTTTCATTGTTAATATTATGATCAAATTGATCACCCTTGGGGTGAGAATTGCCATTGTAAACATTTATTGTCTCTTATTGAGAATTATGCTATCATGATGTATATATTGAGCCTACGGGCTAAGTTATTGTTTAAATCATTTGTTGGTGACATGGGAGCCGAGCTCCAGAACTTGCTGCAGTAAGAAAGGGATGGTTTCCACGGGCCGACCTATATAGAGGTGGCGTGGAATACTGTCAAAAACGGTTATGCCATGTCAGGTGGGAGCGTAGAGTCCTGACATGGATATAGTTTGGTTGTTCGGAGTCACCACACGAACTTCCCAGCGGCCAATGCCAAGATACGCGCATCTTGGTAGCTCCAGACCTAACCAAGGCCATGATTATCGACGGAGGGTTTTGAGGCCATTCTGGACATTATTGTTTATTTGAGAAAGTTGAATTACTTGTTTCTAAGTATCTTGATATTTTGAAACTATCAATAAGTATTATGCTTATGCTAGGTCCAGAATGGCATATGTTTTCTTGATGATTTCAAAGAACTTCTATTTGTATTTCAATGAGAAAATCTATGTTCTTATGAGATATTTGCTATTCAAATTGTTTTTAATTTTGTTATGCATTGAAATATTTTTATGATGTTTATCTCTATATGATCATGCTTGAGCTATAGTCTTGTGACTAACCCCTCACTGAGTAACCTAGTTACTCACCCCTCTTTCTTCCTCCCAGGTGTTAGCACAGCACAGGGGTGAAGACGTGAAGTGCTTGGCTAGAGTCATCATTGTCTTCTCATTTTGGGGTTATGTATGTTATTTATGCCTTGGCATGTATTATTAGGGATCCACTATGTATTATTGAACCCTATCATGTTTTCTCCATACTCGTAACACTTTGTATACCAGTCTAGTTCTTGTTTTGTTTGAGGAGTGTATCCTCTATTTGGGGTGGTTATTATCATTATTATCTTCCTTATGTACCCCTTTGCTATGTGTCTCAGTGTGCTATACCTTGTATGAGTAATACAAGTATTTGTAGTTGAGTTATGTATTGTGATTATAGATGCATTGTACAGAAAACAGGTTAGCCTTACAACTACCTAGAGTTGAGGTAGTATTAGACCTCCCCTGGGTTGTCGTGGCGGTATGTCGTGCTTGGGACCCGGGGGTCAAGGCATGACAGAAGCATTCTTAGGCCGATATTTTCCTCCCAGAAAATCAGCAAAGCTTAGGAATGAGATTTCTTCCTTCGTACAAACGGAATTGGAGTCTCTATTTGAGACATGGGATAGGTTCAAGGAGCTCCTACGGAAGTGCCCACAACATGGATTGCCGGATTGGATGATCATTCATACTTTCTACAATGGGTTGAATCCAAGTACCAAACAATTGTTAGATGCGGCGGTAGGAGGTACCTTAGGAAGCAAGACTCCCGGTGAAGCCCAAGAACTCATAGAAGAGATGGCTTTGAATAGTGACACACCCCTTGCGTGTGTATCCCGCAAGTGCATGGGTTGTAGAAGTAATAAAATACCCTGGTGAGTGGGTAGTCGTATCCAAAGGGAATAGTGTTCAGAAGCAAGTGTTATCGCTATTTAGCTATGAGGGAAGTCGATGGTGAGAGAAATATATGTATATAAATGTAAAAGAAAATAAAAGAGTGCAAGAAGAGTAATGAGGGTAGGAGAGGTAATCGATATAAAGATGGGGTACCTGGACAAAGCTCCCTCTAGGACTAATGCTTCTAGTGCAAGAATAGTATTGTACCCTCTAATTGGTGTCTAATGAGTCATGGAAATCCTTAAGCACACAGTCCCAAACCTAAGGTCAACCGTGACTAGTTCCAACATTATGCCCCGGCATTAGGTTTCACTACGGCCCTTAACTCTCGTTGACCTGTCAACTAAGCCCCAGGGGAGTCCCTCATCCTAAGCCTCACACTACGTGGAACTGCTTGGGGTTCTAGGGATTCCAAGTGAAAGACCCTATCCCTAATTATAGTTCTAACCTTTTGGTCCAAGCGGAAGAAACCTAATCTAAGTTAAGCCCCAGTCCTAGGATTCACTCAACCCTTTGCAAGGGAGTTCATCTCCTAGTACTTCACTCTACTTCGATCGCAATTAACTCTTGGGATACTGAGGTAGGGAAGTTCACACTGGAGGGGAAAAGGGATGTTTCACTACCTCTCGACTCACCCTTTCAACCCTCTTCAACCTTGTGTAGTCTAACCCTATAGATGTTGTCACACCCTCAAAAGATAACCTAATAGATTCTCAACCCTAGTGTCACGGTTAAGGGAAAATCTCATACAATCGGCATGCAAGATTGGAACTCAATAAGAAAACATCAAATTAATAAAGCATAATAAAAGTTATAGAAACACAAGCATCCTAGGGTTCACAATTCCGAATACCCACTAGGGGTTTAGCTCTCCAAGGAGCAATACAAAATCAATACCGAGTTTAAGAACATATGCATAAAAACCATAAAGAAAACCCCCTTGTAGATCGTATCGATGGTCTTGTGGAGCCGCCTAATCTTCTCCACGAATCCCTTGTCAAGCCTAGGGCATACCTCGCCGAATCGATGCCGATGAAAGCTCCCCCAATAGCTTTCTTCCAAAGGATGTCGATGCCGATGCCGTATAATCACCTTTAAAGACCTCAAAGAATCTCTCCAAACCCTAGCTGAAAGCCCCCCAAAAGATAGGCAAGAGATAGAAGGGGGTCCCCAAATAGATCTTA
This sequence comes from Dioscorea alata, assembly GCA_020875875.1. Classification (NCBI taxonomy): domain Eukaryota; kingdom Viridiplantae; phylum Streptophyta; class Magnoliopsida; order Dioscoreales; family Dioscoreaceae; genus Dioscorea; species Dioscorea alata. The sequence goes on from CM037014.1 coordinate 12,523,638, forward strand.
AAACGGGCTATTTATAGGCTAAAATCGGGCTAAAATTGGGGTTCCACACGCCCCTGTGGATTTTCCACACCGGCCTGCAGAATTTCCGCACAGCCGTGTGGAATTTCCACACGGGCGTGTGAATTCTCTGTTTTTCTATATTTTCGGCAAACAATGAACAGTAACTTGCTACAGTATTTTGCTACGTGATTGACTACAGTACTTCACCGAAATGCTCCTGAATTCATCGTTCTTTATCGAGGCCATTAAATTGGGCACACAATCAACGTTAGATCATGTCGATTACTTCATTTCTTTTCATTGGCGGAGTTCTCCAATACCACACAAGTTAGACTTTTGTGAATGTGACTGCCCTTGTGCCTCTCCAATGGAGGTTGGCACATACCCACAAGTCTAGACTCGTGCCTTGTTCCTTGCTTGGTCCAAGAACTTTTCAACAATGCCGAACACAACCTATTATTGCTTATTTCTTCTCTAAATTGGTTCCACAACCCTACAATGCACAAAAACATACAAATGCACATAAATTAATGATTAAATCTGAGAAAAGTAATGCTCAATATAAGATAATAATACTTCATATTACTATAACACAAGCACTTATCAAATATCTATCAATGGAACTCAAGGGATAGAAAGAAGGTTCTCGGACTTCATGAAATCGATGCAGTTACATCGTTGGCGGCACAAGTGGAATTATTGAGTAAGAAGTTAGATACTCTAACTTCACCAAGAGTGGCGGCCATTACGAGTTATAATGGATGTTGATGAGCGTCGCTGACACGACCCCTTGCGTGTATCCCTCAAGTGCACGGGCTTGTCAAAGTAATAAATTTACCCTGGTGAGTGGGTAGTCGAATCCATAGGAAATAGGGACTTAAGACACGAGGTTTCACTAATTAGCTAAGTAATGTACGGTGGGTGTGAAAAGAATTAATGAGTAAATATGAAAGCAATATAAAGAAACAAGAAATTAAATAGAGAGATGGAAGACAAGAGAATACAAGAACGAGTAAATAGAGAAGGACTAGCAATGGATGAAAATAGGGTACCCGGACAAGCTACCCCTAGGACTTATGCTTCTAGTGCAAGACTATGCTATTATACTTTCCTATTAATGTTAATTGAGTCGAGGATATCCTTAAGCACACGGTCCCAAACCTAAGGTCAACCGTGACTAACTCTAGACTCTTGACTCTTGACTATGACTCTTGACTAATCCTATACTTTCACTATGACTCTTGACTCTCGTTGACCTGTCAACTAAGCCGTAGAGGAGTACGTCTTCCTAAGCCTCACACTATGTGGGATTGCTTTAAGTTCTAGGTATTCCTAGTGATTAAACTAGTTCCTATTGTAGTTCTAACCCTTTAGTCCAAGTGGAAGAACCCTAGTCTAAATTAAGCCACAGCACTAGGATTCACTTCAACCCTTCACTCTATTTCTCGTGCAACTAAGCCCCAGGGGAGTTCCTCTCCTAGCACCTCACTCTATCTCGATCGCTAAGAAATCATGGAACATGAAGGTAGGAAGAATCACACCATTGCGGAAAGGGGACGTTCCGCTACCTCACGACTCATCCTCTCAACCCTCTTCAATCTTAAGTAGTCTAACCCTATAGGAGTTGTCACATCTCAAAAGGATAACCTAGATTATTCTCAACCCTAGTGTCACGGCTAAGGGAAAACAATTACAAAAGATAATTAAGATTGAAACTCAAATTTATTCATCAATAATGGAAAAGCATAATAACAATGTCATAGAAACATAATGATCCTAGGGTTTACAAGTCCGAATACCCATGAGGGGTTTAGCTCCTCATGGAACTATACAAATTCATCAAAATATAAAAGAAAGCACAAATTAAAAGCATTGATGAAAACCCTCTTGCGTATGATGTGGCAGTGGTCCTGTGTGGCCACTGGATGTCAGTAACGATGCCGATGACACGATCTAAACCTCCACGAAGTCCTCTCCGAAAAACTAGCCGCGCTCTCTAGAAGTTGGGGAGAAAGATAGGTCAAAAGAGATGTAAAAAGTCTCCAAAATGGGCTTTTATAACGTTGAGTCGCGGCTTTAAAATTGGACTTATCGGGATTTCACAAGGCCGTGTGGAATTTCCACACGCCCGTGTGAACTTTTTGGATTTCTGAATTTCGGCTGAAAGTAAACAGTAGTTTGCTACAGTGTTCTGCTACAATACTCGCCGAAATGCTCCCGAATCCGTTGTTCTTCATCGAGGCTATTGAATTGGGCACACAATCAATGGTAGATCGTGTCGATTGCTTCAAATTTCCTTCTTGGTGAAGTTCTCCTAAGCTACACGAGTTAGACTTATTATGAATGTGACTGCCCTTGTGGCCCTCCAAAGGAGGTTGGCACACAATCACAAGTCTATGCTTGTGCCTTGTTCCTTGCTTGGTCCGAAAACTCTCCAATAATGGCAAACACGACCTAACTTCGTCCTTCTTCTTCAAAATAACCCCACAAACCTACAATGCACAAAAGCACACAAATGCACACAATTTAGTGATAAAATCTGATAAAAGATATGCTCATTGTAAGATAATAGCGCTTCGCGGTACTATAACACAAGCACTTATCAGTCGCGCGACAGGCTAGGAAATGAGCACGCAACTCCCCAGCCGCAAGTGCACGGGTCGTTAAGTAATAACCTCTCGTGCTCGCACGAGAGGGTTATATTCCCAAGGGTTCCAAGATCTACTATTACTTCCTTTTGGGGTCACTGTCTAGTCGATTAAAACCGGGTTGTTTCAATTATAAAATTAAAGATAATAAAATTAAATGAGAAAGTAAAAATAAAGTTACACTCGATCCGAGTAGAAATGGAGATGAAAAATCCAAGAATTAAGGAAGGCCTCGGACGAGGATCCCCCAGGGAGAAAACTAAGTACGGATGACGGTAATAAACTTAAAGATAAGGTTGACTTGGTTTTGGCCCGCTAGACTCTGATGTCGACTACTCCGGAACCTCTGTAGTATAGCCCTAATCCAGTACGGGTTCCTCTATCCAGAAGATACCCCCACAATGTCTTTGGAAACAAGGACTCTTGGTTAGGGTTATTCTAATGCACGCTCTCGGCTAAAATAACCCTTACCACACGGAAGACTACTAACACCGGAACCTCCGGTGTATTAATACAATGAATCTTTCTTTAATCATCACAAGACCTAATACAAGCTAGCATCCTGCCAAACAAGTATCATTCAAAATCAAATCTACGGAATCCATCCATTGTAGACTGGACATGAAAATGATAGATTAAAACCAACAACACAAGTCACACACAGTCAATTATAAATAACAATGTCATCTATACAAAGTCTCCTCCCAAGGTTCATCGGGAGCCCGGTGGCCTTGGGAGTCTAGTTCGACATAACAAAATGAGAGAGCTCATAATACATGACAGCCATTATACTAGTCAATAATGAAACTCCCCTCGAAATATCGGTTAGAAGGTGATGATGAGGATTTGTCGAATCCGCGCCGGCGAGCACCTTGATGCTTTTCTACGTTCTCCCCTTCTTCTCTCCTTCAATTCCTGCCGAAATTGCCTCCAAATGTGCTGGAAATGACTTGATGATGAGTGGAGGTCGGATAAGAGCCAACAGCTAGCAGAATGCCCTCAAAACTCTGAAGGAACACTATATATATCCCGAGACTGTGCGGTTACTGTGCAGGGCCGCACAACGGCCGCATAGCCTTCTGGCTATGGTGTGCGGCCAGTGTGCTGGCCCACACAGTGGCCGCACATGCCTCTGGCCGTGGTGTGTGGCCAGTGTGCGGCCCCGCATAGTGGCCGCACACATGCTTAGTGTGAGCAATGTGCGCGCTATCCATGGCGTCCGGAGTATGTGCGACTTCCTTTCTTCCTCATTTCTTCTCCGAAACAACTCAAATACGTATCTTCCTATGAAAATGGCCCATGAAGCCCTAAAACCGAATAAACGTATCAAATGCACTAAATGTCATCGAAACTAATACAAGTTGCATGAAAGTGTATAAATTTTATAACTAAAACATGATGTATTTAGGCACTTATCAAATACCCCCCACTTGAGTATTTGACTGTCCCCAAGCAAACAGACATGAAGAGCAATAAGGGCTGATAAGTGACTAAATACAGAACCTCAGGCTAAAAGGTAATGCATCATAGTAGGATAAGACTCAAGACACAGAGCAAAGACTACTCAAGGCGCTCTATGCACTCGATAGCTGTATCATGATGCATGTCTGCATCCCCCTATTTCGAGACCCTGTAGTCCAGGCAAGGTAGACAGGACCCCGAGAACCACATCTAGAGCAAGTCACATCACCTTGTGGAGTGTGGCCTTGAAGCGGTAGAGATGTCCCTAGTAGGGTCCTAAAGATCTTTCCTCTTCTGGTCGAACAACCACAGTTATAAACTTTGTTTTATATATACACACATGTATAAGAAATTTTTTTTCTCTTTTTCGGGACAACCATGAACTGCAAATCCACATTACCTGGAGCTTTGCACATTCATATAGACGCGCTCATACCCTATTTGCTTTTGGCGAGAGGAACACTCTGGTTAGGAGTGAGAACCCCAGGTTACTTTGCTAGTAGGGCAGAAGGTACTGTCCCACATTTTTTTTTTACTGTGTTGCGACAAGGAGGAAAGTCTTTAAGAGTCTATTAGGAGAAATATCTAACATTTCATGGCGTACAACCCCATAAGTGGGTTAGCAACAAGAGGGCTACGAGGGTCACTATTGTTCCTTACCTAGGTGTCCAGGGTTCTAGATAGGAGGTCATTGAGGGGAATGCCGAGAATGACATGAAGTGCTTGAGATTGCAGGGTCACAGGTAGCTTAGTGTCTATCACATCCTACACTATGATTCACTAACAATTAAGTATGCTTTCCTCGGTTCAACAATCATGCAAAAAGTCTAATCTACCCTGATTATGTTCACAAAATTTAAAGTCATGCACAAGACACCCACCCCCCAATTAGAGTAGTACATTGCCCTCAATGTACCTAATTCAGCAGTGTATAAAGAATGAATAAGAAACAAAAGGAAGGTGAGTATGTGAACTTCCCCAAAACACGTGGTGTGATTCATGTGGATGATGAGTTCGAGATGCTCTTGCAAAAGCATAAAAAAAAGTTCGAGAGAAGAGATCATGTAACGTCTAATTCAACATGCACGGAGAATAGACGTTGAGTCAAGTATCCATCATTCCCATAAAAGCAAAATGCTGAATTGAAAAGCATTAACACAAGTTCACAAAACAAAGTGGTACAACAAACAAGTGGTAAGGATAAGCCCAAACCCACTAGACTACAACAAAAAGCAAACAAAAATAAAAAGGCACACCAAAGATAGGAAAAGAAAACTAAAGGAAAGTGAGCTCTAATCCCAGTCGTCCAAATTGTCAGTGGAAGCAGGTGGTGCCAAGGCGTCTGGAGATGGGGGAGGCTGCAATAGGGCAATGAGGCTCTATTGGCCACGTAGAAGTTCTTGCTGCCCTTGGATAAGCCTGGTGATATCTTCCCCTTGCCGCCGTTGTGTGTCACATAAGTCCTATAGCTTGTGATGTAACTCTGTGAGGGTAAGTGAATGATCAGCGCGTGGTCGTGCTTGCCCTCCCCGCCGGGCTCCCGGTGTACTGGTTTCTTCCTCAGAATCATATGAAGATCCCACATGAGGCGCAAGGGTGTAACTTGCTACAGTATTCGCCGAAACGCTCTCGAATTCGTTGTTCTTCATCGAGGCCATTGAATTGGGCACACAATCAATGGTAGATCGTGCCGATTGCTTCAAATTTCCTTCTTGGTGAAGTTCTCCTAAGCTACACAAGTTAGACTTATTATGAATGTGACTGCCCTTGTGCCCCTCCAAAGGAGGTTGGCACATAATCACAAGTCTAGGCTTGTGCCTTGGTCCTTGCTTGGTCCGAAAACTCTCCAACAATGGCAAACACAACCTAACTTCGTCCTACTTCTTCAAAATAACCCCACAAACCTACAATGCACAAAAGCACACAAATGCACACAATTTAGTGATAAAATCTGATAAAAGATATGCTCATTGTAAGATAATAGCGCTTCGCGGTACTATAACACAAGCACTAATCAAATGCCTAAAAGGAAAGAATGAAAGAAAGAGCTCATAATCCAACAATCAACACACTAACAACCAAAATACGGAAGATGAAAAGATACGAAAATGTAAAAAGAGAAACTTGGGTTGCCTCCCAAGAGCGCTTGTTTAACGTCATGAGCTCGACAATCAAGTTTCACAGAGTTAATATGGGTCAAAAGGAAAGATTTTACCTGATGCATCGGAAGGTGTTGAATTCTTACCAAAATACGGCTTGAGGCGATGCCCGTTTACCTTGAACTAACCTTTTTCTGGGTGAAAGATTTCAATTACTCCTTGAGATGAGATACTAGTGACAATGTACGGTCTTGACCATCGTGATTTAAGCTTCCCCCGAAATAAATGAAGTTGGGCATTGTATAGCAATACTTGATCTCCTTCCTCGAATTTCTTGCCCTGTTTTACGTTTTTATCATGGTATTGCTTCGCTTTGTCCTTGTATAGTCTCGAATTTTCATAAGCCAGCGCCTACCATTCATCAAGTTCATTCAATTGCATTTTTCTCTTTTCCCCAACCAGGTTGCAATCAAAATTTAAGAACTTGGTTTCCTAGTATGCCTTGTGCTCAAGCTCTACCGGAAGGTGGCATGCCTTGCCATAGACTAAGCGATAAGGACTACTCCCAGTAGGTGTTTTGTACGTTGTGCAATAGGCCCATAGTGCGTCTTCCAAATGATCTACCCAATCCTTACGATGATGAGTGACGGTTTTTTCCAAGATTCTTTTGAGCTCTCTGTTGGAAACTTTGGCCTGGCCACTAGTTTGTGGATAGTAGGCGGTAGACGTGTAATGAGAGACGCCATATCTTTTTAGAATCTTTGCAAATTGAGAGTTGCAAAAATGCGCTCCCCTATCACTGATGATTGTCCATGGTGCTCCAAATCTCAGGAATAACTTCTTCAATAATTGCACAACAACTAGAGCATCACTAGACGGTAGTGACTGAGCTTCCACCCAATGGGATATATAGTCCACTGCGACCAAAATAAATTTATGCCCCCGGGAGTTTGGGAATGGCCCTATAAAGTCTATCCCCTACACGTCAAAGACTTCAGACACTTGAATAGCATTCTGGGGCATCTCGTCCCGACGTGAAATGTTCCATATTCTTTGGCAACAGTCACAAGCTTGTACATGTTTCTGTGTGTCCTAAAAGATAGTAGGCCAGAAAAATCCAGCATCCAAGATTTTTTTAGCTGTTCGGTTGGTGTTGTAATGTCCTCTAGTCGGCCCTTCATGACAATGTTTTATGATGTCCAGCCCTTCCACATGTGACACACATCGCCTAACCATCTGATTAGCATAGATATGTAATAAGTAAGGTTCTTCCCAAATGTGATGCTTAAGATCAGAGAAAAACTTCTTCTATTGGTAGTTGATAAGCGCTTGTGTTATAGTAGCACGAAGCGCTATTATCTTACAATGAGCATATCTTTTATCATATTTTATCACTAAATTGTGTACATTTCTGTGCTTTTGTGCATTGTAGGTTTGTGGGGTTATTTGGAAGAAGAAGAAGAACGAAGTTAGGTCGTGTTTGCCATTATTGGAGAGTTTTCGGACCAAGCAAGGAACAAGGCACGAGCCTAGACTTGTGAGTCTGTACCAACCTCCTTTGGAGGGGCACAAAGGCAGTCACATTCACAATAAGTCTAACTCGTGTAGCTTAGGAGAACTTCACCAAGAAGGAAATTTGAAGCAATTGGTACGATCTACCATTGATTGTGTGCCCAATTCAATGGCCTCGATGAAGAAAAACGATGTAGCAAAACACTGTAGCAAGCTACTGTTCACTTTCAGCCAAAATTTAGAAAACCAGAGAGTTCACACACCCACACGGCCGTGTGAAATCCTGATAAGTCCGATTTTAAAGCCGCGACTCAACGTGATAAAATCCCGATTTGGAGACTTTTGATAGATCTTTTTCCCAATCTTTCTCCCCAACTTCTGGAGAGCATGGCTAGGGTTTCAAAGATGACTTTGTGGAGGATCGGAGCGCGTCATTGATAAGTGCTTGTGTTATAGTATCGCGAAGCGCTATTATCTTACATTAAGCATACCTTTTATCAGGTTTTATCACTAAATGTGTGTATTTGTGTTCTCTTGTGCATTGAAGGTATTGTGGAGCCTAATTGGAGAAGAAGAATGAAATTAGGTCGCGTTCGCCAATGTTGGGATGTTCTCGGACCAAGCAAGGAACGAAGCACGTATTTGGACTTGTGGATGTGTGCCAACCTCCTTTGGAGGGGCACAAAGGCAGTCACATTCACAACAAGTCCAATCCGTGTTACTTAGGAGAATTTCGCGAAAGAAGAAGACTTGAAGCAATCGGCGCGACCTACCGTTGCTTGTGTGCCCAAGTAATGGCCTCGATGAAGAACAATGAACCGGGGAGGTGTTTCGGCAAGTTACAATCCTGTTCAGCTGAAGATTAAAGTTCCAGAGAAGTCACACGGGCGTGTGGAAATTCCACACGGCCGTGTGAACCAGTTTCCAGCCAGACAGAGAAGTCACACGGGCGTGTGGAAATTCCACACGGCCGTGTGTTTGTGCAATTTCAGCCATCCAGTGAAGACGCACGGGCGTGTGGAAATTCCACACGGCCGTGTGAAATTAATTTTTCAACCGAGACAGAAGCTTCACACGGGCGTGTGGAAATCCCACACGGCCGTGTGAAGCCCCCGATAAGTCTAATTTTAAAGCCGCTATTCAACATTATAAAAGGGGATTTTTGCAACCTTTTGAGGCATCTTTCGACCTATCTTTTCCCCAACTTTCTGGAGTGCGGCTAGGGTTTCGGAGAGGATTTCGTGGAGGTTCTAGCGCGTCATCGGCATCGATTTCGAGGTTCGACGTTTGCACAAGACCACGGCCACACCAATTCGAGGGGGTTTTTCATTGATGTCTATGTTTTATGCTTTATTTCTCACATTGATGAACATGTATAGCTCTATGAGCAGCTAAACCCCTCGTGGGGTATTCGGACTTGTAAACTTTAGGGTTTCTTATGTTTCTTTGACATTGATTATTATGCTTTCCATCGTTGATGAATAAAATTGAGTTTTTAATCTTGATTATCCTTTCATATTGTTTTCCCTTAAACGTGACATTAGGGTTGAGAGCAATCTAGGCTTTCCTTTGGAGATGTGACAACTCCTATAGGATTAGACTACTCAAGATTAAAGAGGGTTGAGAGGGAGAGTTGTGAGGTAGCAATGTACCCCTTTCCCCTTCGATGTGATTTCTCCCTACCTCCGATTCCTTGATTTAATAGCGGTCGAAATAGAGTGAAGCAATAGGTAGATAAACTCCCCTAGGGCTTAGTTACGAAAGTAATAGAGTGGAGGGTTGTAGTGAATCCTATTTGCTGGGGCTCAATCTAGACTAGGGTTCTTCCACCTGGACCAAAGGGTTAGAATTACGTATAGGAACAGGTTTAATCACTAGGAATCCCTAGAGCATAATGCAACTCCACATAGTGTGAGGTTTAGGCAGATGGACTCCCCTGGGGCTTAGTCATCTAGGTGACAGAGTGAAGGGTGTTGTGAATCCTAATACCGGGGCATAGTGTTGGAGTTAGTCACGGTTGTCCTTAGGTTTGGGACCGTGAGTCTTAGGATATCCTCGACTCAATTGACATCAATAGGAGAGTATAATATCATAGTCTTGCACTTGAAACATAGACCCTAGAGGTAGCTTGTCCGGATACCCCCCTTTTATTCATTGTTAGTCCTTCTCGATTTTCCTACTTGCACTTCTTTCTTCCATCTCTCTATTTAGTTTATTGCTTTGCATTATTTTCACTCATCAATCTTATTATCGTTCTCCGTATTTTGCATAGCTTAATTAGTGAAACCTTATATTCTATCTCCCTATTCCCTGTGGATTCGACTACCTTCTCACCAAGGTAAATTTATTACTTCGACAAACCTGTGCACTTACGGGATACACGCAAGGGGTCGTGTCAGTCATTGGCATCGTCATCGACATTCGGTGGCCACACAAGACCACGGCCACATCATACGCAAGGGGGTTTTTCATCGATGCTTTCAATTTGTGCTTTCTTTCATATTTTGATGAATTTGTATAGCTCCATGAGGAGCTAAACCCCTTGTGGGTATTTGGACTTGTAAACCCTAGGATTATTATTTTTCTATGACATTGTTATTATGCTTTTCCATTATTGATGAATAAATTCGAGCTTTAATCTTAATTGTTTCTTGTAATTGTTTTCCCTTAGCCGTGACACTAGGGTTAAGAACAATCTAGGCTATCCTTTGGAGTTGTGACAACTCCTATAGGGTTAGACTACTTAATATTGAAGAGGGTTGAGAGGGTGAGTAGTGAGGTAGGTGAACGTCCCCTTTCCCCTCCGGTGTGATTCTTCCAACCTCCATGTTCCATGAGTTCTTAGCGGTCGAAATAGAGTGAAGTGCTAGGAGAGGAACTCCCCTGGGGCTTAGTTGCGCGAGCAACAGAGTGAAGGGTTGAAGTGAATCTTAGTGCTGGGGCTTAATTTAGACTAGGGTTCTTCCACCTGGAGCAAAGGGTTAGAACTATACATAGGAACAGGATTTATCAGTATGAATCCCAAGAACTTAAAGCAATCCCACGTAGTGTGAGGCTTAGGAAGACAGACTCCCCTAGTGCTTAGTGGACAGGTTAACGAGAGTCAAGGGTCGTAGTGAAAACCTAATGCCGGGGCCTAGTGTTGGGGTTAGTCACGGTTGACCTTAGGTTTGGGACCGTGTGTTTAAGGATATCCTCGAGTCAATTATTATCAATAGGAAAGTACGATAGCATAGTCTTGCACTAGAAGTATAAGTCCTTGGGGTAGCTTGTCCTGGTACCCTATTTCATCCATTGCTAGTCCTTCTCTATTTACATATTCTTGCACTCTCTTACCTTTGATCTTTCTATTTTATTTCTTGTCTCTTTATATTTGCTTTTATATTCACTCATTGATTCTCTTCACACTCATCGTACATTGCTTAGCTAAATAGTGAGTACTTGTGTCTTAAATCCTTATTCCCTGCGGATTCGACTACCCACTCACCAGGGTAATTTTATTACTTTGACAAGCCCGTGCACTTGCGGGATACACGCAAGGGGTCGTGTCAGTAGCTGAACCATTTGGGGAGAATACCAGCCGCTAAGTAATTAGCGATGTCTGCAAACCAAGGCGGCTCTTCCTCTTGTACCACATTAACTTGAAAGAGTTGCTCCTCAGGGAAAGAGTCGTTAATTTCAATGTCCACCGCTAATGACGAGCTACTGTTCTCTAACCGAGATAAATGATCTGCAGCTAAGTTTTCAATGCCCTGTTTGTCTTTAATTTCCAAGTCGAATTCCTGAAGCAATAACACTCAACGGATTAGGCGTGGTTTGGCATCTGTTTTACTTAGGAGGTACCGAAGGGCCGAATGATCTATGTACACCACTACCTTAGAAATCACCAAGTATGGTCTGAATTTGTCGAAAGCCAAAACCACAGTAAGGAGTTCTTTTTCAGTAGTGGTGTAATTCTCCTGAGCTTCTGTGAGAGTTTTGCTTGCATAATAAATCGGATGAAAGTGATTGTTCCTCCTTTGCCCCAACACTGCTCCCACAGCATGGTCGCTAGCATCACACATTAGCTCGAATGGTGACATGACCTTTTGCGTGTGTACCGCAAGTGCACGGCCTTGTCGAAGTAATAAAATTACCCCGGTGAGTGGGTAGTCGAATCCACAGGGAATAGGGATTAAAAATACGAGAAATTGCTATTCAGTCGTACGATATATGAGAAAACAATAATCGGAGTGATAAGTGGATTTATGGAAATTAGAATAAAAGCAAGGGAAATGAATAGAAAGGTGAAAGAAAGAAAAGTACAAGTAAAGAGTAAAAGAGAGAGACTAGCAATGAATGAAAATAGGGTATCCGGACAAGTTACCTCTAGGACTTATGCTTCTAGTGCAAGACTATGCTATTATACTTTCCTATTGATGTTAATTGAGTCGAGGAAAATCCTTAAACACACGGTCCCAAACCTAAGGTCAACCGTGACTAACCCCAGCACTATGTCCCGACAATAGGATTCACGTCAACCCTTCACTCTGTTGATTGCTCAACTAAGCCCCAGGGGAGTATTTCTACCTAAGCCTAACACTACGTGGAATTGCTTTAAGTTTTAGGGACTCCTAGTGATAAAACCTGTTCCTATGTGTAGTAGTTCTAACCCTTTGGTCCAGGTGGAAGAACCCTAGTCTAAATTAAGCCCCAGTGCATAGGATTCACGTCACCCCAAAGCCTTGGGGGAGTATGTCTACCTAGCACTTCACTCTATTTCGACCGCTAAATAAATCAAGGAATCGGAGGTAGGGAGAAATCACATCGGAAGGGAAAGGGGTACGGTGCTACCTCACAACTCTCCCTCTCAACCCTCTTCAATTTTAAGTAGTCTAATCCTATAGGAGTTGTCACACCTCCAAAGGATAACCTAGATTGTTCTCAATCCTTAGTGTCACGGCTAAGAGAAAACAATAGCAAAAGATAATTAAAATCAAAACTCGAAGTTATTCATCAAAATTGGAAAAGCATAATAACATTGTCATAGAAACATAATTATCCTAGAGTTTTACAAGTCCAAATACCGACGAGGGGTTTAGCTCCTCATGGAGCTATACATGTTCATCAATTTATGAAAGAAAGCACAAACTAAAGACATCAATGAAAACCCCATCGTGTATGGTGTGGCCGTGGTCTTGTGCGGCCGTCGAACGTCGGTGACGATGCCGATGGCGCGCTCCAATCCTCCACAAAATCCTCCCCGAAACCCTAGCTGCACCCTCCAGAAGTTGAGAAGAAAGATAGGTCAAAATATGCCCAAAAAGTCTCCAAATCGGGCTTTAAATAGGCTGAGTGGGGCTTTTATTTTGAACTTATCGGGACTTCACACGGCCGTGTGGAATTTCCACATGCCCGTGTGAAGCTTCTGTCTTTCCTGAAAAATTACTTCACACGGCCGTGTTGAATTTCCACACGCTCGTGTGAAGTCTCTGGTTTGCTGGAAAATATTTCACACGACCGTGTGTTAATTCTGCACACCCGTGTGAACTCTCTGGACTCCCGATCTTCGGCAGAAAATGCACAATAACTTGCTACAGTGAATTGCTACAGTAACAAACTACGGTGCTGCTACAGTAACTTGCCGAAATGCTTCCGAATACGTTGTTCTTCACCAAGGCCATTAAATTGGGCACACAATCAATGGTAGATCGTGTCGATTGCTTCAAGTCTTCTCTTTGGTAGAGTTCTCCTAAGCTACACATGTCGGACTTGTTGTGAATGTAACTGCCTTTGTGCCCCTCCAAAAGGAGGTTGGCACACACTCACAAGTCTGGGCTTGTGCCTTGTCCTTGTTTGGTCCGAAAACTCCCTAACAACGGCGAACACGATCTAATTTCGTTCCTATTCTCCAAATTAGCTCCATAAACCTACAATGCGCAAAAGTAAACAAATGCACACTATTTATTGATAAAATCTGAATCTGATTAAATTAATGCTTATTGCAAGATAATAATGCTTCGCATCATTACTACACGAGCACTCATCAAATCCCCCCACACTTAAGCTTTTGCTTGTCCTCAAGCAAGATAGAACGTGAAAGTACTTGGGAAGAACAATTGAAAGTGCTCGGCCTTAGGTTCACCAAAAGTATGCAAAAGAAGCATTCTACAAGTAAGAGGAAATCAAAATATTGCATAAGATTACCAATACTCTAGTCAAAAACTCGAATCAAAAGGGATAATAACTCGAAAACGTGTAAGTGTGTGCGAGTTTTCACTCAAGAGAACCAACGAGTACTCCCCAAACTCTTGTTATAAGGAGTTATTTATATACACAAAGTAAGGAAGTAGTAGCTTCACTCAACCTCTAAGGTAGCCCTTTCCTAGGCGGCCACCAAAGGTGGCTTTCACACTTTCGAGGAGGTAGCTCTTTCTACCGGGGTAGTAGCTTTCACGCTTCGCATGAGATAGCTCTTTCTCTCATTAGGGCATAACTTGTATCCGACTTATGAGAGTAGCTTCATACTTCATAGGAGGTAGCTCTTTCCACCCCAAATGCACAAATAAAAGCTATAATAATATTCACAAGCTAGGTTTTTCTTTTTTTTTTTTTTTTTTTTTTTTTAGCTACATAAGACTTCACAACTAACTAGAGTAGTACTAAACTAGTCCTTAAAACTTCGAGCTCAAGTTTCCAAAAGATTTCAAGAGTGAGTAGTGCAATGAGTTGTAATCGAGAAAAAATTCCCTAGAAATTCAAGTAAAAACTAGAGCATGATAGATACAATGTTAAAAATTCTCCTAGACTCTAAGAATACAAGCGTTGCAACTAAGGTGAACCGCCATAGGCTACATAAGCATAAACAATTGAGTGCCCAAGTAAAAGTGTGTGCAATGTGAACTCCCCCCCACACTTAAGATGTACATTGTCCCCAATGTACGCATGTAAGAACAATAATGAGTAAAGTGTTGCGTTTGATGGAGCTAGGTCATTGAGAGTTGAGTCTCAATGGTTTGTGGAGCACACACGGTCCTTGACCGTGCCTATGACTATTCCTCAAATTCCTTACATCCAAGACCATCTGCGCACACATACACAAGGGTTCAGTATAACTCAATAAAAACTAAAATAAAGCTCGAGTATATAAAGATATGATAATGAGATACAACTCGAGACAAAACAAGAGAAAAATAAATGCAAACCCAGAGGGAGGGTCCTTTCTGGGTACTACAAGTCCAATAGAATATGAAAATAAAAGTGCGACAAAAGTGAAATAAAATAAAACTACGACGCCTCAGCGTCGGTGTCCTGCTGTGGATCCTCTGGTGCTGCTGCTACTGCTGGGACTGGTGGATCTGATGCTGATGGAGATGGAGGTGGAGTCGGTGAAGGGACTCGTCGCGGTTGCACAACTGATCGCTCGAACAACTGTATCACTGTGGCAAGCTGTGCCGATAGCTGAG
The DNA here is from genome assembly GCA_020875875.1 of Dioscorea alata. Taxonomy (NCBI): domain Eukaryota; kingdom Viridiplantae; phylum Streptophyta; class Magnoliopsida; order Dioscoreales; family Dioscoreaceae; genus Dioscorea; species Dioscorea alata. The sequence goes on from CM037014.1 coordinate 12,538,803, forward strand.
CGAACTGCGATGCCTGAGTGGCCCTCAACTCGGAAAACCCTGCTGCCTGTGTGGCCCTCATCTCGGCCAGCTCTGTCCGCATAATACCCACGGCGCTCTCGAGGTGCTCGAACCTATCCTGGCCTCGAGACGGAGAAAAGATGCGCACTGGAGATGGCTCCGATGCTGTGGGGGGTGCCTCGGCCTCTGCCCCTGCCTCTGTATCCACTGGGGGTGGCTCTAACGCTGCATGGGACCCCTCGGCCTGCTCTGACTGGGGTATGATCATAGTATAGACTCCCGGCCCTGATCTGCGGACCATCCCCATAAGTCTCAATGTCTCTCTAGTGAGCGGGGCTGGTGTAACGATCTTCTCGGCCCCACGCACCCCATCTCTGAGTCCCAGGCCTATGATGAGGCGTGTGATGTAGGGACTTGCGAAGAAGACTCCAACCCTGGGGTACTGGCCCTGGTGGCGCATGTACTCGGCTAGAATGTGCCCCAGGTGGAGTGGCTCACCCTGTACCATGGAGTGTAAGTATAGCAGCTCCTGTCTGCTTAGTACCCCTGTACTGTCCCCTCGGCCACTGATAGACCTGCTTAGGATGGCATGAATGTACCTGTACGCTGGCTGGGAAAGAAATGTCGCCTTCGAAACCCCCGACTTATACTGCCCATCCCCGCACAACGCCCTGTAGATCCTCTGAGGTGTCAGGGTCCTCGGATAATCAGTGGGCAGTAATGCGTACTCCTCTGTCTCGGTATATGCCTGATCATACAGGCCCATCACGATCGAGAACTGGGTAACGCTGATGCTGAAGTGTCGACCAAGGGCACGAAACTGGATCGTCTTGCCATTTGTGAAGCTATCATACCCTCGGTCGAACTCGAATGTCGATAAAACCTCGAGAGTGATTGCACGAATTGCTGGCTCTCGAATAGATAACATTCGACCCCAACTGCCTACACCCAGCAACTCCTCCACCTCTATGGCTATGGCATCGCCCCCTTGTATGTCTCTCAATACGCTCAAATCAGGGTAGCGCGACTGTCCAAAACGAAGTGCCGAAAGTTTCTTGAACCGTTCTCTGTGCTCGGGTATATCAAACTCCATCTCCTCGGGGGGTGGAGTAGCTACTCGTGGACGCTTGCCTGCCGCTTTCTTAGACCTAGAAGACATATCTGCAAAGTTGCAAAAGAAAAAATTTTCAAGAATCAGTCCAAAAACTCATTCTGCAGAAATCCACACGGCCGTGTGTTAATTCCACACGCCCGTGTGGAGCTTCTGGCGGAGAGAGCCTCACGGCCGTGGGTTGAAGAATCCAAAATTTACATCCAAATTTATTCTAAACTCATTCTAAACACATTCGCATACATGATAATCATTAAAAACAAGCGAAATAATCAACTAAGAACTAATCAAATTGAGAATTAACGAAGAAAAAAATTTTGAAGTTCATACTGACGGAGTGAATGTGAAAAACTTAAAATCGGCCGAAAAAAACTCCAATAAAATCCTCACAAATCCTCTAAGAAGGTCGGGGGAACAGAGAAGGGAGTTGGGGAGTGATTTGAAGTGGAATGATGAAGAGGCACAACTGAAGAACCACCGAAAACGCGCGGCTTTTGAAGTTCTGGGAATTCACACGGCCGTGTAGGTCATCCACACGGCCGTGTGCCTCTGAAATTAGGGTTCACAGGGGCCAACACACGCCCCTGTGAGCACTCTGTTCACTCTCTGGACTACCTTACACGGCCGTGTGTTAATTCCACACGGCCGTGTGCCTTCACAGGGGTTCTTACAGGGGCTGGTCCACGCCCCTGTGGATTCACGGGAAAATTCAGAAGGCCTCTATCATATTTCGCACGGCCGTGTGTTAATTGCACACGGCCGTGTGCCCAACCTGGCCAAGAACACAAGGCCAGCCACAGGAGCACCCACACGCCCCTGTGGCTTCTCTGGTTCAACCCGAGAACTGCTAAGTAGTCCACACGGCCGTGTGAAAACTCCACACGGCCGTGTGCCATTCACAAGTCCTCTCACAGGGGCAGCCACATGCCCCTGTGAATTCTCGGGAGAAAGAGGGGTTATGCAGAGTATTCACACGGCCATGTGTTAATTCCACACGACCGTGTGCCATAGCACAAGGTTTCTCACAGGGGCACCCACACGCCTCTGTGGACTCTCTGGGATGAGAGTATAAGTTCTGCAAAAATCCACACGGCCGTGTGTTAATTCCACACGGCCGCGTGCCTCTTCTGGAGTTTTTCACAGGGGCAAGGTCACGCCCCTGTGGCTTCACTGGTTGAGCCCTGATGGTAACACACGGTCGTGTGGAATTTCCACACGGCCGTGTGTTTTCTCTGGTTTACTTAGAAAATTTCACAGACTTTATAGAAAAATCAGAAACAAAACTATGATGCTCAGAGCCTGTGAAAACCATTAAAACATGACCAGATACCATGGAAAACACACTCAACCTACTCAAACTTCATCGGTTATCATTTAGGCACACGAAAACATCAAAATTCCACAAAAATTTTGCAGCTTGTTCATAAAAAATTCAGGAAACCAATACTAAGAACTTTATTCATGCGAAAACTAAACTAAACTAGAATAATTTCTAGAAAAGCATGTAAAACCTTGGGTTGCCTCCCAAGAAGCGCTTGTTTATCCTCACTTAGTTTGACGTACCTGTCTTACCTTATGGAGGTTGAAGGAAAAATATTTCTTTGTCGTCGTTACAAACCTCTCCGCCGAAGTATGGTTTCAGCCGGTGTCCGTTTACTTTGAATGTGCCCTTCTCCGGATGAGTAATCTCAATTGAACCATGGGGTGATGCTTGAGTGATTGTGTATGGGCTAAACCATCTAGATTTTAACTTTCCGGGGAAGAGTCGTAATCGTGAGTTGAATAGTAGGACTTGGTCACCGACTTTGAACTCCTTAGGTAATTTGATATGCTTGTCATGCCACTTTCGAATCTTCTCTTTGTAAATTCTGGCATTCTAATACGCTTTCAATCTCCATTCATCGAGCTCATTAAGATGAAGCAGCCTTTGTTCACTAGCTCTTCTCAAATCGAAGTTCACTGCTTTGATTGCCCAATATGCTTTATGTTCAAGTTCCACAGGTAGATGGCATGACTTCCCGTAGACTAGATTATACGGAGTGGTGCCTACGGGCGTCTTGTATGCTGTGCGATGGGCGCAGAGTGTGTCATCCAACCGTTCAGACCAGTCTCGCTTTCCTTGTTCCACAGATTTCGTCAAGATTCGCTTGAGTTCTCTATTGGTGACTTCCACTTGACCACTAGTTTGAGGATGATATGGAGTGGCAAGGCGGTGGGGTACCCCGTATCTTTTCAACACTTTTTCTAATTGGGTATTACAAAAGTGGGTCCCTCGATCACTAATGAGGATTCGCGGAGTTCCAAACCGAGTGAACAACCTTTTTAAGAATTTCACCACCGTTCTAGCATCATTACTTGGCAATGCTTGTGCTTCAACCCATTTGGAGACATAGTCAACTGCTACTAGTATGTACTTGTTCCCGTTAGACTTTGGAAACGGCCCCATGAAATCAATGCCCCAGACATCGAATACCTCACAAAATTGCATAGGATTCTGAGGCATCTCATCCCGCCGAGACCAGTTCCCTGCCCTCTGACAGTTGTCACATCGAAGAACGAATTGGTGCGCATCGTGAAAGAGAGTTGGCCAATAAAATCCTGCCGCCAAGACTTTTTCTGCGGTCCTACTTGATGCATAATGGCCTCCAACTAGCCCTGAATGACAATGAGCAAGGATGTCCCATCCTTCCTCCCTTGGTACGCATCTCCGAACTACATGATCGGCACAGATACAGAAGAGGAACAGATCATCCCAGAAGTAATTCTTTAAATCACTGAAGAACTTCTTCTTTTGCTGGGATGTGAGCCCTTGTTTGAGGACCTTCCCTGACAAGTAGTTAGCAAAATCCGCAAACCATGGAGTGTCACCTGATGATGTTGATTTCTGAATCGAATACAAGTGCTCCTCCGGGAAGAAGTCATTAATTTCCTTGCTTGATGGCTCTTGTCCAATGCTATCCTCTAACCGTGACAAGTGATCCGCCACTACATTTTCGGTTCCCTTCTTATCTCTTATCTCCATATCAAACTCCTGTAAGAGTAATATCCAGCGGATCAATCTTGGTTTCGCATCAACTTTGTTCATGAGATAACGGAGAGCTGAATGGTCTGTAAATACAATAACTCTTGATAAAATGAGATATGATCTGAACTTATCGAGTGCAAACACCACTGCTAACAATTCCTTCTCTGTAGTAGTGTAATTCTCCTGCGCATCTGTGAGAGTCTTGCTCGCGTAATAGATGGGTTGGAATTGCTTACCTCTCCTTTGCCCCAAAACTGCTCCAACAGCATAGTCACTAGCATCACACATAAGCTCAAATGGTTCATCCCAGTCCGGGGTGATTAGAAACCGAGCTTGAACCAGTTTTTCTTTTAAGACATTAAAAGCTACTGCACAATCTTCCCCAAAGTCAAATGGAGCATCTTTTTCGAGAAGTTTGGTCAACGGCTGAGTAATCTTTGAAAAATCCTTGATGAACCGCCTGCAGAAGCCTGCATGCCCCAGAAAACTTCGGATTCCCTTAACGTTTGTCGGTGGAGGGAGTTTATCTATGACTTCGATTTTTTCCTTATCCACCTCCATACCCATACTGGAAATCTTGTGTCCGAGAACGATACCTTCTTGAACCATGAAGTGGCACTTCTCCCAATTTAGCATGAGATTTGTCTCCTCGCATCTTGTCAACACTCGCTCTAAGTTTCTTAAGCATATATCAAAGGAGTTACCAATCACAGAGAAGTCATCCATGAACACTTCCATTATGTCTTCGATAAGGTCATCGAAAATAGCAGTCATACAACGTTGAAATGTAGCAGGTGCATTACATAAACCGAATGGCATTCATCTGTATGCAAATGTTTCATAGGGGCAAGTAAAAGTTGTCTTCTCTTGATCTTCCGGGGCAATAGGAATCTGAAAATATCCTGACATTCCATCCAGAAAACAGTAAAACTGATGCCCTGCTAATCGCTCCAACATTTGATCTATAAAAGGCAACGGAAAGTGATCCTTTCGGGTTGCGTCATTTAACCTTCTGTAATCAATGCAAACTCTCCATCCTGTGACTGTTCTAGTTGGGATGAGTTCATTCTTTTCATTCTTAATTACTGTCATCCCACCCTTCTTCGGAACCACCTGAGTTAGGCTTACCCAAGCACTATCGGAGATGGGGTAAATAATTCCTGCATCCAATAGTTTCACCACCTCTGCCTTCACAACCTCTTTCATGTTTAGGTTTAGTCTTCTTTGAGGTTGGATCACCGATTTGAAGTTATCCTCCATTAAAATCTTATGTGTGCAGAATGAGGGGTTTATTCCTTTTAGGTCTACGATTTTCCATGCCAGCGCAGACTTGTGTTTCTTCAACACGTTTACTAGTTTATCTTTTTGTTCCCGAGAGAGATTTGATGCTATAATCACGGGCAACTTCATCTCTTCTGCCAAAAATGCATATTCTAAGTGCTCTGGAAGTGTTTTTAACTCTAAATCGGGTGGCTCATCGAAGGAAGGTTGAAGTCGGCTCCCCTTTGATCTGTCAATTTCTTCGAATTTAGTATCTTGTTGTTCATTAATGCATCCTGAAACCTTCTCTAGATCACACTTCTTGAGTTGGTTTTGGGACCCCAATCTAACTCCCAACTCACAAGCTTCCTCTATTAGGGTTGCAATCCCCATTGAAAAGACTTCTTGCTTGTGTTCCCAATAACCTGATTCAAACTGTGCAAGAACCTTCTCAAGGGTTTCTTCTATGTCACCATTTGAAGAAGCTTGAGCTGATTTATCAAATTCGTCCAACACACTGCCCAATTCATAATTCATGTTTTGCTCCTTGTAGAATTGATCGATACTATCCACTATCTCTGTACAAGGTTGTCTCACTGATTGCTCACACTCGGTATAATTTGGCAATGGTTGAGCGATAAACAACTGCATTTTCTGCTCAATTTCCTCCACTAGTCCCAAGAGTGTATCAAAAGCTTCACTTGCGTTAAACATTCCCTCGGTAAACTGAGATTAACGAGAGAAAAATTGGTAAGAATAGTGGTAGATAAAGAAAGTGTGAAATAAACAACGAAGTGAATGACTGAAGTAACAAAAACAAGTATAAAAAATACGCCTATTCCCCGGCAGCGGCGCCAAAAACTTGACATGACCTTTTGCGTGTGTACCGCAAGTGCACGGCCTTGTCGAAGTAATAAAATTACCCCGGTGAGTGGGTAGTCGAATCCACAGGGAATAGGGATTAAAATACGAGAAATTGCTATTCAGTCGTACAATATATGAGAAAACAATAATCGGAGTGATAAGTGGATTTATGGAAATTAGAATAAAAGCAAGGGAAATGAATAGCAAGATGAAAGAAAGAAAAGTGCAAGTAAAGAGTAAAAGAGAGAGACTAGCAATGAATGAAAATAGGGTATCCGGACAAGTTACCTCTAGGACTTATGTTTCTAGTGCAAGACTATGCTATTATACTTTCCTATTGATGTTAATTGAGTCGACGAAAATCCTTAAACACACGGTCCCAAACCTAAGGTCAACCGTGACTAAACTCCAGCACTATGTCCCGGCAATAGGATTCACGTCAACCATTCACTCTGTTGATTGCTCAACTAAGCCCCAGGGGAGTATTTCTACCTAAGCCAAACACTACGTGGAATTGCTTTAAGTTTTAGGGACTCCTAGTGATAAAACCTGTTCCTATGTGTAGTAGTTCTAACCCTTTGGTCCAGGTGGAAGAACCCTAGTCTAAATTAAGCCCCAGTGCATAGGATTCACGTCACCCCAAAGCCTTGGGGGAGTATGTCTACCTAGCACTTCACTCTATTTCGACCGCTAAATAAATCAAGGAATCGGAGGTAGGGAGAAATCACATCGGAAGGGAAAGGGGTACAGTGCTACCTCACAACTCTCCCTCTCAACCCTCTTCAATTTTAAGTAGTCTAATCCTATAGGAGTTGTCACACCTCCAAAGGATAACCTAGAGTTTTACAAGTCCGAATACGCACGAGGGGTTTAGCTCCTCATGGAGCTATACATGTTCATCAATTTATGAAAGAAATCACAAACTAAAGACATCAATGAAAACCCCCTCGCGTATGGTGTGGCCGTGGTCTTGTGCGGCCGTTGAACGTCGGTGACGATGCCGATGGCGCGCTCCAATCCTCCACAAAATCCTCTCCGAAACCCTAGCAGCGCCCTCCAGAAGTTGAGAAGAAAGATAGGTCAAAAGATGCCCAAAAAGTCTCCAAATCGGGCTTTAAATAGGCTGAGTGCGGCTTTAATTTTGAACTTATCGGGGCTTCACACGGCCGTGTGGAATTTCCACACGCCCGTGTGAAGCTTCTGTCTTTCCTGAAAAATTACTTCACACGGCCGTGTGGAATTTTCACACGCCCGTGTGAAGTCTCTGGCTTGCTGGAAAATATTTCACACGGCCGTGTGTTAATTCCACACGCCCGTGTGAACTCTCTGGACTCCCGATCTTCGGCAGAAAATGCACAGTAACTTGCTACAGTGAATTGCTACAGTAACAAACTACGGTGCTGCTACAGTAACTTGCCGAAATGCTTCCGAATACGTTGTTCTTCACCGAGGCCATTGAATTGGGCACACAATCAATGGTAGATCGTGTCGATTGCTTCAAGTCTTCTCTTTGGTAGAGTTCTCCTAAGCTACATGACACGACCCCTTGCGTGTATCCTGCAAGTACACGGGTTTGTCGAAGTAATAAATTTACCCTGGTTAGTGGGTAGTCGAATCCACAGGGAATAGGGAATTAGAATACGAGATTCCACTAATAAAGCTATGCGGATTACGAAAAAGCAATAGTTGGATCAATGAGTGAATGAACAATCACACAGAATAAAAAGCACGAAATTGAATAAAAAGATGGAAGATGAGAGAGAGTGCAAGTAAGAGAATAGAGAGGGTTACTAATGAATGAAATAGGGCATACGGACAAGCTATCTCTAGGGTCTATGCTTCTAGTGCAGGACTATGCTATTATACTTCCCTATTGATGTTGATTGAGTCGAGGAAATCCTTAAACACACGGTCCCAAACCTAAGGTCAACCGTGACTAACCCCAACACTATGTCCCGGCATTAGGATTCACGTCAACCCTTCACTCTGTCGCTCACGCAACTAAGCCCCAGGGGAGTTTATCTACCTAAGCCTAACACTACGTGGAATCGCTTTAAGCTCTAGGGATTCCTAGTGATAAAACCTGTTCCTATGTGTAGTAGTTCTAACCCTTTGGTCAAGGTGAAAGAACCCTAGTCTAAATTAAGCCCCAATGCGTAGGATTCACATCACCCCAAAGCCTTGGGGGAGTTTATCTACCTAGCACTTCGCTCTATTTTGACCGCTAATAAATCAAGGAATTGGAGGTAGGGAGAAATCACACCGGAAGGGAAAGGGGTACGTCGCTACCTCACAACTCTCCCTCTCAACCCTCTTCAATTTTAAGGAGTCTAACCCTAAGGAGTTGTCACACCTCCAAAAGGCAACCTAAATTGCTCTCAATCCTAGTGTCACATCTAAGAGAAAACAATAGCAAGGATGAATTTAAGATTGAAACTCAATTTTATTCATCAATAATGGAAAAGCATAATAACAATGTCAAAGAAACATAATAACCCTAGAGTTTACAAGTCCAAATACCCTTAAGGGGTTTAGCTCCTCATGGAGCTATACATGTTCATCAATGTAATAAAGAAAGCACAAAGTAAAGACATCAATGAAAACCCCCTTGCGTATGGTGTGGCCGTGGTCTTGTGCGGCCGTCGAACGTCGATGACGATGCCAATGACGCGCACTAAACCTCCACGAAATCCTCTCCGAAACCCTAGCCGCACTCCCCCAAGTTGGAAAGAAAGATAGGTCAAAAGATATCTCCAAAGGTCTCCAAAATCGCCTTTTATAATGTTGAATCGCGGCTTTAAAATTGACTTATCGGGGGCTTCACACAGCCGTGTGGAATTAACACACGGGCGTGTGAAATTTCTGTTCTGCTGAAAAAATTAATTCACACGGCCGTGTGAACTTTCTGGAATTCTGAATTTCAGTCGAAAGTGAACAGTAACTTGCTACATTATTTTGCTACAGTACCAAGCTACAGTGTTGCTACAGTATTAGCCCGAAAACGCTCCCGAGTCCATCGTTCTTCATCGAGGCCATCAAATTGGGCACACAATCAATGGTAGATCGTGCCGATTGCTTCAAGTCTCCTTCTTGGCGAAGTTCTCCTAAGCTACACGAGTTAGGCTTGTTGTGAATGTGACTGCCTTTGTGCCCCTCCAAAGGAGGTTGGCACACACCCACAAGTCCAAGCTCGTGCCTTGTTTCTTGCTTGGTCTAAAAACTTCCCAACATCGGCGAACACGACCTAATTTCGTTCTTCTTCTCCAATTTAGCTCCACAAACCTTCAATGCACAAGAATACACAAATACACACCATTTAGTGATAAAACCTGATAAAAGATATGCTCAATGTAGGATAATAACGCTTCGCGGTACTATAACACAAGCACTTATCACTACACAAGTCGGACTTGTTGTGAATGTGACTACCTTTATGCCCCTCCAAAGGGAGGTTGGCACACACTCACAAGTCCGGGCTTGTGCCTTGTCCTTGTTTGGTCCGAAAACTCCCCAACAACGGCGAACACGATCTAATTTCGTTCCTATTCTCCAAATTAGCTCCATAAACCTACAATGCGCAAAAGTAAACAAATGCACACTATTTAGTGATAAAATCTGATTAAATTAATGCTTATTGCAAGATAATAATGCTTCGCATCATTACTACACGAGCACTCATCAAATGGTAATCCCCAATCTAGAGTGACTAGGATGGGTGCATGAATGAGCTCATTATTCAGAATGGTGAAAGCAGTTAAGCATTCCGGGGTAAAATTGAATGGCATGTCTTTCTCAAGGAGCTTAGTTAATGGTTTTGCTATCTTCGAGAAATCCTGAATGAATCTCCTGTAGAACCCGGCATGCCCTAAGAAACTCCTAATGGCCCTAACAGATGACGGAGGAGGAAGCTTCTCAATAGCAGCAATCTTTGCTTTATCTACTTCAATACCCCCGCTTGAAATTTTATGTCCCAAAACTATCCCCTCTTCTACCATGAAATGGCACTTTTCCTAACTCAAAACTAAGTTGGTCTCTTCACATCGCTTTAGCACACACTCCAAATTCCTCAAGCATAAGTCAAAGGAGTTGCCATACACTGAAAAATCATCCATGAAGACTTCCATGATGTTCTCAATCATATCCTCAAAAATCACGAGCATGCATTGTTGAAATGTGGCAAGGGCATTGCATAACCCAAAGAGCATCCTACGATAGGCGAAGGTGTCGTACGGACAGGTGAAGGTTGTTTTCACTTGATCCCCTACAGCTATGGGGATTTGAAAATACCCAGAGAAACCATCTAGGAAGCAATAGTACTCATGGCCGGCCAGCCTTTCGAGCATCTAATCAATGAAGAATAGAGGAAAATGATCTTTACGAGTGGCATCATTAAGCTTCCTGTAATCAATACAAACTCGCCAACCAGTGACTTGTCGAGTGGGGATAAGCTTGTTCTTTTCATTGGTCACCACTGTCATAACCCCATTTTCGGCACCACCTGCGTTGGGCTAACCCATGCACTATCAGAGATTCGGTAAATTATACCAACATCCAATAACTTAATGACTTCAGCTTTCACCACTTCTTTCTTATTTGGATTTAGCCTCCTTTGTGGTAAGGCCGAAGGCTTATGGTTGTCTTCCATTAAGATTTGTGGGTACAGAAAGACGGATTTATCCTCCTGATGTCAGAAATTTTCCAAGCTAAGGCTCTCTTATACTTCCACAACACTTTCAAAAGCTCACTCTTTTGCCCTGCTGACAGATCGAAGGATATTATTACATGCAGCCTTGAATTCGTCTCAAGAAATGCATACTCGAGGTGCGGTGGTAATTCCTTCAATTCTAACTCCAGTGGTTCTTCAATGGAAGGCTTCAACCTGTTCATGCTGTCACGTCATATTCTTTTGAATTCTTCCATTTCACCTGTGGAGCTATCCAACTCGGATTCTTTTTGGATTTCATAAACAAATTCCTCGGGCTCTGACTAGCTTCCCTTCTCAACGGCTTGGTTAGACTATAAGTCATGGACCCCACTCTATGCAACATCAGTGTAGCTGGCCTTACTCATGAGTTGGCAAAAGATTTCATTATTACTGAGGTTTCTTCTTTCCCAATCCACGATGCCCAAATCAAATATTTCCTTGTGAATCAAAACCTGCTTTGTCCGTCGATCTAAATAATGACAAGTGGGTTCTCTCAGATATGATTCCATTGATGAGGGGATTTATAATAGGGTATCTGGAAAACAGGAGTAAAGAGGTAAAGTAATTGATATGTACAAAAGATAAAACTGAAAACAATAAGCGGTGAATAATTACAATTGAAAGTGAATTGACTAGATCATTGATCCAAAAGTTTCCCTAGTATTCTCGGAGTGTTCTGGGCAACGGCGCCAAAAACTTGATGAGCGTCGCGCGACAGGCTAGGAGTGTTCCTGGGAGAAAACTAAGTACGGATGACGGTAATAAACTTAAAGATAAGATTGACTTGGTTTTGGCCAGCTAGACTCGGATGTCAACTACCCCGGAACCTCCGTAGTATAGCCCTAATCCAGTACGGGTTCCTTTATCTAGAAGATACCCCCATGATGTCTTTGGGAATAAGAAGTCTTAGTTAGGGTTATTCACATGGATGCTCTCAGCTAAAATAACCCTAGTTCGACATAACAAAATGAGAGAGCTCATAATACATGACAGCCATTATAAAAACAATAATGAAAATTCCCTTGAAATGTCGGCTAGAAGGTGATGATGAGGATTCGTCGAATCCACGCTGGCGAGCCCCTTGATGCTTTTCTACGTTCTCCACTTCTTCTCTCCTTCAATTCCTGCCGAAATTGCCTCCAAATGTCATGGAAATGACTTGATGATGAGTGGAGGTCGGATAAGAGCCAACAGCCAGCAGAATGCCCTCAAAACTCTGAAGGAACGCTATATATATCACCGAGGCTGTGCGGGTACTGTGCGGGGCAGCATAGTGGCAGCACAGCCTTCTGACCGTGGTGTGCGGCCAGTGTGCGAGCCCGCACACTGGCCGCACATGCCTCTGGCCGTGGTATGCGGCCAGTGTGCGACCCGCACACTCGCCGCACATGCTTCTGGAGGAGATGTGCGGCCACTGTGCGGCCCTACACAGTGGCCATACACATGCTCAGTGTGAGCAATGTGCGCGCGATCCTTGGTGTCCGGAGCATGTACGACTTCCTTTCTTCCTCATTTCTTCTCCAAAACAACTCAAATACGTATCTTCCTCACGAAAATGGCCCACGAAGCCCTGAAACAGAATAAATATATCAAATGAACCAAATGTCATCGAAACTAATACAAGTTGCATGAAAGTGTATAAATTTTATAACTAAAACATGATGTATTTAGGCACTTATCAGATATGGGGGAGGACATGCTTCGAGTGATTGCCCGATTGCAATTGGTGGTACTTCTTCTTTGGTTGAGCAAGCGGATTTTGTAGGGAATACATTCAGAGGTCAAAGGAATCCCTATAGTGGTACCTACAATCTAGGGTGAAGGAATCACCCTAATTTGTCCTGGAGCAACCAAGGGCAACAAAAGGGTAATGCACCACTGGGCTTTCAACAACGACAAACACCGAATTTGAAAAACCGGGTGTCGGGGTTAGAGAGCAAGATGATCGACTTAGAGAAGGCACTCACAAGGTTTGTCCAATCATCGGATGCAAGATTTAAATCGGTAGAGTCGACGCTTCACAACCACACCGCATCGCTACACAACTTGGAGAACCAAGTTGGTCAAATTGCGAAGTCTCTATCCGAGAGGCATCAAGGGAGCTTGCCAAGTAATACAGAGACAAATCTAAGGGAACAATTGAAGGCAATCTCCTTGAGAAGTGGCTGGGAGATTGAGAGCAATCTTCCTCTTGAGAAGAAAAATGATGAAGCACCCAAATTGGTAGAGGTAGTGGAAGCATCAAAAGAGAAGTAGGTGGTACCCCCACCTTACAAGCCAAGAATTCCTTATCCTTCATGCTTGAAGAATGATCAACAAGACGAGCAATACAAGAAATTTTTGGGGTTGTTTAAACAGTTGCACATCAACATTCCTTTCGTAGAGGCGTTGTCACAAATGTCTTAGTACGCGAAGTTCTTGAAGGACCTCTTGACCAACAAGAGGAAATTGGTGGAGATTGCATTCGTGATTCTAGATGCCACTTGCTCGGCGGTGTTGCAAAAGAATATGCCAAGCAAGAGGAAAGACCCCGGGAGCTTCATCATTCCGTGCAATATTGGTGATTTGGGTGAGGAGATGGCACTAGCAGATTCAGGAGCTAGCATCAACGTCATGCCTTACTCATTCTTTCAGAAGCTAGGTGATAAGTGCTTGTGTTGTAGTACCGTGAAGCGTTATTATCTTACATTGAGCATATCTTTTATCAGTTTTTATCACTAAATGGCGTGCATTTATGTATTCTTGTGCATTGAAGGTTTGTGGAGCTAAATTGGAGAAGAAGAACGAAATTAGGTCGTGTTCGTCGATGTTGGGAAGTTTTCGGACCAAGCACCGAACAAGGCACAAGCTTGGACTTGTGAGTGTGTGCCAACCTCCTTTGGAGGGGCACAAAGGCAGTCACATTCACAACAAGTGTAACTCATGTAGCTTAGGAGAACTTCACCAAGAAGGAGACTTGAAGCAATCGGCACGATCTACAATTGATTGTGTGCCCAATTCAATGACCTCGATGAAGAACGATGGACTCGGGAGCGTTTTCGGCGAGTACTGTAGCTTGTTACTGTGGAAAAAACACTGTAGCAAGTTACTGTTCCCTTTCGGCCGAAATTCAGAATTCCAGAGAGTTCACACGGCCGTGTGAATTAATTTTTCAGCAGACAGAAATTTCACACGCCCGTGTGTTAATTTCACACGGCCGTGTGAAGCCCCCGATAAGTCAGATTTTAAAGCCGCGACTCAACATTATAAAAGGCGATTTTGGAAACCTTTTGGGATATCTTTTGACCTATCTTTCTCTCTAACTTGGGGGAGTGCTGCAAGGGTTTCGGAGAGGATTTCGTGGAGGTTTAGCGCGCGTCATCGGCATCGTCACCGACGTTCGACGGCCGCACAAGACCACGGCCACGCCATACGCAAGGGGGTTTTCATTGATGTCTTTACTTTGTGCTTTTTTTTTCTACATTGATGAACATGTATAGCTCCATGAGGAGCTAAACCCCTTAAGGGTATTCGGACTTGTAAACTCTAGGGTTATTATGTTTCTTTGACATTGTTATTATGCTTTTCCATTATTGATGAATAAAATTGAGTTTCAATCTTAATTTCATATTGCTATTGTTTTCTCTTAGATGTGACACTAGGATTGAGAGCAATTTAGGTTGCCTTTTGGAGGTGTGACAACTCCTTAGGGTTAGACTACTTAAGATTGAAGAGGGTTGAGAGGGAGAGTTGTGAGGTAGCGATGTACCCCTTTCCCCTCCGATGTGGTTTCTCCCTACCTCCGTTTCCTTGATTTCACAGCGGTCGAAATAGAGTCAAGTGCTAGGCAGATAAACTCCCCTGGGGCTTAGTTACGCAAGTAATTGAGTGAAGGGTTGAAGTGAATCCTACGCATTAGGGCTTAATCTAGACTAGGGTTCTTACACCTGGACCAAAGGGTTAGAAGTACACATAGGAACAGGTTTTACCACTAGGAATCCCTAGAGCTTAAAGAAATCCCACGTAGTGTGAGGGTTAGGTAGATATACTCCCCTGGGGCTTAGTCGTGCGAGCGACAGAGTGAAGGGTGATGTGAATCCTAATACCAGGGCATTGTGTTGGGGTTAGTCACGGTTGTCCTTAGGTTTGGGACCGTGAGTCTTAGGATATCCTCTACTTAATTAAACATCAATAGGAGAGTATAATAGCATAGTCCTGCACTAGAAACATAGACCCTAGAGGTAGCTTGTCCGGATGCCCTATTTCATTCATTAGTAATCCTCTCTATTCTCTTTTACTTGCACTCTCTCATCTTCCATCTTTCTATTTAATTTCTTGCTTTTCATTCTGTTTGATTTTATATTCACTCATTGATCCCACTATTGCTTTTTCATACTCCTCATAGCTTTATTAGTGAAATCTCGTATTCTAATTCCCTATTCCCTGTGGATTCGACTACCCACTCACCAGGGTAAATTTATTACTTTGACAAACCCGTGCACTTGCGGGATACACGCAAGGGGTCTTGTCACTAGGCTTAGGAGAGCTTAGGCCCACTCAGATGACACTTCAGCTAGCCGATCGTTCAGTTAAACATGCGAGGGGCATTATTGAAGACGTGCTTGTCAAAGTAGACAAATACATCTTTCTTGTGGACTTTGTAGTGCTTGATGTGGATGAGGATGTCAATGTACCGCTGATTCTTGGGAGGTCGTTCTTGCGCACTTCCAAGGCATCGATAGACATGGACGATGGAGAGCTCACTTTGACAGTTGGGGATGTAAAGCTCACCTATCGCCTCGCCAAAGCCATGAGACATTCTCTAGACTTTGATGATACTCTTTATTATCTTGACGCTACTAATGAACTAATAGATGAATATGTGCAGGAAATGATGAATCCGGACCCATATGAAGGGTGGCCAGACCAAAACGCAGAGATTGAAGATGTTCTATCACTTGGTCTTGTGGAAGAAGTGAAGCCGGGCCTGGGAGTCATAAAGAGGGTGATCCGAAAGATGAGGAGGTCGAGAAAGTGCCACAAGAAAAGCCCCAATACAAATGGGGATAAGAACTCAAGGAGTATGGGTGTTTCACCCTTGTGTGGTAACAAACTCGACAACTCCCCCTCTATCCTACAAAAACTATGTTCTGCATGCTTTCAGGTTGTAGGGAAGAGGGCAAGCTTTATTCGTGAACCCCGGTAAGGTAAGGCCAAGTATGTTAAGCTAAGTGACGTTAAACAAGTGCTTCTTGGGAGGCAACCCAAGCTTTTATTGTTTTCTAGGAGTTAGTCTCGTTTTAGCATGAATAAAAGTTTTAGTGTTGGTGTCTTGTTCATACATACATGTGCTGTAAATTTTCTTGTGGATCATTGATGTTTTCGTGTGTCTAAATGTTGATTGATGAAGTTTTGGGTCGTTTGAGTGTGTTTTCATGGATCTCTGGTCGTAATTTCATGATGCATGCAAGCTCTGAGCCTTGTAATTGAGTTTTGAAATTTTTCTAGCAGAGCCTGTAAATTTTTGAAGTCATCAAGAGAAAACACACGACCGTGTGAACCATCTTAGAGCTCATCCCGAGCGTCACAGGGGCCATGTAACTACCCCTGTGAGAGACCCTGTGAAGGGCACACGACCGTGTGAAATCTTGCAGAACTTAAACTCTCATTACTGAGAGTCCACAGGGGCGTGTGACTGCCCCTGTGAGTAGCCATGTGTTCAGACACACAGCTATGTGGAATTTTCACACGGCCGTGTGGAATTCTGCAGAGACTTCCCTTCCATCCTGAGAAAACACTGGGGCGTGTGGCTGCCCTTGTGAGAGAGCTTGTGAAAGGCACATAACCGTGTGGGTTTCTCACATGGTCATGTGGAACACTTAGAGTTTTCTCGCGAAATCCAGAGAGGCCACAGGGGTGTGTGGTTACCCCATTGGCTGGCCTTGTTGGTGCGTGCAATGTGTTTGCTAACCCGCTAGTGCACGGGGTCACCAAGTAATATCCCTCGCGCGAGCACGAGGGGGTCATATTCCCAAGGGCCCGAGAATCTATTCTTACTTCCTTATCACAATGTTGTCTAACCTTAGCAATCACTTGATAGAGAGAATTACAAATATTCTAAGGATATAAAAAGCATGTAAATAACAAATACAAATACAGAGAGAAATAAAGTCAAGGAAATGGTCATGGATGAGGATTCCCTCGGGGGTTACTAAAGTGCTAAGGATGCCCTAACTAGCATGCACGTGGGTGGTTTGGACCGAGAACCCCTAAGTTAGACCAACCCGATGGTCACGGTGTTTGATCCCTAATCCGGTATGAGTATTGGAATACGGAATCACTTCCGCCCAAATCCTCCTACGATCGCATTACGGGTAGTGGATTTCTCAAACTAGGGTTGAGACACAATCAAGGACAACCCTAACAAATGGAGGGGTACAAATACCCGATGGTCACGGTGTATTCGTACATGTATCCCTTCCAAGCTTGGTGAGCCTAATACTAGGGCAATGGTCATACAACCTAGTATTTTTTTAGGAATTGATACATAGAGTTCTCATACATACCAAGGCATTCAAGAAACACCAAACATGGATCACAAACCAAAACAAATGCAAAAGTCAAGCATCCAAACAACACAAGTTCACCCCCAAGGTTTACCAACATCCGGTGACCTTGGGGTTTAGTTACTCATGATGACAAAATAAGCAAGAAAATACATGAAAATAACCAAATAACATAATGAGAACACTCCCTCAGAAGCTAAAGGCCGAATAACGCTTCCAAGGACGCCACCCAAGGAGTGGCTTCCTTCGTCGATCTTCCTCTCAAATGTGGATCAAAGGTGTGGACTCGTCGTGTCGTGCTCTCCCCGTCGTCCTCTCCTCAAGAATCTCCTCCAAAACCCGGCCTCAAACTCCCAAATAAAGGTGGTGAAGTAAAGCTCTCAAGAGACCTAGGGTTCTCCTCTCAAATTGCTCCAAAAAGTCCTTAAAAACCCATTCCAGGGTGCCATGCGGACTCTCATGCGGTCGGCATGCGGTCCCTAAAATCGCGTAAGTTGCTACAGTAACTGCTACAGTACTGCATGCGCCCTTCAATGCACCCGCATGGTTGCCCGCATGAACTTCCTGACCAAGCTAATTTTTCAAGTCTTTGTGCTACAGTGGTTGCTACATTATCGCTACAGTACCAGGCTCAGAAACAGTGTTTTCTTCTCCAATTCTGTCATCGAGTTCGCTAGGGCCTCATTGGTACCTGTAACACAAAAGAAACCCATTTAGACCAAAAACGGGCATCAACTCATATAAAAATACGCAATACATACACCCGAATACATAAAGGATATGTATATTTAGGCGTTTATGAAACATCCCCACACCTAAGCATTTGCTTGTCCCCAAGCAAACACACATGAAGAACAGGGGCAAGATGATAAGTGACTAAACATATGACCTCAAGCTCAATTGTAAAGTACTCCACTAGCACCGGTGGAAAGAAATCTAGAAAGTGAGCTGCACTATGAGTAATTAAGTAATGGTAGCCCTGTTTCATCCAAAGTGCTTCCGTGAGTGTGTGTTGGCTCCCAACCTTAACCTCCACACTCTGGATTACCCCAGGTGTCCATTCACCCCACATACAGTGAGAGTGGCATTAGACAGTTAAAGACATCTTCAATACTCAGTTAAAAGTCTTTTGGGTTCCTAAATAAAACTCTAGCTCTTAAATGACTATGTAACAGGTTCCAGGGGAGGTAGTAGAGATACTTATTTCCTTTTTCGCATATATACAATTTTTCTTTCTTTCTTTCTTTTTTTTTTCTCTGAGTCTGACTAACATAAACTGCACAACAAATCTTTCAGAAGGATGCACATGCTGATTAGGCACAAGAGCCACTCAACCTACTCAATTATAGTCTACATAGACGCATTCATGCTGCACTAGCAGAGGAATACTGTCATAGACTCCACTTTTTTTTTTATAAACTGTATCTCAAGTCCCTTGGTATCCTGCTACAATAGTTCACTTAAGGCTACAAAAAACAACGAAGGAACTCAAAAGCTCTTAAAAGAATATTGAAGAAAGAATTTAACAATCTAATGCCAAAATCATCATAATGGGTTGGTTGAAGTGTATAAGGTGGAAGTAATCATGATAGAACATGGAAAAGCACTAAAGATAAAGCAGGGCATCATTCAAGCATAGTATAAAAATACAACTCACTTCTGTCATTCTTTCAAGCTAGGAAGTGCTAAACACTAAAACCAGTAAAGTACCTCATCCCCACACCTAAAGTTGTACATTGCCCTCAATGTATGTATATCAGCAGAGTAAGGTGTCAGATATGCCATAAAAATAAAGTGATGAGGTAAAGAAACTTCCCCAATTAGTCGATGAGATGAACTCCAAATGTGCACAAATCGGGGAAAGTTGTGAGGTGCAAGGGTGTGAAGCTTCCACAATGATCAGTCCTGAAAGTAAAAAAGAAAACATATCACACCCCAGAAAATAAATAGAGAGCGAGACGAGTAAGCAAGGATCAAAAATGGGAAAGTACAGTTTAGGAGGGTCGGGACCCTTACTAACTGGAAAGTACAAAAAAAAATACAAGCAAACAAGTCTAGGAATAAAAACAAGTACAAACAATAGGAAACTAAAAAGTAGTGTTGTGGGTCTAGAGATCTGGGGGGAGCGATGATGCAAAGCACGTGGTAGCTGTGGAGGAGGTGCCGACAGATGATGATGAGCTGTGCAAATATGATAGGATCTCGGTCATGCTGCTCTCTATGCGGCTCTGTGATGTGGCTAACTTCCTTAGTGATGTCGCCAACACCTCCTGTGATGTCCCAAGGTTCTGCAACTGCTGGCGGACCTCGATGCGGAACTCCACGAAACTGGCCTTAAGTGACGGTCGATTCCCGCTGGGTGCTGAGTCAGGCACAGTGGAAAACTTTGAATCAGAATCGGATCCTGTCTCAGAGTCTCGAGAGGTGCCGGGGTCATGAGCGCTCTTGCCTCCTCTACACGGGAGGCGATAAGTGTTTCCTGACCTCTCAACTATCCCAATATAAAGTAGGGTCGACAGACCAAGCAGTGTGACGGAGCCCACGACACTCATGCCTTGGGTGAGCTCAATCAAGCCTAGGCCCCTGATGATGCGCGTAATGTATGGTCTGACAAATATAGCTCCAAGGCGAGTAGAAGTCCCCTGATGTGCAATAAGTTCCCCGAAAAGATGGCCCATGTGGATGGGGTAACGCTCAAGGATACTGTACATTATAAGTAAGTCGGTACGTGTAACTACCCCGGTAGAATCAGCGTGACCATTCACACTTCTGGATAGCAAAGCCTGAATGTATCTGTGAATGGGGTAAGACATCATGGAAGCCTTCTTCGATGACGTGCAAGCAATGGACTTCCAAAAAGAATCATGGGAGACTGAGCTTTGGAAATCATGGGGCAAACTTTTAAACTCGGGAGTTTGGGAGAAGTCATACGTGTAAAGCCCAAGGTACACGCCTAGTTGGTCTTGAGTGATCCTGTGCCTCTTACCAAAAGCTCTGAAGGATACAGTACTTGCTTGGCGCGTGTAGTGACAATAACAGGTAACCTCAATTGTACTCAACACTTCCAAGGTTAACTCTCTATAGGTGGGCTCATTAATCTCAAGTACACTATCCCACCCGTCATGAGAGATGAAATCCCGGACGGTACTATCAAGGCCAAAAATCTTCAAGGCTTCCCAGTCAATATTTCGAATGGTGCTGATTGAATCGATCCGCAAGCGCACGGGTCGCCAAGTAATACCTCGCACAAAAGCACGAGGGTCGTATTCCACGGGGTTAAGGAGCTACTCTTACTCCTCCATCGCCTATTATCTAACCTAACAACACAAGCATGGATGTTTGTTCTACTAAAGCAAAGAGATAAATACGATATGATTAAACAAATTTAAAAGCATACAATGTGGTTGCAAGTGCTACAATGAAGAGTAAAGGCCTATGGATGTGGATCCCCTTGAGGGGTCATCATGATACATGGATGAAGGATGAAAGGTAGCTTGGTTGATTTAGACCGAAGGATCTCAAGATTAGATCAACCCCAATTTCTCGGCGATTGAACCATAATCCCATACGGATATTGGTTGGAATCTCTTCCTAACCAACATCCCTACGATTGCATTAAGTATAAGGAGATCCCAAAATAAGGATACACTAAACCCTAGTCTATCCTTAAAGCTCGGAGGGCTATCGACACCCAATTTCTCGGTGTGCCAATACAAGTAACCCCTTTTAATTCATTAATGACCTAATACACGTGAGTAGGTCACGTCTACGTGTATAATTCAAGAAAGAACTACGGATCTCTCCATGTGGTAGTTCTAGACATGAGGCACAATGAACTAAATCTTAAACCAAACCAAGCTTGCAATTAAGTAAAGATCATCCAAAATACATGATAAACCCCCCAAGGTTCACCAACATCCGGTGGCCTTGGGGGTCTAGTGTGCCATTAAGCAAGTAACAACAAAAATACAAAGTAAATCACTTAAAAAGCTCATAAATGACACTCCCTAGATGAAATGATGAAGGAGGAGGTGGAGGTCCGGCCAAATGACGCTTTCCTCCGTCCAAGAGATGCCGAATGACGCTTCCCCTTGTCTTGGATCCTTGCCTCCTTGATGGTGAAGCTTCTCCCCTTCAAAATGATGTTCTTGCCTCCTTCCTTGGCTCCAAATCGTCGTCTCTTCAAAGATTTCTTCGTTTCTTTCTTTTAGATGCCGGCCAAGAAGTCCCCTTTGTGTGCCCTAAAAACCTCTATATATACTCCCGCAGGATCCCGGGGTGGATAGATCCATCCCGGGGTGGATAGATAGGCAAAAATAGGGCAAGACCTGTCTCATGTGGGGGTGCATCCCGGGGTGGATGAATGGATCCCGGGGTGGACAGGGGGCCGTGAGAGCTAGTTGAAAATTACTGTCTTTTGATGCTCACGGCCCCTTATACGGCCCCGTATGCTGTAGTACTCCAGCACCCTGATTCTTCATCCATTTTCGCCCAAATCGTATTATCATGTTCCTCATGGCTCCTCCATGCCCTACAACATAAATAATGCTCAATTAAGCATAAAACGGGCATCCATTCAAATAAAGATACATGCTAAGTGAACAAAATATGTATGTTAAAACACATACATTTAGACACTTATCAAACATCCCCACACCTAAGCGTTTGCTTGTCCCCAAGCAAACAAATCATGAAAAACAAAGGGAATGATAAGTGGCTAAATGTACATCTCCGGCTCAAACAAATACGAGATTATACAAGTATAGAATAATGATATACAGATGTCGAGTTACAGTCAATACGTACAATAAACAGATCCTGTCTCACCTCTTATATGTCTGTACAGTGTAAGTGAATCTTCCATCTCATTTGCCCTGACATGGTCTAGCCCTATGACTTCAATCCGTACAGCTCTATATGCTAATCACTCCACAAGTACAGAGTACTAAGTCTTAGAAAGCTAAGTGCCACTCCAATGAACAATTAAGATCCTTCTAATTCTACAACTTGAAACTAAATCCCATTTCGACTCACAAACTCAACTCAAGTAGGCAGTCTAAGTGATCACTAGGGTTATTTTTATTTATATGTATAAACACTTTTTTTTTTTTTTTTTTTTTTTTTTTTTTTTTTTTTTTTTTTTTTTTTTTTTTTTTTTTTTTTTTCGAGTCCGCCTAACGTAGACCGCACAAAAATCTTTCTGGAGGATGCACATGCTGGTTAGGCACAAGAGTCACCCAACTACTCGATTACAGTCTACATAGACGCATTCATGCTCCATTAGCAGAGGAATACTGACATAGACTCTTTTTTTTTTTTTTTTTATTTTATTTTTTTTTTTTTTTTATTTTTTTACATACTCTAGATCACACCTTTAGACTGCACTACAAGTAACAAACCTAGGATTAGCTCAACAAGACTTAGAAGTTCTTAAGAGTTCATTGAAGGATAGAACTTAGTAGTCTAAGGCTAAGTACTCAAACTTGTGTGTTAGGCATACAAGAGAGTTAAGAAAGTCAAGCAGGCTATTCCCAGGGCATCAACAAAAGACTCAGTGCACAGAACAATACTAGAGGTGAAACAGGATTCAATAGAGCACAACAAGAAAAAATGTAACTCACATCAATCATTAATTCACACTTGAAGAATCTCACAAGAAAGTAACAAGCCATCATTGATGACACTAGCATGTAAAGTTGACCTAATACATGTAGATACACCCATCCCCACACCTAGTGTTGTACATTGCCCTCAATGTACACTAATCATGAAAAGAGAGGCAATATACACAATAATAACAAAGGAGGAGGGTGAAAACGAACTTCCCCGGTTTATTTGGTAAAAATGGCAAAGTGTGACCCGACAAAAGTGTACGGCGAGCTCTACATGTCGGGCCCGGCTTCCACAAAATGTGGGGAGGCTCACCAAACTACCCTCAATGCCTGCAAGGCAAAAAAGGGCACATCATCATTCCACGAAATTTAGAAAGGAGGGACGGGGAGTAATCAAGCAAAAACTAAAACCAAACACAAAAAGAACACAACAAGAATAAACACAAACACAACAAACAACTAACAAAAGAAAAACAATGGAACAAAAACATCATCCAAGCAAATCCATGTTCGTTCAATATCATGATGTCCAATTCACTCATATTGCAAGTGTTGCTATTGGATACAAAGATGATACAATAATAGGCCCAAATACAATAAAATCAAGGGTGCTCATGGAGGAGTGTGAAAGAATTAAAAAAGAATTGCTACAGTAACTCCCAAAAAAATTTTTGCAAGAGCTTCCCTTGTACATGGAGCATAAAAATTTTTACAAAGCTTTCAAATTACTCCAAAAACTGACAAAAACAACACACAACCAAACTCCCACAACATTGGCATCCATTCAACTTGAAAAATAGGGGAGAGGAAGAAGAAACATTCATGCTCAACACCTAGGGTTTAGAAAGGGGTACCTTAAAGGATAGGCGAAGATGATGGCAAAACTCCCAATGAATCATGCAAATTAGGTCCTTGGAAGTAGTAGATTCGTGTAGAGGAAGAAAATTGAAGAAAAATGGCGAAAGAATGAGGGAAAACGGATGAGAAATGAGAGAGTTATGAAGAAAATGGTGAAGATATAGGTCCAGGACCCGTGGCATACGGCCCCTCTCACGGCCGTGAAGGGGACCGTGAGCCCTAGGCCATTTTCACTGGAAATTTGTCACGGCCCCATATACGGCCGTGAGGGGGGCCGTGAGACACAAGCCAAACTCACTGGAATCGTCTCATGGCCCTCCAAACGGCCCCCTTAGGGCCGTGAGGACCTGGAAATCACTCAAAAGTTGGAATTTTTCTTCTCCAAATGGCTAAGGATGACATTGAAACATTATAGAACACCACCAACTTGAACGAAACATGAAACAAATCGATCTAATGCACAAAATGACAACAAAAACAAGCAACACTCAACAAATAAAATGATTACACCACTCTTAAGATGACAAGAGAATAGCTAGCATGGACTTATTCAATTTCAAAGCTAGTAAAGAAAAACGGCGACTACAACAATAAGATGAACATCCAAAATACGAAAAGTGAACTAAAGACCCCCGAATGCTTGGGTTGCCTCCCAAGAAGCGCTTGTTTAACGTCACGAGCCTGACGTACCTTTTTTTCTTACCTCAAGGGGGTTCGAAGAGTTTGAAGTTACCCCCGGTTCCCTTTGAAACAACATTGTTACCCGGCAAGTTCAACGACATCAACGAGTAGACATCAACTTTTTCATGATCAAAGAGGGGTTCGAATTTTACCTTCCCTCCTAGAGACTTTGAACGACGAGGGTTGGTACCTTTTCTTTTCTTTCCTCGGACCTCCCTCCAAATTTTCTTCAACATTGATTCTTTTTTTTCTTTTTCCTTGGCATTGGTACATATCACTTCCTCCTTTGGTTTTTTCAAATTGTGACTTGGAGGGGAATTGTGGGGTTCTTCTTGTTCTTTGTCCTCCACCTCCTCTAAGTATTCATCCAAAGGATTTAATGATAACACCTCCTGCACACAAGTAGAAATTAACCGATCAGTTTCATCAACAAAATACAATGTATCATCATGGTCAAGGGAATGTTTCATTGCTGCCGGTAACGTGTAAATTACTTCTTCCTCCCCAACCCTTAAAGTCAATTTTCCTCCTTTTAAATCGATGAGAGCTCCAGAAGTGGTTAGAAAGGGGCGACCAAGGATCAGAGGTATCTCCACATCTTCATCTATGTCCATGATCACAAAGTCTACAGGAAACACCAATTTGTCCACCCGGACAATCACATCTTCCACAATCCCACGGGGTTTTCTTGTTGATCGATCCGCTAATTGCAAAGTCATCCTTGTAGGTCTGAGCTCTTCCAAACCAAGCTTCAAGTACATGGTGTAAGGCATAACGTTGATGCTTGCCCCCGAATCCGCTAGTGCATTTTCCTTCACTCCCCCTTCAAGCACGCATGGGATTATAAAGCTGCCCGGATCTTTCAATTTTTGTGGAAGCTTCTTTTCCAAAATGGCCGAACAATTTCCCGAGAGTGCTACGGTGCCTTCTTCTTCAAGTTTTCTTTTATTTGTGAGGAGCTCTTTCAGAAACTTGGCGTACTTCGGCATTTGTGTTAAAGCCTCAACGATCGGGATATTGATGTGGAGTTGCTTAAAAATATTGATGAATTTTCTGAATTGGACATCCTCCTTGTCCTGCTTCAATCTCACCGGATAAGGAATTTGGGGCTTGTACTCCGGTGGCTTTGAGTGTTCCCGAGAGTGAGCTTCATTGTTTTCCTTTCGAGCAACCTCCTTAGCAATCTTTTCAGCGGGGTGGGGATCTTCCTCAATGGCTATCCCGGTATCTTTGACACTTGGGTTAATTTCGACCCTTGTCTCCACTTGCTTTCCACTCCTCAAGGCAATGGCTTTCAGGTGCTCCCTTGGATTTTCTTCGGTGTTACTAGGAAGACTTCCCGAGGGTCGTTCTGCATTTACCTTGGCAAGTTGCCCCACTTGATGCTCAAGAGATTGCACCGAGGCTTGAAGGTTTCTCATAATGGACCCAAAGTCACTGAGTTGCGAATTTATACTGTTAAATCGTGATTCGGTGCCAATCATGAACTTGGCAAGTACATCTTCGGTGGTAAATCTCTTCTCTTGCAAAGGTGGCTGTGCTTGAGGATTCTGAGGGGGGCCACCCTTTTGTTGTTGTCCTTGATTCCAAGAAAAATTTGGGTGATATTTCCACCCCGGATTGTATGTGGAGCTGTAAGGGTTTCCTTGTGGTCTTGGGCCCCCAATATAGTCAACTGTCTCAATAGGTGCCACAGAGGAGCTAGCAATAGGGCATTGATTGGTGACATGTCCACCTCCACAAGTGCTACAACTCATGACAGTTTCTGACTTGGAATTGCTACCCATGAGCATATCAATCTTCCTAGACAACATCTCAACCTTTGCGGCTAAAGCATCATCGGCCTTAACTTCATATATCCCGGCCCCCTTTTGTGGTGTTCCTCTCGAGGCCCAATGAGATTCGTTGCTTGCCATGGACTCAAGTAGTTGCTCGGCCTCATCAGGGTACTTGTTGCTAAGTGATCCACCTGCCGCGGCGTCAATGAGTTGGCGGGTGGCATAATTCAGCCCATTGTATATAATTTGTACCCGCATCCATGAAGCAAACCCATGGTGAGGGCATCTTCGAAGAAGGTCCTTGAATCTCTCGTAGGCTTCAAATAAACTTTCGGACTCTCCTTGCTTAAAGGCTGAAATTTCTTGCCTTAATCTTGCCGCTTTGCTAGGAGGAAAGTATCTCCCAAGAAATTTCTCGACCATGTCTTTCCACGTCTTGATTGACCCCGGCGGTAGAGATGTGAGCCATCGGTAGGCCGCGTCCCTAAGACTGAATGGGAAAAGACGCAATCGAATAGCATCATCCGTCACCCCATTTATCTTGAATGTCGAGCAAATTTGGAGAAAACGGGCCAAGTGATCATGTGCATCTTCATTTGAGAGACCATTAAACTGTACTGAATTTTGGATCATTCCAATAGTGCTCGCCTTGATTTCGAAATTGTTGGATGCAACACTAGGTGCTTGGACACTAAATTCTTCACCCGTAAATT
This sequence comes from Dioscorea alata, assembly GCA_020875875.1. Taxonomy (NCBI): domain Eukaryota; kingdom Viridiplantae; phylum Streptophyta; class Magnoliopsida; order Dioscoreales; family Dioscoreaceae; genus Dioscorea; species Dioscorea alata. Next base: position 12,565,955 of record CM037014.1, read on the forward strand.
GTGGCCTTTCATATTCGGACAATGTTCGTCTCTCCTCGGCCATGACGGAAGATGATAGATCCTCAACCAAAATGTCTTGCTCACTCGAACTTTCACCAATCTCTCTTCTCCTACGATGCAAGGTCCTCTCAATTTCACTATCCGGGTGAACTAAGTCCGCCGGGTTTCCACGTGTCATACACGGTACCTTGCATAAATCAAGAAAGATGAAACAAGTTAAGCTCAAAAGAAACAAAAACAAAAGAAAAGAAAAGAACAATAAATAAATGAATGGCTAGAGCAATAAGCTAGAAGTTTCTCAGAATTCCTTAGACTTCCCCGGCAACGGCGCCAAAAACTTGATTGAATCGATCCGCAAGCGCACGGGTCGCCAAGTAATACCTCGCACAAAAGCACGAGGGTCGTATTCCACGGGGTTAAGGAGCTACTCTTACTCCTCCATCGCCTATTATCTAACCTAACAACACAAGCATGGATGTTTGTTCTACTAAAGCAAAGAGATAAATACGATATGATTAAACAAATTTAAAAGCATACAATGTGGTTGCAAGTGCTACAATGAAGAGTAAAGGCCTATGGATGTGGATCCCCTTGAGGGGTCATCATGATACATGGATGAAGGATGAAAGGTAGCTTGGTTGATTTAGACCGAAGGATCTCAAGATTAGATCAACCCCAATTTCTCGGCGATTGAACCATAATCCCATACGGATATTGGTTGGAATCTCTTCCTAACCAACATCCCTACGATTGCATTAAGTATAAGGAGATCCCAAAATAAGGATACACTAAACCCTAGTCTATCCTTAAAGCTCGGAGGGCTATCGACACCCAATTTCTCGGTGTGCCAATACAAGTAACCCCTTTTAATTCATTAATGACCTAATACACGTGAGTAGGTCACGTCTACGTGTATAATTCAAGAAAGAACTACGGATCTCTCCATGTGGTAGTTCTAGACATGAGGCACAATGAACTAAATCTTAAACCAAACCAAGCTTGCAATTAAGTAAAGATCATCCAAAATACATGATAAACCCCCCAAGGTTCACCAACATCCGGTGGCCTTGGGGGTCTAGTGTGCCATTAAGCAAGTAACAACAAAAATACAAAGTAAATCACTTAAAAAGCTCATAAATGACACTCCCTAGATGAAATGATGAAGGAGGAGGTGGAGGTCCGGCCAAATGACGCTTTCCTCCGTCCAAGAGATGCCGAATGACGCTTCCCCTTGTCTTGGATCCTTGCCTCCTTGATGGTGAAGCTTCTCCCCTTCAAAATGATGTTCTTGCCTCCTTCCTTGGCTCCAAATCGTCGTCTCTTCAAAGATTTCTTCGTTTCTTTCTTTTAGATGCCGGCCAAGAAGTCCCCTTTGTGTGCCCTAAAAACCTCTATATATACTCCCGCAGGATCCCGGGGTGGATAGATCCATCCCGGGGTGGATAGATAGGCAAAAATAGGGCAAGACCTGTCTCATGTGGGGGTGCATCCCGGGGTGGATGAATGGATCCCGGGGTGGACAGGGGGCCGTGAGAGCTAGTTGAAAATTACTGTCTTTTGATGCTCACGGCCCCTTATACGGCCCCGTATGCTGTAGTACTCCAGCACCCTGATTCTTCATCCATTTTCGCCCAAATCGTATTATCATGTTCCTCATGGCTCCTCCATGCCCTACAACATAAATAATGCTCAATTAAGCATAAAACGGGCATCCATTCAAATAAAGATACATGCTAAGTGAACAAAATATGTATGTTAAAACACATACATTTAGACACTTATCAGGTGCCGAACTTCCTTCTTGACAACAACGCAAACCTCGTCTTGTTGGCTTCACTCTTAAATGTAGGCTCGCAAACGGGTGGCAGAGAGCTTCTCCTAACTTGCATGGAGGCCACATGATTGGTCAGCATCCCTACAAGACAGTACAATCATCATCAAGCCAAGATTTTATGAAAAAAATGCTTAATGAAGAGACAAGGCTGATTTTTTTGTAGCTATTGCTACAATAATTTCGGGGAAAAATTGGTAGAGTTTCTTCTTGTAAAAGTAGCAATCAAAATATACAAAGCTTTAAATTCAAGATGAACAATCACAAGAAGCATTCACCACAACAACAACAAAGATTTACCCCCATTTAAACCAAGAAAAACCCTAGAATGAGTGAGATATGAAGTTTACCTTGAACTAGGGCACCAAGTAGAAGATGAAGTGGAATTCTGCTAAAAGCTTGATAAAACCTTGAAAATCTCCCAAAAACTAGTTTTCTAGGATGAGGAGTGTGTTTTAATGCAAAAAGAATGAAGGAAAAGGGTGGAGAGATGAAGAGGAAAAGAGAAGAAGAGTGATGGAAAATGAGTGAATAGTGTTGAAATGAAGTGGAAGAGGTGAGGTAAAGGGGTCGGGTGCCCATGCAGGCTCTTGTGCAGCCACATAGCAGGCCACACAAGTCATTGGGTTGGTCATGCGGGCTCTTGTGCGGCCGCATAGCAGGCCGCACAAGCCTCTGGATTCCATGGGGCCTGTTATGCGCCCGCATAACAGGCCGCATGGTTGGCTGGAGAGCCCCCCACTAAAAATGCTCACAAACAAACACGACAAAACAACATACTCATCCTAGCACTCAAGAATCACATGAAAGCAAAGCTAAAAACACTCACAAGCATTGAAAACATGGAAAATGAAGCACCAACAATCAAGGGAAAATAAAAGATTCACACAAACTAAGGTGCAACATGATGAAATAAATTATGGGAAACAACTAAACAACCACCACAACCACAATACTACAACAACACTCAAGCCCACAAGCACCACAAAAATACGAAAAACACACAAACACAACAACAAGAACTACGAAGAAAAATAATTGCAATGAATTTAAAGACTTAGGTTGCCTCCCAAGAAGCGCTTTTTTAATGTCTTTAGCTTGACATGTTTTACCTCTTACTCATGGTGGGACAAAGGGATGAGAGATACCTCCATTTTTCGGTGAAGAGTTATTACCCGGGAAGTAATGTTTCAACCGGTGCCCATTGACTTTGAACGTCCCATGTTGTAGATGAGATATCTCAACGGAGCTAAGAGGAAATACTTGAGTGACCGTATATGGTCCGTGCCATCGCGATTTTAATTTCACTGGGAAAATTTTCAACCTTGCATTGAAAAGATGTACATGATCCCCACTTTGGAAGCACTTAGGTTGCTTAATGTATCGGTCGTGGTATTCCTTCATCTTCTCTTTGTTCTGGACTGAAGTTTCATATACCAAAGCTCGCCATTCCTCTAACTCATTCAGTTGAAATTTTCTCTTGTGGCCATAAAGATGGGGGTCGAAATTGAGTTGCTTTATCGCCCAATAGGCTCTGTGTTCTAATTCTACTGGCAAATGACACGCCTTTCCATAGATTAGTCGGTACGGCGTTGATCCAGTAGGGGTCTTAAATGCAGTTCTGTATGCCCAAAGTGCATCCTCGAGCTGGTCTGCCCAATCTTTTCTGTGGTGGTTGACAGTCTTTTCCAAGATCCGCTTCAACTCTGTGTCCGACACTTTAACTTGACCACTTGTTTGAGGGTGATAGGCGGTTGATGTTCTATGAGATACCCCGTATCATTTAAGAGCTTTTTCGAACTGAGAGTTACAAAAATGAGTTCCCCGGTCACTTATGATTGCCCTGAGTTTCCAAACCGAGAGAACAATTTTTTTAATAATTTCACAACCACCCTTGCATCACAAGACGAGCAGGCCTGAGCCTCCACCCACTTGGAGACATAGTCCACTACAACCAAGATATACTTGTTGCCCTGGGAACTAGGGAATGGGCCCATAAAATCGATCCCCCACACATCAAATACTTCGCAAGCTTGGTTCAAAGTTTGAGGCATTTCATCTAGTTTTAATAAATTACCAGCTCTCTGACACCTATCACAATGCTGCACCAATGACTGCGCATCTTGGAACATGGTAGGCCAGTAGAACCCCGCATCAAGTGCCTTCTTAGCTATTCTGGTCCCGCTATAGTGGCCCCCAGCAGGTCCTGAGTGACAATGTAACAAAATGTCATACCCCTCGTCCTTTGAGACACACCTCCTCACAATCTGATCGGAGCAAATCCTGAACAGGAATGAATCCTCCCATGTATAGTGCTTCAGGTCGGCGAAGAATTTTTTCCTTTGTTGAGATGTGAGACACTTCAAAAATGTTCTTGCAGCCAAATAGTTCGCGAAGTCAGCGAACCACGGAGCCTCATCATGCTCAATCACTTGAATGCTACAGAGTTACTCCCCAAGGAAGGTGTCGTTTATTTCTCCTTTTTGCAAAAGACCCTCATATGGATTCTCAAGGCGCGAAAGGTGATCAGCTGTTAAGTTCTCTGCCCCTTTTTTATCTCTTATCTCTAAACGAAACTCTTGTAACAGTAGAACCCATCGGATTAGTTGAGGCTTGGCTTCGGGCTTATTCAACAAGTACTTCAATGCAGAATGATCAGTATTGACACGGCCCCTTGCGTGTATCCCGCAAGTGCACGGGTTTGTCGAAGTAATAAAATTTACCCCGGTGAGTGGGTAGTCGAATCCACAGGGAATAGGGAGTTAAAATATGAGATTTCACTATTTAAGCTATGTGGAGTATGGAAAGATAAGAATAGAATCGATGAGTGAATATGGAAGCAAATATAATAAAAGACAAGAAATCGAATAGAAAGATGGAAGATAAGAAAGTGCAAGTAAAAGAGAATAGAGAGAAACTGGCAATGGATGAAATAGGGTATCCGGACAAGCAACCTCTAGGATCTATACTTCTAGTGCAAGACGATGCTATTATACTTTCCTAATAATGTCAATTAAGTCGCGGAAATCATTAGATACACGGTCCCAAACCTAAGGACAACCGTGACTAACCCCAACATTATTCCCCGGTATTAGGATTCACGTCAACCCTTCACTCTGTCGCTAGCACGACTAAGCGCCAGGGGAGTATATCTACCTAAACCTCACACTACGTGCGATTAGTTTAAGTTCTAGGGACTCCTAGTGGTAAAACCTGTTCCTATGTGTAGTTCTAACCCTTTGGTCCAGGTGGAAGAACCCTAGTCTAGATTAAGCCCCAGTGCGTAGGATTCACTTCAACCCTTCACTCTGTTATTTGCGTAACAAAGCCCCAGAGGAGTTTAACTATCTAGCACTTCACTCTATCTCAACCGCTAAGAAATCAAGGAAATGGAGGTAAGGAGAAACCACATCGTAAGGGAAAGGGGACGCTTCGCTACCTCACAACTCACCCTCTCAACCCTCTTCAATCTTATATAGTCTAATCCTATAGGAGTTGTCACACCTCCAAAGGACAACCTAGATTGTTCTCAAACCTAGTGTTACGTCTAAAGAAAAACATTAACAAGATGAAATTAAGATCGAAACTCAATTTTTATTCATCAATAATGGAAAAAGCATAATAACAATGTCAAAGAAACATAATAACCCTAGAGTTTACAAGTCTGAATACCCACAAGGGGTTTAGCTCCTCATAGAGCTATACATGTTCATCAAAGTATGAAAGAAAGCACAAGGTAAAGACATCGATGAAAACCCCCTTGCGTATGGTGTGGCCGTGGTCTTGTGCGGCCGCCGGACGTCGGTGACGATGCCGATGACGCGCTCTAAACCTCCACGAAATCCTCTCCAAAACCCTAGCCACACTCTCCAGAAGTTGGGGAGAAAGATAGGTCAAAAGATATTTTAAAAGTCTCCAAAATCGCTCTTTATATTGTTGAGTGCGGCTTTAAAAATCGGACTTATCGGGACTTCACACGGCCGTGTGGAATTTCCACACGGGCGTGTGAAGTTTCTGGCTTGCTGGAAAATTAATTCACACGGCCATGTGGAATTTCCAAACGCCCGTGTGAATTCTCTGGAATTCCGAATTTCGGCCGAAGATAAATAGTAGCTTGCTACAGTGATTGTCCCGAAACGCTCCCGAATTCGTCGTTCTTCATTGAGGTCGTTAAATTGGCCACACAATCAACGGTAAATCGTGCCAATTGCTTCAAATATCCTAATTGGTGAAGTTCTCCTTATTAGCATGAGTTAGACTTATTGTGAATGTGACTGCCTTTATGCCCCTCCAAAGGAGGTTGGCACACACTCACAAGTCTCTACTCATGCCGTGCTCCTTGCTTAGTCCAAGAATCTTCCCAACATTGGCGAACACGATCTAACTTTGTTCCTTTCCTTCACTTTATCTTCACAACCCTGCAATGCACAAAAGTAAACAAATGCACACTTTTTAGTGATAAATCTAATTAAATTAATGCTCATTGCAAGATAATAACGCTTTGCATTACTATAACACGAGCACTTATCAAGTATACACAATTACCTTGGATACCACTAAATATGACCGAAATTTGTCAAATGCGAAAATGACCACGAGCATTTCCTTCTCAGTGGTGGTGTAATTCTCCTGAGCATCGTTCAAAGTTTTGCTTGCATAATAAACAGGATGGAAATGGTTGTCTCGTCGCTGCCAAAGTACGGCCCCCACTGTAAAGTCACTTGCATCACACATCAACTCAAACGGCAGACTTCAGTCCTGGGAGACCATAATCGGTGCTTCCACAAGCTTCATCTTCAGGGTGAGGAAGGCATTCATACAATCGTCATTGAACTCAAAAGGGGTATCCTTCTCAAGCAGTTTTGTAAGCGGTCGGGCAATTGATGAAAAGTCCTTCACAAACCTTCGATAAAACCCTGCGTGCCCCAAAAAGCTTCTGATTGCTTTAAGTGAAGTAGGAGGGGGCAGTTTTTTGATAGTTACAACTTTTGCCCTGTCTACCCCAATCCCTTTTTGTGAGATTTTATGCCCGAGCACTATGCCTTCCTTAACCATAAAGTGACATTTTTCCCAACTGAGTACCAAATTAGTTTCCTCGCATCTGTTCAAAACTCGTTCCAGATTTCTAAGGCACAACTCGAATGAATCACCGAAGACCGAGAAATCATCCATAAATACTTCCATGATATCTTCCACCATATCTTCAAAAATTGCCATCATGCATCTCTGAAATGTCGCCGGTGCATTGCATAACCCGTAAGGCATACGACGGTATGCGAATGTGCCATAGGGACAAGTGAAAGTGGTTTTCTCTTGATCTTCTTGGGCAATGGGAATCTGAAAATAACCGGAGAGACCATCCAAGAAACAGTAATAAGAATGTCCCGCAAGTCGCTCAAGCATCTGATCAATGAAGGGTAAGGGAAAATGATCATTTCTTGTGGCATCATTAAGTTTCCTGTAGTCAATGCACACCCTCCAACCTGTGACAGTCCTTGTAGGAACAAGTTCATTCTTCTCATTAGCAATAACTTTCATCCCTCCTTTTTTTGGTACCACTTGCACTGGGCTTATCCAATAGTTTAATAACTTCATTCCTCACTACCTCTTTCATGTTCGGGTTGAGTCTCCGTTGGGGAATTGCCCGGGGTCGATGATTGTCCTCCATGAGAATCATATGAGTACATAAGGATGGACTAATCCCCTTAATGTCTGAGATTTTCCACGCAATTGCCTTTTCGTGTCTTTTAAGCACATTTAGAAGTTGCTCCTTCTGCCCAATAGTCAAATCTGAAGCAATAATGACTGGATGTTTGGACCCCTCTTCCAAGAAAGCATATTCCAGATGTTCGGGAAGAGGTTTCAACTCTAATTCTCGGGGTTCCTCAATTGATGACTTCTGCTTCCCATAATTCCTAAGACCAGACTATTTGGTGTCACTGTAGAACCCCACTGGTGGGCTACCAATGTCCAACACTTCATCCGCGCACTGAAACACATTTTCAATCATATCTGCATTACCCTCTGGCTCATAGGCAGTCGCCTCTGGATTGCAAGTCCAAGTTTGATCTACCACACTCTCAGCAGGCATCAAAGAATCTGCAGGAAAATCAACATCTCTTCTTAGCTCCTGATTAAGAGCTTCAGGTTGGTAATTTGGTGTGCAGGTTTCTGTCACTGGTTGTCCCACACTAGATTCTATATATTGGCTGAACACGGCCTGAGACCCTGGTGCTTCGAGAATTGCAGTGGCCATGTCACCAACTGGCAGTCTCATCCACTGTTCAATGCTGGGGCGAATCTCACCCAACCCGAATGGTACGCTTGGAGGAGAGAAATATGGTTCCTATGGATAGTAATTGTAAGCCCAAGTGTTAGTCAAAGCCATAGTCTATAGGGAGAGGGAGAAATATGTACCAAAAAAAAACAGTAAAACCAAATAAAAGAAATTAAAGGAAAAGCAAGCAAAATGGAATGATGAAATATAAACAAGAATGGTAAAACAAACAAAATAAAATGCTAAAATCAACACGCTTTAAGTTTTCTGAATATTCCTCATTGGTCCCCGGCAATGGCGCCAAAAACTTGGTGCGTGCAATGTGTTTGCTAACCCGCAAGTGCACGGGGTCGCCAAGTAATACCCCTCGCGCGAGCACGAGTGGGTCGTATTCCCAAGGGCCCGAGAATCTATTCTTACTTCCTTATCACAATGTTGTCTAACCTTAGCAATCACTTGATAGAGAGAACTACAAATATTCTACGGATGTAAAAAGCATGTAAATAACAAATACAAATACGGAGGGAAATCAAGTCAAGGAAATGGTCACGGATGAAGATTCCCTCGGGGGCTACTAAAGTGCTAAGGATGCCCTAACTAGCATGCACGTGGGTGGTTTGGATCGAGAACCCCTAAGTTAGACCAACCCGATGGTCATGGTGTTTGATCCCTAATCTGGTATGAGTATTGGAATACGGAATCACTTCCGCCCAAATCCTCCTACGATCGCATTACGGGTAGTGGATTTCTCAAACTAGGGTTGAGACACAATCAAGGACAACCCTAACAAATGGAGGGGTACAAATACCCGATGGTCACGGTGTATTCGTACATGTATCCCTTCCAAGCTTGGTGAGCCTAATACTAGGGCAATGGTCATGCAACCTAGTATTTTTTTAGGAATTGATACATAGAGTTCTCATACATACCAAGGCATTCAAGAAACACCAAACATGGATCACAAACCAAAACAAATGCAAATACTAAGTCAAGCATCCAAACAACACAAGTTCACCAACATCCAGTGACCTTGGGGTTTAGTTACTCATGATCACAAAATAAGCAAGAAAATACATGGAAATAACCAAATAACATAATGAGAACACTCCCTCAAAAGCTAAAGGCCAAATGGCGCTTCCAAGGACGCCACCCAAGGAGTGGCTTCCTTCGTCGATCTTCCTCTCAAATGTGGATCAAAGGTGTGGACTCGTCGTGTCATGCTCTCCCCGTCGTCATCTCCTCAAGAATCTCCTCCAAAACCTGGCCTCAAACTCCCAAATCAATGTGGTGAAGTAAAGCTCTCAAGAGACCTAGGGTTCTCCTCTCAAATTGCTCCAAAAAGTCCTTAAAAACCCATTCCAGGGCGCCATGTGGCCTCTCATGCAATCGGCATGCAGGCAGAGAAGAATTCCGAGAAATCCCAAAAATCGCTTAAGTTGCTATAGTAGAACTGCTACAGTGCTGCATGCTCCCTTCAATGCGCCCGCATGAACTTCCTGACCAAGCTAATTCTTCAAGTCTTCGTGCTACAGTGTCGCTACAGTACCTGGCTCAAAAACAGTGTTTTCTTCTCCAATTCTATCATCGAGCTCGCTAGGGCCTCATTGGTACCTGTAACACGAAAGAAACCCATTTAAACCAAAAACGGGCATCAACTCATATAAAAATACGCAATACATACACCCGAATACGTAAAGGATACGTATATTTAGGCGTTTACCACTTGTGTTCTTTGCCAGGTTGGACACACGGCCATGTGGAATTTTTCAGAGGCCTTAGGTATTTTCCCGAGAGCATACAGGGGTATGTGACTGCCCCTGTGAGATCACACGGGCATGTAATTATTGTATTAATAATTGTTATATTAGGGCCGAAGCATGTTTATTTAGGTAACCTACTATATTATTAGGTTAATTTTTTATTAATAATTGTAGTTTGTCATTAGTTTTTATTAATAATTGTATTATGTCATAATTATTAATTGTATTAATAATTGTTTTATTAGCACCGAATCATGTTTGATTAGGTAACCTATTATATTTTTTTATTAATAATTGTATATTATTTTTTATTAAAATATTTTTACCTTTTTAGGGTTTAGATCTTAGTGTTTAGGGTTAAAAGTTTATTGCTTAGTGTTTAATATTCAGTTTTTCTAGTTAACTATGTAAGGATTTGGGATTAGGGTTTAATGTTTAGTGTTTAGGGTTTAGGGTTAGATATATGTTTATGGTTAGACAATGTTTATGGTTTAGTGTGCAATCATATTTAATTTTTTGATGATATATGTTTGGATTGATGATCTTTTTCATGCCTTATATTTTTCAGGTCAACCTATTTTCTTTTTCCATTTGTGTTATTTATTATAAAATTGATTAATTTATAACTTCTTACAGCCTGATTGGGTTCTAAGGTGCAGACATGTGTCTATTGTAGAGCATCCTCCTGAAATCATAGGCCTTTTAAGAGAAGTTGAATTTTACCATGCGGCTATAATTCTTAATTTCCGAATTGATGCCGCTCTTCTAACCGCATTAGTGGAGAGATGGCTATCGGAAATACACACGTTCCACCTTATATGCGGTCAAACAACAATAATATTGGAAGATGTTAGGCTATTACTGGACTTGCCCTTTAACTATCATGAAGTCATTGGGCAGACTTCCGACTTAGGAAGTGCTGTCTGTGCGGAGTTGCTAGGAGTGGTCTCACCGATGTAGCAAAGGAAAGGTCAGAGTATAACACTAACATGGCTTAAGGAAACATTTGACATGTTGTCATACGATGTAGGTCAACGAGAGATAGAATGTCATGTACATACCTATATCCTAAGGTTTATCAATTGCGTCCTCATGCATAATATGTCCTAGAACAGGGTTCATCTGAGTAATTACCACTTTTGAGGGATTTTACAAAAGCACGATAATACAGTTGGGGTTCAGCATGTTTAGTAACCCTGTAAAGGTCTTTATGTCGTGCATCCAACAAGGATATGAACAATATCAGTGGATCGATAATATTACTTCAATCATGGGCATGGTACAAGATTTCAAATATATCCCCTTAAACCAGTTCTATCGTATCCTTTCCTCTGGCCCTAGGTGAGAATAAATTAAATTGATGCTTCATTTTATGCTCAATTATAATAAATTGAATTGTAATTCATTCTCATTTTTTTAGTGGGCACACATTGAAGTGGATGACGATAGCTGCAACAACAAGCATAATGTGAAGGTATACAGGTAGTTACTAGATCACTTAGAGATACAACAGGTAATGTTGTTAAAAAAATTGATAATACATGCACATATTTTAGGTATTAATAATCGTTGATAATTTGGTAAACAATTTTGAATAGTTTATATGGTGGCCTTACGATGCAAACTAGATAATAGCACAAGTATCACTCGACATTTTTGCGGATAGACTTTTGTGGACTGCGTTTACATCATTGATTTGCTTCAAAGATGTGGAGTGACACCAAGCTGATCGGGTGACAAGATAATTTGGCTTCACCCAAGGTGTTCTGCTTGCTCCAATTTGCATTAGATCGACTTACGATCATGGTCTATGTGGCATCATCGACACAGATTGGGCACTAATGCACAGGAGATGGATTAGATACTGGCAAGATAGAGGATCACATTACCTCATCCTTTATGTTCCTGCCGAGAATAACACAATGTCAGCGGAATATTAAGAATGGTATACCACTAAGACCATACTATTTTTGTCGACAAATCAGGACCCGTTGGATCCTCGTACGAGAAGAAACGCTGTTCAAATGCCACTTAAAGCGTTTCCTACAACAATTATAGATGTGCCACCACCGAATTCTCCTATACAAAGGCATCATCAGTATAGTTTTCAGGCCAAACAGGCCAAACTCGATGAGGCTCATATTCCTCATCAACCACAACATGAGAGGTACCAGTCATTTTACTCATCAGATGATAACAATGTTACTTGAGCATCTCATCTCCATGGATTTCCTCCAGTTGAGCCCAACAGATACTCTATTGATTTTGGGATGGACTTTGTATGGAATTTATTTGAGTATTAACCTCATCCACCTATGGAATATGGACAATCTAGCCGCTCAACTCCATTTCGGCAACAAGACTGAGAATCACCGCAAACCCTTCGTACTTTGCTCCTAACCTGAACACACCAGCTTCAGCGATGCACGATTCAAATGAATCATCTGATGATGATCTGCCAACCAAGCAAGCACGAAGACCTAGGCCACAGGGACTACTTGACAGAGATATCCATTTACCTCAATGTTTTACTGAGAGATGGCAACGTAGACGATAGATAAGACTATTGTACTTGATGTTTATTTTCTTTATTATGTGTGCAGAATGTTATCTACTGTTGGTGATCTATTTTGTGCATTTTTTTTTTTGTTTTGCATTTGTTTTTTCTTCATAGGCTTAAACAAAGTTTTTAATGATAAGTCATTTCATGTTATAAATATATGGAAAGATTACATCATAAAATATTACAACAAAGAAGACGTTTATACTACATTACGACCAACTACTTGGACCGACTATGATGGGACAATTTCGATGGCTATGTCCTTCATTGCAACATAAACCACAACATTTTGGCTTCACAGCTTCCCTAATATCTATCTTGTTCTGAATCCTTGTAGATTTTGGTCGCCCTTTCACCGATCTTCTCATCATAACACCAGGACATAGACGTGGTCGATTATAAAAGTTCCAATATCCCTCATTTGATATTGGCTTGAACTCTTTATGATATGCATTAAAAACTGTTTGAAGCCTATATATGATGCCAACATATTTCTCCCAATGTAGACGAATATGCGAGCATGCTACAAGGACATGGCGACATGGAAAATGTAGCATCTGAAAAGTGCCTCAATCGAACCAATGCGTTGTTAGATTGATGCGATAATTCCTAGCTATACCCCCTGCATTGCGAAGATGACATCTCATTAACCATGAAAAACTTAGACTTCTCTTCACGGTTGAATTGACAAATGTAAATGCTGGATGTTGCTTGTTGATTTTCTTGGATTGTCTTCAGCAGTGATTCTGAGAAGATAAGGCCTAATGCAATCTGAGCTTGTGCATGTACACGTATCCTCACAAACAACTCAGCAAGTCAAAAGTATATTGACTTAACCATAGCTGTTATGGGAAGGTTTCTTATTCCCTTAAGCATTGAATTAACACATTTTGCAAGGTTTGTTGTAATGTGACCATACCTTCTCCTTTCTTTATCGAAGGCTTGGTAATTCGGTGTGTATCCATATTGGTTTTTGATCTCCGCTATCAAAACTGATACATTGATGCTTGGCTGTTATTGGACAAGTGCTTATATTTCCAAACAAATCATGTTTGAATCCAGCTTCGAATGATCCTAGGATCATTGTTGATGCACACGTGTGAGCCCTAGCGTACTTTGTAATTTCCCAAAGCTATCTCAGCTTGCTATATGATACGTGACCCTCCAATTACATCCATAACCGTATGACTTGCATTTATGGGAGTACTAAGGCGGATCAGTAAATAGTAATGCTTAATTGCAGTCACAACATCATCTTTGCTTCGAAATCGCATGCCTAGCTACATACAAATCTTCATTTGTCATTGCTTCGCATAATGTATCGGCGTAAAGGGTACTCTGAGAATTCTTATGCAGACATTGCTTCCAAATCAAGGGTTCGCATATGTGTTGGAGGCTCCATTCCCGCCAATCGTGAAATTATTGTCAGGAATAAGAGCGTCTTCAAAATTGTGGTTTCTAAGAGAATGTCATCAACGCTTGCTTCACTATCCTCCCCAAAGTTGTCACTGTCGTCATCATCATCATCTCCACTAGATCGACCATACCCACCAAATTTGATTTCATGAGCATCATGAAAAAAACTTGTTCCATCTTCTAGATGTTGAGAATTAGTAAAATCAATATTGGGTGATGGATCATCCTGTGTCCTCCACTCAATAGAGAGCCTTTTAGGTTCATTAACTTGGCATGGTGATGAAGTCCTCTCCAATCCCATGTTGCATTGAACTTGGTCATCTGTGGTGGTTTGTTGTTAGGAAGAAGCACCCTCGAATGATGCAACGCTAAACTCCATGTACAATTCAATAATGCCAATATTGGAAATTTTTTTATGGTAGTCGAACATCATCCAAACATCTCAGTTATTACGCAATTTGATTGACCGATAACAAATCTTGCCGAATCCTGAAGAAATTGGGAGCTGGTATTTGATACGTGAAACTCTTTGGTTGCCCACCTTCTCAATGCTTTCCTCAGTGGATCTCTTTAAGTTTTCGTAAGAGATGTCACCTTCGACATAAACAAATGATTGATCCTCCGACAAAAATATAATTGTGTCTTCACTTGTAGTGATTGAACCATTGTAGTAAACCAAAACAAGTGAAGTCTCTGCCATTGTTAAAGACAAGAAGAATAAGTAGGGGTGAGTGAGTTGAAAGAAAGTAAATAGTGTGCAAGAGTGAAAATTGACTACTAAGGTTGGTTTATTGACACGACCCCTTGCGTGTGTACCCCGCAAGTGCACGGGTTGTCGAAGTAATAAAAATACCTTGGTGAGAAGGTAGTCGAATCCACAGGGAATAGGGAGATAGAATATAAGGTTTCACTAATTAAGCTATGCAGAATACGGAGAACGATAATAAGATTGATGAGTGAAAATAATGCAAAGCAATAAACTAAGTAGAGAGATGGAAGAAAGAAGTGCAAGTAGGAAAATCGAGAAGGACTAACAATGAGTAAAAGGGGGTATCCGGACAAGCTACCTCTAGGGTCTATGTTTCAAGTGCAAGACTATGATATTATACTCTCCTATTGATGTCAATTGAGTCGAGGATATCCTAAGACTCACGGTCCCAAACCTAAGGACAACCGTGACTAACTCCAACACTATGCCCGGTGTTAGGATTCACAACACCCTTCACTCTGTCACCTAGATGACTAAGCCCCAGGGGAGTCCATCTGCCTAAACCTCACACTATGTGGAGTTGCATTATGCTCTAGGGATTCCTAGTGATTAAACCTGTTCCTATACGTAATTCTAACCCTTTGGTCCAGGTGGAAGAACCCTAGTCTAGATTGAGCCCCAGCAAATAGGATTCACTACAACCCTCCACTCTATTACTTGCGTAACTAAGCCCTAGGGGAGTTTATCTACCTATTGCTTCACTCTATTTCGACCGCTATTAAATCAAGGAATCGGAGGTAGGGAGAAATCACATCGAAGGGGAAAGGGGTACATTGCTACCTCACAACTCTCCCTCTCAACCCTCTTTAATCTTGAGTAGTCTAATCCTATAGGAGTTGTCACACCTCCAAAGGAAAGCCTAGATTGCTCTCAACCCTAATGTCACGTTTAAGGGAAAACAATATGAAAGGATAATCAAGATTAAAAACTCAATTTTATTCATCAACGATGGAAAGCATAATAATCAATGTCAAAGAAACATAAGAAACCCTAAAGTTTACAAGTCCGAATACCCCACAAGGGGTTTAGCTCCTCATAGAGCTATACATGTTCATCAACGTGAGAAATAAAGCATAAAACATAGACATCAATGAAAAACCCCCTCGAATTGGTGTGGCCGTGGTCTTGTGCAAACGTCGAACCTCGAAATCGATGCCGACGACGCGCTAGAACCTCCACGAAATCCTCTCCGAAACCCTAGCCGCGCTCCAGAAAGTTGGGGAAAAGATAGGTCGAAAGATTCCTCAAAAGGTTGCAAAAATCCCCTTTTATATTGTTGAATCGTGGCTTTAAAATTGGACTTATCGGGGGCTTCACACGGCCGTGTGGAATTTCCACACGCCCGTGTGAAGCTTCTGTCTCGGCTGAAAAATTAATTTCACACGGCCGTGTGGAATTTCCACATGCCCGTGTGTCTTCACTGGATGGCTGAAATCGCAAAACACACGGCCGTGTGGAATTTCCACACGCCCGTGTGACTTCTCTGTCTGGCTGGAAAATGGCTCACACGGCCGTGTGGAATTTCCACACGCCCGTGTGACTTCTCTGGAACACTAATCTTCAGCTGAACAGGCTTGGTAACTTGCCGAAACGCCTCCCGGGTCCATTGTTCTTCATCGAGGCCATTACTTGGGCACACAAGCAACGGTAGGTCGCGCCGATTACTTCAAGTCTTCTTCTTTCGCGAGATTCTCCTAAGTAACACGGATTGGACTTGTTGTGAATGTGACTGCCTTTGTGCCCCTCCAAAAGAGGTTGGCACACATCCACAAGTCCAAATACGTGCTTCGTTCCTTGCTTGGTCCGAGAACATCCCAACATTGGCGAACGCGACCTAATTTCATTCTTCTTCTCCAATTAGGCTCCACAATACCTTCAATGCACAAGAGAACACAAATGCACACATTTAGTGATAAAACCTGATAAAAGGTATGCTTAATGTAAGATAATAGCGCTTCGCGATACTATAACACAAGCACTTATCAAACCCCCCCACACTTAAGCTTTTGCTTGTCCTCAAGCAAAATAGAACGTGAAAGTACTTGGGAAGAACAATTGAAAGTGCTTGGCCTTAGGTTCACCAAAAGTATGCAAAAGAAGCATTCTACAAGTAAGGGGAACTCAAAACATTGCATAAGGTTACCAATGCTCTAGCTAAAAACTCGAATCAAAAAGGATGAAAACTCGAAAATGTGTTAGTGTGTGCGATCTTACTCAAGAGAACCAACAAGTACTCCTCAAACTTTGGTTAGAAAGGACTTATTTATATACAAAAACAAAGAAAAATAGTGATGGAAGTAGTAGCTTCACACATCCTTGAAGGTAGCCCTTTCCTAGGCGGCCGCCAAAGGTGGCTTTCACTCTTTCGAGGAGGTAGCTCTTTCTACCGGGGTAGTAGCTTTCACGCATCCCATGAGATAGCTCTTTCTCTCATTAGGGCATAACTTGTATCCGACTTATGAGAGTAGCTGCATACTTCATAGGCGGTAGCTCTTGCCACCCCAAATGCATAATTAAAACAAAGCTAATATTTACAAACTCATATATATATATATATATATATATATATATATATATATATTTTTTATA
Source organism: Dioscorea alata (assembly GCA_020875875.1). NCBI lineage: Eukaryota > Viridiplantae > Streptophyta > Magnoliopsida > Dioscoreales > Dioscoreaceae > Dioscorea > Dioscorea alata. Next base: position 12,583,160 of record CM037014.1, read on the forward strand.
TATGCATTTTCCAAAGTAAAACTAAGAACAACGATAAACTTGTCCTTAAAAACTTCAAGATTAAGTTTCCAAAAGATTCCAAGAGTAAGTTGTGTACTAAGATGATTCGAGCAAAAATTCCCTAAAATTCAAGTGAAAACTAGAGTATGATAAGATACAATGTTGAAAAATCTCCTAAACTATAAGAATACAACCGTTGCAACTGAGGTGAACCGCCATAGGCTACATTAGCATAAGCAATTGAAAGCACAAGTAAAGGTGTGTGCAATGTGAACTCCCCCCCACACTTAAGATGTACATTGTCCTCAATGTACGCATATAAGCACAATAATAAGTGAAAACGATAAAAGCAATTAGTGTGGAAGTGGCAATTGAAACATTACTCCCCTGAACTCCAAGTGTTGCGTTTGATGAAGCTAGGTCATTGAGAGTTGAGTCTCAATGGTTCGTGGAGTACACACGATTCCATCACCGTGTTAATGACTATTCCTCAAAATCCTTACATCCAAGACCATCTGCGCACACATAAACGAGGGTTCAGTAAAGCTCAATAAAACTCGAGTATATAAAATGTAAAGCAATGAATACAACTCGAGATAAAAAGAAAAAGCAAAATAAAAGCTATACTCAGAAGGAGAATCCTTTCTGAGTACTACAAGTCCAAAATAAAGTAAAGATATACAGAAATGACAAATAAAAGAAAAGAATCTAAAATCTAAGACGCCTCAGCGTCGATGTCCTGAGTGGTGGCCTCTGGTGCTGCTGGAGGCTCTGGATCTGCTGGTGATGCTGGAGCTGCTGGTGCTGAGGGAGGTGGTGGAGTGGACACTCGAGGTCGGACCACGAAGGAGGAGGAGGCGACAATCTGCTCGAAGGTCTGTCGCAAGCTCTGGAACTGCGCCATCACCTCCTGGTGCTGTGTAATCTGTGTGGCCCTAACCTCGGCCACCTCGGTCTATAGGATCCCCACTGCGCTCTCGAGGCGCTCCAGTCTGTCCTGGCCTCGAGACGGTGAAAACATCCGCACTGGAGGTGGCTCCGGCGCGGTGGTGGGTACCTCGGTCTCTGTGTCCTGCGGGGGTGGCTCCAATGCTGCCCTGGATCCCTCGCCCTGCTCTGTATGGGGTATAATCCAGGTATACGTCCCTGATCCTCCTCTGCGGATCATACCCATCAGCCTCAAGGTATCTGTGCCCAGGGGAACTGGTACACTCGTCTTCTCTGCTCCCCTGACTCCATCTCTGAGCCCCAGGCCAATGAGAAGTCTGGTGATGTAGGGGCCTGCAAAGATAACTCCTACCCTGGGGTACTGGCCCTGATGGCGAATGTAGTCGGCCACAATGTGCCCCAGGTGGAGTGGCTCACTCTCCACCATCGAATACAAGTAGAGGAGCTCCTGGCGACTCAGAACACCAGTACTGTCTCCCCTGCCACTAATAGATCTGCTCATAACTGCGTGTAGACATCTATAGGCAGGTCGAGAAAGGCATGAAGCCTTGGAGACACCCGGCTCGTACTGACCCTGACCACAAAGTCTGCTATACGCCTGCTGCGGTGTCACGGTACCCGGGTAGTCTGTGGGGAGCAATGAGTACTCCTCTGTCTCAGTGTACGCCTCATCATATAGACGCATCCCAATCGAAAACTGGCTCATACTGAGGCTGTAATGTCGACCGACGGCTCTGAACTGAACTGTGGTGCCCTCGGTGAAACTGCTGTACCCCCGGTCGAACTCAAACAACGCCAGGACCTCCAAGGTGAGCGGTCGGATCACCGTGTCCCGGATAACCATCAATCTCTCCCAGCTACCGACTGAGAGCAGCTCGCTAATCTCATCTGCGACGCTGTCTCCCCCCTGAATACTCCTCACTATACTCAAATCCAAATATCTCGTCTGTCCAAAACGGAGTCCTGATAAACGCTCGAACCGAACCTGATGCTCGGCTATACTGAACTCTGTCTCTGCTGGAGGAGGTGTGGGCTCACGTGGGCGCTTCCCTGTCGATTTCCTGGGTCTAGAAGACATTCCTGTAAGATTGGAAAAGAAAACAATCAAAAACAGTTCAAAATAACCAATCTGCAGAAATCCACACGCCCGTGTGGAGTTTCTGACGGGCAAAGCATCACGGCCGTGGGGTTAAAAATCCACAATTTACATCTAAATTCGTTCTAATTTCATTCTAAGCATGCTCATATGTAATGTAAACATTCAAACCAAGCAAAATTGTATAAAAGAACGAATTGAATCAAGAATTGACGAAGAAAAAGGTATTGAAGGTCTCACCGGCGGTGGAGATGAAAAACAAAGTAATACGGCCGGAAAACTCGAACAAATTCCTTCAAAAACCTCAGAGAAAGTCGGGGAAGTGATAGAGAGGGTAGGAGAGAAGTTTAGAGTGGAGAAGGAAGAGGCACAAGTGATTTCTATAAGAAAAACGCGCGGCTTTTGAAGTTCTGGAAATTCACACGGCCGTGTGAAGTAACCACACGGCCGTGTGCCTCAGAAATTAGGGTTCACAGGGGCTAACACACGCCCCTGTGCGCACTCTGATCATTCTCTGAACTACCTCACACGGCCGTGTGTTAATTCCACACGGCCGTGTGCCTCCACAGGGGTCTACACAGGGCCACCCACACGGGCATGTGGACTCTCGGGAGAACACAGACGCTCTCTGAAAAATTTTCACACGGCCGTGTGCCCAACTTGGCCAAGAACACAAGGCCGTCCACAGGGGCACCTCACACGCCCCTGTGGCTTCCCTGACTCGCCCGAGAAACAATAAATGTTTCACACGGCCGTGTGAATAATCCACACGGCCGTGTGCCTTGACAAGCTATCCCACAGGGGCTCACACACGCCCCTGTGGTTTCTCGGGATGAAAGGAAATTCCTGCAGAATTTTCACACGGCCGTGTGGAAATCTCACACGGCCGTGTGCCTTAGCACAGTGGCACTCACAGGGGCATCCACACGCCCCTGTGGACTCTCTGGAAGAGAGTTGAAGTTCTGCGAAATTTCACACGGCCGTGTGCCCCTTCTGAAATTTTTCACAGGGGCAAAGTCACGCCCCTGTGTCTTCTCTAGTTGAGCTCCAATTGGTAACACACGGCCGTGTGTTAATTCCACACGGCCGTGTGTTTTCTCTGGTTCACTTAGAAAATTTTACAGACTCTCAGAAAAATTCAGAAACTCTTTTAAAACACTTAGAGCTTGTATAAACCATAAAAACACGACCAGAGACTATCGAAAACACACTCAACTGACTCAAACTTCGTCAATTAACGTTAAGGCACACGTAAATAATCGAAAATCCACACGAAAACTCAGCATATGCACATGAAAATTTGGACACCATTGCTAAGACTTTTATTCAACCCTAAAACTAAACTAGGTCCTAGAAAAACTGCAAAACGCTTGGGTTGCCTCCCAAGAAGCGCTTGTTTAACGTCACTTAGCTTGACGTACCTGTCTTACCTTACGGAGGTTCATGAGTGGAATTTGCCCTCTTCCCTATAATTTGAAAGCAAGCATTGCATAATCGTTGCAAGGTAGAGGGAGAATTATCGAGTTTGTTACCACACATGGGTGAAACACCCTTACTTCGTGAATGCTCATCCCCTTTCTTGTTGGGGTTCTTTTTGTGGCGACGTCTCGACCTCTTCAATCTCCGAAGGACTTTCTTTCTAAGCTCCTTCTCCTTCTTGATGTCTGTTTCAACTGAAACAAGCGCGAGCACTTCTTCCTCTTCAGTCTCCATGTCTTGATCCGGCCACCCTTCATATGGATCCGGGTTAAACATATCCTGCATATATTCATCAATGCAATCATCAGTGACATCAAGATAATATAGAGCATCATCAAAATCAAGAGAATGTCGCATGGCTTCGGCGAGGCGGTAAGTGAGCTTGTCGTCCCCAACCCTAAGTGTGAGCTCTCCACCGTCCATGTCTATCAAAGCTTTGGAAGTGCGCAAGAACGGCCTCCCAAGGATCAGCGGCACCTCGACATCCTCGTCTACATCGAGCACTACAAAGTCGACCGGGAAAATGTACTTATCCATTTTCACCAACACATCTTCAACAATACCCCTCGGATGCCTCACCGATCTATCCGCAAGCTGAAGTGTCATCCGGGTAGGTCTAGGCTCGCCCAAGCCTAGCTTTTGGAAGAACGTGTAGGGCATGACATTGATGCTTGCCCCCGAGTCGGCTAGTGCCATCTCCTCACCCATATCACCAATATTGCACGGTATGATAAAACTTCCGGGGTCCTTCCTCTTGCTTGGCAAATTCTTCTGTAGCACTGCCGAACAGTTTGCATCGAGGATGACGGATGCACTTTCCTCTAACTTCCTCTTATTGGTCAAGAGGTCTTTTAAGAACTTCGCGTACTTGGGCATTTGGGCTAATGCTTCCGCGAATGGAATGTTGATGTGCAATTGCTTGAAGACACCCAGAAATTTCTTGTATTGCTCATTGTCTTGGTCATTCTTCAATCGTGAAGGATAGGGAATTCTCGGCTTGTAAGGTGGGGGTGCCACCTCTTTCTCCTTTGGTGCTCCATCCTCTATTTCCACGACTTTGGGTGAGTCCTTAGTCTTCTCAAGAGGGAGATGTCCCTCAACCTCCTTACCACTTCTCAAGGTAATTGCCTTTAGTTGTTCTCTTGGGTTGGTCTCCGTATTGCTAGGCAAACTACCTTGAGGTCTCTCCGCCAAAGTCTTCGCAATTTGCCCTACTTGGTTCTCCAAGTTGTGTAGGGAGGCGGTGTGATTACGAAGAGTAGCTTCCACCGATTGGAACCTTGCGTCCGAAGAAGAAACGAACCGTGTGAGGGCTCTCTCTAGTTCAGTCATCTTTCCCTCCAACCCGGTCACTCGGCTTTCTAAATTCGGAGCTTGTTGACTTTGAAATCCCGGTGGTGCACTATTTTTGTTCTGTTGTGACTGTCCTTGATTGCTCCAAGAGAAGTTCGGATGGTTCTTCCATCCCGGATTGTATGTACCACTATACGGGTTGCCTTGGCCTTGTCCTCGATATGAATTCCCCACAAAATCGGCCTGCTCTACCACATTAGTGCCTCCAATAGCAATAGGACAATCGCTTGAAGCATGTCCTCCCCCACAACCGTTACAAGTAGTGATGGCCGCAACTCTTGGCGAAGCTAGAGCATCTAGCTTCTTACTTAACGATTCCACTTGTGCTGCCAACGATGTAACCGCATCAACCTCATGAATTCCGGCAACCTTTTTTCTATCCCTTGAGTTCCATTGATAGCTATTCATAGCCATCTCCTCTACAAGGTGCCGAGCTTCACCGGGAGTCTTGCTTCCAAGAGTCCCTCCGGCCGCCGCATCTAAGAGTTGCTTTGTACTCGGATTCAACCCGTTGTAAAATGTGTGAATAATCATCCACTCGGGAAATCCATGTTGCGGACATTTGCGAAGGAGCTCTTTGAACCTGTCCCATGTCTCGAATAGAGACTCCAATTCCATCTGTACAAAGGAAGATATCTCATTCCGGAGTCTTGCAGATTTCCCCGGTGGAAAGTATCTAGCCAAGAATGCCTCGACCATTTCCTCCCACGTAGTAATGGAGGCTCTAGGTAATGAGTGCAACCAATGCCTTGCTTTTCCTTTCAATGAAAATGGGAAGGCTCTCAATCGAATTGCATCGTCCGTCACTCCATTTATCTTCAACATGTCACACACTTCCAAGAAATTTTCTATGTGACTATTAGGGTCTTCATCGGCTAACCCATTAAACTGTGCGGACTGTTGCAACATCTGAATGAACGACGGCTTCAATTCGAAATTCATTGCTGTAATTGGGGGCCTCACGATGCTTGATTGGGTCCCCATAACTGCGGGTCTAGCAAAATCGGACAACGTTCGCTGCTGCTCGTTCTGTTCTGCCATTGTCTCTGACCCTTCTGTCTCAATATCGGCTTGATTTGATGCTTCTTTTGCAGGTTCTTTCCCTTTACGATGTGTTCTTCTTCCAATGTCTGGGTCTCCTTCAACAAGTATTGAAGGGTTCCCACGGGTCATAACCTGGAGCCGAAAACAAAGAAAAGAAAAATAAGAACAATGATAGGTAAAGAAAATATGAAATAGAATGCGAAGTGAATAGCTAAAATAGTGAAAAACAAATATCTAAAACGCCTATTCCCCGGCAACGGCGCCAAAAACTTGACACGACCCCTTGCGTGTGTACCCCGCAAGTGCACGGGTTGTCGAAGTAATAAAAATACCTTGGTGAGAAGGTAGTCGAATCCACAGGGAATAGGGAGATAGAATATAAGGTTTCACTAATTAAGCTATGCAGAATACGGAGAACGATAATAAGATTGATGAGTGAAAATAATGCAAAGCAATAAACTAAGTAGAGAGATGGAAGAAAGAAGTGCAAGTAGGAAAATCGAGAAGGACTAACAATGAGTAAAAGGGGGTATCCGGACAAGCTACCTCTAGGGTCTATGTTTCAAGTGCAAGACTATGATATTATACTCTTCTATTGATGTCAATTGAGTCGAGGATATCCTAAGACTCACGGTCCCAAACCTAAGGACAACCGTGACTAACTCCAACACTATGCCCGGTGTTAGGATTCACAACACCCTTCACTCTGTCACCTAGATGACTAAGCCCCAGGGGAGTCCATCTGCCTAAACCTCACACTATGTGGAGTTGCATTATGCTCTAGGGATTCCTAGTGATTAAACCTGTTCCTATACGTAATTCTAACCCTTTGGTCCAGGTGGAAGAACCCTAGTCTAGATTGAGCCCCAGCAAATAGGATTCACTACAACCCTCCACTCTATTACTTGCGTAACTAAGCCCTAGGGGAGTTTATCTACCTATTGCTTCACTCTATTTCGACCGCTATTAAATCAAGGAATCGGAGGTAGGGAGAAATCACATCGAAGGGGAAAGGGGTACATTGCTACCTCACAACTCTCCCTCTCAACCCTCTTTAATCTTGAGTAGTCTAATCCTATAGGAGTTGTCACACCTCCAAAGGAAAGCCTAGATTGCTCTCAACCCTAATGTCACGTTTAAGGGAAAACAATATGAAAGGATAATCAAGATTAAAAACTCAATTTTATTCATCAACGATGGAAAGCATAATAATCAATGTCAAAGAAACATAAGAAACCCTAAAGTTTACAAGTCCGAATACCCCACGAGGGGTTTAGCTCCTCATAGAGCTATACATGTTCATCAACGTGAGAAATAAAGCATAAAACATAGACATCAATGAAAAACCCCCTCGAATTGGTGTGACCGTGGTCTTGTGCAAACGTCGAACCTCGAAATCGATGCCGACGACGCGCTAGAACCTCCACGAAATCCTCTCCGAAACCCTAGCCGCGCTCCAGAAAGTTGGGGAAAAGATAGGTCGAAAGATTCCTCAAAAGGTTGCAAAAATCCCCTTTTATATTGTTGAATCGTGGCTTTAAAATTGGACTTATCGGGGGCTTCACACGGCCGTGTGGAATTTCCACACGCCCGTGTGAAGCTTCTGTCTCGGCTGAAAAATTAATTTCACACGGCCGTGTGGAATTTCCACACGCCCGTGTGTCTTCACTGGATGGCTGAAATCGCAAAACACACGGCCGTGTGGAATTTCCACACGCCCGTGTGACTTCTCTGTCTGGCTGGAAAATGGCTCACACGGCCGTGTGGAATTTCCACACGCCCGTGTGACTTCTCTGGAACACTAATCTTCAGCTGAACAGGCTTGGTAACTTGCCGAAACGCCTCCCGGGTCCATTGTTCTTCATCGAGGCCATTACTTGGGCACACAAGCAACGGTAGGCCGCGCCCATTACTTCAAGTCTTCTTCTTTCGCGAGATTCTCCTAAGTAACACGGATTGGACTTGTTGTGAATGTGACTGCCTTTGTGCCCCTCCAAAAGAGGTTGGCACACATCCACAAGTCCAAATACGTGCTTCGTTCCTTGCTTGGTCCGAGAACATCCCAACATTGGCGAACGCGACCTAATTTCATTCTTCTTCTCCAATTAGGCTCCACAATACCTTCAATGCACAAGAGAACACAAATGCACACATTTAGTGATAAAACCTGATAAAAGGTATGCTTAATGTAAGATAATAGCGCTTCGCGATACTATAACACAAGCACTTATCATTTATATAAGGAGTTTGAATTTTGACTATTTTCATTTATGATCATTGCAGGTTTGACCGTCCTAATTACTGACCGGTGCAAATTTGACCATCCTACTTTGTACTAATTATTGACCGGTGCAAGTTTGATCGTCTGACTAATGCAAGTTTGATCGCCCTATTTCATAATAATTACTGACCGGTTCAGATTGAACTATAGACTTCGTAATAATTTATAAAAAGTGCAGGTTAAGCAGTTCTATTTTCTAATATTTTCATAATTTATATTTGTTTAAAAAATAAAACGTAAAAAAAATATAAATGGACTTTTATTTTCTAACATAATTTTTAAAAAAAATAAAAAAATTCTTAACGGCAACTCTCCTTGAGCTGCCGTTAAGAAGTTTAATTTTTTAAACAAAAAAGAAAAAAGAAAAACGGGAGAGCATCTCCAGTTTTCCATTTTTTATTAAAAAAAATTAAATAAAATATCGAAAAAGGGAGAAGCTCTCCTGTTTTTACAATTTTTAATTAAAAGAATGAAAATGGGAAAGATTCCCCGGTGTTTTTTTAAAAGTTGAAAACGGGGAAATTTTTTCTGTTTTTACTCAACTTGCACATTCTGGTAAATAATCTAGAACATATGTAATTTTGTAAATTTATTTTGCAATATTTAAAAAAACGAATTCTACATCATGTTAAGAATAAGCCAAATTTAGCAAATATTATTAATCGGGTGTTAATTAATTTATGCATCTTTCTTCTCTTTTCTGGTAGATGCATTGGGAGAAAAGGTGAAGTTTACTATAATTTGGCCAAACTGGTTGAAGCAGTGAGTAAAAGAATGAGATATAATTAATAAAGTCTCCAAGTTCATTGGAGAGAATTGGCATGCTGTCGAAGGATGATAAGAAATGTAAATGGTAATTCTTTAATACAAGAGATATGCATTAGATACAATGATTCACTCATTTATGCCTAATGTTATTCCTTTCTTTTCTTTTTTCATTCATTTAGAATTATTTTCAGCTGGAATATGTTTATATATATATATGCATATATATGTATTTATATATAATGAAGATCTGATGAAATATATTAAGTTATTAACGAAGAATATTTGGTTATTGAAACAAAGAGGGTTCGGTGAAAAGTGAATTAAATTTCAGTTGCCTAAAGTTATCCTTAGAATTAGAAATACAATGCAATAACAATGCTACTTCATAAAAGATTTCTTTTTTCATCCTTCCCGCTATCATGTGAATTACAAATGTAAGACATTCCTTGTTAATAATTTGAATACATGGCAAACTTTACAAAAAATTGAGAAAACTATGGTAATTGCTAGTCTACCATATATATCAATTAATCTAAAAATAAACAAATAATTAGTCAAATTATTAAACATATACATAAATAATCATCCATTACTCATCCACATAATTCATGGCTTCCTTAATGTTACACAAAGTGCATGACACAAGGTTATTTATAGTTTCAAGAGAACCCATTGACATCTCCATTGAGGGAGAAGAACTAGCAACCATTTGGAAGGCTATTGTGAGCAATGATCCCTCTTCTATGGCTTTCTCCTCTGGCTTAGAAGTGATAACAAGAGGCCTTGTTCCCATATTATCAGGGATTATGGAAAAGCCACATGGCAAGATGGCAATGCTGTTTGAATCACAACCGTTCATTACTGCATGCATGCATGCAACGTCCACAGGACTGTAGACTATCATAAACTCAAAGGAGTTCTTGCAACTGTCCTGGACAACCCACGGATTACTATGATTCTCTTCACTCCTTGCCTGCATTAGTCTTTCAAAGCCTTCGTGAGTGCTTATTTATAATTTTGGATCAGTTATTGTAACTCGCCCATAATGAAGTTGATATAGTGCTTGTTTGAAAAAAAATATATACAAAATTATTATTAAAAAAAAATCCAAAGACTTATTATTATCCACCAAACATAACCAACTTCACAATTTGTGACATTTTTTTATATTTTGAGAATGATGACTAGTGTTGTCACAGAGATAAACAAATAAATATATGAAGATGCATTAATTAAGGTGCTTAACAATTTTTAAAAATAAATTTTTTTATGTTAGAAGACAAAAAACATTGTTAGTTCTTTCGAGGATCCATACTAAAACTAGCAAGCAACACTAATTAACAGTGTCTGGTCATAACGTATAGCGTGTGAACAGTATTGATGAATAACATTACACAAACAACATTTTGAGCCTCCGACTCCTTACACACTTTATGGTGAATTGCCACTAGACTAGTAGTGGTTTTTCATTTATGACTATATAATAACTTGTTTGTTTTTATATTTTTGGAAATAGTGAATATTGTGCTTATATAAACGACTAGCCTGATTTTGTGTGAATATATATCTAGCATAAATACTCTTTTAAGTTGATATTCCTCTTTTGTTTTATTAATAGGATAAAATGAAATGTAATAAAGCTATTTAAGTTATTGAATGAACAAAAAATCTTGGTTTAGGAACTCATAAATATCTATATTTCTAACAACTACACATGTTATGCTTATTTGTTAGATTGGAATAAAGTCTATAATAATTAGCATTTTTTTTAATAAAAATAATTAGCATTTTGATAAGAGTCCCTTAACAGTTATATTTTTCTCCTCTTTTGTTTTTTTTTGTTTTTCAAGGCTAGAGGAGATCAAAGAAGACTATGTAGTAAATTCATTTATATCATTCATCCTTCAATATTCCTATTAATTGTAATTTATAATCTATATCTATACGATATATATATCCTTAAAGTTTTCTTGTAAGATTGGAGAAAAGAACTTACATGTATAGTGACCATGTTTCCATGGTCTTGTCCTTTTGCTATGCTGGCTATGGTTTTTGTCGGACCTCCAAATAGCATGACATCCCACTAGAAATCAAAATAAACATTTAAATTTTTTATTCATGCCCACATTAATTGAGTTTAGGAGTAACATATGAAGATAAGACAATAAACTAAAAACTTACATCATCTCGTCTTGAGTCTTCCCGTAGGAAATTATATAGAGTTGTCGAAGAAATAGGCAACCATGTTGATGAAACTGAACAAAGGATTAACCCATGAGGCTCACCAGGTTCGTTGTTGTTCTTTCTAGATGTATAGAAGATTTCTTCATGATTTTTAGTTGATGCTTTAGTCCATGATCGGCATTTAGATGAGCCAATTGCCTCGCAAAAGCTTGAAGTCATCCGTTGAGCTAGCTTTAGAATGCTCCTTCTTCCGGCAATATTGGACACTCCTATGAAAATTTTTATCAAGAAAATTTCTCTACTAAATAATATAAAATTTCATCTATGTTCTTGACATACTAGAATCATTGTACCAATCAAGATTCTTGAACATTTGCATGTAGTCTCTCTCACTGAACATTATATTTGTGCCCTTTTCTTTTTATTGTTACATTCAAAACTTCTTTTTAATTTGCTATTCTCTTCTTTTTAAAACATATATGCCCCTACCAGTTTTGGAGGTTTTAAAAGGTTTATACTACATAATTATGACTTTATTAAGGTAGATTCATGTTTTTTTTGTATAGATGTATACATGTTGTATTTTTCCTAAATCATAGTAGAAGAAGGAACAATGTGTGAAGTAAGTTGTTGCTAACCATTAGAATCCTTTGTTGGAACATTGGTTGCCATGAAGAAAACAATCCTCTCACATTGGAGTTGAAGTGTTGCCACCCAATGATGAGCTCCAAATGCAAGTCCTGTGCTGATTATCGATCGATAAATTGATGGAATTGGGCCCTTTTGACATTCCATGTGCTCCACCCATGTCACCTGAGAACCATAAGCCACAAATTTCTCATTTTTGATAGGATGTTAGTATATCATTTTGTACATTAATAGTATATTAGACTGGCCCTTTTCATATTCTTATTCTATTACAATTTTTCAATCATGATTTGAGGGATGGTTAGGACATTACCATGCAATGACCATTAGGTTTTTCCTCTATGATGCAACCTGAGGGTCTTTTCCTACATTTCATTAATGAAACATCTATATTATCTTCAATTTCATCAATAGATACATCAAGAATGGCCCATCTATCGTTGCTCAATTTCTTGCAATACCGAACAAAATAGATTTCTCTCGTTGGTACCATTGGTGTGAGCATTTGAAGCTCTGTAAACATCTGAAAATGAATCCAATGTTAATCATTATCATCAATCTTAAGTTTTCATGCATGATGAACAAGAGAATATGTATTTATTGAAAAACTCACCAATTGTGCCGAACCGTTTATATTGCCATTTTCTCCGTTAAATATAGTGTACATTGTAGCTGCTTTGGAGATCATGCATGGAAACATCTCCTTCCATTTTTTCTTCAAACAAAAACCAAAATTTAATTTGATCAATAACATAGAAGAAATGATATAAACATATGATTGATAATCATTCAATTTATTATCAAATTAAATGATTTATTTGGTATATCCCTTTTATAATTAAATGCATACCGCATCCATGAAAGCTTTGAGCAAACTTGAGATGTCCAAAAAGACGATGCCTGACTCCCTAGAGGCCTCAATACGGTTCCTTACGTTCCCATTACTTGAAATCTTTGGTGAAAATTCTTGAATGTACTCGTCATAATTCAATATTTCCCTGCCTGTTTCAAAGCTTCTGATCCACAATGGCTCCTTGTGTTGTATTAAGAATCAAAAGATCACAAATAGACCATTCAGCACAAACACAATACTAGGCATTTAAATGCTTAAAAACATATACTCTTATGATATACTAATTAATATTAAATATATATATCAATATATACCTGTAATGTGGCCATCTTAATGAGTTCTTCAAGTGCATGTTCAAGGGTCTCCAACATCATCGATTTCTCTAGTCCAAAGAAACCATTATGGCAATCCATTGAAATCGGGTTCACTAGTTCATCAGCACTTGCCATTATCGATAAGCTTTGTTGTGAAGTTCCATTCTTTACTTCTGTCATTCTTCTCAACTTCCCTATCTACAACATTAGAAAAACTAAACTCTATATACAACAAGCAAAACAAGCTATATTCGAATTTGATAATGATTGAACTGAAACTCAAACTTTAGTAATAGTATATATAATTTTGTTAAGCATTACTAACCTCTGCTTTAAGCCGAGCATTCTCGATACGAAGTTGTTGTTCTTCAGGGGTCATTACCGTGTCTTTATTAGAGATTGCCAAGCCACAGTTAGGACAACAAGCTTTCTTTATCATCTCCCTCAAGGACTTGTTTTCCTCTTGTAGTTTTTCCATTTCTGTCTTCAGTAGCGAATTTTCATGCCTCTCTTGTATTGCCTGAGACACGCCTAACCAAAGATTGTTACCTTCTCATTTCATCATGGTTGGGTCAGCCCCATTCAGGGGGACCCATGAATAAATATGGGTCCCAACCACTTCTCCCCAACAATCCTCAACATAGGAAACTGAAATTTAAGTTGAATTTGTGATTGCAACTAGTTGTTGGGTATAAAAACTTTTTTTTAAAAAAATAAAATGAACAAACCATGAAATAGTTAAAAAATTAAATAGAAGGTATTGGGTAATTTAAAAATTAGCATTTTATCAAAATAAAAGATAATGAACACAGGTTATGTCGATACCCTTCGCAACAGTTTCAATCTTAATTTATTCTAAACTTTTGGTATTATTATTATTATTATTATTATTATTATTATTATTATTATTGTAGTATATGATGTTAAAATTCATTATTATCGAAGAATTCTATTGCAATAATAAAAATTGTAATAGTTTTAGTAAATGCTTGATTAGTTTTTATTTTAATTTTTATTTATAAATTTTTATTTACATAGATTATGTGAGCATTATATATCAATATGTCAATTATATACACCTTGTGAGAGAGAAACTTATTACCATTACTTTGATTTTTAAAGGATTCTCCACTTCATTATTATCATTTTGATATTTGAGAAATTTTATTATTTGATTCCTATCAAATCTCTCTCTGAATTCTTTATTATATATATTTATATATTGTTATCAATTTTATATAAATATACCTTGATTTGAGTGCGTCTGTTTTGAAACCAGAACTTGACTTGTCTTGGAGCAAGTCCTAATTGCTTGCTTAGCTGTTCCCTTTGCTTTTCATCAGGATGAGGCGAATCCTTGAATAACCTAATAATTTGTATCAATTAAACATTAATACATACATTAATTTAATTATCTACTCATCTTTCATCCCTTTATGTAATCCTTTTAAAATTAAAATATCTTTATTATAAAATGTGAATTTGTCATTTTGTAGGTTTAATTTTTCAAAAGAACTTTTAAAAACATGTCATTTGTCAAAGCAAAATTATGATTATTTTAATTATACTTGGGCAAAATTAAAGACATTTTTTTATAACTTGTATGGCGTTGATTATAATGTTAATAAAAAATAATTTTCATATTTAACAATATTATAAAAACAAAATTTATATTTAAAAATATATACAAAAATCTATATAAATATATATGTGCATAATATTGTATATATGGGCTATATGGAGATCAAGTATGATATTTTGTTCCGTCATAGATCTTCATGCTATTAATGTTTTAGCTATTTATCTGTACTTGTTTTTGCTCTTCTTGTTTTTATATTATTTTTTCTACCAATCGTGATCGTGGCTTATTCACTTTTAAATTAAAAATTAGACCATATATATATAGTCTCTCAATTATTATTTTTAAGCCAATCAATTATCAAAATAAATAAATATAAAAATGACTCACCCTTCCATGACTCTAATTTGGTCAGCTGTATGCCTGTGATACTTTTTCCTCTTCTTGCCATTGCCAACCTCTCCATCTTCATCAACTTCTACTACATCATCTTCTGACTGCCATGCACCTCCATTGTTCTCACTGCTACTCTTCTCCACCCCATTCTCCTCTTCTCCGTCCTCCACCACTTTCTCTTTTACATTTCGAAACACACCTGCCTAATAAACAAACACCTCAAAACTTACACATAAATAAATAAAGCTGTAAATTAAAACTGAAAAAAAAAAACTTCATTTATAATTTACATATTGAATTGCTCTACTAACAAGTGATAATGATAAAGCCGGAGTTGAGAAGAAATCCTTGGTCTGACTCTTAGAAGAAGATGAATGATGGTCCATATTTGCTTGTTTACAGCTAGCTAGCTATCTTTGAGATCAAGAAAAAGTGTTCAAAGGAGAGAAGAAGATGAAGTTATAATGGAGTAAAGTATATAGAAACAAAAGGAATCAAGGGACTTAAAAGATAGATGGAATACAGTTGAGGCGGCTGTTAGATGTTGAATGTTAGTTGTTGTAATTTGCTGCTCCACGCTTCTTATCAATTTCTTATTCATAATTTTGTGCATGCCTGTCATTACTGTTTTTAACTGTAAGAACTGTCGCTGTTGTGACGTTGTTACTTTATGTGGGTTGGCATTTCTTTAATAATATGGGAGTAATGTTTATGATGGTTGAAAACATAATTAAATATGAGGGAAAGACAAAATATGGGGTTTCACTTATTAATGTTTGTTTTATTATTTTGTATGGGTTTTATTGTTTCATATTTATGTAAATTTAATTATGATGTTAAAAAATATGTGCAAATCATTAAAATTTTATTTTTAAAAAATAATAATAAAGTGTTAATTCATATTAGTAAATTTAATTTAATATTAGCTTATTTATTTATTTATTTATCTATTCATTCATTCATTTAAATATAAAAAATGGTGAAATTATCCAATGTTTCAAATTATTTCTTTTGCCAAGTACAATAGGGAATATTAGACTAGTTGTTGTGGAATGATAGCTAGTTATGTTACTTATGTATACCGTAACAACACATTGGAGAGAATTTGATTAACTCATCATTTATTTTATTTGTTAATTAGAAAATAAATAAGCCAATTATAATAAAAAAGAAGCAAACACTTATAATAATAATAATAATAATAATAATAATAATAATAATAATAATAACATGATGAGACTTTTTCGTGTTGTTTGAAGCTAAGGTAGTCCAACTTTGCTTCCTCACATGCATATGTGCAAAGAAAATTTTTTTTATTGTTTTTTATATGAATAGTCAAGTTAAAATTTAATCTTATTGTTCATTTATGGACATATTTTTATTAGCCAAAATAAATATTAAGGCTCATTATCATCGGTAACTTTAAACTTATTTCTAAACTTTTTCAAGTTACTTTTCAATAGTGGAAAATTTTTTCTTACAGAACTTCTGTCAATATTATAAAATTATTAACATCAATTTTCTTTTTCTTTTTTTTTTATTGGTTGTCTCCTTTATTTTCAATTTAATCAAGAGTCCTGAATGAAAGAGAAGTTAGCCTTTGAATTCATTAAAGAAGAGCATACAAAACATCAGCTGCTAGCTATCATAAATTAACCTACCAGCCTAACAACTTCTTATTTATTTAAGTTTCTAAGATCTAGTTAATTAATCTGCTTAATTAACAAACTGAATATTTGAGTCATGTTCTTCTTCAATGCATATCAAGTACATTCTAATCCACATCTTGGTTTTAGTTCAAAACAGCAACTTAAAGTTTCAGAAAAGTTTGTATTAGGCAACCGATTACGACTGATACTTGAGAGATCGGTAGGTGTTGAATGTCGGATACATAAAGAGAGTCGAAATCACCGGTTTCTTATCTCATCTTTTTCATTGATGTCTTCACTGGTTTATCACCTTGTCCATAAATTATATCTGATCAAAGGCATTGCACATAACATTCAGATGGATTGGATTTAATTTCTGGTATGAAATTGGGAACCAGATAACTTACAAAGTTTACACTGCATGACATTTTTGTTTATGACCACCTTTTGCTTCGTCGAAGAGCTGAATATAATGAGTTCTTTTGAACAGGTTTCTTCTTCTGATTGCTGATCCCCTTTAAATGATCTTCCTGCAATGTATATATTAACAGTTACTAGCCACAATTTTCATGTGATGCTATTGTTAAACAGTAAAATGGTTTCTTCATGGAATGTTACAATAATACTTATACCACTGATTGAGTTTCGAAGAGGGGACTGAAAGGATTTGATGACCCCTGAATGAATGGAACTGGAACAAAGAGTTTGGTTCCTGTAATTATAAAGTAACCAATGAGTTGGACGTAGGTACATTCCAAGCTTTTTTTTCCTTTTTAAATAATTTTTTTTTTTAAAGTTATATATGATCAACAATCAATTGAAAAAAAATCAATAATAAGATTTTCAATGAAAATTATGTATTTCTTACCTTTCAGTATCTCTTTACCAAATTTGAAATCAGTAGTATGGGTATGATCATCAGCATCTGAATTCAATGAAAAGTTTGCAGAAATTAAATGAATCTAATTCTGTCTGAAAAATGTAATTTCAGAATGAAGTGAAGTACCAAAATTGAGTCAGCAAGCATTACATGGTGATGATGTATAATGACCATAATGCTCATGGAATTTAGAACTCCATTGAAAAGTTGAAAGGTCAAAATCAACAGAATATTGCTGGCAAGTAAGAGCCCTCTGCCAAAAAATAAAAAATAAAAAAACAATGAATTCAAGTCAAATAAACAATATTTCAAAACTAAAAACACATTTCAAGTAAAATTATCATCATAATACTAACCTGTCTTAAACAGTCAATCCTTTGTTCAATCTGTGAAACCTTATTGCTTTCATGGAGTCTCTGCTCCAATTTCGATGACACAGTCCCCAAATGATCGATGACAGTAACAATGGCCTGACATAAATAGCTTTTTGTGTTCTCCATAACTCTTTTGTAGAATGAACAAGCCAAACATCTTTGTAAGAATGTTATCAGTTGATCAAAACAAACTGACACAACATCTTTGTAAGAACACATTTTGTGTGTACTTATATATATATATAATCCAAAATAATCTACTGTAGCTATCGCTTGTATATGATCTCAAATATATGATTATCTTACTCATTTTATTTATTCATTTTAAGATATGAAACTGATTAGAGATAAACTTCATTCGTTAAGTAGGGTTTAGATTCATGAGGAGGGTCTATATATGGGTTTGAACTAAGAGACAAGCACACATCTCCATGGTGAAATGAAAAGAAAAATTAAGGACACGTTATGGATATATTATAATTATTAAGAGCCCCTTATGATTATCTGAGTTCATACTGTAAGATATGTTATTGGGTAGAGATAATTTTTATTAGTTATCCGGGGTAGGTCTTCTTAAAATATAAAATATGATTATAGCCTGAATTAAATTTGAACCAAACACTAAAAAGGAATTAGAGGGGGGAATGGGCTTAATTTGTTAAAGTCAATAACAGTAGTGACTCTACTTCTTTAAATAACTCGTGAAGGTCTATAACAATAGTGACTCTACCTTTTTAAATGAATATTTATATTAAAACTTCAAAAGAAAACTATTTAATTGGTTGACTAAAAACCCCACAATTTATATTAGAGATATGCTCCCACTCAATTTCTAAGATAAGTTCTTTCGTGTAGTGCTTTAAAATTGAACTTAGTTCTTAATGAGATTGAAAGTCGTATTAATGTGAGATATTTCATTACTTGTATTTTTGTGGAGATTTCACATATATGGAGATAGTTGTGAGGCTATAACTAGGAGAATACATAAGCAAACATTCTAAAAATCTCCCATGAAATAGAATCAAGTTCATGATCAAGTAAGGGACCAATTTTAATTTTACCCAAATGTGACATAAGATTTTCACTAAAATTGAATTTGATTCAAGGATTATAGTTTAGAACATACTTCACTACTATTCTTATCATTTGAAAACTTTTATTGAAAAGATAAGATTCAATTCTTGTAATGGCACCTCATTTTGATCTTATGAAAGGCTAAGTTCCTCTTTTTTTTTCTCTACATCTTGCTTTGCCTGTATTAAATTCTTGGTTTATAGCTTATTTTGCTATCTACTCGAAACTCTAACATTCTTACAGATTCATTGTTGGTAATTATTATGTTTTGAATATAGTCCCACATCAAAATTGAGGAAAGTTTTCACACATTTATATAGGCTGTCTCCTTGGCCTCTAAATTAATGGATTGGGCATGTATTAAGCTTGGTTTGCTACTATATAAAACCGTTCGGGTGCACTACATTGCCCATTAGACTAATTGGCTAGTGGTGACAAGTGTATAATAATGGTCACAAGCTTTTATTTTTATTTTTGCTTTTTCCTTATAAATGGCTAGCTAGTTTTTAAGCCTAAATATTGAGTTGTCGACATTAGTGGGCAGATTCACATTTTCCAAAATTATCTTAGCGTTATAAAAAAAGTGTGATATTGCTTAAAATGAGAGCCATATTATTACCAATCCATTTGAACAAACCACCACCTTGGACTGGATTTGCTAATGCTCTTACACACACAAGATGAATTATCAAGAACTTATGATAGTTTACAATAATATTATGATTGTGGAGAGAACTCCACTTTTTTCTAAAGATTTTGTCTCACATAAGAGTCGAGCATATTTGACTAAGCATAATGACATACATAGGAGCTCTCATTTCTAACTTAGAGCCTGTCAGTTCTCTCTGTAAGAGAAATCCTTCAAATTTAAAGGCAAACTTGCATGCTCATACTCACGCCACTGCATAAACCAAACTTCTTTTTTATAACGTCTTAATGGCTTTAATTCTTTTTTCACCTAGTGATGTTATAAAAAGAAAATTATCATAATGGCGTTAATTTTAGGCTACCTACTTTACTCAATTATTCAATTTCATCCTTATCTTCTGTTACTTTCATTTCTTAGAGTGCAGATGGCTATTACCTGCAAATGATTAATTTATTTTTCTTAATTTAGATGCATCTAGGCCTACAGACTACAGTGGATGGTGACACCACATTATAACATTCAAATGAAATGAAGTAAAAAATTATTTTTTATCATTTTAAAATCATAAATTGCAAGATATATATTATATATACATAGCAACAACTGAACTTCTGAGATGAAATTTTCAAAAAGAAGAAGAACAAATTTACAGCCACCATAGACAAATAAATATTTGGTTTATGATAGAAATACATCTTGTTAAGGCTTACTGAATCTGCTGATAAATATACTTACCTCTAATGTATAAATATATGTATATATATATATATGTGTGTGTGTGTGTGTGTGTGTGTGTGTGTGTGTGTGCTTTATTTCTGCAGCTTTGAATCTAAGATTAATGAGCATTAATTGTACTCTCAAAATCTCTCAACACACAAAAACACAAATACATTGCAAGATGAGGAATTGAAGTAGTGAACTTACATTTTCTTCTGCTTAGCTTTCAGAAACAAAGTCTCACAATGGTCTGCTGCATTGTGTAGTTGTGAACGCAACTCCTTCAGTTCCTACAACCAAATTACATAAACGAGAAACAAATCTCTTTTAGCTTTTTACAGACTCACCAAAAGAAAAAAAGAATACAAATTAATAAAAAAAAACAACTTGAAGTGATTCTTTAAGACGGTCAGCTTCACTGTGAATTATAGGCTCTATGTTGTTCTCCTTCTTCTTCTTCTTCTTCTTCTCTCCCTTGTCCTCCATTGAAAAGTTGAGATAGTGCTGCAGAAACTCTGAGCTCTCTCAATGTTGAAACTTGTGAAGTGGAAGTGGAAGTATATGGCTAAGTTTGAAAAACAAAAGGAAAATGACAAGATGTTCTGAAGCCCGTGATATCTCCTTTTATGCCCACTCATTTGAAAAAGGTGTTTGCTTTTTTCACTGGTGCAAATGTTCATGGCTGCATCTTTGCAACATATTATAATCAATTTTATAATTCCCACCACCCAACCAAAATTTGCACCATGTCAACTAAGCCCGGTTCAACTGACCCAAGCTCTCTTTCCATTTTCCATTTTCCATTTTCCATTATAAACAGTCTAAATTTGACTCAAGGGTTCATATCACTAAATTAACGGCTATGATTTGGTAATACGAGATCAAATTATTTTATAAATTAGATTTTATACAGCTTTATTGCGTGTGCTTGGGCTTGCCAAACTGGTGGAGTTGGTCATATTCAGCTTATGTTTTAGCCAAATGATTTTCGTTTTATTGTAATTGATTTAAGCTTGTGCCAACACGTGAATAAGCCGACTTTAAACATAACCCAATCTCTTTCAAAAATGCTCAATCACATATAAATATATATAAACTTTTTTTTTTTTTTAATAAAGGCTTTTATAAAATCTATTATTGAAAAATGAATAGATTTTAATTTAAATTTTATAAGGGTTGAAAATAATATATATATGACCATTCATCTGCTGGACATCCCTAGAATTTGATTGATTCTAAGGATGTCCCCACCATAGATAATTAGAAAAAAAAAAAAAAAAAGTATGTTGAGAGGATAGACTGCTGAAAGTGTGACTTCTTTCCATTTAACTACTGAAAGTGGACACCTCAAACAAGAACGAAGGTCGCTGGGGTTCATCATCTTCACCTACTTTTATATCTCATGCAACGTGCTTATTTTTCCGCTATTCTTGAGAGGTGGTTCACCATTCCTCTTTTGAGGGCTAGGTTTGTTGTCTTTGCTAATGATTTGATGAGTTTGGTGATGGATTTAGTGTTTTCTAGGGTTATCTTGTGCTGTGGGATTCTTAGATTTGTTGCTTGGACTTAGATTGGTTTTGGATGTGGTTTTAAATTATTATTATTATTTTTATTATTATTTCCTTGAAAAGATGAGTTTTTGAAAACCTATACCAGTTTGGTTCAGATGCATTTTATAGTGTTTTGAAGATGCATTTGGGGTTTTGTGGCTAACTAGGACTTGAACGCTAGGTTTGCTGTCTCATTGCTATTTATTGCTCCGTGTGTATATTTAGGAAAAGAATCAAAGAATTGATTGCTCGGAAGATTTTAATTATTGGCAATAAAAGTACCAAGAAGAGGATTGATGGGTAGCAAAGAATTGTTATATCATTTTATAGTAATCCAAAGAATTGTTTAAATTACCTATTATCTTATCAGAAAAGATACAAAGATAGCTCAAAATCTGGGGGCCCCAATAGGTTCAGGAATGTGATAATTGTAGTTGTATTTGTTTGCCATGCCATTTATGAATGCCTATTGCATAATATAATATTGATGAAGTTGTAATACCCAAAGTCATTTATGACAACTACACCATGTTGGATATACTAACAAGATTTCACATAGAAAGCACTAGGACAAGCAAAATCACGAGATGAAAATTTCAATCCATGCAAGGCTTAAGTTATTTTTTCTTTTACTTAAGCTTTGCTTTTTTATTTCAATTTGTATAGCATTTTTCCACTTTCAAAAATAAATATTTTTCGGGAATATGCTTTGATATATTCTAATTGGTTGTAGTTTTCTTCATAGGATAATCTTTGCTAAATGCAACAATTTGATTATAGATTATATATTTTGCATTTCCAGACCCATCTCGAACCCGTCCGGCAAGCGTACTATCACTTTCTTGCAATTCCACTTAAAATATATTAAACATTGCTCTTGTATACACTTCCCCTGCATGCTTCTCAATTGAATAACTTGTATAATAGTTAGTTGTAGAGTTCAATGTCTTGAAGTCTTCATTTTCTTCATCATTTCATCGAGCAAACAAAGCGTTATCATACTGCATAACAAACTCATCCAATGGAGTTTGTGCATTAACAAAGCCATAAAAAAAATGAGTTGATACTTTCACTACGTTGTGTAGATGTCATTTCAGTTGTGAATATATCTTGGCAATATAGAGACATCCATTTGTGTCGAATTTTATACATCTTACCCAACCAATGTTTATCATTAATGTTGCATGTTGCTTTAAGTTCATCCCATCTATTTTCAAATGCTTCAATTGATTCACTACGATGCAACCAATTATTGTAGTGCCTCATGAAGCCCTCTTTTCTCTTCAAATTAATCTTCTAAATACTTCATTGAATTTCTTCCTATATGCAAAGAGCAAAGTCGATGGCCTGAATTTGGAAAAGCTTTTGCAATGGCCTTCCTATCCAAGTCTTGATCTGTAATTATGGTTTTTGGATGTTTCTCTAGCCTACATCTCAACCATGTTTTTGTAATACCCATAAAAAGCTTTCTTCTTTTTCATCTGCGATTAGAGCACAGTAAATAAAATAGATTGCTTGTGATGGTTAACATCAACAAAAGGAGCAAAGGGGAAACAAAATTTATTAGTTTTATAAGTAGTGTCGAAAACGACAACATCTCCGAATTTTGAATATACAACTCTAGATCTTCCATCTGCCCAAAAGATACACTAGTTTGACCAAACTCATCAAGCTCCACATCAATAAAGAAAAAATCATCACTGAGTTTTTTTTTCTTGAAAATCTTAATAATAGCCATGCATTCTTGCTCAATATTGTTGCTTCGAACTCCCCTTAAATGGATACAAGATATAGGTCAAGTGTTATGATGGTTGAGACATGCAACAATGCCTTCACACCCTTGTTGAAGTGGAATGCACAAAATATGTGTTCTCATATCACACAATCTATATCATCCCTAGAGATGTATGAGAAAATTATGCCTAAGATTAATGACATTTTTTAAATGCTTGGTGAAATGTCTAGTGCGTGAGAACATGGATTGTGCACTGGGCAAAATAAGGAAAATCAAGAGATTATTGGTTCTTCTTCTTGCCCTGCCTTCTCAAGTGAATATAATGCTTGTGGCTCAAACATTAGTATTCTTGATCTAATACCTATCAAGAGCAAAGGTCGACCAAGAGTGAATAAAAGGATTGAGTCTAGCATCGACCTTCAATTATCAGCTAAAAGAAAAAAAGACTTGTAGTAGTTGTGGAGAAGAGGGTCATTACATGACTACATGCACATTTAGTAAGTCCTTTTTTTTTTTTAAGAGTTGTATCAATTTATTTTATATTTCAATCATTTTTTATTATTTTACTTACATGTAATTTCACTTACAGACAACCAAATAGCACCTAAGTGTGAAAATTATGATTTTTTATGCAGTTGAGTTCTCATGTGCTCATGGTTTCCTAGAGGATGTTAATGAGGTTGAGAGATATGGTTTCGTGGATTGTTGTTCTTTAAATGTTGCATCCTTAGAGAATGTAATTTTTGTTCTTAATCTGCTATTTTAGCATGATTTTGTTTGGTTCTAGGTGTGAATGAAAGAAAAGAATGAGTGTTTCTTCATCTTTGTTAGCTTAATGATTTATTCGATTTGTTTATTATTTATCTATTTCTTAGTTTTCACTTTGAAGTGTATTTCTTCTCTTGTACCTTATTTGCACAATGCTAGTGTTTTGAACACCAAGATTAAAAATATCATATTGGTAAAAAGTTGTAAATTGGTTGGTGAAATGTTGTAGCCTGGCAATTGATTTCAAGGAAACTCATGCAATCATTTGTATGAAATCAAAAGAATTATAAATGCATAGCATGACAATTATGACTTTGCATGTGCATCGTATAAATGAACAACATGAGGGATTGATCCAAACATGTGTGAAAAACAAGTGAATGAGTTGATAAAAATGGGCCACATGGAAAATCTAAGTATCATGTTTGTTGTGTAAGAATAATGCCTTGTGTACACCATGATGCTTAAATTTCCTTCTCATCAAATTGATCTCTCCTGAAAAATGTTTCCAACCTAAAAAATAAAAAAAAGTAATAGTTTTGTCGGTAACAGGAATTGATAATGCAAGGGTCTTATAAAGCCTTGATAAAGGTATAATAATATCATCATCTTTAACATTTTCAATTTGATACAAGCAAAAAAAAAAATCAAATTGAGTCTATGATACTATGAAACTGTCGGATAACAGATTTGGATGAAGTCTCTCTATCAAAAGGAAATTGCAAAATTTTCTCCATAAACTAAAGTTTTAAATGATAAATTGTGCAAACTCTTTGCTAATTAGACATGAAGAATATTTTGATTCAAACTCAATGAAATTGCGCTTTTAAGCTGAACTATACTCAAAAGTAGCAAGATGAAGGTGAAGAATCACAACAAAATAATTTTCAGGAGGAGAGGATGTAATTGAAAGTCTAAAACAAATCAAATACCTAAATCAATATGACTAAAGGATAAACACAATATAATCATATTTAAAGTTTTACTTGATATTCACTTCTGGTCATTCAACTCCATGGATGTAGATTGGTGGCTCAAAAATAACATATGAAGGCAATGGAATATTTACAGAAAGTATAGCACAAGCATCTACTCCAACATGAACAATCCATTTCCCAAAAACCATGTACCTGCTTCTTGTAGTTGTTGAACAACAAAACCCAGAACAAGAAGCATCTCATATCCAAATAAGCAATAAAAACAAGAAACAGATCACCAAATACATCAAACTCTTAGGCAAAATCCCAAATCTCGGCTCATGAAACAATGTTCCTAAAAAAGACCAATACAACCCTACCCTTTCCTTTGATCTCTGCTTGAAGATCCTCCTTTTGACCAAGAAGCGCCCCAACTCTAGTTCCAGATCTTGGGTCATAACTCTCAAAAACCAGAATAAATCACCTCTACAATTTCCCAAGAACCATAACTGATAAGAGCCTAAATATATGTATTTATACTTTGGTTTTGTATATGTTTGCATGCTATTTTGGATGAGTCAATGCCCATTTTTCGCCTAGATTGGTTACTTCCTTGTTGCAGGCCTCAGAGAAACTAGAATGAGCTCGATAACGCAATTGGAGTGAAATCGGCACAAAAAATCACTTTTTTGAAGCAAGAGCACTGTAGCGGTATTGTAGCAAGGAAGCGGGGTCCTACATGAACCAAGCTGTGAACCGCGCGGGCACTGCACACCCACGTGACCCGCTGAAGAATTCGGAGCCAGCTACTATAGATGAATCACTGTAGGTATTGTAGTAAAAATAATGTAGCTAGTTATTATAGCATATCACTGTAGCAAGATATAGCATATCACTGTAGCATGACTCGGTTTCGTGAGCAAAAAGGCAGTGAGCCACGCGGTCACTGTGTGGCCCGCGCAGCTCAGGGCGGATGGCTTTAAAAACATAGTTAGGGCATTAAAGAGAACGTTTTTTGGCCACCATTTCTCCACCATCATTCTCTAGGGCTTCAAGAGGCTGGAGAGGCAGATCTAAGGCGCAAATCCAAGGGGAGAAGAGGAGTACTACCAAGGAGAACATCAAGGAGCTTGCCGGCGCGGATTTGACAAGCT
The DNA here is from genome assembly GCA_020875875.1 of Dioscorea alata. NCBI lineage: Eukaryota > Viridiplantae > Streptophyta > Magnoliopsida > Dioscoreales > Dioscoreaceae > Dioscorea > Dioscorea alata. The sequence goes on from CM037014.1 coordinate 12,609,570, forward strand.
CTCATCACCACCTTCTAGTCAACATTCAAGGGGGTTTCTTTGGTTTTATTCACTGCTTCATATGTATCTTGAGATTTCCTTGCTTTTCATGTTGAACTAGACTCCCAAAGTCATCGGGCATTCGGTGAACCTTGGGATGAACTTGCTTGTATGAATGTTGTGATTCACATTTATGGTATTTGGTGTTGTTGTGGTTTAAGCTTGGTGAACTTTGATGTGTTGATTTGCATGAGAACTCTGTATTTGGATTGTTAGGCTATAGTTGGTGCGTGACCATCGCCCTTGTACTAGACACACCTAGCTTAATGGGGATTCATGTATGAACACGCCATGACCATCGGGTGCTTCATACCCCTCCAACCATTAAAGCTGGACCTAGGTTGAGTATCGGCCCTAATTAGAGATTTCCCTATGTGCATTGTAATCGTAGGAGGATTTGGCCGGAAGAGATTCTGAGCCAATACTTGTATGGGATTAGGGGTTATCGCCGTGACCATCGGGGTAATCTATCTTTGGATATCTCTTGGCCCAAACCACCATTGTCTGTGTAATTCTAACATCCATCTAGCTTTAGTAGTCCCGAGGGAATCCTTGTCCGGGCTTCGCACTTTCATTATTATTTGCTTCTTTAATTTGTTTATGTGGCGTGCCTTAGTCCAACTTGTCTATAGTTATCTCTCTTTGTAGTTTTCTTATTTTGTTTTAAACCTATATTTGTTAGACTAGATAGTGCCATCTAGAGGGAAGTAATAGCAGCTCTTGGGACCCCAGGGAATACGACCCTCTCGTGCTTGCGCAGGAGGTATTACTTGATGACCTGTGCACTTGCGGATCTCAATCAACAACCCTCAATAAAAACATAAAATTTTTCTTTGAATCAAAGAAAAGCAAAAGAAAAACAATCAAAATCCCGATCCAACACAAATGAGATCATAGGATTTACATAGTTTGACAAATCGAGCAAAAAAACAGAGAATTAACGGTCGATGGTGTAGTTCCCCATGCCAAAGCACAGAAAGAAGATGAGGCAGGCCAAAGACATGGAGATTGGAGAGCAACAAGACGGAATCCATCATCATCGGCAGAGGTAAGATCATAATCGGGAGAGACGGGAGAAAGGAGAAACCCTAGTTCCGGCGGCCTTCCTTCTTGTTCCCATGATTATAACCTCTCATCTCAAACATACCTTTTTGTTCCCATGATCTAACGACTACAGTGGGGACATCCCTAGATTTAAATTCTAGGGACGTCCTCAGCAGATGAATCCTCTCTCTCTCTCTCTCTCTCTCTCTCTCTCTCTATATATATATATATATATATATATATATATATATATATAAACTCATGTAATGTACAAAATCCTTTTGGATAATTTTGGTGGGATGAAGTTATGAAGAATTCATCCAAGTTTTTGGTTAGTCACTACCAAAATAATAATAATAATAATAATAATAATTTGATTTGTAGTAGCAAATTTTTTTCACCCTTATGCATAATAAAGTAAGCAAATTAAAATAGTAGTTAAACAATTAAGATTTTAAATATGTCCTATCTGTGAGAGGACTTTTCTGTAGAAATATAAATCTGCAGTGGCGGATTTGATCACTATAGTGAGAGGGATTGTGACAATAAAGACTTATAGTTTCAACTCTTTAGATTTGCTGTTAACTTTAATATGTACAACCCAATATATATATTGTAGTTAGCTAAAGCATAGATAAGAGATATATTTATAAATATTGAACAAAAAGCTATAGATACTTATTACGTTTTTATGTCTAAAATGAGAATAAGTTAATTTTGAATAAAAAGAATTTGCAAATGAATATAAACAAATGTCAATTTTGCTATGCTACATTGCAATTACTCATTTTTACAAGGGTATACTAGAAAAAAACCCCCCAAAATAATATAATTTTTCTGAAATCTACGTTTAATGAATTTGAATTTTACAAAATTTTTTAGTCAATTCATTTTTTTTAAAAAAAAGGGGTAGTTCTTTAATTTTCACCCACCTTTTTTTAATGAAAGAAATAAAACCCTTTGGTTTCTTAGAGAAAGTAAAATTTACGGTATGTACATATTTATGTACATCTTTGTGTATGTGAGTAATAGGTATGTGTATGTATGAATGTATGTGTGTATGTATGTATTTGTGAGTGTATGAGTGTATGCACTTGTATGAGTGCTCATATTTGTATGTGTTATGATCCATACCTACTCTATGTAGGTAGGGATATTAGATTCATTATGAAGTCTTTGTAAACCTTTTATTAGATTTATTATTGAATATGTCAAAACCTACTCTAGGTAGGATGACGAAGTAAGATGTCTTGTCACATCTAGCATAGTAATTCCTCATTCTATAAAAGGAGAGGCTTTGTATACATTTGAAGACACGAATGAAAGGAATGAAAAGTATTAGCTTTTGATAAATAGCTTTGTGCTCATCATCTCCATCTCTAACCTTTCTTTGCTTCTGTTACTCCATTCCAATAACTTTTATAGCCCCATCGTTGTATGAGATCCCCAACTCCCCTCTCTTATGGTATAAGAGCCAGTAAGATTAGTATATGGAGGGGTAAAAGCCCCATAGGGCTTCTCTTCTCCTAAAACATGCAATTTTTATATGAAGTTGTTATTTCTCCTTACAAGTTTTAAGAATATGTTCTTTTTTTATTTTCATTTAGCAAGAGCTTCAAAAATCTTGAGCTAAAACAAAGTAAATGGCTCTTTTAAAAGATAAGATTTGGTACTGGTTATTTCTCTTAGAGGATAGGTAGTGAGTGGCCACTTGAAAAACATGGGCCTATTTGAAGGCTTGGTGACCAAAAGTAAGAAAGAATAACTGCTTACTAATCTTATTTTTTCTTAGAGTGAATCTCTACGATACTTAATTCTTAATGCAGCTGAAATAATGTTGTTCTTATATCAAGATAATAGAGATAAAATTCTTGTGATGCTTGGTCCCTAAGATAGCTGAGATACTATTGATCTTATATCAAGATAATGGAAATAAAAATTTATTTAAGTAAAGCCTAAAAGAGAAAGAAGGCATGCGTTCTTATCTTGTGTAACTTGAAATAATTTAACTTAATAATTAAAACTATATTGGAAAAGAGAAAGAGAGGTCCTTATCATTAATATTTGAAAGCCTTAAAACAATCTATAAGTTTCATTTAATTTCTCTTAAAAAAATTAACAATCACACTAACAGTATTTCTTATTAAGTATTACTTACAATAGTAATAATTACTATTAGCAACATTTTTTATTTAGCAATAATTATTATAAAAAATAGCAATAATTCTTATCCATTGTAGTAGTAATAATTATTATCAATTTTAGCAATAATTATTATCATAATGTTTATCGATTGTAGTAATAATTATCAGCATAATGTTACAATCATAGGAATACTTAACACAAATTGTAGCAATAATAAATTTAAATAAAATTATCTATCGAAACAAAACATATCTATGAAAACAAAAGAATTAATAATAGGACAAGGAGAAATATATCTCCAAAAAAATATAGCATCTAGTATCTTAGAAATGCAAGATAAATTAGAAAATTTAAAACAAATTCAATCCTTCTTAATAAAATTAAATTATGCTAGAAATTTTATACCAAATTTAAGTTAATTAGCAAGATCATTATATAGTAAAACTAAGCAAGCAGGAGAAAGACATTTTAATAATGAAGACATAAAATTAGTTTAGCAAATTAAGGATAAAATAAGAAATTTAAAACCACTAGAATTGCCTCCCCCATGTAGTTATTTAGTTATAGAATCCGATAGAAGATTAGGAGGATGGTGGCTGTATTGAAATATAGGCCTACTATATTTTATAGTATAAAAAAATAAAAATAAGTAGATATGATAGTGGTACTTACCAAACAAAAGTAACCGCAACGAATGCTGAAATTATAGCAGTAATAAAAGCAATGGAAAATTTTAAATTATTTATAATTTCAGAAAAAAGCATACTTTAAGAACAGATTGCTAAACAATAGTAGCATTCTATAATAAAAAATCAGAAAGTAAATTATCAGAAAATTAATGGTTAAAATTTATGGATTACATGATATGTAATGGGTTCCAAGAACACATAAAGGAAATAATAATTGTTTAGCAGTAAGCTCTCAAGAATAATCAAATAAATCACTTGATTTGTCCATATGCGATGACAAAAAAGGGGATTACAAAACCAGTCAGTTCCTCTGAGTTTTTTTTACTGTAGGAATCAAGAACCCTTTTTTCCAAACTCTTGGCTTGAATCTCTGAATGTTTAGAACAACGATCGCAAAACCTGCAAGATCATTCATGTTTCTGAGCATGGGATGAGCTAAATTGATACCAATTACCTGTAGCATATAGCAATATTTTATGAGATTAATAATTTCCTTTTTGTTTTTGCAGATGGAAAAGAAGAACTTTCTATTAGACCCTACCTTGAAACTCCTTGTTTTCCTGTATGATCAAATCTTTGTTTCAACACCCCTTTACTAATCACTGATCTCATTAGCATATATTTTTAGATAACATCTGGGCCTCCCGAAATAATCCTAAAAATCTTATCCTAGTTCTCCATACCCTAAGTAACTACTTTCATAACAATAATAAATCCACAAGCCCAAATCTTCTTGCCTTGTCAAGTATTACCTCTCAAGTTCTGAAGCCGCATACAATGGAATACTTCATTAAATAAGATAGAAAAATCAAATTTCTACAAACAAAAGTAAAATTAGAAAAATAATTGGCAGAAAAAATAAGAAATAATGAATAGTTGAAAGAATTTATTCAAAAAGTAGAAAAAGAAAAAAAAGAAGAAAATTTTGAAATATATCCTGAAAAAATTAGTGAAGTTAAAGAAAGAGTTTTTGAATTAGTTATGCAAAAAAAGCAGGAACAACAAATAGTTGAGCAGGAGACCATGAGACAATTGCTCTAGATAGAAGCTAGAATTCCCGATGGACTCACATTAGGAGGAATTGCGTTTTGTGAAGCCAGACATAAAGATGCCAGATGTCTCTATGAACAAGGTTTCATAATCTTGCAAGGATCATTCAATCTCGCCTCATGGAGGAACTAGTCTATTGAAAGAGTTCAGTTCAATTTAGTTGACTTAATTGAAAATGGTCATGTAGCACGAATTTTATCATGAAGGTTTACACTCATCCCAACCTCCCTTTTCCTCTTTACTCACCTTTCCCCAATTTACATATGACCATCGCACCTACTACTCTCCATATGAAGAAAATTAACTCATGGGCTAGAGATTACTCTTTTGGAGATCGTGACATTGCCAGCATTCCTAATGATGACTTACTGCTCAATCTTGACCACAACTCCTTGATTGAGCATAACATTGTCAATCTGATGGAAGTTTAGCCTCTTTCGTCTGTGGGTGAGGGTTTTTGTGTGGGTGATAGGTATGTACATATTTGTGCACATCTTTGTGTGTGGGTAATAGGTATGTATATGTATGAATATATGTATATATTTGTGAGTGTATGATTGTATGCATTTGTAAGAGTGCTCATATTTGTATGAGTGTTATGATCCATACCTACTCTATATAGGTAGGGATATTAGGTTCATTATTGAATACGTCAAAACCTACTCAGCGATAGTGTCACACTAAAATGAAGTATTGGGACCACTTTATTCATCACTATATTGTTTTTTTTTTTTTGTTAACAAAATTATCACAAATACTAAAATTTTTGTGACAATATCATTTTATCACAAATACCAACTTTTTAGTAACAACAATTTGCCCACAAATATTAAAGTTTTTAGTGATAACAATTTAGTTACAAATTTTTTGTGTAATTGTGACCATATTTCTAAAGTGGTCACTATTGTATTTGCTACGGAGGTATTTGTGACAGGAGATGACGATCTCAAAAAATTTGTCACTATTAATATTAGTGACTAAAATTACTACTTTTAGTAACAACTTTGGTTAGCACTAAAAAAAAAATTCTTGTAGTGAACAATGACAAATATTCTTGTTTGGCATGGTATTTGGGCATGCCTTGCCAAATACCTTGCTACATGTTTTATTTTTCTCGTAAAAAATACAATTTTTTATGTACATACACAAATATAACAAAAATCTAATTAGAAATTAAAAAATAAATAACAAAATATAAAAATGGCATGGATTGAAGAAATGAGTACTAGCGAATCATATATGAACTCCACATGAAATTAGTAACAATTACTTACACCTTCTTATGTATCTACGACTACAACCCTTTACCATGTGAATAATCTCAAATGTTTCACAATATAAATCCAACTTTATAAAAAATTAAATAGTCAATATTAAAAAATCATTAGAAATTTCTTGTATTTGGCACAGAATTTGGTATGGCCTGTCCAAAACTATGCCAAGTACCATACGAAACATTTTTGTTTGGCATGGCCTTTGGCATGGGGTCCAAAACTGTGACAAATATTCTTGTTTGACAAGAATATTTGGCACCGTTTTGGGCGTGCCTTCCAAAATTACTTGCAACATGTATTCTTTTTCTTGTAGAAATTACGATTTGTTCTGTACAACACAAATATTAATAAAAAACTCATTACAGATTAAAAAATAAATAACAAAATGCAAAAATAGCATGGATTGAACAAATATTCTTGTTTAGCCAGTCTTTTGGCACGGTTTTGGGCATGTGTTGCTAAATTCCTTACTACATGTTTTGTTTTTCTCATAAAAAATATGATTTATTGTGCAGATACACAAATATTACTAAAACTCTTTAGAAATTAAAAACTAAATAACTATATAAAAATAGCATGAATTGGTGATATAAGGACTTACGAACCTCTTATTAACTCAATATGAAATTACTAACAATTACTTACATCCTCTCTTCGTATCTACAATTGCAACTCTCCATCGTGTGAATAATCTCAAATATTTCACAATATAATTCCTAATTTATTAAAATTCAATAATTAATATTTAAAAAAACATTAGAAATTTTTGTTATTTGCCGTGGAATTTGGCATGGCGGGTCCAAAAGCATGCGCAATACCATGACAAATATTTTTCTTTGCCACTATATTTGGCACTGCTTGTCCAAAACTGTGCTAAAAATTGTGACAAATATTCTTCTTTAGCACAGTATCTGGTACGGCTTTGGGCATACATTGCCAGATTCCTTGCTATATATATATTTTTTTGGATACAAAATATGATTTGTTGTGTATATACACAAATATTACAAAAAAGTCATTAGAAATTTAAAAATAAATAATAAAAATATAAAAATAGCATGGATTGAAGAAATGAGTACTAGTGAATCATTAATTAATTAATTCCATATGCCTTTCTTCATATCTACAACTACAACTACAACCCTCTTGTCATGGTCTAACCCAAAGGCAGGCACGTGGCAACTGCCATGATATCCTGAAAATAAGTGATGAACAAATTCACCACTACAAGACATCACTAGGCTACTGATATCTTACCAACAGGTTTTCGATAAAACAATGGAAAATGTAGAACATAGGGATTTTCTCAAACCATCAGGCCAATAAAGGATTACATATGAAATATGTTCAAGTACAGAAATTACATAAGTTCACAGGATGAAAATAAAAATACAAATTTCCAAATCACTTGTATATGTCCCTTACTACAATATCAACAAAAGTCAACCTACAATGCAGGCGAATCGAGATGCTGAAGAATTTGGCACAATAACCCAATAAGTTAAGAGGGCAAGCCTGAAAAATATCTAGAAGGAGATATTATAAGTAACAAAGTTACCCAATGAGTGGATATACAATTAACAAAATAAACAATTTCATATAAATAAGGAAAATTAGAAAACATATTTTTAAATCCCAAATACTATAAAGAGATGGGAATAACAAAAAAAAAAAAAAAAATCAAAAACCAATTATGAGGATTTGCCAAAAATTTAGCCTAAACCTAGCCGTGGGTGTGGCTAAGTCCAGGCCCACCAAGGCTACTACCCTTGGTGTTGGCCACTGAGACCACACACGTGGTGAATCATGGTGTTTCAATTTTACTTAAGGTACCCATTAGTATTTCCTAGGTTTTCTATGGACCTCCTAAATGGGTTCAAATATACTGGTCACCCACGCTGTCTCTTGATAGGCCGGATCATGAGGACCCTTACTGCAATAGACAGAGCTCTAGGTTCCCCGTCACTAATGAAATCATCAAGTAATCACAAACAATATATATATGCAAAAAAATAAAATAAAATTGAAACATGATCCCGGTGCCACACACATTCTCAATTTCCATATTGAAAACATACCTTCAAGTAATCATCATAATTTTATACAATTATGATCCCAAGAGATAACAAAATAAGTAAATCCTCATTAAGATTGATAATGAATAGCAAAACATATTCAAATTGCCATAATGTACTCACTTGAACCAAAATAGCATTTTAAGCATATTCGGAAAAAGAATTTGCATATATATAGCCATAAAGGGTTATATATATATATATATATATATATATATATATATAATAAAGCCATAACAAACCATAATTTGCAAGTACTATAAAATAAAACACAATCCACTCCCAAGCTTTTGGCTAAAAAAATAGAAGAAATCTTCTATTCCTCTATGACCTACTGATTTAGCCAAAATAACAAGTATAACATATATCTTAGCTCTAAATACAATGCATGAAGGGTTATGACCTTATAGTTAATTGAAACCTATCTTAAAAAGGTTTAACCAACTAATAATTTTCAATAACCCTAACTAAGTAGCTCAAACCCACTCAAGGTAAATGAGCTCAAGTTGGATTAAGATTGCTTAAGTTAGCCTCAAGCAGTTTAAACTAGGTCAAAACAATACTTACAAAAATTTGGTGCTACAGTAGAAGCTAAAGTAACTTTTTCCCCCAAACCTAGCTTATCATCACTAATAGGCTTCCAACCACTACAACTCAATCCGTACTTTTGACCATCCCATCTTCACTTCTAAAACAATTTTATTAAGCATCATCAATATGGAAATAACTTGAAGAGCAACTCAATTTTTAACTCATCTAGCTTCATGCAAATGTAATCCTATAATAATTCCTCCACTCTGTCTTCACATTAAATATTCTATAAATTGTTAGAGAGAAGGATCACATGGGATCCTAAAATCTTAAAGTAATCATAATCAATCTCAATCTTCCTTGCTAACATTTGAGTTCATCTCACTTTACAAAGTAAACATTAATAATCTCATCAATAAATTCCAAACTCCATCTTATCAATCTATGATTTCACACCACTTCACAAACATTAAGTAATCACATATCAATCATTTACATCTCATATAATTTACCAAATTATAGATTTAGTCTCTTCTATCACCATGGATTCCATCTAAATCCCATGAATCTAATCAAACAATTACAAACCTGCATTTTAGCATTTCCATTCAACAAATTTTCATTCAAGAAGATTCAATAAAAAAGCCAGGAAAATTATAGATTTAGTCTCTTCTTTTAAAAAACTGATGTTTGGTTAGATGTACTTGCAAATACCTCCAAATCCATTACCAGTTGTATTTTGAATTACGTTGAAATCCATTGTAATTTTGAATCCAATGTAATTCAAAAGCATCTTTCTTCATCATCCTTGTGTTTGCTCACCCTCTTTTGAGAAACCCACTTCTTTCTTCAGAGAAATCCATCTCTTTCTTCATCATCCGCTGGTCTTTCTCCTATCGCATCGTCGAAGCCGCAACAGCAACAACAGCAAAATAAGGTGAAGCTTGGCCGTATAGGATGCCCCAACTGTCGTGCCCTTCTCCTATTGGTCGCCTGAACCGCAGCAACAACAGCAGTAAGCTAAGTAGTAGATCAGCCATCAACGACGCCCTAGCCCGAGTTGCTCTTCTCTTGTCACATCGCCGGAACCACAGCAGCACCAACAACAACAAGAAGGGCTAGATCTGGTTTGTCTTCTTGGATTTTGTGATTTGTCTCCTGTATTTAAATTGTGGAATGGCTTCTAATTGCTTCTCTCTGGGCGTCGTCGTTATTAATAGGTTGCGCATTTCTTTGTTTTTGTGTTATTTTCTAGGTTTTTATGCTGCAATCTCTTCGATTGGGATGTTAATGATGTTCTCTTTTGGCTCTTGATTTGTTTGGATTTTAGGCGTTGGGATTTTTTTTATGTGCAACGTGCAATGGTGGTATATTGGCGCGTTTTAATTGTTGGAAATGCAAAGTTAATATTGGGGCAGCTTGCTGGGCAACTAATATTTTTTGTTTAAGATAGTTTTTCTTGAACTAAGAACTGGGTGAGAAGCTTGTTTATTCTTCAAGCTTGGATGGACAAATTGAGTGGTTTGGAGGATATAGATGTTGCTTGGGTGGAGTTGGCAAGCCGTAGAATTTAACTATGCATATGTTCAAGTTTACATTCTTCAGTGAAGAATTTATATGAACCTGAACTTCATGAACTTGATGCTGATGACTACTCATTTAATTGCTTATGGACAGTTATGTGGGCATTCAATTATTAATAGAAGGTGTGATCGTTCTAATTGCTTGAACATATATGGACACACACACACACACATATAAACAGCTAGTGTATATATTTTTAAGCAATTGACTCATGCATGCTATATATAAACTAGAAGCCTTTCCATGTGCTCAAACTAGAAACTGTCATTGTAAAAACAGGACAATTGCAGCTGACCAACATGGTATAGAATCCTACTGTCAATAGACTGAAGCCATCTCTAATGGTTTTTTTGTTTTAATTTGCAAGTAATATCAAATGGTTTGACAACTGGAACTCCACAAGAAAAGTTAGGCATACTGTGAGCATAAAAAAAGATCAACCATTGAGAAGGATGCAGATTTCATTCCACTGTCTCGGCCTTGAGTTGGAAGAACACCAGGCAGACATTGTTTATTAATGGAAAAAGGCCATAGATACAACTTTCTATTAGTTCCTAATAACTCTCATTATTTTTTAAACTGCATACTCACTAATAACTCATGCATGTTAGGTATATATATAAAGCAATTGACTCATGCAGGCTTTGGGGTGTGGTCCATGTATGTTCAAGCATTCAATTCCCATGGCTTTTTTTTTTTTTTGCACAAATCTTTTATTTTAAATATTGACACACCCTTTGCGTGTGTGTACCGCAAGTGCACGGGTTGTCGAAGTAATAATTATACCCGGTGAGTAGGGTAGTCGAATCCACAGGGAACAGGGCTACTAGTACTAACTTCTTCTCTGCAATCTAGCCTAATGACTAATGTGATTTTGTGGTGATCTAGTGTGCATAGAAATTAATACCAGAGATAAATAGGCAAAAGGTAAATAAAAAGAGATCTCAATCAATGAAGATGAGATACCCGGGCAATGCTCCCCCTAGGCTCTATCATGAAGTGCAAGACCAACTAAATGCTTCTAAACCGAGTTCTATGAATCGAGGCAATCCAAGAATAATCGGTCCCTGCCTCCAGGCCACCGATACTAGTCCCCTACAAGGTCCCAGCGGAGAAATCGCTCAATCTCAACACCTCACACCCCATATGACCGTAATGAACTTTAGGGATACCTATGAGTGAAACTGATTCCTAAAATTAGATCTAACCCTACTTCTAGGTGAAAGATCCCTAACCCCCTACAAAGGTCCCGGCAGAGAAATCTATCAATCTCACGCCTCACACCCCATATGGTTGCATAAAACTTAGGGAATATGGAGATAGGAAACACTCAATCGGAAGGGAAAGGGGACACTCCTCTATCTCAAGACTCACCCTCTCAACCCTCTTTAACCTTGTATGTTCTAATCCCCAGTGGAGACCTCTCTCTCACCAAGGCAACAAATCAAGCATACCAAACAACCATACGAATCAATTAGGCATGCAAGCAAAGATTAAACAAGATTAAAACTCAAATTTACTTGGAATTAAAAGAAAGCATAGAGAAAGTCAATACATGAATCGAAACCTAGGGTTCACATGCCCAAGTATCTACTAGGGTTTAGCCCTCCATGGGGCTTATTACAAAGCAAAAGATAATGAAATAAAGAGCAATGTAATCCACGAAAGTAAACCCCCTCGAATTCGTGATGATGGCCTTGATGGGTCGCTCAACGTCTTGAAGGATCCTTCTCCGAAGCTAGGTTGCCAATGACTCCCTCGATGCTATGACGGAGGAAAGAACTATCAAAGTTGGTGAAGAACGGCCCTCCAATTCAGCAAAGACCTCCTCCTCAAACCCTAGCCGCTTCGCCTCTCAAAAGCCACACAAAAGATACCAAAAGAATCGGCAAAAAGGGCTATTTATAAGCCTGAAGTGTGTCATTCACGTGCCTCCACGCAACCACGTGAGATCCCACGCGGTCGCGTGGGTTGCAGAATTCCCACGCGGTCGCATAGGATTTTGACGCGGCCGCGTGAACAGTGTTTTGCTACAGTACTCTTCATAAATCGCGATCCAAACTCTCTTATCTTGAGGCCACATAGTCGGGCACACGTCCATGTGGTGAGTTATAAGACTTCTCCTCCATCGAACCATCATTTGGAAGCTTTAGGTATCTTCACACAAGAAGGGACATGAAGGTGTGACTGCTTTGTGCCCTTCCATCACACAAATTGGCTTGAATTCTTCTGGAAGTTAGCACACACCCTCATGTGCATGATCCCCTCTCGTGCCTTGACACTTGTGTTGTACAAAAACTCCCAACAATAGGTCTTTATAACCCATCTTTGCTTCCTTTTCCTCCTTCAATACTTTCACAACCTAATTGCATAAAAGAACACCAAAATACACTTTATGAGACATAATCCATGGTAAAATGATGCTCAATGCATGTAAAACAAGTGGATAAAACATGTATACTCAAGCACTTATCAAATATTCTAATGGGCTATACACCATCTATAAAATGCAGGCATATGCAGATTGCTTTCTTGGTGCATATATAGATACATATCCTTCCTTGCTTCTTCAGTGCAGGTAATAATTAAATTGATGTTTAGAATTGAATACATTAGAAGAAAGTTATATATGTTTATATAGTTTAATTTGTTGTCAAGCAATAATTAATCTCTACGTTTATACATTAGATGAAAGTGTTTGTCAGTGCATATCCTTTCTTGATCATTAATTTTGAACTACTACCTATTATTTTAGATGGATGATCACAATGGAAATGATGAATTGTACCTATTACAAATAACGGTTTTGGCCGTGGCCTACGCCGTGATATTACATGTGCGCAACAAAAGGTGTCGAATATGTAGAGAACCATCCCGTGAGAGACTACAAATAAGGGAAACATATTTGTCTAGGTTGGTAAATGGAAATGATGCCACGAGTATAAACATGGTTCGCATAGACAAATTTAGATTTTTTAATCTTTGCACGATACTATGTGCAAAAGGTTACGTGTGTGATACATTACACATGACTGTGGATGAACAATTGCTGATGTTTCTACATACTATCGATCATAATAAGCGCAATCGTGTTATTGCTCACAATTTTCTGAGGTCAACTGAAACGGTTAGTAGATACTTCCACCATGTCTTATTCACAATCGGTGAATTACATAACTAGATACGGCCACCAAGTATGCAAACACATCCATACATAGTAGCGAGGAGGACATTATACCCTTACTTTAAGGTATCCTTATATTAGTTGTCGCATATAATTTTTTTTAAGGTTAATTCTAACATAATGCACTCGATGTTAGGACTGCATCGGGGCCTTAGATGGAACACACATTCATGCTTCTGTCCCTGCATCTGAAGTTGCAGCATTTTGAGGAAGAAAATCATACCCAACCCAAAATGTCCTTGCAGCTGTAGATTTTGACTTGCGTTTCACTTATGTTTTAGCTGGTTGGGAAAGTTCAGCACACGATGCTTTAGTACTTCGTGATGCTCTCAACGACCTAACGGACTAAAGGTCCCCGAAGGTACATAGAGTCATCTTTTTTTAAATAAAAAATGTCCCCCTAAATATTAATCTTGTTCTTATAATTTTTTTTATTAGGAAAGTATTATCTCGTTGGTGCGGGATATGCTACTCATCCGGGTTTCATACCCCCTTATAGGGGGGTTAGGTATCACTTGAAGGACTTTGGCTCAAGGACTCCTCAAAATGCTAAAGAGCTTTTTAACTTGTGACATTCATCTGCTCGTACCTCTGTTGAGCGTGCCTTTGGTTCTTTAAAAGGACCCTTCAAAATTTTTATCTTCTAGGCCTTTTTTCCCATTTAAGACACAGGCAAAGCTTGTGTTAGCATGTTGTGGTTTACACAATTACATCATTATTGGTGGTGAGGATGAATTCATTCCATCTGTGGAAGATTGGATACCACAACGGAATTCACAAGGAACTACTAGGGAGCAAAGAGAAGAAGTACAAGAGTGGGTTGCTCGTCGTGATGAAATTGCAGCTGAAATGTGGGTGAATAAGTAGATGCTTTCCAAGTTAATTTTGATGAACTAACGTAGTATTGTCTTGAAAATTCATTTTTTTTTGTTATTGTATAATAACGCTTGACTTAATTATGTTCGTTGCTTTAATTTTGATATGTTATTGTATGAAAACTTTTAACTTATGTGTGTTCCTTATTTTTATTTTATTATGTTATTGTATGATAACATTTGACTTGCATGAACAAGTAGAATAGAGAGAAGCAATGAGTTTGAATGCGGCCACACCTCGTCAGTTAAGAAATCCACAGCAAGGCCATCAAGGACCAAGAGATGGACACCAGCTGAGAGTCACTACTTCATAAGATTCATAGCCAACCAAGTTGAACAAGGGCTAAAGGTAGACAAAGGCTTCAAACCACAAGCAATTCAAGGTGCAATTCGAGCTATAAAGGATATGTTTGGGGTGATAGTCACAGAGGCCGATGTGGGAAATCATTTGAGGACAATACAGAAGCGGTGGGCAAGGATTAAAAAATTGAAAAACATGAGTGGTGTGGGTTGGGACAACAACCTTAAAGTCATTGTCATGGGTGAAGCTGAATACATAGACTACATTCAGGTATTTCTTTTCTTAGCTGAAATAGTTTTTTGGTTTTAATTTTGATATATTTAGAAATTGTATTGTGCAAGTCCATGTACAAGATGAACCATATCTAAATAAGCCAATAAAGGATTACGACCTATTGGAGATTATATGTGGCAATGATCAAGCACGTGGTCATTATGTCATTCAGAATGATAGAACCCAAATTGGCACAAATATGGACTTTGAGACAGCACCAGGACCAAGATCCCCGGATGACAATTTTGTTGATTTGTCATTCGAAGATGCAGAAGCACATGATGCCTCCCCATTTGTTAATACTCAAGCTAGCGCTTCTGAACATACATCAGCAACTAGTCCCCAGAGAAAGAAAGGTAAAAGCAAGCTCAAAGCAAACACTGACGATAAGCCACTTCACGAGTTGGCGACTACCATAAACAAAGCATTTGAATCGATTAGATCGAGCCAATCACTTACTTTTACAAAAGAACTTTCAGAAGAATGTATGAAGCTTAAAGAATATGGCTACTCTACACGACAAATTTGGAGGGTATATGAGCATTTGATGATGGATGATGCACGAGCTCGAATGTTCTTTGGCATGGGTGAAGAAATGTGCAAGGATTGGTTGGAGGAATTTTTTGAATCATTTGGCTAATATTCTATAGTTGTGGAGATGGTAAGAAATTATGTTTTTATTTTTTTCATTGCAAATTTACTTGAACATGAAACCTAAGGTGTGCTAATTTGTTTTATTTGCAGAATTAGGTCAACATGAAAGTGGATGAATCTTATTCCTCCTCGAGATGGCTTCTTTCTAGTGGGAATTTCTCATATGAATGGTTATGTGTATGTTTGACTTTGTGGACTTCTAGAACTTATGTTTGTACTTTTTGACATTTATGTGTATTTGAAGACTTTTATATGTATGTTTGTAAAAGTTTTTATATGGAGTTTATATGGAGAATTATATGTATTTATTGAACTTATATGAGTTGTTGTTTGAAATTAATATAGGTTTTTGATTTGCTTTCATATGTTATTGTCTTAAGGTATTTGTTTGTATGTAATAAATTTTTGTATTTCATAGTGATGTTGTTTCAAAAATTATAGATTATCATGCTTGATTTGGTACTAGTTTACTTAAAAGAGAATGAGATGCAAATGCATCACTCATTATTTTGATCAAATTATACCAATAACAATTGGAAATAGATAATATCCATGCAAATGTTTAGAAAGCATATATGAAAAATTTTGTACTTACTTCTTTAAGATTATTAATAATTGGTTCTTAGGTTTGTGTTAATAGTTAAAATTAATTGAAATTATTCCAATAATAATAATTAAAATTCCATATTATTACAAACTATAATAATATGTTTACATATTAATTTAATAATAAAATTATGATTTTCTTCATATTACTATTTTTGATTATATATATATATATATATATATTAAAAAAATGAGATGTTAAACATGTGAGGGGTAATCTCACCATGGTGATCATATATCTCAAATACATCATGCCAAACACATTTTTTACAAATCCTTCCAACCAAACACAAAATTCTAAAAACCTGCACTCCAGATACATCTAAACAAATACTAGATTTGTTACTTCACTACATTTTCAATTACAGGATTTACAATTACACTGTAATATGAAATCCACTGTCTTTTCAATTATAGCTAACCAAACGCACCCTTATATTACTGCTTGAAGATTCCGGTATACCATCTGACAGATCCAGAATCTCTCATTGTCACGCCCCGAACCTAGCTCGTCGGACCCGGTGCACTGACAAACGGCCGTACACCCATGGGCTGGAACCCAGTAAGCATGCAAGGCCTAGAACTGTTCTCACAATAAAAATATAACTTCAAATACCAAATAAATATAAAAGGTTCCAAAACAAAGAAGTTTTTTCCTAGAACAGAATTCACATACCAACACAAACATAAAGACAACTCAATTAAAAGGGAACACAAGCTCTCACTGGCCAAGTAAGCTGCTCGATGAACTATTTACTCTTTATCTGAAAAATTAACAACAGATTATGAGCTTGACAGCCCAGTAAGTAACCCACTAAAAATAACCGGGATCATAAGAAATTTCCAAAAAATTCAGAATCAAAAACCAATCATATCAAATATTAAAAATATTTATCAAAATTATAGTTCATGAAATCAAAGTAATTCAACAAAATACAATTTAATAGCAAACAAAAATATATGTCTCCAAATCATTATGACCAAAACAAAATAACAGAAATCATTTGTTTACCATCAGTGATTCGAGCCAGAATATCAGAGCTTATTTGTCTACCTTCGGTGACCCGAGCCAGAATATCAGATGTCGTTATTCTTCACTAACGGAACGGTGCGAAACTATAGTTTCTTAACAGAGTCAAAGTTTCATGTCGACATGGTTAGTGTTTAACCCCCAATGACAGATTTATTATCTAGCTAAATGGAGACTAAACGTAATTTAATAATTTCAGAATTTCAGACAGGTCATGGCAGAACAGAATTTGCAGAATAATTCGTCGAGCAAACATACAAACATATGCATGATCCCATTTGTTTACAGTAAAAATAATCCAGTTATATTCAAAATAATTTACAAACATAATAGTTCAAAAAATAACATACATGATCAAAATGTGGGAATTAATGTTTCAGGGAAAGAAAAGTATTTCAAAATTTTAATAAGTATATAATAACAGAAATTGGATCAAAGCCCAACTAACGTTTTAATATTATATAAGCAAGCTTTTAAAAGAATTTAAATAAACTCAAAATTATTGATAACCAGAAATTATACACACACACACATATATACGTGGTGTTACTAACCTGAATAACGCCAAAACTCTAAATGTCACACTGAATCAAGTTTCTCAGAATACCCTATGTTGGGAAGTAACCTATTAGTTTCACCAACAAAATAAAGTTTACAATAATCATGGGTTTACAAGAAAGTTTTTAGAAGGGTACAAATGCAAAAGATCAAGCTATCACTATACTCTCCCAAATATGGATATTGCGAGGGTACAATAGCAATTATCCACTCTAAGGACATATGAACAATTTTATAATGATTGTTGAGTACTAAATCCCTCACAACTTTACATATACTTTTTCAAATCATAAATTTAAAGATTCTGAGAAATGTAGACACCTAAGACAATGACATATCCGAAATTCATATTATTTAGAAAACTACTCAAATTATAACATTCATTTGAACCTTCAACTATTTCTGCAGAATTATAATTCTAACATATCCCTTTAAAACATGCATATCTCTCAACCTACAATTCCACAAGAAATAAAATTTTACTGATAACCAGATAACTCAAAAATAAACAACTTTCCTATTTTTCTCCTTATCCAAATCAATCTCTATGACAATCAGAAATACCCGTCAATCTTGATATTCTGCACAGACATCCCATCCGAGATAGTTTACTAATAAAATCATATCTCATAAAATATAGGGGTATACAATCTAAAATTTTGCAGGTACTTAAATACCATCAAACTCTACAATTCTCTTATTTTACAGTCCTCTAAATTCTGCCTCTAAGACCTCTAAAATTGATGGGGAATTTCTGTTATTTTAAAAGCAGATATTTGAAACTTATCAAATGAGATCAATCAACAATTCCTCTGTCCTAACTGTATAAAAGATTTTTAAGGCATAATATGAATTTCACCAAAGGTTAGGAGACCATTCAACAAGTCATCAAAATTAAAGATATGTAGGTAACAGTGTAAAAAGATGAAATTACATGGCCCACAAGAAATTCCTTTTACAGAAAAGTTTCTTAGCTCTAATGCTAGCAAGGATGTGAGTACGGATCAACACAATATGCTTAAAAAATCCATAGAGGATCTATTATCAAAACAAAAGGCTAAACAGAATCAAGAATTATAAACATAGTCTGAAAATTATGCTTAACTCCTAGAAATGATGATAATTTGACAAGACCTAATAGCTATAATTGAGGATTTAAAAAGAACTCATAGTACAAAAGGAAGAAGATAGCATAAAGAAAATCTTGTTTAAGGTGTAGATATTCTACGATCACCTACATGTAGTCATGCTTGCTATTTTAGATCTTGTCGTCATCTCTACTAGGTAATTCATCAAAGAGAAAAAGAGACGCGTTCTCTCCCAAATTTCAATGTACGTGAACTCCCAATAGGATAAGACTCAATTGTGGAGATCGTGGTTTAAAAAAAATAAAATAAAATAAATAATAATTTAAATCAAACAATACGGATAAAATAATAATATTTAAAATTTATATATATATATATTTAAAGTATATCTAATGGTGGGGATCTAATCAGGGAGTTCCATTCTCCCTATCGATGGTGCAAGTTAGAAGAGAGGGAACAAACTGTTCATGCATGAGAACAACGTGCCAAGCTCTCGCTCAAAGGCCGTTGAGTTGACTCCTGATCGGCATTCCTTAAAGCCGATTGTCTCCATGTAAACGTCTGTTTCTTTTCCTAGAGATCAAGTTGCTCCTCTGGACATTGATCCTAGAGCTTTATCAAAGATGGTTGCTTCTTTCCTGCAGCATCGAGATACGGAGGAGAATTCAAGCGAGATTCTAAGGAATTCTTTCTTTCCTCCAATGTCGTGTGATAAACAACTGGTGGTTACCTCAGTTTCTAAATCTTGAGATATAGAACGGCCTTGAGATGAGCAATTAACAAAGAATCCAGCTACTAAATCTGATGCTTTGCCTTGTGTTTTAATTGAATCTCGAGATGAGCAACATCCAAATATCTTAACTCTCAATTCTGGTATTAAAACTTGAGATGTGGAAAAGAGCTTATCTTTATCTAATGATATGCCTCAAGATAAGAGCAACCAACTCACCATTCCTCCCACTTTGAATGATGATTAAGATATGCTTCGAGATTTGGACTCAACAAGCATTAATTCTCTTTCTTTTCACTTGAATGTGACTAGTGATAAGCTCACTTTTGTTGTTTCATCCACATACTCATCTCAAATTATTGCTTCTGCTAAATTAGGGACTTACCAAATCACTTGAAATTTCTTTCGCCATCTATACCGATTATGGAAGGTTACACTTGGGTTGTCTTACATGGAGGTTGGACCTTAATTCCAAAGATAAACTCTAATAAATTTGTTATCTCTGAGTAGTCACTCATAATACCTGCTACTGAAGATCCCTTGGATGAAGAATTGGTAGATTGGGGTGATGATGAAGATCAAAACTACCTGGCTGATGCCTTTGTAAAGGATGATAGTTTTCTAGAAGAATGTGATAAACCAGTTAACCCTGCTATCGTAGAGCCGGTTACTTAGCAAACTGATGCAACCTTAATAGAATTAGATGATTCAAGTAAACCCTTAGGCACTCAGGAAGCTAATTCCAATGAAGATCAAGTCTCTCTCACATCTACTGATGTTCAGATCAGCTTTCATATCCGTCGAAGTAATAGAACTAAAAAACCTTCTACCAAATGGAATGAAGATGCGGGATTCATTCCTTTTCTACCCAGATCAGTTAAGAAAAAGATTCTTGAAGATCCAAGAGAAGGTGCACTACCTCTACTGCACCTTCTCTTAATTCTTAGTATGATGCCCAACTTCATAATTATAGCAATGCTTGGGGTTAAATTCCTAGGTTCTCCTCAACATAAATCCAAATGTGTTGAAAAAATGAAGAATCTAGAAATCAAGAGCGTTTCTTCTGAGGTAGGCCCACCCATACACCTAATCTTTCTTTATGAAAATCATTTCTTGGAATGTTAGGGATTTAGGTAGGCCTTCAAAATGCCACCTAATTAAAGATTTCTTGTCTACCGTTAAAGTAGATATAGTCTGTTTACAAGAATTTAAGTTAGAAGATCTTCATAATTCTCTGTGGAAAATGATTAGTGGAAGATTTCTTGACTCTTTTGAATTTATTCCTTCTTCTGGCTCTGTTTGACGTATCATCATGTCTTGGGACATCCCCAAAGTGAATAGATCTCTAATTCACTCAGGGATCTTTTCCCTTACCTTAAAGTTTATAAATAAAGTTGACAACTTAATTTAGACCTGCACAACCATTTATGGACCTAATTCCAGGTCCATAAGAAATGATTTTTAAAACCAACTTCATCTAGTTCAAGGATTTAGTTCACCCATCTAGGTCCTTTGTGGAGACTTTAACATAATTTTCTCCTTGAATGATGAGAACAGAGGCTCTCCCAATTTAAATGATCTCGCCTTGGCTAAAAACTTTCTAATTGAGCTTAATCTTGCTAATCATCCTCTTCATGGTAGAGGATTTACCTGGACAAATGGTCAGTCCAACTCAATTTGGACACGTCTGGGTCATTTCCTGCTTACACATGATTGGTTCTTTGTTTTCCCTAGACCAATTCAATCCGCTCTGCCCAAATTTGGGTCATATCATGCTCCCATTTGTTTAGAGTTTGGCTCACACTCCCAGAGACCTCATATTTTTCATTTGGAAAAATCATGGTTTTCAAACGAACACTTAGGCTCTTTAATTCAGGAATGATGGTCAAAAACCAATCTGGAAGGATGTGGTGCTTTCATCCTTTCCAAAACACTCATTCTTCTAAAATCTCATCTCAAGAAATGGGCATTTGAGAACTTCGGTTTCATCTCAATTCACAGAAAAACCCTGCTCTTGGAATTAAATTCTCTGGATTCAATCAGTTAGAATAGAGTGTTGACAGATTCATAAGCTTCTCATGTCTCTCAATTGCACTTAGATCTTTATACTGTCCAAAGAAAAGAAGAAACTTATTGGAGACAAAGATTCATAATTACTTGGCTCAAAGAAGGGGATTCTAATACAAACTTTTTTTCATTCTGTTGCTAATGGGAGACGCAACAAAAATTTCATTCCTAGAATCTGCTTCAATGGTGTCTGGGTTGAGGGAAACCAAAACTTAGGTAAGCTCTTTTCAGAGCAACTAGAGCTTCTTTTTGGGTCCACTAGATCCTCCCGATTTCTTTTAGACTAGCAACAACTGTTTAGTTTTAAAGAACAAGTAGATCTCCCCATACTTGCCCTGCCCTTCTCTTTGGATAAACTCAAACAGCAGTGTTTGACCTAGACGCTGATAAAGCCCTAGGACCAGATGGATTCCCAATTTTCTTCTTCTAAAAATATTGGAACTTGGCGAAAGATTCTTTGATCGCTCTCTGCAATGATTTTTTCGAAGGTATGGCCAACCTTGACCATATCAATTGGATACATATTGCATTGATTGCCAAATCTAGCTCACTTGAAAAGATGCCTGATTTTTGTCCTATCATCCTGATAAATTCTTCATGCAAAATCATTTCTAAAGTTCTTGCTAATATACTAAGGAAAGTGATAAATTACTTTGTTGATGACTCTCAATCAGCTTTCATCAAAGACAAATGCATTCCAGACAACATTATTGCTGCACAAGAACTAATTTTTCACTTTCAAAAGCAAAAGCTCCTACGCTATGCCTTCAAAGTTGACTTTGCAAAAGCCTTCGACTCACTCAATTGGGATTTTCTATTCAACATTCTTGTTGCTCAAGGTTTTAGTCCTCGTTGTGTTTCCTGGATGTTCAACATTCTCAACACTTCCAAAGCACAAGTTTTAGTGAATGGGGAACCTCATGGTTTCATTCGTTGAAAAAGAAGTTTACGTAAAGGAGACCTCCTTTCCTCTCTTCTGTTTGCTCTAAAAGCAAATACACTAAGTGCAATGTTCACCCATGCACTTCAAAATAGTATCCTACTGGTGTACCTATTGGCACTTTGGATAACATTTGTCATCTTCAATACACCGATGACCTTATCATCTTCTTGGCGGGAGGATAAGAAGACCTCCTCATTATCAAGCTTATTCTATATCTCTTTAAAGGTGCCTTTGGGCTTACCATCAATTTTAACAAAAGTTGTCTTTACTCAACAAATTAAGGATTCCAGCCTTGTGAGACTTCAGCTTCAATACTAAATTGTGATAGGCGTTGTCTCCCTCTCACATACTTAGGAGTTCCGAGTTTAGGAAGACGACTCAAATGTGAAAATTTGACGAAATTAACCATGATGGGCAGAGCCAAACTATCATCTTGGAAAGCCAATTATCTCTCCCTCAGGGGCCATCTCAATCTTCTAAACTCAGTCATTTCCTCCATTCCCACTTACTGGATGTCTGTTTTCAAATTACCATCTTGGGTAATTACAGAAATAGATAAAATCTGCATAGATTTTCTTTGGAAAGGACCAGATCTGGATTTAAAAGGCATACGTACGGTTCGTACATAGCGTGGGACAAATTATGTCGTCCATGTAGGATGGGTGGGTGGGCATACTTAATTTTTCTTATTTTAATAATGCCCTTCTAGCCAAATGGTGGTGGAAAATCTTTACTGGGTAACAAGGATGATGGTCTAAAATTATTCACCTAAATTACCCTAGTAGAGGACCCCTAGGGCCACTTTTCCATTCTCCGCCTTGAAACAAATCTTTTTTCTGGGCTAGAATCACCCCAATTTTTCCTGCTTTTAGAGTTTGTACCTCAAAAGCAGTTCAAAATGGTGCTTTTACCTTCTTTTGGTTCGACAATTGGTTAGATGGTCGAGCCCCTAAAGACCTATGGCCTAACCTCTTTAACGATTGTTTAGCATCCTAGATTACAATCACGCAACTTCTGCTAAATATCTCAAATCGTGTGTCTCTCTTTTATGAAGCTCCATCTGAAGCTCTTCTGTCCCTCCTGTAGACTCTTCCAGATTGATCTTCTCTCAACAGGATTTGTGCATTTGGACCTTAGAAAGTAAAAGCTCCTTCTCGATTCGATCGCTCTACAAATTCTTAGTTAATGGTGGAACGTGAACTCCACTTTATCCCATGAAAGGTTGCAACTTCCAGAATGCGACATATACTTGTGTTCTATGTTTTAGAAATTCAAAAACAATTGACCATCTTCTGTTACATTGTGATTTTGTTATTTGCATTTGGTCTTTCTTCATGCTTAATCTCAACTTTCATTCGCTCCCAAATTCAATTGAAAAGGTTTGGACCACCTGGATTCCATCCATAGAAGCGAGTCAACGCATCTTCAGGGATCTTCTTTCTAGAGTAATCTTTCGGAATATTTGGCTAGAAAAAAACAACCACATTTTCAATCACATATAGCTTTCAACTGCCTTGATTTTGTTTAAAATCTCTAATTTGATTCTTGCCTAAATTTCAACCTCTAGAGACTCGACTCAGCAAATCTCTAGCGATTCCATTAACTCCGTCAAGCGCTGTCTTGATTCCTTGAGCGCCAAATCAGTTGACCTTGCTAGCAGCTCGACCCCTGCTCAGCATCAGGAGTGATCCTCCTTAGCTCGACTATGGTGACTTTTGTTGCCTCTTGGTGGATTTCGTCTTCTTAGTTATTAGTGAGCTTTCCGCTTGTGTTTTTCGTTTTTTTTGTTTTTTTTTGGTTGGTTCTAGGAATGTAACACCGCTGGTGATACACTTTTCTTAATTAGTTTCCCTTTATTGCATTTTGGTTTTGGTTTCTTCTCTGTTTCCTTATGTTTTTCTTTCCTGTTTCTTGTGCACTTGTGTGGTTTGTTTGTTATTCCTAGTTTTCTAATAAGTTGGTCATTTATTC
This sequence comes from Dioscorea alata, assembly GCA_020875875.1. Classification (NCBI taxonomy): domain Eukaryota; kingdom Viridiplantae; phylum Streptophyta; class Magnoliopsida; order Dioscoreales; family Dioscoreaceae; genus Dioscorea; species Dioscorea alata. The sequence continues at coordinate 12,634,281 of CM037014.1, forward strand.
ATTTTATTTAAAAAATGCTTGACAATTGTTACTAATGTCAATAAAACACATGCAAATGAAATGCAAAAGGGTGGACGGCATGTCCATCAACATCACTACTAATAGTTGGTTAGTGATTTGTTTAGATTGGATCATGAAAACCATCATGTTAGTATACGCCAAAGATTGCTATAAGATTATGACTAGCTAGAATAATGAATCCATGACTTAACACCATTAATGAAACAAAAAAACAAAAAATTCTATTTGAAATAGTACTATGATAATAATGATTTGATAATATTACATATCATGTATTATCTCTTTGTAGTGTTATGGGCACCTTGCAATAATAATAATAATTATTATATAAATACTAAAAAAACACACACACACGCATATAATTTGTTTAAATATCTCCGGATGACTAGTGGCTAGCCACTTCCCGAAGCTCAATCAATTCTGGCCTCCGTCCCTTTCCAAAATCCATCACGGTGAGGAACTCCACATGAAACTCTAATTCTTCGTCACTCTATAATCTCCATACCATCCATTCCTTGATTCTTGCTTGTTCTTCACTCAACTTTGAATTTTGAAATTGGAGAAACCTACAACGATTGCTCGCCAATTTTTATTTTTATTTTTTAATTCATTATTTCTGTTTGATTTGTATGTTGCAGGTGAACATGGCTTCTGCCTCCGCGATCGCTTTGCCGTCTTTGTTCTTTAATGGCAACAGAACTTATCTCAGGAAAAATCCATATGTTCCTGTTTCCACAATCACTAGAGGTATGCACTCACGATCAACTTGCAAATCTGCTGAAAATCTGTATATTTTTTTTCCCTTCTTCAATTTATAATTTGTTCTTTTGTGATTTCTGTATTCTGAATGATCATGGGCTTCAATACTTTAAAAGTTGAAAATAGTTTTCAGAGTTTTGAAAGAATAATGAAATGTGTGGAAGAAATTGAGTTTTTAGTTAGAGAAGAAGTGACAAATTGTGTAAGGGATTAGAGGAGATTGATTGATTGAGAGAGAGAGAGAGATTTGGTGTTAAGACAAAAAAAAAAAAAAAGATAAAGATTGAATTGAAAGTTAGGGCACCAAAAAAGGAAATCTTGGTGGTGACTGTTGAGATAGAGAAAAGAAGTGAGCAGAGAGATAAGGTTAGAGGAGATTGAGAGGTGGAGAGAAATTTGGAGTTCTGAGGTAGAGAGAGTTGGAGGTGAACTGTGAACATTGGTATAAAAACCAAATGAAGCCAAATAGGAAAAATAAATAGGCTCTTTGAGTCCGTGGGATATCTGGGAACTTAAATTATTTCTTCAAAGAACTTATTTATGCCTTTTGAAGTGTTTTTTGTTGGTTATGGCTGTCAATTTTCTGTTTTCAATTATTGTAAAAATCTCACAGCATGATAGCTTTATTATGTTTTGTGCAAAATTAGCTTGTGAAATTTTGATAAGAAGTTGATATTTTCGTCTGTAATATGCTTAATATGAAGTTATATAATGGGAAGTCTGGTGCTGAATCATTTTAGTTTTAGATATTTATTTAAAGATGTTTGGCTTTTGTTTTTTATGATGTATGAGTTGCTCATGTTACAGCAAACAGACCTACATCTAGGGCTTCATACCGAAAAAGATAGGCAATTAGGAGGGAAAAAAGAGAACAATCAATATACAAAAAATATGTTTTGTCTTATGGTCCATGTTCACCATAAAGACAATCAAACAAAGCTTCATTAGATATGTAAAGGATTAAAAGATGCCATCCTTCCACAAGAAATCAAAAGCCAAAATGCCAAAGGCATTCACTTTCTCTGAATTCATGACCCTAATTTTAGTGTCCCACACACAAATACACAGACATATCCTGTATGCATGAAAATCTTGTTACAGTTGTACAGAAACCATTGTCATGGTCCTCTCTCTTGTTATTGGACAGGATCTTTTAATATACTCTTCTACAATGTAATCTTTTAGTTCAATACAAAGCCGCAGACAGTTCTTTTTCAAGAACTTGAAGGCCCCCAGTAATATCTAGACCTGACCGAGATTAATTTTGGTTCGATTACTTTTCAACTTCCTTGTCTTTTATGTGTTTGCTTGAAATTCATTGTTTTGTTACTGATTATCTTGATGCAGGTAGAAAGCGATGCTTCACAGTTGTTGCAAAGGCTGTGGAAGATGATTTTGACTCCTCCTCCGGGAGCTTTGTGAAATATGTCCGAAATGCTGTGGGTTATGTGCTATACTTGATCCAATAAAATTAAATCTAGAAACATTTGGTTTTGAACAGTTATCTCTAAATAGGATGATAGATGCAGAAACTTCCACTGTGAAGATACAATATGGTAATAGCTTTCTCTATATATTTTGATGTAATGATGATTTGGATGATCTAGATGCCTCATTTCCATCAACAAGATATCATAAGAATAAGAAAACACATATCCTTACGAGAGTAAAGCTCTCTGATTGTATGGAGATGTTGGTCATTGGATCTCTCTTCTTGAAGACTTTGATGACAAGGAAATTTATTAGAAGAAAACGATAATTATTTAGTTTACCTTTTTTTACACTATGTGTTCTTGGTCTTGATTTGTTACTGGTTCCTTTTGTTCTTTTAAGGCATAAGATGCTTTTGGTCTTATTATAGTATATTGTTCATATCATTCTGATATACTTAACCTTTTATTCTTTGAAACAGTGGAACAACTCTGAAGACCGGCTTGCTCTTGTTGGGTTGGGATTTGCAGCAATTGCGACATTTTGGGCATCTACTAGTCTTATAGCGGTAATTTCAATAACCTTAATTTTCTAGTTTGAAATAAATGAAATCCAGCAGTTGAATTTATGTTCCTACAAGGACATGTTAAGGCTTCCACCTCAAATTTCCTTCTAACTAGCTTTGGACCTTGTTGTATAAATTGATAGCACTATTCTAATCATTGGCACGAGTCAAATAATCAAGCAACTCAGAAGGTTCTTGAGTTCATCTTGATTTTAGTGTGACTTTGGCTTGATTGTTGAATAATGAGACAGGCATAGCTTGCTTAAGCACATTTTGTTTTCAACCCTAATTTTTATACTTTGGATTAACTTTGTCTTTATTTTCAGGCTATTGACAAGCTTCCTTTTATCCCTAGTGCTCTAGAATTCATTGGGATATTGTTCTCTTGGGTATGGAATATGGAATTATTTCTCCTATAGAGATTTTTTTTTTAATTAACCTTTTTCTAACAAGTTACCTCCTAAATTTCTACAGTGGTTTATATATCGGTACCTCCTATTCAAACCAGACAGGTAAATAGCTTTGCTTACAATTTTTTATAAATTTTGTCTTAAAATAACATTAGTTACAATTTTTCACAATTTTTGTTTTTGTCTATCTGTCTAATTTATATTTTTAAATTTAGAATGTTTAAATTTCCAAGCTTTTGGGTTGATTGTTTTCTCAAAATCTCGTTTTAGTTTTTATTTCCATTTTGATTCGTATCTTATGATTTGATCGATGGTTGTTGCTTGAAACTTGAGATTTACTTGTGATATAGTCATTGCTTATCATTTTAATTTCTCAGTAGGATGGTGGAGGTTTGGATATTAAAGAAAACATACCAAGGATTAAAGCCACTGTTAGGCCTTAGAGTTTAGTCCTTGTTAGTTTTGACCTTTGAAGCATATAAAGAGAAGGAAAAAAAAAACTGTGGCAATAGCTGCTATCTTGAGGTACATTTGTGTGTATTAATAGTTAGATCAAAAGGCAAAAACAAACAAATTCACAGGTTCACAGGTTAAAATAAACTTTGGTGTTTTTTTAACCTTATGGACCATAACAAATAATGAAGGAAACTTTGACCACCACCAGGATTAAACCAAAGATCAACTAATCTGGCATTCTTTAGAACAAAATTACTGTTTTTAAGCACCTAAATTGTTCAGAATATTGGATACCCTGTGATGATAACACTACTAAAAGAAAAGGAAGTATAACTAAGCGCCTCCAGCTCTGTATTTCGCATTATTGTGTTCATCATTCTCGTTATTATCTATAATATTTTTTGTTGTGTCTCTGCGCTAGTGTTCATTCACCCACTTATTTTTGTCTATCATTTTCTTTGTTGAATGTCTGCAGGGAAGAGCTGGTGAGAAATGTTAAGAATTCGATATCTGATATCCTTGGCCAATAACAAGATTCTGCAAACACTCGAAGAAGATCAATGTTTAGGTTTTGCTAGTTGTCATCTTTTCGATTGGCTTCCTTGAATTTCTGAATGCTTGAATGAAGAAGTTCATTGTATCATAACCATAACTAAATATTGTGATATCTGTGCCACACTGCCACGTAATATGTATCCTATGTAAATATCTTTGTTGCATTGTATCTTCGAAAGGGTATTGTCAACTATCAGATTGCATGTAAAATTTGATTGGTCCTGCTTACATTGTTGATTGCAAGTCTTATAACAAGTAAACAGGTTTTGTTTTTTCCCCATTTCAGTCATTTGGTCGTCGAGTTAAATCTGATATGTCCTAAACTTGCTTCAACGAAACTAGAGCATGATGTTGCATGGAAAATGACCTAAATTAAGTGCATGTTTCATGGTTGATCTGCACATTAACAAAATATATTTTCACAGAAAATGCACATTAAAAGAAAAATATAATATAAACACCACATCAAATAGAGGTGCAAGGTAGTCCATAACATGGCTCGCCACAATTTTAATGTTGCCTTTTGGCATGAAGCAGATGCTCTTCATTGCATTCAAAACAGAAATGAAAACCCCAACAATCTCATTTAATAAAAAATTGTTTGAATTTCTCAAGTAATTTCGGCAAGGCAGTTTCATACCAGAAAGTAACAAGTGAAGAGCACATGAAATGTCTGCAAATGATTAGTGTTTGTGTCTGACACCCAAAGAATTGGTTTCTTGAAATTTCAGGAAACAAAAAACATGTGAAGTTCTAGAAACATATCATCTCTATGACCAAGCAGAAATGCTGTCATAAAGGCATTGAAAGGCCTGCACAAGATATAGCCAAAATTGAGTTAGGCATTCAAATGCTCAAAAATAATGGACTTTGGAGTATCTGCCACAACAGTAAAACTAAACATAACTTAGAATCAGCATGATCTGAACAGGGATGATAAGATGTGACAGAACAAAGCCTCTAAATATTGAGAACTAATGACATTCTGGAAGCTCAGCAGATAATTCAAAACTAAGATGCAAAAGACGGCAGTAAGGACTTAGACAAGAATCCCAAAAAGTGCACTGTTAGCACATATGCAAAATATAAATATATATATACACACACACACTGGCATACATCCGTAAGCAATAAAAGAACATGAACGTAAGAACTTTATTAGCAAGGTTGGTAAAATCTTCATATGCCACTTAGCAGACATGACCAGTCTCAACATGACAAATTAAAAACAGAGGAAATCCAATTGTAATGGATTGGACTCAGCACAATCCAGTTGTTCAAAACAAGGAGAGACAAGGTTACACACAAACATCTGAATCTCATACTATGTTGCTCGCAATGCTTTATGATTAAACACAAGAACCTCAATTGCATCCTTCTCGGTTATGAACCACAAAAGTGAACATTAGCATTTAATAGGAAAAGGATCACCTGCTAATTACTACATGACCCTTCCTCGAGAGAAAAACTAGCACACATAGATTTGACAATTTGAAGGGAAGGGATTCAAAGACAAATATGCTATGACAGGTTAACTAGGCAATTCTACCACTGAGTAAATCAGGAACCATGTGAAGACACATTTTTCACAATCAACAGGAAAAAAAACTCAAATAAGTGACGTGGAAAAAGTAAATAAGGAATAGAAGGTAAGCATCAATAACCATCCATGATACAGAAACCATGACTGGCTGCAAGTGAATTTTCGTATCTATTGGTGTCATCAAATATAAAGAAATATACTTGTGATTGAAGGGGATAAGAATCTATTCAAGCAACATGAAATCATCACCAATAAAGCGAGAATTTAAGAAATTGATCACTTAATTGAGTTTGGGCTCATCTAAAACAAAAGTGTCTACAAGTGATTCACTCCTCAATCCCAAACACTCCAAATACTTATGACTTGAACTAATCAACCCAATCTAATGTCCAAGTACATAACCAACAGTTAACAATCTTAATTCACAAAAGTTCGTCAACAACAATAACAATGAACCATAAATCACACTATGATCCCGATGCCACAACTCATCAACTCCACTTTGCACTCAAGGACACAATTGCATGCATAGAACAGATCCAGATCCTGTGCAGAGAAGGTCATAACCATACCCTTTGTTAAGAGTCTAAGACTGGACAGGCATACATTTTATCATTACAACAATAGATTTGTGGAACATTTGATGAAACTACCTCTCTAAACTCCAGCTAAAATGATATAATCATATAGTTAAGCTTCAGTTAAAAAAGATAACCCATACCAAGTTTGATCTCCGGATCCATACCCCAAAACCAACCAATTAGGACGAGGAAAACTAGGATCACTAGAAATTCAATTACTTTTAGGTTGTTAACGTGTTCTAAATCCTAGAGTAAAAAGTGCAAAAATAGCATCAAGTAAGCTCACAAAAGAAAAACAAATCCTAAAAGGACACGCATAAATCAAAGAAGAAGAGAATAACTTGAGGAACCCAACCCCAGCTCTGAGATTCTGGACCAAGGACCGACTTCAGGCGAGCGGAAGCTACCGCACTATGAAGAGGTAGCATGGACACCGGGCAGCACGAATCCGGCGGTAATCTAATCCGATCAATAGAAATTTCATCCAAAGAACCAGAACCAAAACTAGAAGAAATCCTTGAAAACAGAGAGAGCTCTTTACCTGGGAATGCGGGAGATTGTTGCAGGTCCATTAGTTTGTTAGCAAGGATGAAGACATTGGAAGAGAAGGGATGTGAAGTAGCTGAGAAATAGAAGAGTCTACTGTTTAGTGTTTAAAACAATTAAAGGAATAGCAAGAATTTACATTAGTTGCCCCGAGCCGTTACTGTTGGGTAGACTGAGGGGGGAAGGTTATAATCGTCCTTTTATCTGTGCTGAATTTACATTAGTTGCCACGAGCCGTTACTGTTGGGTAGACTAAAGGGGAAAGGTTATAATCGTCCTTTTATCTGTGCTTGAAACGATTAAAGAAAACTGGGAAGTGAAATGTCATTAGTTGCCCCTGAACAGTTTTGTTTGGTACACAGAAGGGTTGGGGGTAAAAGCGTCTTTATCGCTCAGGAGACAAACTCTCACTCTATTCACTGTGAAATCCCAACATCCGGGCCCCAATTTGCAGCTCAGTGAATGAATTCTCTCATTCCTTGGGAGCTGGGGCATTATTGAAGAATCTTATTCTTTGTTCTACTGTTCCTCTTCATCCTTGGATCGGTGAGGACTTGAGAGATCTCCAGGCTAATCCCTCTGGTCTCTTGTTTGTTCTATGTTTAGTTGTATTGCTTCTTATGTATTAGAACATGTTGGTTGTAATTGAGGATCAGTGAGATCCAGTTGTTAATTGAAGTATTTTGGTTGTGGGAGTGCTTATGTGATGAATGTTTGCAGGCTACAGCCGTGTTCTACCGAAGAATTGCAACATCTTGGTATCAGAGAGGTTGGATTACTAAAGAGGTGAGTGAAATTCCAAAAGAGTGAGTAGCAGTACAAGGTTCCATGGAAACCAGGAACCAAGAGCTCAAGAAATTAGAGGAGAGTTTAAAGGGCTTTTTGAAGGAGACAGTTGAGAAACATTTTGAGAAACATGATAAGGAGATGTAGGAGTTGAAGGAGAAGCAAGACAGGGAGATCAATGGACTGAGGACCTTGCTTTTGAACCTGCAACTTGTTGAGAAAACCCAATCAGGAAATGCTGTGGTAGCCTCTATTAGAACTGAGAAGGAGCTATCTTATCTCAAGTCTATACGGCCCAAACTAACCAAATTGGAGTTCCCAAAATTTGATGGAGATCACCTGTATGACTGGTTGTTCAAGTGCAAACAGGTTTTTGAATTTGATGAGACACCAGATGGCACCAAGGTGAAGATTGTTTCATTGCATTTGGAAGGAGCAGCACTTCAGTGGCATCAGAGTTACATGAGAAACAAAATGGGAGATAATTCTCCTACTTGGGAGGAGTACATGGCTCAATTGAACATAAGGTTTGGTAATAAGCTTCACTATGATCCCATGGCAGAGTTGAAAGACCTCAGGCAAACAGGATCTGTTCACTGCTACTTAACTAAATTTGAAGAACTTCTCAATAGAGTGGATCTCTCGGATGACCACATTTTGAGCTTCTTTATGTGTAGGTTGAAGGAAGAGATCAAGGACACTATCAGGTTGCTCAGGCCTGCAAATTTGCAAGAAGCCATCATCTTGGCAAAAATTCAGGAAGCAGCTTTAGACAATGCACTCAGGAGGAGCAGATCAGCAAATAGAATGGGGAATTCACTTCCACTGTCAAATTCCAAGAGAGGGAGACATAATTCTGCAGACAAATTCCAACATAATTGCAAGAGTTTAGAGATCAAGCCATTCAAGAGATTATCAAGTGCAGAGCTTGAAGAGAAGAGGAAGAAAGGATTGTGCTATTGGTGTGATGAAAAGTACACTGTAGGACATAGCTGCAAATTGAAGAAACTGTACAGCTTGGAGTTGGTGGGGAATGATGAGACTGATGGGGAGGAAGAAATTCCATTCTATGATCCAGAAGGGGAGGCAGAACCTAGTGGAGAAGCCTCAACTATGATATCTATGAAAGCTTTATCAGGAATACAAACACTGGCAAATCACAACACCATGAGAGTGAGTGGGTCAGTTAATGGGCACAAGGTTCACATCTTGATAGATTCTGGAAGCACACATAATTTCATTGATATGTTCACAGCCAAACAGCTAGGATGTGAAATGAAGGGTCATTCCCCTATGACTGTTGTAGTAGAAAATGGAGAAAGGATCAAGTGTGATCAGCTATGTCTTGAATTGAAGTGGAAAATGCAGGGAGTGGGGTTTAAAGCGGATCTCATGGTTCTACCATTAGAGGGTTGTCAAATGGTATTGGGAATACAGTGGCTGGTCCTATTGCGGTCTATTTTGTGGAATTTCAAGGAACTGAGGATGGAATTCAAAGTGAACAGAAAAAGGGTGGTCCTGAGAGGATCTCCTCAGCCCAGGTTGCAACTAATGTAGTGCAAATCATTGGTCAAGTCCTTACAGCTTCCAGCTGAATTGCGCAGAGCTAATTTATGTTCTTTGGTCATGATTCTAGAACCCCAAAGTGAGAATGAGGAGGGTGATCACAAGCCAACACAGCTAACTGCAGAGAAAGACCTCCAGTTAAACCGACTGCTAAATCTGTATGAGGATGTTTTTCAGGGAATTGAGCAGCTCCCTCCCAATAGATCTCATGATCATAAGATTATTTTAAGGAAGGAACTAATCCTATCAGGGTAAGACCCTACAGATATCCAGCTTTTCAGAAAAATATCATTGAGGAGATGGTCAAGGAAATGCTTGACAAGGGTATTATCAGACACAGTTCAAGTCCATTTTCAGCACCCATCGTACTGGTCAAGAAAAAAGATAACAGCTAGAGATTATGCATTTATTATAGGGCCATCAACGAGAAGACTGTTAAAGACAAATTTCCCATTCCCCTTATTGAAGAACTCTTGGATGAGTTGCATGGTGCAAAATATTTCTCCAAGTTAGGCTTAAGATCTGGGTATCACCAGATTAGAATGGAAGAACAAGACATCAGCAAGACTGATTTTCGCACACATGAGGGTCATTATGAATTCTTTGTGATGCCATTTGGGCTCACTAATGCATCCTCTACCTTTCAGGGTCTTATGAACAAGGTCTTCAGGCAATACCTGAGAAAATGTGTGTTAGTATTCTTTGATGACATTCTGTGTACAGTAGTAGCTAGGAAGATCATTTACAGCAACTACAGACAGTACTAGGAGTCCTCAGGGAAAATCAGTTGTATGATAAGAAGAGTAAGTGTACCTTTGCAGCTACAAAGATTGACTATTTGGGTCATGTGATGAGTAAACAAGGGGTAGAGATGGATTCTACCAAAATTGAAGCCATCAACAATTGGCCCATTCCTAAAAATATTAAAGAATTGAGAGGGTTCTTGGGTTGACTAGTTATTACAGAAGATTTATCAAAGGCTATGGCTTCCTATCTAAACCCCTGATTGAACTATTGAAGAAGAATAAATTCTGCTGGAGTGAAGACAGTACAAAAGCATTCCATAGGCTCAAAGACATCATGGTAACAAGACAATTATTGGCTTTTCCCAACTTTGAAGAGGAATTCATAGTAGAGACTGATGCTTGTGAAGAGGAAGTGGGAGCTGTCCTGATGTAGCAAGGTAAACCCATTGCATACATAAGTAAGGCTTTGGCAGAAAGGCATAGGGTTTTTTCTATTTATTAAAAAGAAATGTTGGCTATTGTGTTAGCCCTATAGAAATGGAGGCCCTACTTATTGGGGAGACACTTTAAAATTAAAACAGACCACCAGAGCCTTAAATTTCTCATTCAACAGAGAATCTCCACTCCTATGTAGCAGAAATTGTTAGTCAAGCTTATGGGCTATGACTATGAGATCATCTATAAGAAGGGAAGGGAGAACATAGCCGCCGATGCACTGTCCAGAAGACCCAATTTTAATGCATCATCTACTATCGAGGCTGAGTTTACTGCAATATCTACTGCTAGCTCAGAATTATGGAAAAAATTCATAATCAATGGGATGAAGACACAGAATTGAAACAACTCATACAACAGCTACAGCAAGGCAGCCCGGGTGTTCAACACTATGTGTGGAACCAAAACCAACTGAGAAGAAAAGGAAAATTGCTCATAGGAGGGAATGAATCCATCAAACAGTCAATCTTGCATGAATTCCATGACAGTTTTGCTGGTGGGCATTCGGGAGCTGAAGTAACCAAGAAAAGAATTGGGGCTCATTTTTACTGGAAGGGAATAAAGGGTGATATTAGGAGGTATGTGCAAAGTTGTGTGACTTGCCAAAGGAACAAAACAGAGAATTCCCCTCCAGCTGGCCTCTTGTAACCCCTACCCATACCAGAGGGCATTTGGGAAGACATCAACCTGGATTTTATCACGGGTTTACCAAACTCACATGGAAAGGAGGCTGTGTTGGTGATAGTTGATCGAATGAGCAAGTATGCTCATTTCATTGCCCTTGCATACCCTTATACTGCCATGTCAATTGCTCAACTCTTTTTGGATAAATTCTACAAATTACATGGACTTCCAAAATCGATTGTCAGTGACAAGGACCCCATATTTCTGAGTCAGTTTTGGAGAGAACTGTTCAAATTACAAGGAGTCAAGCTCAATTACTCAATTGCCTATCACCCACAATCAGATGGGAAAACTGAAATGGTGAATCGTTGCTTGGAACAATACCTCCGATGTATGACAGGAGAGAAACCCAAGGAATGGGCTAAATGGTTGCCATTAGCTGAATGGTGGTACAACAACAGTTGTCACACCTCAATTAAGACTTCCCCTTATGAAATGGTCTATGGGAGGCCTCCTCCAATGCACCTGCCTTACAAGACTGCAACAACCAAGATGGATTCACTAGATATGAGCTTGCTGGCAAGAAAGAACATGCTTAAGATCCTCAGGGAAAACCTGTACTAGACCCGAAATAGAATGAAGCAGTTGGCAGATAAGAAAAGGAGTGAAAGAGAATTCATGGTGGGAGATTTGGCTTATGTCAAACTCAAACCATACGGGCAAATGTCCATGGCCTAGAGGAGAAACCACAAGCTGTCTCCCAAGTATTTCGGTCCCTATGTAGTACTGGAAAAAATAGAAACAGTCGCTTACAAGCTACAGCTGCCCCCAGAAGCCCGAATCCAAAATGTGTTCCATGTTTCCCAATTGAAGAAGAAGGTTGGTGATCATCCCATAGCAGCAGAATGGCCTACACTTCTGAATGAAGTTCAAGAAGTGCAGAAAATTCCAGTGGCCATACTCGATAGACAGCTGGTGAAGAGATTCAATAAGGCTGGAGTCAAGGTCTTGGTACAATGGTCCAACTCATCCATGGAAGAAGCCACTTGGGAGTTCTATGATGTGCTGCAGAGACGATTTCCGGAATTTTGCTCAGAGAATCCTTGAGGACAAGGATTGACAGGAGGAGGGGGTAGTTGTTGCAGGCCCATTAGTTTGATAGCAAGGATGAAGACATTGGAAGAGAAGGGATGTGAAGTAGCTGAGAAATAGAAAAGTCTACTGTTTAGTGTTTAAAACGATTAAAGGAATAGCAAGAATTTACATTAGTTGCCCCGAGTCGTTACTGTTGGGTAGACTGAGGGGGGAAGGCTATAATCGTCCTTTTATCTGTGCTGAATTTACATTAGTTGCCCTGAGCCGTTACTGTTGGGTAGACTAAGGGGGAAAGGTTATAATCGTCCTTTTATCTGTGCTTGAAACGATTAAAGAAAACCGGGAAGTGAAATGTCATTAGTTGCCCCTGAACAGTTTTGTTTGGTACACTAAAAGGCTGGGGGTAAAAGCGTCTTTATCGCTCAAGAGACAAACTCTCAATCTATTCACTGTGAAATCCCAACATCCGGGCCCCAATCTGTAGCTCAATGAATGAATTCTCTCATTCCTTGGGAGCTGGGGCATTATTGAAGAATCTTGTTCTTTGTTCTACTATTCCTCTTCATCCTTGGATCGGTGAGGACTTGAGAGATCTCCAGGCTAATCCCTCTGGTCTCTTGTTTGTTCTATGTTTAGTTGTATTACTTCTTATGTATTAGAACATGTTGGGTTGTAATTGAGCATCAGTGAGATCCAGTTGTTAATTGAAGTATTTTGGTTGTGGGAGTGCTTGTGTGGTGAATGTTTGTAGGCTACAGCCGGGTTCTACCGGATAATTGCAATAGAGATGCACCTCTTTGGAGGGGATGATATCAGAGAGCGAGGGAATGAGGAAGGTAGCTCTGACGAGGAGGAATGGAGGGCTTGGGAAATGGTTCTCAAGAAAACCCTAGCTCGGAGAAGTAAATGGGAAGCAACCATTTTTGTAGTCGTGGAGCTTGGGGCGGTTAAGGAGAGTTTTGCAGGGGTTTTGCTGTAGATCCTTGGGTTCTCATGGTAGCAATATTGTGATGGAATTTAATTGATGGAAAAAAATATAATTAATAGAAAAATAATATTTAAGGAAATAAATCTTTTTATATGTATTAAAATAAAAAAAATAATATTTTTATATTTGATATTGGATGATTTTTTGAGAATCTTTTGATATAATAACATAATACCCTTTACTATTCTAGTTATCAACAACTTATCAATTATTTTTAATATTAAAATAATAATAAATTAATCTTCTATGCGCATTATCAGACTCACTAGCATATAAAATAAAGATAAACCAACATCAAACTCAAAATCCGTAAATTATAAATTGGAACTATTGTATATTGTATATCCAATAATAATTCATTTAAAATAGTCTATATTTTATCATAATATATAATACCCAAGGTATAAGTTAACTAATGGTCCAACCATTTGTTCACTCATGATAAGTCGAATTAATAACAAGTTTTAGTTGTTCATAACAAGCCATAACATGTTTAAAATATTAAGTCACATTTATAGCATCTCTAAATTGTTTCTACAAGAAGACAACGGATATAAATAGCCTTGAACTTTGAAATGCTAAAGAAAAATAGGCATGGAGCATAGATCAACCTCTAAAATCTCGTAATCCTAGCCATCCTCGTTAATCAAATAAAGCTTCTAGGCCATCATTAAAACATTACTTCATATCTAAATAAATATCATCATATGCATTCAAAACAAAGGAAAAATATTCAATTAAAACCTAACAACCAAATCATAAGAAGCTAACATAAAACGAACCAAATCTATTAGATGAGACCATAAAACCAACAAAATCAGTGAAATTAGATTATAACACAACTAAATCAGAAGAAATCAATGGAGATATACCTGATCAAAGATGTCGTGCAATGAATATCTCTTCGTGTTGGGTTGGTTGGAGAAAAGGTAACGAAGGCGTTCTAGTATTGATATTTTTACTGAATAGATTTTCCGAATGACATGGATGTCAAGTTGGCATCCATGTCTCTTTATTATTAAAATCCTAAATTTAAACTTTCAATCTTAAATGATAAACCGAAAACTCCCTCCTTAAAACCTAAAAAGTGTAAATCACAAACCCCCTACGAGATTTGTGATTTACACTTTAGGGTTTAGGGTTTAGTATTTATTTAGGGTTTAAGTTTCTAGATTTTTAGGTATAGATTTTGCAATATTTAGCTTTAAGATTTTAAATATGGTTTTAAATTTTTTTTAAAATTTTAAAAATTTAAAGATTTTAGGGTTTAGGGTTTAGTATTTATTATTTAGGGTTTAAGTTTCTAGATTTTTAGATATAGATTTTGCAGTATTTAGCTTTAAAATTTTAAATATGGTTTTATAACTTTTTAAAAATTTTAAAAATTTAAAGATTTTTAAGGTTTAAGTTTGAAATTTATATAAAAATAATAATAACGTGCAATCTATTCCGTAAAAATAACATCGTTCTTTTGATAAAAGTATGTGGGTGGTAAAAAAAAAAAAAAAAGGTTTACTTTCCTTTCCCATGAGAATCTAAGTTTTCAACCATGTATTGAGGGATTCACTTTCCCTCAATTTGATGAAATTACTCTCCCATGTTAATGTTACCTCCCACTGTACTCTATTAAACATGGTAAAATGATTCCCTTGTGTTACTTTACAAAGAAAGTTGGTCACTTTCCTTTGTACTAAATGCCATCTAAAAACTTAACCTTCATTTTCTTTTATAAGAACTAGTCTAATGGCCCACGCTTATGCTGCGGGCTTTAATATAGACAAGCATTTTGCTTTAAAAATAAAATTATATATTTTTAAAGTCACTCTAAAAATATATTATTAAATTTTAAGAATATTAAGGCCCCATTTGGACATGATAAGGACGATATGATAAGATAAATTATCATATCCTACTTTGTGAGAAACAAATATGATAGGTTAAAAAAATTTGATTTACTTTTTTACACTTTTACTTGGGTTTTCTCCTAGGTTTCATTGTATCCCTTCTTTTGATCATCAAACCTGAGGCATAGGACAAAAAGCTTGTCAACAACTAAATATGACACTAGTTTCACTATTTTTAAATAGGGTTTTTTTCACATCCATAGCCGTTGAAGGGTTTCTCCATTGATCTCTTGCTTGAACAAGTTTTTCATTTAAGTTTTTTCTTGAATTATGTCTTATCTTTAATTTATCTAGTGGGATAATTTTTTTAATTGATTTTGATGTGATAGAGGTTGATATCTATTTGTTTTGCTACATGCAGGGATTCTGCATCACTTTTTCTTACAATTTTTAGTATATTTGTAGCCATTTTTTTGTAGGTTATGTATTTTTTAATAATTTAATAAAAACTAATAAATATATTGATAAGTAAATCACTAAGGAAAAGGCAAAAACAAAAATCTATTTTAAAATATATATATATATAATTCTGACTATTTACATACAATTTATATCATACATTGTCATTATCTAATGTTCTTCAAATGTAAAATAGGATAACAAAATACTATCTGATGGTGTATCTAATGCATCAAACATAAACATAAGATAGAATATGAGCTTATCATGCCCATATCCTTTCCTACTTATATCTAATCCTCATATCCTATCCACATCTATCCTATCATACTCACCAAACAGGCCCAAAACATGATAAAATAAAAATGTTACATATATATAAGTGTTGGAGGGGGGTGATGTCACTTGCTTGGGATGTAGTCATTTCCTCCACCTCTAACCTTGCTTCTCGGCTTCCTTCCTCATCCTTTCTCAAATTCAAAATCAAGGTTGAGTTTTTTATGCAATTATTATTTGTTTATAGTTCTTAAATTCACCTTTTGTTTGAAATTCACCTAATTTTTCTCTTCATACTAGAATGGAAAAGAAACACAATGGGGCTTTTATTGAGAGCATAATCTAGACATAGTTGAAGAAATAATTATATCCATCACTTCAACATCTTCTAAATCTCTTCATAATCTCAAAATTTTGTATGGGTAGTAATGTAATTCATATAGGAAAAGCACAACTTTTTAATTTTGATCATCAAAAAATGAATTTATTTATTTAGTTGCAAGAGTTTTTACAAAGCATCTAAAAGTTGGATAGTTGACCAAATAATGTGAGTTAATGATATATGGCACGTTAGCATAGAAGACTACATCAGTTTTCTTCATAATTGTGCGTGGTGTGGAAATTTAGAAGGTGGTTGCGCACTTGGCTTGGTGAAAATTTTAATAATTTCAATGTTTTTTTAATCTTAGATAAGTTATGATATTAACATTGTAAAACAATTATTTTATTTATTTTTCAGGTAGAATGTATGAAATTTAAAATAGATTCGAGCATACAACATCTAATGAAAGTAGCCATTAAAGGTCATTTACTTGTAGGATATGCAACTGAGATTATTTTATACAAAAATCAAATGATGCAAAATTCTAGCATGAGAATATTGAACATGGTTTTGAATGGAAATGTTGATAATGTCTCCAAGCCAACAGAAAGTAAAAGATTAGGTAATGCTATCATAAATAATTGTCAATATTCCGCCATAAAATTCATTAGAGATATCTTATGGAGTACACAAAGTAAGTGGTTCATAAAAGGGGAATGAAATTGTGAGAACAATTTGTGTGGGCAAAGGCCCAAAGATATAATTTATAATAAATGATTAGCTAAAGATGCATTAGAGTGAGAGTTTTGTAGTCAAATCTGTAGATGGAAATATGAATTTAGTTTGGTGTCAAAACTCATATAATGTTTGTAGTATATCCGTTTTCTCATTGCAGTTACATGTTGAGTTTTTCCTCTTGAGAGAGAGATAGATATATAGAGAGAGAGAGAGAAGAAGAAGAAGAAGAAGAAGAAGAAGAAGAAGAAGGGGGTGGGGTGCAAAATATTAAATCCATAGTAAAAATTTTTTCTATGAATATATATGCTATCTTTGAATCTTATTTTTAAAATTTGCTATGAAATGTATTTTTTTTTTTTATTTTAGTCCAATCATATTAGGTGAAATTGTTTATTAACAATTGGAATTTCTTTGGATATGAACAAATACAAATTAAAATTAATGCATTATTCATCACTTTAAGAATTTAATAGGTAAATCACAATGCAATGAATGTTATTACGAAGCAGATAGATATAGTGAACAATTTGACATAGGTTGAATAACAAAGATGGTAAGGATTAAAGTGAATCTTACCCTTTATTACATTATTTTAGGATTTCAATTGGTGTAGCTATTGAAGAACATTACATTTTTCTTTAAGCTGGATTCTCCTAAAACTTACAAATTTTCATCTATGTCTTTCTATTACTTGCAGCATCTATTTTATGAGGTAAAAAGCAAGCTTTCTATTATGGTGGGGCATTGCCATTGAAAAATGCTATGCAAGATACTTGTAGGTTGAAACTTGCAAATTCAAATAAACATCATAAATTAAATGGGGAAAATAAATTTTAGCCTAATAAAAATTAAATCAATACCTATGAGTAACTAAGGGGTCATTTGACATTGTTGCTAATTCCTATTTTATTTTCAATTTTATGTTTTGGAAACAAACTATAAAAACATGTTGATATTGATATTAATATTGTATTAAATCCTTTTGGTTTTTTATTTTTATTTTTTTAAAATAGCTTATATTAGTACAGGAGGTGTTCAATAGTTGGGAGGATATGGTTGAGAGGCTGTAATTTGTTGAAATTTTGGTGTATTAGGGTTCAGTTTGTTGTTTATACAATGCAAATTTTGGTGTTTTATGGTAAAGGTTCAAGCAATGTCAATGTATATTACATATGATTGTTAAATAAACTCGATACATGATTGCCAATGCTTATTATATGGGGAATAATTAATATACGTCAACACATTATTATGTTCATCACAGTGTCAAAGAAAAGTGGATTCTTATGTTATTTGCTAAATTTATTCCAATTCAGTGACTTTTTTGTTTCCAATGATAGAGTTTTTTCTTAGTCTATAGTTTTGTCCATTATTACTATCTTTGTTTATTTTTCTTATTTTTTAATAGTTTCCAAAGATATAAGTGTTTATGGATTAGATGTTGTATTATTTTTTGAGCATGCATTTCTAAAAAGTTTCTAAAGATATTTATATAGCCTAAGAAACCCTAAATTTTTTTGTTAGCCTCTAAAAATTACTTCGAATTTAGATTGCATGCATACATATATTTTATATGATGAGTTTTGTGTTAAAGGTTTGATTTTGTACAGTTGGTGTATTGCAACTACTTATGATTATTTTTTTCCCTATTTCTGAAGATGTTTTAATTAATGAATTATGTTCTTAGGAAACCTAAATCCCTATATTATCCACTAAATTTTATCTCAATGCATGTGCATCTATTTACATATGTATAGTTTTGTATTTCTGAAGAGTTTTAAAAAATGTTTGAAATTATGAATGATGTGTTTTATTGTTTTCTTTTCTTGTTCATAGATTTTCTGAATATATTTAAATTGGTGGAAGATATTTTCCTTTTTTTTACTTTGAATTATAGTTTGATTGGTTAAATTGGTACCACTTTAATTTGTTCTTGTTTAGGTCTTTTTTTTTTTTACTAAATTTTGTTATGGATAGCAAACATGAGCCAGATTTCATAGATGGTGCATATGAATCATCAACACCTATTTAAGATGGGAGTGCGAGATCAACTTCTATTCCTTCACCGATGGATGGAAATCATGAATTTTCTAGCCCAATTCCAAGTTAAAACGCTACTCCAGTTACAAATTAACCTTGTCCAACACCTTCAATGAATGAATGATGAGATAAGACCACTTATAACCCCAAAAGACTAAAATCAGCTATGTGGGAACGCTTCACAAGATAACAAATTTATGGGGAGTGAAAAGCAATATGCAATTACTACAATAGGATGTTTAGTCAGAAATCTAGTAATGGAACAACTCATTTGCATGGCCACCTTAGAAAATTTCCAAAATCAAACACACAAAGATCTTAAACAACTTCAACTATCATAGCAAAATAAGGTGATCATCGTGATTGTATTTCAATATGTAAGACAAAGAATGTTGAATTCTTTGAATATATTTTTCCAATATCTAATAAAATTTCCATGCACACATTGAAATAAATAGAGAAATTACCTCTGGTAAGGAATTGAGAGGGAATAATAAGGCAAAGAAACGAATTTTCTTATGAAAATGATTTTCAAACTTTTCTTTTTTATGGTGATCCTTCAACTTATTTTGATGTTATCTCTTCTTTTGATGCCAAATTATAGAAAGAAGCAATTAAAACCAAAATTAATTTTATTATGAACAATAAAACTTGGGTTTTAGTAGATTAAACACCTAGTGCAAAACATATTAGTTGTAAATGGATTTTCGATATAAAATATAATCATGATGGCTCCATAGATAATTATGCAGCTTGTTTATTAGCAAACAGTTTTTTTAAAAAAAACAAAATATTCATTTATTTGATACATTTGCATGCACTAATGCATATAATCTTTTCTATTGAAGTTTTATTTGCTTTAGTTTTTATCCATAAACTTTTTGTTCATAAAAAAGATGTCAAGGTAGTATTTTTAAATGGTAATTTTAGAAGAGGAGATATATATGGTCCAACTAATGGATGTGTTATTTTTGGACAACAAAATAAAGTTTGCAAATTGATTAAGTCTTTGCTCAATATAAAACAAACTCTTAAACAGTGGTAGGAGAAAATAGATCAAATTTTAATAAATAATGGATTCTCATCCATAGAAGTGGATAAATGTGTATTTATTAAAGTTGTAAAAATGATCATACATGATAATTAGTTTGTATGTAGATGATATGCTTATTTTTGGTATTAGTGTTGGTATTATAAAAAGTAGTAAATATTTTTTATCTTCTAATTTTAATATGATATATCTAGGTGAAGCAAAATATGATATGGTATTATGATCATAAAGAGAAGTGATAAAGAGAAGTGATGCTATTATGTTATCTTAAAAACATTATAGAGAGAGACTTTTTAAGAAGTTTGAAATTTTTGATAGGACACCTCTATTGAGAAAAAAAAAAAAAAAAATCTTGGTGGCATAGTTGCTTAGTCTAAATATGATCAAATTATTAAGAGTTTGATGCATATAATGAATTTTAAGAGCCTTGATATAGCTTATGCTATGTAATTGAGCAAATATACTCAAAATCTCAATCATGAGCATCAGTCTGCATTAGTTAGACAAATGAAATACTTGAGCGGTACCATGAACTAGAGTATCTTGTATAGTGGATTCCCCACTATATTAGAATGCTTCAGTACTGATGTTAATTGAATTGCTGATTCAAATGAGACAAAATGTACTAGTGCTTATGTGTTCACCCTTAGTGGTGCGTAATAGTATTGAAATTAACCAGACAAATGATCATTTTCACCAGAATAGCCAGCTTATAATAGAGACCAACATCATGAAAGTCTATACTTAATCAAATCTCTCTTTTCTAGTTTATTCAGCTTTTTTAAATCTTCACATGCTAACACCTACTACTCTTCATATGAAAAAAATGAACACTTGAGTTAGAGATTATCACTTTGAAGATTGAGACATCACCAATAATCCTAGTGATGAGTTAATGCTCAACTTTGACCACAACTAGCTGATAACCCATAATATTGTCAACTTAATGGAAGCTTAATTCCTTCTTCCTTCTTTTGTAGGCCTTTTTTTTTTTGTCTCTTTTGTGTATGGGTGAGGTCTTTGGTGTGTGAATGATGGTTATCTTTATAGTCAAAATCTATTTTAGGTAGGGTGATGTCATTATGTAAAAATAGTCAAAACCTACTCTAGGTAAAATGACATGATCTTGGGTGTCTTTATGTAACAAGTACGGTTATTATCAGTGTCATTGTAAAAATAGTCAAAACCTACTCTAGGTAGGGTAATGTGGCATGTCTTGTCAATTCAAGTGGTTTCATAAAACCATGGACACCAATGATTTTAGAATGCTAATCTCTCCTTCTATATAAGAAGAAGTAACAATTTCTTAGCATATAAATCATCAAGAATAATAAAAGAAAACCTTACATTCATCCATTTGCGATAACAAAAATGGGGATTACAAAACTAGTAAGTCCCTATGAGTATTTTAATAATGAAGATATAAAGTTAGTACAACAAATAAAGGACAAAATAAGAAATTGAAAACCATTAGAATTGCCTCCTCTCAATAGTTATTTAATTATAGAATCAAATGGATGACTAGGAGGATGGGGAGCTATATAAAAATATAGGCATATTATATTATATAGCATAAAAAAAAAAGAAAAGATAAGTAGATAGGATAGCAGAACGCCTCAGACAAAAGTAATTGCTACATATGCCGAAATTATAGCAATAATAAAAGCAATGAAAAAAATTTAAATTATTTATAATTTTAGAAAAAAGTTTTACATTAAGAACCGTCTATTAAGTAATAGTAGTATTCTACAACAAAAAATAAGAAAGTAGGGGTCGCTTGCCATTGCTTTTGATTTTTGTTTTTTGTTTTGTTTTTATTTTTGTTTTTGTTTTGTTCTCAATTTTTTAAAAACAAAAAACATGCTTGGATACAAAATTTATTGTATGTTTCAAAAAACAGAAAACACAAAACACAAAACATGTTTGGCTAGCAAAAAGGTATTGTATAATGTTTTCCTATTTTTTCAAATTTATATTTTTATAAATATTTTTCTAGTAAACAAAATTAAGTTGTCATAGTAAACAAAATTTTTTTTTTATTCTTTTATAAAATATAAAAATAATGAGATGTCAATTTTTATGAAATTATATTAGTAACAAATTTTGACATGCCAATTTTTTTATTATATTTAGTAAACAAAGGTTTTTTTTATACATTTCTATAATTTATTTACTTAATCTTATCAGTAAGAAAAACTAATAACATTCAACTAGTACCACATAAATCATATATATGTCATATAAATTGCACAATTTGAAAGTAGAAAATTTATACATGATGACAATCTTCCCATAATTGAGTTGCAATTTCATCTCTAACATGTGTCATTTGTTGCTGCTAACTTGATGTAACATTAGCTTCCATATGATTTTCCGATGTTGATGCTCCTAATATTTCATTCTCATTATCAATTATAAGGTCATCCCTTCTGAATTCTTCAAACACCGAGTCTCTAATTCTGTGTGCCACAATAAAATTATGCATAGTACAACAAGCAATGACAATATAACGATGCATGCGTAAGCTATATGGCGGCATAGCTTTCGAAATAGGGAATCAAGCTTTTAAAACTCCAAAACACCTATTGATACAATTGCATAGAGATGAATGTCTATAGTTAAAAAAATTTTCTGGACCAGTTGGTTGTCATCCCTACCTCTATAATCTCTCAAATGGTATCTCTCTCCACGATAAGGTGATAATAAACTAGGCATATTTGTGTGTCCAGAGTCAACAAGATAATAAGTTCCTACAACATGACAATTCAATATTAATCAAATTTTTGAAATATTAAAAACATCATGTATTAAAATTTGAGTCAGAACGTACCTATTCGAGGCATAGGAAAATGATTTTCTGGATTAGATACGCATTCAAGAAAAATTTGAGAATCATTAGATGTACCTTCCCATCCAGCCATCACATAAGTGAATCTCATATCAAATGAACATGCACACATAATGTTCTGCGTCGGTTCTTTTTTTTTTTTCTCCAAATGATAAGGTGCTTGTTGATCAACTGGCACTAGTGCACTAATATGTGTTCCATACATCGTACAATTCTAGACATTGATTAATAAAAAAAACTAGTATTAGTAATATAAAAAGAATTAAACTTTATTATTATTAAGTATAAAATTATAAGTAACTAACAGAACTTAAAAGATTACCTCAAAAATATGGATAATATCTTTGATCATGTTGGATTTGAGGATTCATATTAAATGAAACATGGGGGCATATGATCTCTTTTCCCAAATGTCATACAGTTTTTATAACCTTCTTCAAATGATGAGAAATTGTTTCTCCAAAATTATGAAATATTTTAGCCATAACATGATTTCTTTTGTTATGTGCAATAGTAAATAGAAAATTGCAACTTGGTCTTCTACCATGACAAATTTAGAATTTTGGAGCAACCCTCTTTCTCTCAAACAATTACAATAGTCGAGGAACACATTTGGTTCTATTCTTAGTAGATCATAGCATCTACTTTCATTTTCATAAAAAATTTCTTGGATGAATGCATGCCCTGATAGTTGAGATGTTCTACAAGGTTGCTTGCATATAAATCGACGATAATATTCTTCAAAAGTTGATATCATTTAAAGTTGCACCATCTCATCTTCTTCATCATCAAATGCTTCCATACATGAAACTATATGAAGAAGATTTTGATCCATAATCCATAAAATTTCAGAATTACAAATAAATAAATTGATGAACTTGTATAAATGATAATGGATGAAGCATAATTCGGCCTAACATGACTTTGAGAAGTATTTGGAATATCACCAAAAATATCATCTTCATCACTTAATGGTTGAATTTTATCTTCCTCTTACATAGGTGGGCCCCTCACATTCTCTTTACTATCAGAGGCGCTGTGTGTGGAAGGCCTTGCATTGGATTTAGTTGCAGTAGTATCTCCATAAATGACACACAATTTTTTATATAATGGGCATCCATATTTTCTATATATATATATATTTTTTGCCATCTTATTAACCTGCTAATCAAACATAAACACATTTCATTAATAACAAAATTTTAATAATAATTTACTAACTTCTTTAATAAAAAAAAAATACCCCATATAAGCGTTGCCAAATTTCTTCAAAAGTTGTAAGCTGTCCAGTTGCGGCAGCATAACCTACACTAGTTTCTTTTAGTAACTTGCCAAAGTTGGTATGGCGATATCTCATTTGATTAAACTTATTTCTTACTTGGTTTTTAGTATAATTGAACTTAGCCTTCTTACTAAATTCACTTCGTATGGTTTTCCAAACTTCTTTGGTGAAGTTGTAGGTCGATTTCCTTTTTTAACCTCTTCTTCCATAAGTTCAAAAAGTACCTTTTCTCCTTCAATTGACCAAATTTTACTTTCATCTTTGGAAACTACTTGAACTTCATTATCCTCACCATCACTCTCAATTGGATTTTGCATATTAACTACCTCATTTGCCATGTAGAGACTTCACTAAAGGTCTGCTTGGATGAAGGTTTTGGGAGGTAATGTAAAATAAGGTTTTGGGAATAACCTTGCATAGGGGAGGGAGTAAAAGATGGAGGTAAGGGTTTAGAGGGCTAGATGGAGGTTTTAAAACCTCCATCTAACCTCCATTTTCCAACCCTCCAAATTGGAGGGTTATGGAGGTTTTGAATAGAAATTATTTTTTTGTTGACCAAAATGCCCTTGGTCATTTGCAAGAATTCCAACACAATATTATTATATTAATTAATTAAAAAACATATCAATTAATATTAATATTAATTAATATAATAACATAATATTAATATGTTTATTTTTTTAATTAATTAATATAGCAATAATCAAGGGAGATGTTTATGTAAACAATGAGAAAATCATGTAAGTTTCATGCAATTGTAAATGAAGTTACAACTTTTGTCTTTCAACAAGGGGTAATTTGGTAATATTACTATAAAACCTTACCTCCAATTACCTTCAAACTAAACACAACAAGGTTTCAAAACCTCTATTTACCTTACCTTGTCCAAAACAAGGAGGGTTTAAAAACTTCCTTTTTACCTTTAATTACTTTACTTTACCTTACTTTACAAAACCTCCCAAAACCTTCATCCAAGCAAACCCTAAGGGGTTGTTTGGTAACCTACAACTAGTTGCAACTAGTTGTACTATAAGTAGATTTATATACAAAATATTGTTTGGCTACCTATAAAATGCATTTTACATGTTATTGTACTTTTGTAACATTTCAACTTACATTAACTTTTGTTGTAAGTTAAAATACTTCAAAATAATTTGATTAAAATCACCCTTATCTTCACAAAACCATAGCATTCTTCACACAAAAAGCCAGCCCTGCCTGTCCTTTGAAACCCCTTGCCTACCACGTCCTTTGATAGCCCCACTACTCTACCAGCCCCACCGCTCAGGTAGCCTCGCTGCTCTAGCAACCTTGCTGCTCTGCTAGTACCGTCGTTCCCTGCTTCAGTAGCCTTGCACTCCAGTTCCACCGCTTCCTGTTCTGGTAGCCTCACGCTCTAGCAACCTTGCTGCCTTGTCAATCCCGCAGATCCCTGCTTTAATAGACTCGTTACTCCAATAACCTTGTTGCTCCGCCAGTCCTGTCACTCTCCTCGAGAATAGTTGAAATGAATTTGACCTTTTGAGTGGTGTTAAAGCCAAGGATCTGGAAACATGTCTCTCTAGGTCTCATCGTTCCTCTCTTCTCATTCTAATGTGAAAACCCAGCTTCTTTTCAATTGTTATTCTTTTCAGATCTTGTTGTGGTGTTTGATTGCCAGATTAGTTATTTTGCTTGTTGTTCTTGCTTCTTAAAAGAAATTTAAAGTGAATTCTAAAGAGTCATTTGTGGTTAGGAAGCTATCTATCTGTAATTTCTTGTCTATCAGTCAAACCTAAACATTTTTTATAAGTTGTGAATTAATTTCCATTGATTATTGTTGTTTAAATGATTTATGAGTGAATTCTATAAAAATTATAAGATGTTTGGTGTTTGACTCTTTTTTTTCTCTATCCTTGTTTTTGGTTGTCAATCACATAACTATGCTGACTGAATTCTAGAAGATTTATCCATTTGCTGCTTATTCTAAATTTGGATTTGGTCTTGATTTTTTTTTTTTCTGGTATCTGAGAGTATTACTAAAAGTTTCTTTCTCCAATTGTGCATGATTATGTCTTTATGATAATAAAATTTGTTTCTTTCTCAATTATGATGGTTTTTGTCATTGTATTTATTTTATTTTTATAATTTTGAATAAAATGGATAAAGCATGAAGACTAAGATAGTTTTGTTATTTTATAATTTCTTTTTTTGGGAAATTTATGGATAAACTATGAAGACTAAGATAGTTTTGTTATTTTATAGTTTTATTTTTTGAAAAAAATGAATAAACTATGAAGATTGAGATAGCGTTTTTATTTTATAATTTTTGTTTTTAAAAAATTAATGGATAAAGTATGAAGACTAAAGATTGCTTTATTATTTTATAGTTTTATTTTGTTTTTTAAAAAAATGAATAAACAATGAAGACTAAAGATTGCTTTGCTATTTTATAAAAAAATTTTTTAAAAAATGGATAAACTATGAAGATTAAGATAACCTTGTTATTGTTGGTGTTGTATGGATTTAATGAAGCCCATTATCAGCGTTAATGGTCTCAAATTTGATAAAGGAAAAGGAAGTTGGAATTTTTTTTATGAAAGAAATTTGTTTTTAAACAAAAATAATAGTTTAGTACTAATCTTAACTATTCAATTGTGTGTGTGTGTGTGTAGGTTTTTTTTCTTCTAGATCACATTCGCTATCCATTGCTCCCTTTTAAATTGTTCTGTTTATTAACTATAGTGCTATGCAACTAATTTTGGGTTGGCTTTGAACTTAAATCTGGTCTACAATTTTAATTTGGATTTTGTTCAATTGAATCTCTTTTGATGTAGCCATAACTTAGTTTTTGAAAAAACATCTAAGGGTTTATGCTAATTCAACATTGAGAAAATACCAGATGATCAAATACTGATATTCATATAAAACAATCTTATTAGTTTATTTTTCCCTTTATTGAATGCAACACCTTTCATTGTTTTTTGAACACCAAAGTTTGATAGGTAATTTAAATCATTGACTTGTGATTAGTATTTACAACTTGTCCTTCTAAATTTCATCTCACTTACATTCTACAGACAAATGACATTATTGCATATTAAAAATAAAAGTAAGATTCTTTTCTTGTAAAAAGAATAAAAATATAGATGACTTGAATTATAGAAAAGTAGATGTCAATAAACGCGAAATGCCCTCATGTTTCTAATTAAACACCATCTATTGTAAAACATAAATTCTCTATCCAACCATAGTTACAAACACAAGGAAATAATTAATATAGATGACTTGAACGAAAAATTGTGTATCTCTTCTTGTAACTTAATAAGTTGTACATAGTTATTTTCATTAATTAAAGTTATAGAGGACTAGAAATTGGAATAAGTGGAGTACAATATATATATATATATATATATATATATAACGACTATTGCAATATGACTTATAGATGGAGTTAAATTCTGAAGATGAATAAGCCATAGTTGCTTCCACTTTATTTGCCACCATGTTTGCGTTAATGTGGTTTAGGAGTAGAAAACTTAGTTTTCCATGGGAGCCTTATTACAATAGAGATGCACAATGAGCAAATTATATTTCAAGAATAATAAAATAGCTCCTATGAGGCTAGTATATCTATGTTGAGAATGAAAAGAGCATCATTTTTTGGATTGTGTGATCTATTAAAAAGTGAAAGGATTGCTATACAATTCTTTAATGTAAGTGTGGAAGAGCAAGTGGCTATGTTTCTTCACATTGTTGGTCATAATGTGAGAAATAGGATCGTTGGAGTTAATTTTCTAAGATCGAGAGAAAAGGTTAGTTGATATTTCAATCATGTCTTGTATGCTATTAGAGAATTTCGGAGTGAATTAATCCAACCACCTAATATAGCCACAAGTCCAATCATCACTTAAGATCCAAGGTTTATGCCATATTTTAATGTAAGATATCTAGATTTAACTGTAATTAAATTTTTAACTAAATTATGCAGGGTGTTAATAATTTTTCATTAATTAATAGGATTACATTGGAGCAATTGACGGTACACATATTCATGCATCTATTGAAAGCGATATTGTAGTGAGTTTTAGTGGAAGAAAGCCTTACCTAGTCAAAATGTATTAGTTGCAATTAATTCTGAATTAAAATATACATATGTACTAGCCGGTTGGAAAGGTTCAGCACATGATGCACTTGTCCTTTGGATTGCTTTGGAAAGAGAAGATGGGCTTGTAGTGCCTGAAGGTATCATATCACTATATCAAAATTAAAATAGTTAATCTAATACAATTATGTAATAGGTTGTGCTATTTTGGCATAGGCAAATACTATCTCGTAGACGCCAGATACTCCACACGAATAAGTTGTATATCATCATTTAGTGGTGTTCGATACCATCTCAAAGAATTTCGTGTACGAACTCCATCAAATAAGAAGAAGTTGTTTAATTATAGGCATTCTTCTTATGTAATTCAGTGGAACAAGCATTTGGTGCTTTGAAAATCAATTCAAAATCCTAACATCTAGATCATTTCTCCCATTTGAAACACAAGTGGATATTGTCATTGTGTGTTGCATTTTTCAAAATTACATTTTACAAAGACGTAATAGCATGTATGTACCAAATATTGAAGATTGTGAACCAAACACAAATGTACACGAGGTGAGAACGGAAGTCCAAACCCATGAAGAAACAAGGAAATGGTGTGCAATACAAGAAACAATCATGATTGATATGTGGAGTAATAGATAAAACAAACATAGGATGTTTGTTTTTAAGCAAAAAAAAATTTGTGCGGCTTATGGAACACTATATGTTTTGTAAATTTTGTTGTCTAATTGTAGAAAACAAATCATGGGGTGAAACTTGTTTATGTAGTGTGTTCGTTTGTCATCTTATTGAATATTTCCTTAAATTTTGAAATGATTTTATTTTACCTTGAAATTTATTGAATATTTCTAATTGTGAAATACTTACTTCAATGCTAATTATGTGATATAGATGGAGTCTCAATACCTAACACAAGAAAGCCATGGCACCATTGGAAGGAAAACATCAACTACTTTCCGATGGACCACTATCATGACATCGTTCATGTTAACATATTTGGTTGAGAAAGCAAAACTTGGTCTTAAATCTGACAAGGGATTTAAAAGTGTTGCCATCAATGTTGTTGCTAGGGTTGTTGGTGAAAGGTCAATTTAGCCCTAAGTGACACACATGTTTTCAATTGGCTTAGGTATGTAAGAAAAATATGGCTAATAATTAAGAAGATCAAGAATTTGAGTGGTGTGTCATGGGATGATGTGGAGAAAAAATAATCATGGGAGAGGAGGAATACCGAATATACATACAAGTAAGTCGTGCCCTAGAGTTTTTAATAATATATTTTTAAATATTTGTGCATTGACTCTAATTAGAGAATGTATGTTTATCTTTGTAGGCGCACCACAGGGAAGAGATTTATATTAATAAGCCAATTCAAGACTACGAGGAGATGGCAATTGAATGTGGAAATGAACAAACAATGGAATCTTTTAAGAGAACAAGTGCTCAAAGTTCTAGAAGCCTAGGCACACAAATGGAACCACCACCACAATCGCCAATAATTAATCTTGATAACCACACTCAATGCTTTGATGATTTTGAAAACGTCTCACCAACTCAACCTCCTACCAATGACACACCAATGAGCTCCACTTCCAAAGACAAAGAGCCTAAAAAAATGAGGAAAACGTGCTAAAGTGGAGGAAGAAATCATGCGAAATGTTGAACATCAATTAGAAAGAATTGCAAATGCATTAGAGGGAAACAAGAGTCAATTTACTAGTAAGCAATTGCTTGATGAGATCATGAGTTTAATTGATCATTATATCGAATATGATCATGGACTGACAAATGACTATTTGCTTCAAAATCTTCCTTTAGCAAATGTGTTTATGAGCAAAACCAATTCCCTTCGTTGCCTTTGGATGGATGATTTTATTGATCAATTAAGGGGTGGTCGTTGAGCATGAGTTGTTATGACACCATATCAGTTGTTTTATTTTATCTTATTTAGTATAATGTTATATTTAGAACAATGGTGTGTTTTGTTTTAACTGGACAAGTATCATGTTGTTTGTTTCTTTTCTTTTCTTTTCTTTTTATTTGTTGGATGGACAAGTGTCATGTTGGTTTTTATTTTGTTGGATTTAGGATGATGTTATATTTGAATTATGAGTATTGAATGTGTTATTTTGGATGAATGTTAAATGTCGCTATGTATGTAATAATGTAATTATGAATATCAAATATTGTATTTGGAATGACCTTATATTTTAGATGCATGTAGTGTGTGATTATGTATGCACAAATTCAAATGTTGAATAGCGCATTTTGGATGAATGTTAAATGTGCTATGTATGTAATAATGTAATTATGAAGATTAAATATTGTGTTTGAAATGACCTTATATTTTAGATTCATGTAAAGTGTGATTATGTATGCACTAATGTGATTAATATCGCGTGTTGAATGTTCTATATGGATGAATGTTGGTGTTGTATTATAATTTATGTATTTTGTAATTTAATTTTGTGGTATTCAAAATACTATTTGTTATCTAAATTTAATGGTAAAAACCATCATGTTAAGAAAATATTAAATATTTTAAATTTTAATAATATTTTTTAAAATTAATTAATTAATTACTTAATTAAATTGATTTTTATTTAGAATATAAAATAATTAGTAATAATAAAAAATAATTTGGGGGGGGGGGGGGGGGGGGGGGGGGGGGGGTTTAATTTCACCATCTCACATACAGAGTGACTATACCCTTTAACTTGCATCATACCAAACAAAAAAAAGTAAATGCATGAGTAAATTTTTCAGGAGGTTACTAAACTATTAACTTTTTTTCATTTAGGTATCCCAACTGTGATTTGAATAAAAAATGTTACCAAGTTTTGATTTTTTTTTCCCCACCGGCAGGTCAACCATAAAATTCCGGCATAAATTAGCTAATGTGGAGCCTGGAATTTCATAGTCAGCATGTGGTTTTTAAAGTATTTGTCTAGGTAGGTCTTCCACTTCATTAAAAGATGCCACATCACCACATTGTCACACGCTCGAAATTTTGGCCCTTGTCTCCACTAGTCATCATCATCTTCTTGGACATTTTCATAGGAGTAGAGATAGGAAAAGGCAAAAGAGGAGCATGACCAAGATTAGGGTGATGGTATGAGTTGGACTTGTACGTTCCATCAAATAGAAGAGCGATCTAGCCTTGTTCACTCCAATGAACCAAAGTGAACAAGACTTAGCTTGCCGGCTGAGTCACGTCATAGGCGAGGGCTTGCCGATAAAAGAGCCACGGGGATCAGTGCACCTATTTTTTTTTTTTTTTTGTGTTTATGTTCATCATATCTTACACATTTTTTCAATTGTAAATTTGGGTAATTTGTTTGTGGATCTAGAGTTAGGTTTGTGTTCTCACCAGTAGATGTTGTTTGAATCAGGGTTTGTATAGTTTACTAATTTTTTATAAGTTTTGTATCCCCATTTTGGTTGTATACGCAATTGTTCTTACATTAGAATGGATTATGAAATTATTGAATGAACACATAACTAACTTGGAGTTTCTTAAATTTTTCTTAAAAAATAAGTTGGAGTTTTTAAAGCTTTAAGGGTTTATTATAATTAAATCAAAACATTTAAAATGGTGATGTTGAGACGATAACATTGCAAACATAACTGAGTTAAATTTACATTTAAATGAAACTGCATCTTTATTGAATTATTAAACATTCCCAAATTTAAATGAAACTGCAAAACCACACATGAAGATGAGATGAATCTGCAGATCTGGAAAAAAATGTAGATTTGGCAATGTTCAACATTGCAACTACAACTTTGCTGAGATAATTATGCTGGGAAAAAATGCAAATCTAGAAATTATATGTAAATTGTAGCTGCAACATTGACGAGATTATTTTCTATATTTGGAAAAACTGCAAATCTGGAAATGATAAAAATTGCAGATGTAGCTTTGCTGAGATAATTCTGTAGATTTGGGGAACAATTGCAGTTACAGCTCTGGTAAAAAGTCACATAATAAAAATTCAAAAAATTATGAATGCAAGTAATATATAGAAACTAATAATTTCCATGGTTATATTTACTGCACAATTGAAAGAGTGCTTTACAAAAATAGGCACTTGAGAGAATGCTTTACAACATTGAAGAAGAAGAAGATAATAAGTCTCTAAACATCTATATGGCTCAAGGAGCCTTCTTCTAGGTATCAGATACACAAGCAGGGCCTCCACTTCCTAGTGGAGCCCATATTTTTCTCTTTCTATCAGCACCGCCTGTGTTGAATTTTCTGGCATCTCTGTGTCTCACTTGAGACCTTACCATGAGAATAGTTGAAGCATTATTTGATGTTTTGCTGGGGGATTTTTTCCGCACTGAGCCATTTTCACTACAGAATCTAACATGGTTTTTTTCCCTCTTGACTTTTGCATACTCAGATGAGTTTCTCTTAGAGGCTCTTTTAGGTTCATCATAACAATAAAATTAACCAAATACTAGATACATAAAATTAAATAAATGAGACAAGAACTCACTAGTGCATGAACTGTAATCAATTAGCTTGTCATGTTAGTTGTAGGCAAGTGTGTTGTCTGAAAAGGAACTGTAGCAAAACATGGGCAGGCATTGAAATATGGTCCACACATGTCCAAAAAATATATATTGAGCATGCATTGACAAAAAAAAAAATCACATGTGACTGAATTGCCATTGTTAAGTCATTTCTCATCTCCACCTGGTTTGTGGTCAATTCAAGCCTCACCACAGACTCATCAGCAGTAGTCTTATAATTTGTAAGAGAAAAACCCTTATTAGTTTGGTAATAGATGGATAAAAGTAGGTCAGTGTGCAGTTTTAGACATTCAACATTTAGGGCACACCATGAAATTGTTTACAATTGCCTCTGCTTGTGTCTGCCCATCTGATCTTCCTCTTTTTTCCTAGCAAACATGAAAAAAATAATTAAAATTAACCAAAATGTTATGTCAATGATACATATCTATAATAAAGGATACTAAGTAAGTACCTGTTGTGCTCCATGGAACCGTTTATTGTGTCCTACGGCATCACAGATGCTATATTTCATTTTTACCCCCTTCTTACTAACCTTCCCATGGATGAAGCCACATTTTCATCAAAGTATTTTCTTATCATCATTTTTTTCCTGCCCCCTCCTGTTGTTCACTGGCTGGGGAAGGATGATGGGACCTTGATCACCCCTTGGGCATGAATGTCTGTCATGTGTAGGGTTCAGTATGTGCCTATATATGGCCATGTAAGTGCTGACCTTGTAACATGAATCAAGGTAGGTTTCAAGGTTTTCCCTATTGTAATAGAGGACTGAAATGGTGTGGCTACAAGGTATACCACTAAGCTACAATCTCCTACATTAACGCATGTGTTTTGTCTTGTCAACCGCAAATTGACCATCAAGGCCTTCTACTTGGTATTTATCTCCACCGGACAGTGTAGTATTGTAAAACCAGCTTAATTGTTTGCACTTTTCAACCTTCTTATTTACTCTAGGACAATGGGTGGTAGTTACTTTCTGCATGGTGTCTCTCCTTCTTTGGATTCTCTTTATCAATTGAGTTCTAATAATTTCATTCAATGTAACAATACCTCTTGTCTTATCTTCTATGATGTGACTATTAATGACTTCACATAGATTGTTCAAGAGAATGTCACATTTAAATTAAGATTAAAAAGGTGATCTACTCTAATGCTTAGATTCAATTTTCTTCATATACTCATAAGCTCCTACTGGCATTACTTTCAGACCCTCCATTGCCCTCTCATAGGCCGAGTTATAGGTTGCTCTAGCACAGAACCAAAGCTGGTCCTTTAGTGCTTTGCCTCTAAATGTTTTTTTTTTTTTTTTGGAAATTTGTATGAATGTGCCAAACACAAGACCTATATTCACAGTGAAGGAATAACTCAACTATTGCAGGCACAACACAACAATAAGGTTAGAGTAAGAGTAAAATTAGTCCAAACAAAGGAAGCTAAAATAAATCAAGTTAACAGAGGATGGAGTGTTATGCAAATACAAATGTTAGATTTCACTACTTTAGAAAAATTAACATCTTGAAACACATGATTTTATATGGAATTACATCACAATAAAAAAAATTGATGGAGTATAAAATAGTGGTATACCTTCTATCTATCAGTCATGAAGGCCCATTAGTGGTTGTCAATAATCCTTAAGTCCTGGGCTAGCAGTTGCAAAAACCAACACCAATTGTCTTTTTCCTCTTTACTGACAATAGCCCATGCAAAGGGATAGATGCAGTCATTTGCATATATCCCAACAGCACTCAACAACTGGCCTCCATACAACCTGTTTAGAAAGCAACAATTAATTGATACTAGTTCCCACATCCTTCCAAAAAGCTTGTTTTTAATGGAGCTAGGAAAACATACATACTTTTAAACACCTCTTCACTGGAATCTATAATTATAATTGACCCTGGGTGTGTCATCATCAACTCTGGCCTATAATCATATAATCTAACCATTTGTGATTCCTTATCACCATTAATGATCCTATATAGGAAAGAGAAAAACATGGCAACAAAGAGAAAACCATTAATGATTGATTCAAATGTGAAACGTGTTTTTTTCGAGAGAGAAAAAAATCTGTGTCCAATGCACTTGGCCTTGTATGCTTTTAGTCTACTAATGTCCACCTCCTGATTGCTTTTCACTAGTTGTACAATGCAAGCAATTTTCCAACTTGGATCAGCTCTAAACTGTTCAAGGTAATGCCTAGCTATCCAATCTGCATTAACATGTTTGTTGTTATGGTCTCTAGAGCACTCATGTTCCAACACTTCAGCCTTTATCTGAATTGTGTTTTGGTCTCTGACCATTAGTGAGGCCCACAAGTAGAAAGGACAACCTCTTTTGTAGAAAGCTTTGCTTTTTTCTTAATGTTATGCCTAAAGTTCATCACATACCTATTTTTGATCCCATAACTTTTCACAGCTTGTTTAAATTTTTTGAAGTCCCTAAATTTCATACCAATTTTAAAGTGGGGGTCTTTCATGTCAACCTCATCATTGAATTCAAAGTACATAGGTCTAGAAGGTATCAACTTCTCCTCTTCTGTTGAAGAACAAGACTGTAAATCTTCTGAACCAGCATAGTCAGAATTGTAATCACCATCATCCCCCAATTGTCCAATTTCACCATCCATATTAGTTTCTACTTTATGCATTCCAACATTTTCTTTTTCTTCCTTCATTAACTCATCACTGTAGCTATAATCTGAATCATGACTATCAACCTCCTTATCCACAGGTTTTTCTTTTTGACTTCCCCTAACTATAATTTCTTCCAGATTTACATCAGCTACTTCCTCTTCCTCCTCCTCCTCCTCCTCAACATATTTTAATAATGCAGCCCCACTAGTCTGACCTATCATTGGACACATTAACACCATCCTCACCTAAAGGCCTCACACCACTAGGAAGCCTAATATATACATACATCTGCTTATTAAATCCCATTGACATTGTCATTGTTAGTGCATCAAAGTCATTTTTGACCTCTTCATAACCTTCCCCAATACTTCTCATATCTAACCACTAAATAGAAGATCTTTCCACATCCAAACAAAATTCTTTGGCCATGCTTTCTAGCTCTAGTTTGGACATAAGGTCAGCAGAACAATAATCTATGTAACCAGCAAGACCCTTTATTTCATCCACCTTGTAATGTAACCTTATGGTGAATAACTCAGCATCTGGCACTAAATATTGAGTAATTAGAACAATGAAATACAATTTCAACAATATGAGTTCAAGCAATAAATAAATTCGGGACTTAAGTGGCATGCCATCTACAACAATGAAATACAATTTCAACAATGTATAGAACTACAATCAATTAGGGCATACAAAATTAAATTTATTTCATCTTCAAAAGCAATAAACAACTTGAGGAGTAATTAGATTGTTTACCATGAAATCGCTCTCCTAACATTAAAAGGGATCTTTGGGCAGTGAGAAAGTCACATAAATCTAATCTCACTAGATGATTAACACCAAGAATATCAAAACACAAGAAATAAAAAATTTTCTTCATCTCTTTCATTCTAACATACATCTTCACAAGATGCTAATTGTGTTTAAAAGAACAATTTTCCCCATCACTCCACATAAACTTTTCTTTCCCTCCATTTCCCATCAACCAAACCATACTCTTAAGCATCTAAATCTACAGTCTCAATTCTAGTTATATGCATAACATTATAGATTCTCTAGCAATCATTCATGTTGGTTAAAAGCAGTAAAAATACAACAATACTGATATTTCCACAATAAAAAAATCTACTAGCAACAATTGAAACTCCATTGAAAAGTGGCATATAAAAAGTACATAACCCAAAGATAAAGTTCTATGACTATCACAATTAAATGTAAAGTGTAAAGTGCAACAACTTTCAAGTAGTTCCTAGCTTTGAAGTAACAAACACCAATATAATTTCTATGACTGTCACAATTAAATATGCTCATATGGCACCTAGAGAAATAAAAAATACTCTGAAGGAACTTTGGAGGTTAATGATGGGTCCAGAAAGTTTTATGCCTACACAATCACTACCACATTCTTACAACTAAATAATGGAAATAAAATTACATATAAAAAACAACAACAACAGTGTATACTGACTCTAACAACTTAAGAAAGAAAAAAGACATCTCATATTTCCCTTTTCCAATTCTCACTGCCAACAAACATTTCAAGAATCAGAGCTTAAAATCAACAATGAAAACAAATGACTAAGTTCACATTGAAACTTTTCATGCAGTAAAGAACATCAAGACAGTAAAATTGAACAATTTCTATAAATCAAAACAACTCTCTCATAGATTGAGAAAAAAAAAAGATCAATACCAGGCATGGAAGAAACCAACCACACAACAACTTAATAATAAAATCACACACCACCTTAATGTGTGCAAAAACAACAAACTAAAGTAATTTCAGCATCCTTTTAACCTAGCACACGGGAAATTATTTCATCCTAACTAAATAGTAAACAATACACACCTGATTTGAAGTTCATCCTTTATTACAAAAAACACAGACACTACACCTACAAGATGAGTTACTGTTTTGGAGAAGAGCACTTATAGTAAGCAGGGGCTTCCTCTGACTAGTGTGGTGTACCTCCTAGTTAACGGCCATCTTCTCTGCTGAGATATCCTCCGATCAAATACAACAACAACCACAATCCTTTTCTCCCTGAGACTAGACTGGCAAGCAAAACCCTCTTCCACCTCTTCGTATCTCTCTATCTATTTTCAGATACAGGTTCATCAAACCGTTGCCTCCCTTTGTATTCTTGAGAACATGAGCATTTAGTGAAGCTTGGCAAACCTTGTTTAACATGTGACAAGTGTGGTGATGTGGAAAGCTGGGTGGCGATGTGGCATCTTTTAATGAAGTGGAAGATCTACCTGGACAAACACTTTAAAAACCACATACTGACTGTGAAATTTCGCGCTCGACATCAGCTTATTTATGTTGAGATGTTATGGGTGGTCTGCTGGTGGAAAAAAAAAACAAAGTTTGGTAACTATTTTGATTCAAATCAAAGTTGGGATACCTAAATGAAATAAGATAATAGTTTGGTAACCTCCCAAAAAATTTAATTTAAATGCATATTTGTAGTTACCGCAAACCAAACAACTATGATGTAAGTTAAAATATAGCAATTTTCACTTAAACTATAACTTGAATTACATCTAATTTCACTTACAAGTAAACAAACAGGCCCTCACACATACCAAAAAAAACACACAAAAAAAAAGAGAAAAATATCAATTGAGTAAGATTTATTCAATTTTGAATATGGGAAATATATTCAAAGATAATATTTCAAGGCATGCATTAGATGATGCATGCAAAGATTAAAAAAATCTCGTCAACTAAATTGTGAAATGCATTTGGATAGATAATAAAGGAATAGATCGTTTCTCAATAAATCTTCTTCTATTTCTATTTGGAATTGCCACTTTATGTCTATTTCTAGAAGAAAACATCTAAAACTATTTTTAGAAATATATTAGCTATTCTCCCAAAACAAAAAGGAATAAGACTTAGCTCTCCCAAAACATCTTAGTCATATTCTCTCAAAAAGTAGATTAATAAACTGTGAAATATGTGAACCTATGGTTGTCATAAATTTAATCATTTTGGGAGTTCTAACTATGAGTGAAATACAAATATTTGAATACATAATCACAATCAATTGAATCTTTTTCCTATTTAAGTAAAAATCCATCTAATTCAAACATTTTTTTTTAAAGTAACACATCAAGATATTAAAATTTGTTTTTTAGAATATATCAAGATATAGATTTTTTTTAAAACATATCAAAATAAAGATCTCAAGATGCTCATTTATTCACAATATGTAAAGATATGGTGATTATAAAGAGATTTAAAAAAAAAATCAAGAATGTCTATTAGATTTCACAAGAAAATCTCAAGTCTAACAACAAAATCTAAAATCTCTAACCTTCTTATCTCAAATTCCACAACTATTTTCAAAAATATTACAAAAAAATCTCTAACATCCTAATTACTTTCAAAAAAATCTAAAAAAATTAGATGTGAGAAAATAAAAAAAAAATATGAGGTAAAAAGATATCTCACCTATCGGCGGGAGCAACAATGATAGCTCTAAACCCTCTATGGTTATGAGAAACAGATAGTGGTTAAAGTCTTTAATAGGTTAGGTT
The DNA here is from genome assembly GCA_020875875.1 of Dioscorea alata. Classification (NCBI taxonomy): domain Eukaryota; kingdom Viridiplantae; phylum Streptophyta; class Magnoliopsida; order Dioscoreales; family Dioscoreaceae; genus Dioscorea; species Dioscorea alata. The sequence continues at coordinate 12,673,122 of CM037014.1, forward strand.
AGAAGTAGAGAACTAATGTTTTGGAAATGTTTCCAAAAAAGTTGAAAAGGTAAAAAGTTTGTTTTCACTTTTTTTTTGGAACACATGGGTAGTGTTTTCAAAATTTTTGGAAACAGAAATAGCTTACAAAACGTGTTTTTCTTGTTTTGTTTTCAAAATTTGGAATTGGCAACAATGCCAATGATAAATTATTAGAGACAGATGGTTAAATTTATGGACTATATAAAAGAAAATGGATTTTAAGTTATAACAGATTTACATAAAAGGAAATAACAAGATTTCTATTTCCTTGGGTAATATGTCTTCGATAAGATTTTCCTTAAGACATATTCTTGGCATTGTTTGAATACACCCACAACAAACTCTAGTTGAACTTTCCTAATTGCTTTTTCCTCTTCTTCTTCTCCTTCTTCTTCTTCTTCTCCTTTTCTTTGCAAGTTGTATATATCATGCTATTAATAATCTTTCTGATGAGCTGAGAAATGCTTGTTTTATCTTGGGAAAATATTTCAATAGCTCGAAATATTTTTTTCTTTTAAATAGTGATCACCAGCACATCTCAAATATTATCAACACTTTTTTTTTATTCATCTATTCCAACAAATCTAACTCATCTAACATGGATTCTATAACTAGAATTAGGGATTTGTCTTTAATAATAATAAAATTTAATGCTCTTAAATTGATGAACTTTTACAATGTATTATATTTCATCTTTATTATGACTACTGGATCTAAAAATGGGCTACTACTATACTGAATTAGTCATGGCTGCAACATCTCATGAACCATCTTTTCATCTGTATCTTTTGAATATTTGTACGATCTTATATTGATTAATTTTAGAACCCTCTTTCATTTCCATTTAAACTTAATCTAGAATGTTTGAAAATTCCAACTTTCTGATATGAAGTAGCTAATCTTTAAACTCCTAGCATCAAATCATAATTGTCTAAGGGCAATATGAAGACTTTGCTGTAAAATTTTGGCCTTGCATTTGATGTAGCAGATTCCTATACATAAAGTAATATTATAAGGTTTGCCCTTAAGTTACTTCTACCATGACTCCAATAACATTTTTATTGGATTCTTTATTCCATTAGTAACTTGTAGATTTAATAAATTATGAGAATTGTCAATGTCAATTAGAATATGAATTTGCAATTTGTCATAGATCCCTTGACATACTCCTTGAGTCTCATCAATAGCAAATAGAGATGATTGTAATTCAAGTACCACGAAGTTATCTTCAACAATTTAATCTTCATTCTCACTCTCATCTATTATCAAATGCATTGTTATCAATTTCCTTTTCTTGCATTAATGACCAAGCACATATTTATCATCACACCAAAAACTCCCCCTCTTTTCATTAAATTCCTTTGGTAGTTTAGAGGTATTAGTAGAAGTTTTAGGGATAGCAGTATAAAAATAAAAGGCTAGATTTTGGTAAGATAGATTTGATTTAGGTATTAATCACAAGAACTAGAGATCTATAAATTGGGTTATGTGCTAATGATGTTGTGGTTTTGGAAAATGGCTTTGGTTTCTTTTGCAATATTATAGGTATAATTTCTTGAAGTCTTGCCAAGGAATAAGTGCTAGATAAGGTTTGGGTATTGAATATATGAATGGACATTTGTAACTCATTTGCTCACCTAGTTAAGAAAAAACTCAAAACCTAATATTCTCTAATTCACGCTTTTGGTGTTAGGCCCCAACCTTAGCACTATAGCATTATTGCCCTTTGTTGGCCTTTTTTTGATATATTTTTGGTGTTCATAAACACCTTTAAATGACATCATGGCATTTCAATAAAACATCGGTACTAATGCCGACAATATTGGTGTCGGTGAAGTTCCAATGTTTCTAGCATAAAAACTTTGCCATTATGTCGGCGTTTCCAATTAAACCGCCGCCCATGTGCTCCAATGATCCTATAGCAATCATGTCGGTGTTCCATAGATAAACACCAGTACACTACCAGCGTTTCATCAACAAACACCGACAATAATGCCAACATTTTTACAAAAAAATGCCGGCAACAACACCGGTGTTTGATACACAAACGCCGGGGTGTTCCTGGCGTTTGTTGATGAAACACAGGTAATCTATTTAGCCACATTGTATTAGGGTTTTAGGTTGCCGACATTTATTTGAGAAAACACTCATGAAGTCCCTGCATTTTTAAACCTAAACGCAGCGTGGTTGCATTTATTTTGGGACATTTTTTGTGGAAACCCCTGAATAAACCTAAATTTATTATTTGAAAATAAAATATTATTTATTTCTGAAAGGCATACATATAACCAATAAAAATACACCATTCAATCTATATCAAACATTTGAACCAGATAAATATGTCGTACATAAACACATTTAGAACTCATGAATATTATTCACAACAACCACAAATTTTTACCAATCATGAGATAAAATTTTCAAAAAAAAAAAAAGTCTCCATTCAAATTAGTTTATACATCACCAAAGTTAATACATCACCAAAATATAAAAATAAAATAAAAAAGATGTCTCCAACCTTCAAACTAGTAGAAGTGCCATCATCGAGATCCAGGAGACTAATTTTGTGATTACAATTTAAAGTATTAGATAATAGTCATAATACAATAACATTTTAAATTTACAATTACCTGAAATTGTGAACTAGAATCAGCTATATTATGTGTAGGGATCTCAGGTCCATTAGATTGATTCTGCAATTCGAATTAAATGTTTACAATATAGAAATTGAGACGGTAATAATTTACAAGTTTAAAGTACTTGAGATTATGAACTTGGGCCGCCATGTCATCAAGTGGGGAACTAGCTCCAAGGAACTAATTTTGCAAAAAAATAAGAATAACCTTGTACTGGGCACGTTCTTGCTCACTCTCTACTTCCATATGTTGTACTCTTTTTCCCATATGATTGAATCGATGATCACACTCAATTGAATGGTTGCTTGATGTTGTTGAGTTGCGGCTACTTGAATATCCATAATAACTTGTAGGTGTTGGGCCCAATTCAAGTCCTCTTACTCGGCCATGTTGTTCTTTTCCAATTACTTGAGTCAAAATTTGTGTTTCAAGCATTTCCCCATCTCCATCCATTCCTTCACATTCTGTTTGCTTTTCATTTGCCTTTTCCTGCATTTAAGTAATTTTTTTTAACATATATGTTATTGTAAGGAAACAACTAAAGCAAAGAAAATTGGAGAAATAATAAGTACCATTATTTCCTAAGTTCCGGCATTCACATGAGATCCATCCTTTTTTGTATGAGTTACTTTGAAAAACTCAAGAAGTCCTATTTTCCTTCCACTATTAAGCTCATAATTCACCAATATAATAACAGAAATGTTTAGCCATATAGCGAACCCTCCAAAAAATAAAAAAGCAAGTAACACTGGATCTTGAAATATATCACAATTTCTTACCATTTCTTTTTCTTTTCTCATGAAACTTTTTGAACTAGAGATGTGTATGTATATTTTTGTTGCTTTCTAAATGTAAGCCCAACTTGTTCAGCTTCCTGTATTATTACAAATATATATATATATATATATATATATATATATATATATATATATATATATATATATATATATATATATAATGACGCACAAGATATCACAAATTTAGTTTGACAAGAAAAAAAAAAAGTGATTCTAACCTCCCCTTCCCTTGAATACCAAAGGTTAACTAACTCTTCCCATTGCCATCTATTGGTTCCTTCATGATGTTTCTCTTTGTTCGCCTGTAGTCCATCTTCTCTTTTGAAATGTCTTTTCTTGAAATCTTGTTTGTAATCTCTCCATTTATTTTCCAAGACTTAAGCACATAGTCTTTTGGAATTTGGAGGAGCAAACTGCAACTACATGTCAAAACCATAAATAATTCAAGTTTAATGCTATAACCCTAATAATATTTATTTGATTGTAATCATTATACAAATTTGATTTTGTGGTCATACCTCAATGAAGTTTAATAATTTCTTCTTCAATGTTTTTGGCACTTTATGCCAACTCTCATATTGGAGGGCAATCCTCTAGCTAGATCGAGCAAGCATACCTACAAATGAAAGAAAGTAGTTGTGCCTCGGGCCAATTGGCTGCCCTAGATGGTTTGCACTAACCAAAACTTTCTCTTCTAGGGGTTGTTCGACCTCTTTTTGTGTGCCTTCCCATGCTATCAAATATGATAATTAATGTGGCCAGTAATCAATTAGGATAATATTTCACCAACTTATCAACATCAAAAGTAGAAATTTACGAACATAATTTACTTGTATTTACATTAACTCCATCAGTGACTGCTTCCACATTTTCCAATATATTGTCATTGTCTTAGTTTGCATCTTCCGCATTGGGATTTGAATCAGTTAAAGATGAATGAATTGATCAGCCCAGCTGAGTATTAGGTAATGCAACAGTTTTGTTGGGACCATCATTTAAAGTAGCATAATTGGCAGCGGTGTCAGACCGGATTAATTTCATGCCCTTCAATTTAATTTTGGCATCTTGATGTTTTCTACATCATGCAAAAAACTTAAAATAAATATGTGACTGCTTCAAGCATATAGAAAGCATATCAAAATTGATAGTTTAGTTTCTTATACAGCTTAATAAATCTCAAAATAAGTGTGATTGAAGCTTGTAATTATATATATATATATATATATATATATATATATATATATATATATATATATATATAATGGAGTAAAAAGAGAGTCACATGAGAGATAAACAGTTGATAGCTTAATATTCGATAAAATGTTATTAGTTATGATTAAGATCAAATAGCTTAAGATTATAATTTCAAGATATTCCACAAGAAATCTACTTTAGCAAGCCATCCAAATCTAACACAGATAAACAAGATGACTGATGTCCTACTTTACTCATTTTCAATATACATAAATCTACAACAAAGGTTTTGAAACCCAAGTTTTTATAGTTTTTGTTCTTTTAAAGTTAACATAGCATTAGTTCTTCACTTAAACAATCCTAATGGATTAGATAGGTTGAATTTTGGTCTCTAAGCTTTGAAAAAATTTCAAGGTAATATGTGAATAATTATTCAATTTTGAGTTCATGTGCCTAAATGACCAAAAGGGTCTTGGTTAGTACGAACCCCACCTTCTAAGCACAAAATAAACCTTTGACATTTAAAAGGAACAACTTAGCATCAATTATATTAACACTAATTTTCAATTCTTTTTTTTAAAAAAATCAATTCATTCCTATATTCACTTTTTCTTTCTTTTTTTTTTTCTTTTTCTTTTTTTTGCGCCTTTACTAGCTCAAGCAATCTCACATTACTGGAAAATAAATAAATGAAAAGAAAAGAGAAGACATCAATAGTGCAAAATATAACTCTCAAAGCTTGAAATTTAAAGTACTATAGAGATGAGGCCCTTGTAGGATTGCAAGTTTGCCTTAGTTGTAAAGCCTACCAAATACCAACAATTGACCAAATTGAAATAATGATATGGTGTACAATTTTAATGTGGACTACAAAGTATGAAAACGTTGTGCATAGCTTGAACTAACACTTTTTAAATCATCATTCTAACACCTGTTGGATTAGGATAAGCACCATTTCAAAAGCAATTGGTCATAATAAAAGAACTTTATGTTATTACTTGAGTTTGATAACCATTTGCAAATCATGTTGCAAAGCTATGTTCATTTGACATGTTAAATTATGTTCGGGCCACAATGAGTAAAAGATTAAGAGCAATTCAAGTTGAACATAAGGCATCTATGACAACAATGACAACCTTCTTTTTAATTGGTAGGCTTACAATTAGGATTCCAACACTGGGCATTAACTATTAAAATATTGGTGAATCTTGAAAGCATGTCCCTCATAAATCCTTGACAAATAAGTAGTACATTAAGCAAGTCAAATACAATCATTAAAGGAAGAGGTGCTCATGATTGTCAAAAAAAAATCTCATTAAAAAGATAGTGAAAATAAATACAAAATTAGCAAAAGCAATAATCATAGAAAGGGCAATGGTGCTCATTATTATCAACAAAAAGCTCGAGTTTGATATCCCACAGGGGAAAATATGGTCTAGCGGTTCTTAACAAATTGTCAAGTTAATGGTACCTGCATAAATAGCCTTAGAATCATCAATTAAAAGTTTTCACATCATTGGATTCATAGATCATGCAATCTGAACAAAATACTTGCCTACTTCATCAACAAATTTACCTCATGTGAACTATGCATAAACTACACATACTTCTTCTATAGAATATCAAATTTTTTAGCCTGACTCCAATGAACCTACCATCTTTTGACCTCCATTTGTTTAACAGCGGATGCTAAATATATGTTGACAAGACAGTTGGATCCTAAATGAAGGCCTACAAGCATGAAAGCAAACATGACAATGAACAAATTTAAAATGGAGAGAACTCATAGGCTTGATGTTCTTGTACAAGTTTTTATTGATCAAATAAATAATAAATCATGAATGGTTATCCTAAGGCACTGTATACAATCCTCTGTCTTCTTGAAGAAGGTTGGAATATTATTTTTCTAGCAATGGACACAAATACAATCACCATCAAACTATCTTTTCTATCAATTACTAGCATTCTCATTGACTGATGTCAAGTTTGACAAGGAATAGCAACCCAAGCTTGGTATCAGTCACTAAGCTTGAACAAATGTCCATTGACAGAAAGAGTTTGATGGTGATTGTACTGTGTTTATTGACTGGAAAAGGAAAAAAAAGTTCAATGGAAATTGTACTAAAGTCCCTTTGCCCAACATACTTTCAAGAAATGTTTGTCAATTAGTTTACTTGGGTTACCAAAAATGCAATTCATCAATGTGACAATATATGGAATGCACTAATTCATGCCAGCACTATGTCTCATAGAATGCTTATGTTTTTAGCATATCATAAAATAAATAAATATATTAGCAATTTTACAACCAAGGGCCAGCCAGCCAGATAAGAATGCTACACCAAGTAAAAATAACAATAAAAAAAAATACATTAAAACTGGTTTTGTCTAGATATTTCTACTCCTTTATAACATTAAATGATATGTGGAATTTAAATATGATTTGTGTGATATGGACATGGAAATGGGTATACAACAAATAAAAATCAAGATAAACCAATAATTTGTCATATATTTGGTTGATAAAACATTTAACATTTGAGCATATATAAATAATGAATATTGACTTCATTCATCTATAGACATACAGTTTCTAATGAAATATGAAAATTTGCATGGATAAAGCCATTTTTGCCTCTCAAATGAAATGGATTAATGCCCCAAAGCAACAGAAATTCAATTAATTAGAAGAATTCAATTCAAAATCCTCAAGTTATTACTGGTAAATGAGTTCATATATGTCCTCCTCTCATGACATATCTACCAATAATGCTTACCACCTATCACCTATCGCAACTATAAATGTGATTTCTATTTATCCAAGGAGCTCTTATAAGCAATCTTCTCTTTAAAAAACACACTCATACACCAATATGCTTGTTTGTAATATATTATTTGAACCAAGTAGCCAAAGATGGTGCCTGCTATAAAAGAAAAAACTAGCAATCTATTCCTCTTTTCTGTTCATTAAAAGAAAATTGAGACAAAAGAGTTGATAATTATAAGCATGTTGTTACATAAGAAGTAACCAATCATCCCAAATATGCAAATAAAGGCAACAATGAAATTATAGCATTGACAGAATACAAATGAACCAAATGAATTAAAACAGTTGATAATTTACATCATCATACAAAGGTGTTATTGATGCATCAGAGCCAATCAGATGCACAAAAAAAAAAAAAAAAAAATAGCGATGTGAAAGAAACCTCAATAGCCCATTAACCAACAATGATTTGCTAGTGCATGAATTATAGGAATAAGACAAATAAATTGAAGCACATATAGATTGGTTTCATTTCAAGAGAAAAAATTTAAGTACCTTGCTTTTGGATGGATGCTCAAATCCTCAATTTTCAATTGTCTAGCAATAATGTTGTAGTGTAGTCGGGCACGTGGCAATCGGCACAACAACAAGGAGAGGATTATACTTCACCCCATATCCAAGTCACCGTAAAGCTCAACATAAACCTAATATCATGAACTCATCGAGAAGAATAATACAAATTCAACAATAAAAGTACAATAGGGTTCCGTAAACTGGGGACCTAAAATACAGGAAACATTAACAACATACAAGTTATAGTTTAACATGCACTTATAATAGAAAGAGTACAAATGATACAACAAAACATAATAATAAGGTCTAATGGATCCATACAATCTACATGCCAAAAGATAAACCCACCTAGACACGGGAGGGTACACAAATCACTCTAATGATTGCCCAACACAACCAAGTCCATCGCATAATCTGAGAGAGGGAGAGAGAGTGTGATGAGTAACTGTTGTTACCAAGTAAGTGGCGGCAGCATAGATATAATAGAGTAATAAAGCATCTCAAGAAAAGTAATCATCATAATAATAATAACATTGAAGAATTTTCCAAGAATCCAAAAATTCAACAGTTGAAACATGATTTATCAGTAATACATGCAAATAAAATCTCCAACACATTAATCACAATTCAAAATCATAGGCTGGCCTTAAATAATTCCCTAGCTAATCGTGGTCATGATTAGATATGAGACCATCAAGGTGTTTGAAATTTTAAAATTCAGAATGTTGTCTCCCTTGGCATTGGTCATTGATATCCCCGTGTGGTGACCTCAAGTCTCTCACATGAAAGAAAGTATCATCCTTCCTAAACCAAGTCAATGGCTCTACACGCCTCTTAACTAGGGATAAATATAGGTTGGACCATGGCACTCGTCCCCACTGTAGTGTCAGACCAAAGTCAGAGGTTGGGTTGTGGTCCATAGTCACCATCAAAATCAAACATGTAATATAAGTATTTCCAATTTATTACTCAAGAAATTCACCATTCCACATTTTTTACTCAAAGAGCGTACATTTAAAATCAATGCTATAAATCATCATACAATGGCCAAATAAACAAATACATATTAAACCATGTTCAATTGGAGTGTAAATACATAGACAAATGGGCATATCTCTTTCAAAATAAACATGTATAAGTATTCTAGGTTTTAGTAAAACGCATCCATAGATTTCAAGTACTCAAATATATTCAAACCATTTTAATAAATTTATTTTTGGTAAAGAAAATGAAATATGATTTGGTATAAGAAACAGAGTGTAAAACATATGAAGAAATATTGTACTACTCTTATTAAGACTATGCAACCACAAACTAACCACTCACAGAATATGTCGTCTTATCTCAAGATGCGCTCAATCTTTGGCAATTTCCTTCCCCTCAGAAGAAGTTTCACCACCTAGCCACATGCATGGAATCCAAGAAGCAATGAATACAAGAATGAAAAACTAAAATGCATAAATGTGTGAGATACATGCCGTACATGCAACACTAGGGTTATAGGGCAAAAAAATGCTATTTTGTATCTAAAAAGCCTTAAACTTGAGTAAAACTAATTCTAATAAAGTTCAAGCGTGAAGAGATTTATTTTAGGCCAAAGAAGTAAAAGAAATGATAGTAGGATTTTAGGTCTACAATAATCTAAAAAATTACTACAATAACTTCAGGATTGCTACAGTGAACCCGACCCTAGCTAACAATGCAGTTTTTTATCAAATTTATACAACACTGAACACAAGAATTTATTTGCAAGAATCAAAGATAACAAATAACAAGATCAAGGGCTCCATTTTAAAATCAAATTACTCACAAATCCTAGGATATTTAAAGGTTTTAACCTAGGTTTTGAAATGAGAAAAATGATGAAATACTAGAGTATACAAAGTAAAAACTAGGGTAAGACTTCCTACCGTACTCAAGAGCAAGTGAGAAAGGGTTTTTGGGAGAGGATTCATAGATCGGCCATTGGAAAAATTTGGAAGGAAGAAGGAGGCTCACGGCTAAGGAAGAAGAAGAAAGGAAAGAAAAGAAAGAGAAGTGGCAGGTAACTTCTCTTTTTTTTTTCTTTTTGAAAAAGAAATGGTAAAGTTACTATTTTGCCCTCTGTTAAAAGAATGAATAAATAATGATCCAAATGGTTGAATTGCCCCTGGTTTTGGCATTATTACACACACAAGCCACTATGCAAGCATACAAGAATAATGTTAAATGAGTATTTTATCTCTAATACATGTATAAAAATCTAATGAGCTAGAGGTCCACATTAGTGCTGGGTACAACATTTGGGTACAACAAATCAAAGGAATACAGAAACATCTTGCAAAGCTCTTATTTGTTTCAAAACTTTCAAATTTGGTAAAGGTTTATCAAGGGCATGCGTCATCATTAAAAATAAAGAAATTTTAGCTTTTGATAATACATCCAAGATTAGCTATAATCATTTATAGATAGATCTTTAGTTTGAGATATTCCTACTTGATTCATACCAATAGCAAGTTTATTGTGTTGAAAATGACTACCAGTTTATAGATTCTTAAGTTCTTTAAGTTTCTTCTTTGACACTACTTGTCTT